>CM002489.2:3600000-4200000 GCA_000573905.2 Oryza punctata | reverse complement strand
GTTACCCTCAAATCGATGGAGATCTCGACGTAGTCGGTCTAACTGTCAGATCAACTCCGGTCTGACCGCAGTGCTGCCACCGATCTGACCGCCCACGCCGTCGGTTTGATCGCCATTTTGTCGCCGGTTGGCACTAGTACAAAAACCCCTATAGGTGCCGGTTGGGAAACCCCCATAGGTGCCGGTTTTCCCAACCGACACGTATTGGTCGATACTAATGCGAAGAGAAATAGGTGCCGGTTTAGAAACCGGCACCTTTGACGATCAAACAATCAAAAAAAAGGCATCGGCTCGAATTCGAGCCGATGAATCGAGCCATCATCATCATCACTAAGATCATCCAACACAATCACAAGAATCACAATCATCGATCCAAAGAGTACAATCACAAAATAATCCAACACAACCCCCCTCCCTGTTATCACGTCGTCGATCAAGCCGCCACCCACGGGTGCTCGCCCTCCCCCCTCCCGCCGGATCTGGCGGAGGGGAGGGCGCAGCCGCAACCGCAGGCCCGCTGCCTCCCCACTGGCTCCCCCTCTTGTTGGATTTGGCGGAGGGGTGCCCGCCGCCGCTGCCCGTGGGGTGCTCGCCGCCGGTCGCGGAGCCCGCCGCCTCCCCTCCCACCGGATCTGACGGGGGGGAGGGCGCGGCCGTCGCCGCCGCTACCGCTTCCGCCAAGCAGCAGCCGGCGCATGAGCCCGCCGCCTCCCCTCCCGTCGGATCTGACGGAGGGGGGGCGCGGCCGTCGCCGCCGCTACCGCTTCTGCCAAGCAGCAGCCGGCCGCATGAGCCCGCCACCTCTACACTGCCTCCCCCACTACCTCCCCTCTCGTCGGATCTGGGTGGAGGGGAGCTCGCTGCAGCCCACGAGTGCCCGCCGCCTCCCCTACGCCGGGCAACTGCCGCGAGAGAGAGAAGGGAGGGAGAGAGACGCAAGAGAGAGGCGAGGGAGAGAGACGCGAGTAGATGGATAAGGATATCGGATCGAGTAGATATATATCGGAGAGAGACGCGAGTAGATGGTCCTGGGCTCGGCTCGTCGGCTCGGCTCAAAGGTATAGGTGCCGGTTTTTTTAAAAAACCGGCACCTATAATATAGTACAGGTGTCGGTTATTTCATTAACCGGTACCTATAATATATTATAGGTATTGGTTCTTTTAAAAAACCGGCACCTATAGTATAGTTACCGATTTTTTCCTCTAGAACCGGCACCTATAGTGTTTAAAGGTGTCGGTTCTATATTTTTCCATCGCACGGAGGTGGGAAAAGCTCCATAGGTGCCGGTTTTAAATGAACCGGCACCTATGAGCAGTTCCTTATGAGGGTTTTTGTAGTAGTGTGGACTGCCTCCCTGCTGGAATCTGTCGGTCTGACCGTCAGGGTTCCCGGTCAGACCGCACCAACTCTACCGGTCTGACTGGCGGCACCCGCCCGGTCTGACCGGCCACATGAGCCGACAACCAAAAACACATCACACTATATTTTCACAAGCACTAACCTGTGACAATTGTTCATTATTAAGATTAATCATCACATGATTCTATAAAATTGCAGTTTGTTAGAAATCTAGAATTTGGCGCATAGTTTCATGCAAGCAGATTGGACTGATTATGCGTATTCCGTGTCCACATTGCGGTCTTTATTAGGCTTAGGTATGGTGTCAGGACCTAGTCATAAGTTTATTCTCAGTCTGCATATGATAGCCAACAACAAGTATGCTTTTGTGTCTTTAATTTGTAGCCTCCTATTTATGTTAGTTCTTTAGACCAAAAAAATATCAAAGAATGTTCTTTGAATAGTTTGAATAAATTTTACATGACATCTGACATGAACAATTGCACTTTTGTCTCGATACAAACAGAATATCTTTTATTCTGCTCTGATATCACTCGGAAAATGATTTATATGTACCTCAATGTGGACTTTTAAACTTGTCCTTTTGTCGCTACTAATACTCCCTTACTCCCATTGAAAAAAATGTCATGTAGTTCCCCTTAGACCATCGCATTTCATCGTTTGTTTGAGATCGTATTACTAGCCATTTAAACATCATATTGTTATCTGGTGTCTTTCACAATTGTATTCTGTTTGTATTCATACAGGTTATTTCATTTCCTCCAAACTATCTCTTGTTTTCCTTTGCTATTCTTTGCTGCACTCTTTGTGGATGATGCTAGAGGAATCAATCTGTCAGTGGTCATGGCTTTGCTTCTTATGATCTTATCCAGGTTTTGGAGGAACAATAGGACACTGGGTCATGAACAGAACTATTTATTCTTTTGTTTGTATGTTGTTTGTATCTGGTACCATTGTCTGAAGAAAATCCAAGTTATGATTAGGTTCATGAGGACCTTGTCCAGGGCCTACTGATTAGTATTTGAGTTCCTTTTCATGCCATCTGGGGTTGGTACGATGTGATCCTAAAATGGATATTTTCTTCTATGGACTTCGTTTACCTGGCCCCATCAAATTGCTGTCTGAAAGTTTCTTTTTTTTCAAAAAAAAAATCTGGGATGTATGAATTTAATATATCATATGTGATCTTGTGCAAGATGAAAATTTTGCTACAATATAAGTGATTACACCCATTTTTTATTATCCTATGCTTTCTGAAACTTTACTCATTCAGGCAATGATATATTTTTTTTCTTCAGACCAGAGAATTCTTCAGATGTAATTGTTCCCTGTGAATTTTCTGATTGATGACAGCAAGAGAGGACCCAGGCACAGCCTGTCTGAATCTGTGATTTGCACATGTGTTATTTTTCTCTTGTTGCACAGTTAATCTGGTCCATTTTGATGATGGAATCTTCAGGGTTCAGACTTAAGTAGGAGGCAAGTGCTAATTGAACTTACTACACTATTGGGGTGTTTTTTTTATCTATATGCCAAGCTGCAATTTTGCAATGAATTTTTTTGCATCCATTTGCAAAGCTTGCAGCTCACACATGTCATGTATGGTGATGTATTTACAACGTCGTCAGAATACCAAAACTGAATGGAGATTCAGAATTCCCGAGGGTCCACGAACAGGACGGACGACGGCGCCGCCGTCGTCCAGTCGTCGTCGTCGCCGCCGCCGCCGGCATTGCCCTTGGCGGCGACGGACGTGAGCTTCTTGATGCACCAGACGTCCTCGTCGCATGAGAAGCGTCGCCAGTGCGGCACGGCGGCGGCGGCCGGGTCGTTGGGCGCGACGTCGGCGGCGACGACGGCGCACGCCGGGTTCTTGCGCGCCACGTTGTGTGCGTGGCGGCAGAGTGTGCGGAGGAGCGCCGCGCCGGCCGGGCCGGACATGTGGAGGCCGTAGAGGAGGTAGGCGCCGAAGGGACGGAAGACGTCGGGGACGGAAGGGACGCGCAGCCACGGCGCCCGGCGGTCGAGCGCGCGCGCCGCGGCGAGGGACGCGCGGAGTAGCGGCGGCGCGCCGCCGACGCGGAAGCTGAGGGAGCGCGTGGCGTCGTACACGCTGAGCACCGCGAACGACGTCGGCGTGTCGGCGCCGGGGCTTCGCTCGACGGCGAGGTACGTGCCGCGGGTGAGCTTGTGTGCGAGGAGCGCCGGGAGGTCGGCGGGGACGAACTCCGCGGCGGCGGCGGCGCCCGCGCCAGCGGGTGTCGCGGGAAGCAGCGCGGCGTAGGCCGCCGCGGCGAGCGGCGGCGGAAGCTGCAGCACGCGGTGCGCGCGCGGGACGCGCGCACGGTGCTGGTGCACGGGGTGGCCCAGGAACCGCGGCCTCCGGAACGGCGCGTACTTGAACCGGCCCTGGAACAGCGCGAGCGACGCCGCGTTCGACGCCGTCGTCGCCATGGTCGCGTACTGCGCGCCCCTCGCCGCGCACCACTCCTCCGCTCGCGCCACCAGCTCCGTCGCGATCCCGAGCCGCCTGCAAACGATCGAACACCACCAGTTTAGACATGGCACGTACTATACAAAGCTTAGCTTGGATGCATGCATGGTCCATGGCGGCGTAGATCACCTGTGAGACGGCGACACCCTGAGGCCAAGAAGACATGCAGCCTTCACAAACTTCTTCGTCTTTTTCAAGCTGCTGCTGATGCCTCTGCTCACCATCCTGACACACGCCTTGATCACTCCCACGACCTGTTCGTCGTCGTCGTCTCCACACTCAGCAACCTACACAGATCAAAGCAGCCAATGACAGCGCATTAATTACGCACGCGAAGTAACTAATCACATCAAGAACATCACTGTCATGCATGCGCAGTGGTCAGCTTAACACAGTGTCAGTGGCAATATGGCATATGGCTAATTACCAGGATGACGTGGTCCGGCGCATGGCGAACCCGGGCGAACGGGTCGCCGATCTGCTCGGCGTAGAGCGACATGCCTCTCTTTTTCTTCCTCTTGCTGTTCGCGCCGCCGCCGTCGCCGTCGTTGTCGCCGGAGAGGCCGGCCTGGCAGAGGCGCTCGAGCTCCTCCACCGCCGGCAAGTCCTTCTCCATGATGAACTCCCTCACTCTCACCATTTTTCCAGCTGCCATCTTCTCCTCCTCACCCATATATCTCTGAACTTCTATCTCTGTCTCTAAGAGAAATTAAGCAATATATATAGCTAATTGTCTTCTGGTTGTGGGACTAATCAAGCTTGTAGCTAGCTTAATTAGCTAGCTCCTGACTCTTGTTGAGTGATGAATTCTCTGCTGCTGCTTTCTTCTCAGCTGGGAGGGAAGGAGCTGGGAATTTATACACATAGGTTGGCAGGCAGGTTAGGGATGAGAGTGGTAGGTTGTGTGTATTACATGTGGGGCCATGGGAGGAGATAATTAAGTAATTAACTAATTCATTAATTAATGAGTGATATGCAAAGTAAGCAGAAGGAAACAATGGTGGCCTTTTGTATAATAGCTTGTGTGAGCTTGATTTGATCATTAGGAGGATTAACTAGTGTGCTTGAGTATGATGGCATGCAAAGCTAGCCCTGGCATAAAATATATCTGTGTACGCTTATCTAATAATGTAGGACCTAGCTAATGCTATATCTCACATTTCTCTGCAGTCATCTATGCCCTATCATTATTAGCTTGCATCTCTCCTAGCAAATGATTTAACCTAGCTAGAGATTAATGGGGCCTAATTACAACTGGTTAGTGATCCATGCTAGCTTTTAGCTAGATGCATGGTAGAGGCAGGCATGCATGCATGCATGCATCCTTGAATTATGGATTATGTTGTGTCAAGTTCATGACACAATTGCAATTAATCTAGCTACCTACAGTGACATATACCATGATATAGGAACATTACTCTTTAAATAAATGAGATTCTAAATGTGTAACTTTGCGTTTTCTATATAGACTAGCTAAGATCACCTAGCTTCGATCCTGTATATCAAATTAGAACAATTTTTTAGGGTGAAAAAAGTGGCATAAATTAATTAGATAGAACATAGGCCAAAACCTATCAATTCTAGGGCATCAATCCAACAAATATTCTGGACAAAGCAAGCATTTGTGGATATGTACTCAGGATATAATCTTAGGGCATAATATATATATGTCTCTCATAGACAAGTGAGATATATATATATATATACATGGAAGAACAAAAATAATCAATCCAGGGAAAAGAACACTTTGATGACTAGAGAAACTTTAGATGTGATCTGATTTATTTTGGCATCTTTATTAGATCATGGCAGCGTAATGATTGTGTGCATTCTCGTCAATGCAGAGACAAGAAGTTATACTTTCATTATCTTTAAGGGGAAAAAAGAGATAAACTTTGGATGTGTTTTTCTGTTTCCTCATAAATCCAATGTGCTCTGGGGGATGATGCATGATATATGCTGGATGGTTTCTTTTTCGTGAGGGATACATATAGATCAAATTAAAGATTCAAATTAATTAATTAATGGATTTTTGTCAGTTGTCACAATCAAACTTAAATTTTTCCCCCCTAAATTCATTTCAATTAGAAGAGAAGAAGTCTCAATCGGTTGATGTGTCATTCTGTCATATATATAGGCACTATTTGGGACAGAATCTCCACAGGAAATCTCAAGGAGAAACACGCTGTTTCCTGAAAAATTCCCTGTTCTTATGTCCTTCCAAATGCAGTGGTGATGTGGTGATTGTTACATAAGTCTTGTATATTCTGATGAGTTTTTTTAGACAATATAATACTCAAAAATACATGCTGATCAGTATGCTCAAGCTATTTCGTACTGGCTTCTGAGAGCCAATTAAACCAATTTAATTTAATAACTACTCCAGCTGCAGGTTTCTATTAACCCCAATTAATTAAGAATAATTACTAGTACTTCACTTGTGGACTTGTCCCTGTGCGTGTTCAACAACTTTTGGTCGATCGATGCTTCCGTGATCCTCTAGTAAATTGCACCTGTCTTCTTCAATCATAGCTTAAATTGTACTACTGTTAAGATATAATTAATTACCGGGAACTTGCTAATGACTTGCAGAGTGTTTTCTTGTCCAATCCTAGGAAAGTTTCTGCCCTATATAATACTACATGCTTGGGTTACAGAGTAATTAAGCTTATCTATGACGAAAGGTTAATTTATTCCACACACGCGGTCAAGTGAAATATGAATTAAACAGGGGACAATGTACCTTTCGTAAAATCTTGTATTAATTTTAGGCGAAATCATACAAACTCATATATACAATCATTACACATTCGTGCGCATTTAGCGTAAATTTTTGTGCCTTCCCACGGTCTAGGATATGATCGGAATATATATTTGACGTGTTTGGAATTGTCGAGCTTGTATGTAGAGAAGATCATATATGGTTGTATATGTAGTATAATGTGTGTTATACTTACAGAAAACTATACAATAATCTCTTTGGCGAAAGATGGTCTGCCTATTTTTTTCAGAATTAACGACAAATTACCAAATATCTAACAAAAAAATTAACAACTTGACGTTAAAATGCTTTCTCTATCGACAGACATCTGACGCGAAATTTGGATCGTGGTGTAGTGTAATCAACGTAAGCATAAATATGAGAATTGAGATCAAATTAAGTTAAATATCAGAAATTTATTTCAAGATATGTATTTACAGTCGTCGCGTTGAAAAATTTACAGGTGATGGAGCATATTTTACTAATTTGAGCTAGGGACGTATTTTACATAGTGGATCATATAGATCCAGTGGGCGAGAGGGTGCAATTATCGCCTCTGTTTTAGTATATGGTAGCGTAAGTTAGAAAAATTAATGGTCGACTAGCCAATGAAATCTTGATCAAGATATAGTGAAAACACAATCAAAATGAAAATATTGGAGATGAGTATATTTGTACAACTTGTGTAGCTTATTAGCTAATGAACTACCAATAATGCTAATTAGATATTGAGCATATATGAAAGCACATATTGACTAAGCTAGTGGCGTGTTAATAAGTTTGACATCGTCTTGACCAGGCGAGCATACCGGGTTCATTTTTCCAATTAATTAGTGCGACATGTCTCCCAAGTGTAGTACGATTAACATATATACAATCTTCCCTCGAAAAAAAAACTTGTATAATCTATACATTAGAGGAGGTCAAAAAAAGTTGTGTTCACATTGAGTGAAATCTATATACAAAATTAGTTAGCCCGTGTACAATGCATTCGATCTGAATTTTATTGCCTCCAGGAATGCTATTTAATTTAGCTCACTATCTGTTTGTATGCTACCAAACTTGCCACATAATTTAGAGATTGCAGTTTTCTTTCCAGTAATGACTTGTGCAGTGTCAATGTTTCATTATCTTGGGTCCAACTTGTGCTAGATAGCTTATTATTTAGTATCATTCGAGTGGCTAAACTTGGTACACATGTATAACTAGCAACGCAACTAGTTCAATTTTAATATTTGGTGAAGCATGATGTATATAAATGATCGAGATGTATGTGAGAGAATATTCCAGTCAAATATGCAAGTCAACTTAAGAACATTCATGCGGATGTCATTGATTTTTTTCTTGAGCATATAAGAATCCATTCAAACTAATTAGGTTATCTAATCATCCATATATATTATATTATATATATGCACTAAAAATAAGATGTGTTCGTTTTTGTTGCATTCCAAGTCGATCAGGGACTCTATTGACTTCGATCGTCAAGTACTCCATATAGACTTGATGAAGTCAATGACCAAGTAAAAGACCATTTTTTAAAAAGCAAAAGGCCAAGTAAAGACCTTGCAAGACGTGTCTAGATCGATACTGGTGTTATCTGTTTGATAGGTGTCTTGCTTAGAACTGCTCATAAGCTTTGTTAAAGCAGACCAATACAATGAGATTAATTAATTGTTAATTAACACAAAGATTAACTGTAGTAATACATTGCAGACAAATTAAAGGTGCATGTTTCATTAACCTTATGTATGATAAAAAAATTAAAGGACAAACTTAGTGATTAATTATGAGCTGCTTAATTAGCTAGCTATATGTTGAACATACAGACATGCTCAAGGTTCACATTGAGGATTATTTGTAGCAACTAATATAGATTCTCCTATCTCTCCACTTGGAGTACATGGAATCAACAAAACCAATTAGTACCTACTAAAGATCATGTCACGAAAAGGTAGGGCACATTTCGACATAGCATCATGATCAGAAAATATACATTTTGGTTCATAGATAGATTGAGCTACTGCATGCAACGATGCGTATCTAACCAAACTATTTTTTTTTTCTGAGATAAAGCCTGGACCATGCATTAGCCAGCTGCCTGCATATAGGCTCTCCTACTCAGGTTCTTGTCGGTCCACAGGTCCATCTCAAAAAAAGAAAAAACTATGGTTCATGTTCAATAGCTAGCTAATTAAAGGTTCACATTGTCCATGATCCAAGTGATTCCGTTTAAAAATTGCCAATTAAATTTTCTTGTAGCTAGCTAGGGACCATAAATACACGCGCGCATACGCATGGTTATATTAATTATGTGTGTTCATCAATATCATTCATACATTTGGATTGTTTGTTTGGAATCTGATCCCACATATATATGCTGTGATCAACCGCGATTTAATTCTGAAAACGTGTGCATGTCGCCTTCAAAATTTCAGGCAAATCATGAAAGATAATTCATTTCATACAGTTTTAATTTGATCCGGTTGTTGAATTTGACTTGAATATATGGTTTGCCCAGTTGGAGAAGTGATCAGAATCTATGTATATACTTCTTTAATATAGTTTTTTTTGTCTTAACGTAGCTAACCATGGTAGGCACACACGGACTTGTAAGCTGTAAGTAAATTGATCCCACTTAATTAAGGTTTGGTTATGTGTGCAATTAATTAATCATGCATGCAAAGCGTGTAGTTGCCTTCCTTAATTATCATCGAATATACTTACTAATTTGTACATATGTAGTACTATCAATTAGGATACTTAATTACGATCATAGCATGCACTTATGCACAATTAAGCTGCTGGTGGATCAGCTCATCGATCTTAATTATTGGTTTCTGAAACGTACTATACTAGCTATACATTCGAGGCATATCTCGTTCTGGTACTATTGAGAAGCAATTTTTGAGGTATTCTCTGCTTAATTAATAAGGGGCCCATATATATGTGTACAGAAAATAGTGTAATGATTTGCATGATATATTTCTTTCAAGAGAAAAAATCCTCCATGCAAATCATTACTACATTATATCGACAATGCATGGATACATCAACATGATCATGCCTCTACCATCAATTCCTACATATCTGTCGAAAGACTATTGTTAACAACCAAATATTTCATGAGATATTTAGGGTATGTTTGGATGAGCAGGTCAGGATCTGCTTATCCCCGCACGCAAAACGAAATAGTTTATTAGTACTGATTAATTAAATATAAGCTATAAAAAACTTGAAGATTGATTAATATGATTTTTAAAACAACTTTTTTATAGATTTTTTTAAAAATGTGTTGTTTAGAAGTTTGGGAAATGTGCACGTAGAAAATGAGAAAATAGAAGTTGGAAAAAGATAGTGCCGATCGAAGGCAAAACTTTAGATTGCCTTCAGATTCTCCCCCAACGTCCTCCTCACTGTGTTAGTTTCTGTATTAAATTTGAACTTAATTTAACTGTATGCAGTATAGTACTCTCTATGTTCAAAAATAACTTCATTTTTCTTTCCTACCCATTTGTTCCACAGAGAATTTACTTTTAAAGCAATCAATACATTAGGATTTGATAAAGTTAGTATAAATGTATTAATGGGACTTGATACAGTTAGGGACAATGCATTGGGACTAGATAAATTTGGGTGACAAATACATCAGGAATTGATAAAGAAAATACATTCTAGTCTTTTAAATTTATATTGGTATGTGTAATATGGGATAAAAATAAAATTATTTTAGAACGAATGTAATGTATACTGTACGAGCGCTCTCAAGGAACTACAGGAATGCTTAAATAAATGTATTATGGTATTTGAATTCATTTAAAAAATACTTAATAAAATTTCAAATTCATAATTGTCATGATAAATTTTAATTATCATCGGAAGTGTTGTTCCTAAGGGGTGGAAAAAAAATCGTTTAGCTGGCTTTTCACCATGGTCGTTCATTAACAAAAAAAAAAAGTCTCAACCGATAACTAAAAATATAATAAATGACTAAAAAATAATTTTGTAAGAGAGCTCGATAAAAAGCTGATCAACTTTTTCCCGCCCCTTCTGAGTTTTTTTTTTTTTTTTGGAAAACTCCCCTTCTGAGTTCTGACAGTAAATTAACAACATAGCGCGTTAGTAATGAACACGTACCCTAACATTAGATATTAGATCTATAAAAAATGCTAATCTTGTGCTTAAGAGAAACTGCCTAGCTTATCAATATCCACAAATACACGTATAACACTACAAAATATCTTATTCAATCCTAAATTCTTATATTTTTAAAGCCGGAAGAAGTGACATGATTATAATCGATATGTCACTTCTTCCATCAGCTAAGGTAGCTAATTAAGGGCGGCCCTACACACTTTTGCAGTGTCAAAGACCAAAGCAAAGTGACCAATCAAAACACACTTTATAATATAACTACCTGCATGATCGATGCAAAAATATATCAGCAGCCATGTATGTCTTATATCTTGCTTAAGGTATATGTGTTTCACCTGCAGCTTCCTGCAAAAATCCAAAGGAAAAAAATAAAGATGATTTAGTTTATATATACCAACTAATGGCTATAGTAGTAGCATCATGTATAGGAAAATATTTGCTTAACTTAAAGAAAATCAAGTAGTTAGTAGTACGTAGCACTATTTAGGAGCCAAATAAGATGTGTTTCTAAAATTTGAATTTTTATATTTAATTTTGGAATTGATTTTGTGATATATTATCATAGTTTATTTTTCAACATTACTTTTTAAACCGTGATTACACAAATATAAAAGTTTTAGCTGCAAATAATTGTTTAATTGATGTAATGCTTATATGCCGTTTTATGGCTTATCAGCTGTAGCCTGTAGGCCAAACAATCAACACAACAAACATGAGAATATTTAGTGTGTATACAAGCTATTTTTATTTGCTTAATGAAATCTTCATTATCTGGAAAAAAAAAACACATATGCCATGCTTGGCGAATGTAAGTGTTGCTTTAATTTGGATTTATAAATTTTGATATGTATGGCTACTTGTACCTCGTCTGGATTCGTCCTAGCTATCTAGAAAGCTAGTTGGTACGGCTTAATTCAGTTGAGCTTGCTTTTACCTTTAGTTTGTTAGTTATTTATCTAAGAAAGGATGTGAGCTTTCATGGAAGGCCTCACGTTTGTCTCCATCTTTCTGCCAAACTCCAAGCTATACGTGGAAGAAGAGAAGTTGATAAAGGTGGTGGCTCAAAAGGATCAGATCGATTTGCAAAAAAGGATCATTTGGGATATGGTATTTTACACGGGACATAAAATATTATGTATAAGTGATAATATATCACTACTGGAGAAGTGATCTTTGATAGGTTATCAAAAAATTAAATTAGTCCCGGTTTCAATAGTAACCGGAACTAAAAAGATTTTTTAGTCCCCATTAAAAAGCCCTGTGGAACTTTTTGAGGGACTAAATATTTTTTTTAGTCCCAGTTCAAAAACATGTTAGACTCTGTTATCTTTAGTCCCGGTTGATAATTAAAATTAAAAAAATTCGAGCAGCAGCCCCGAGCCGGCCGACCTCGTCCTTATCTCTTCCTCCTCTCCTCCTCCCCTCTCATTTTCTCACCATCTCCTCCCCCTCCTCCCCTTCCCCTTCCCCTCTCCTCCCCTCCCCTCCCCACTCCTCAGAAGACGGCGGGCGGCGGCAGGTGGTGGCCTCCCCTCCACCAGATCCGGCGGGGCGGGGGGGGGGGGGGGGAGGCCGGGCGGCGGCCGCGGCCACGGCACACGAGGCAGCGGCGGCGCACGACCGGGCGGGCGGCGGCCTCCCCTCCTCCAAATCCGGCAGGAGGGGAGGCTGAGCGGCGTCCATGGCCGCGGTGCACGAGGCAGCGGCGGTGGCCGGGAGGTGGCGCACGGCCGGGCGGGCGACAGGCGGCGGCCTCCCCTCCTCCAGATCCGACGGGAGGGGAAGCTGGGTGGCGACCGCAGCGGCGGCGCACGAGGCAGCGGCAGCGGCCGGGAGGCGGCGCACGGCCGGGCGGCCGGCGGTGGCTGTGTGGCTCGATTTTTTTTAAGATTTTGCGAATGATTTGTAGATTTTTTAGATTGGAATGATTTTGTGGATGATTTTGTGAATTATTTGTGGATTGTGGATGATTTTGTAGATGGGCCTGTGAATTGTGGATGATTTTATTGTGTATGATTTGTGGATAAGTTGTGGGGATTTGGTCGAAATCAATAGGTGCAAGTAGCAAAAAAACAATGGAAAAGAACCAAAGATTAAAGATGGGTATCTTTAGTCTCGGATTCGGGGTCCCAATTTACAACCCGGCACTAAAGGGGTTGTAAACCGGGACTAAAAAGTCCTTCTCCACTAGTTACACAGAAGGTCTTGATAATTTTAGGAGATAAGCCTAAGATATCCATGGGTGCTCTACAACTCAATTGAAATCTTGCGATGAGCTTTTTCTTTGTGTCGATCGGTTAATTAGCAAGTGCACAAAATATTAATTGTACGAGCCTCACTCAGGTGCTCTCTAGTAGTAGAAAACAATCTGAACCATTAATCTCATTTGGTTAAAGAGTTCAGATTGCGTTCTACTACCACCCTAGTTAGCAGTATTAGAAATGTGAAGAGGTATTATTGTCAAAAAAAAATAGGGACATAATTATCATTTAGCAGTGACCTTTTTTGTTTTTTTATGGAATATGAGCAATGCCAACATAATGGATAACCACACATCGATCTAGCCAGGAAAAAACATAATAACAAAGTTACTCATAATCATTGTATTAGTAAATTACTAATTTACTCTTAATATTATTGGTAGTATAATACCATAAATAGAGAATACCGGAGCATCGCTCTAATTGTACTGTGTATTTTTTTTCTTAGCAATGCAATAGAAATAGCAAAACAATATTCTATAAAAATAAGTCTATGTTTTGGTCCTCGTCTCTTGTCTCAGATTGGATTTCAACTTTTAAATACGAAACATTATTCACTTTAACCACCCTAGACTACAAAAGGCGCCCATAATATAACTGTAGACCTAAATGATGTGGTTTTGTCGGAGATGGTGCTAATATTGTAGTGTATTTGGCTGGAAAAGAGTATTTATTAATTCTCTATGAATTCACGGTGTTTATTTGCTAATAATGCTTTCGTGGTGTAGTAAGCAAGTGTTAACCAAGCGCAACGTCATGGGTAACATTTTTTTCCTTGGAAATAATCAAATAAGATGTTGGATTTCTAATAAGGTGACGACAGGCTGGATTCAATTCCATTAACGAAAAAAAATGGTGACGATCGACATGATTAACTTCAGCGCCTACAATATGACATTTGCTTGCCAAATTGCAATATATGATGGATACGATGAATGTAAGTAATTAAGCACTAATATAGAGACAATCTGCTCTTTAATTTCTAGCATTCCCCATATGCATATATATATATATATATATATATATATATATATATATATGTATGCATATATATATATGCATATATATGTATGCATATATATATATGCATATATATATGTATGCATATATATATATATGTATATATATATGTATATATATATAGAGAGAGGTTATAATTTTCATATATATATATATATACATATATATATATATGTATTAAATTTGTTTGGTGCTCCATGGTACCCGGGCTCCATGTTTTAAATTAAGTATATACCCAATTCAAATGAGTGTGAATATTGTTTGAATGTTTAGATATTAACATTAACTACTTTACTAATTAGTTCAAAATAAGTTTGAATTGAATTTGAACTTATTTTGGTTAGATTTTGATCCTAGGTATATAACATACAAACATATAATTAGTTAGGTCTGTAATAATGTATGATCAAATTTGAGTTGTTTTATTGCTAGGTATAGGTATGAATCGAATTTTTATACCTAGGTATATAGTAACAATTTAAAAATTTTGAAAAATTTGAATGAACTTGTACATTTCACACCATGATACCCGGACACCATGGTACCCCATATGAGTGTCCTATATGTGTGTATACACACACATACATATCTCCTTATACACACTTGGGAAGAGGTACAGGGACACAATTCCACAAAGAATTACTAGTTACGCAATATATGTATCATGAACAACTAAAAGGGCTAATAATTAATAATGTTATTGAGATCAGCATTTCCCCGACAGGCTTACACAAGTATTACTGTTTATTATTGTTCAGACAACTTATAGTTGGGTTGTTGAAATTAAGCACTAATTAGTCTTTTGAATGGTGAAAACTTGCCAAGGTTAAAAACAAATGGTTTTAGACTCTAGTTCCCTAACCTCATTTTGTTTCCTTGCACCACTTGCTAAGCCAAAGCTTCTTGTTCCTCTTGGATGCTAGCTAGGTTGTAAACTGGCAGCAAGACTGGAAGTTGGAAGATGACTTCATGTATAAAACGTGAAAAAAAAATTGACATCTAGCTGGCTACCTCATGCTGACAAGTGACAACACCTTGTTCCAAGGTTATCACAAGCAAATAAGCTAGCTAATGGCATATGCACCAATTGAGATAAAATGATAGATTCAGCGCCAATTTCACATGGTTTTCGGATGAATTTTTCAGAGAAAGCAACTCAATTTCCGCAGGAAGATGAAATTTTAGTCAAGATGTAATAGGTAAAGTTCCTATACCATTCTTTTGTTTTCTTTGTTGTGTGTCGTGGTGTTTTGGCTGAGTGCACTTTGCGCAAAAGCTAAATGCTTTTATGTACTTAATGAAATGTCCACTATCTATATGAGGAAGATGAAAGTTTTCCCGACATCGCACCTGTAGCCTTCAGAAAATGACACAACTAAATTCAAGCACCCAGAGGCAACTGTGCACACACTATAGACACATCATCAGATATATGGTATTAATTGTTTTGTTTTTGAGATGCAGAGGCAAGCAGAAAGCATCAGTGCTGACAGCTGGTACATGTTGCCCATTGTATGATTGTATCCTGATCAGTGTGATGACTTTTCAAGTTTTCATCTCCTTGCCCAGTTGAGTTTTCTAATCCAATGGCTGACTCAGATGCACTTACTGAATGTCATTTTTCTCTTAAGAAAATTATTTTCCTGTCCCCTGCTGATGTGCAGGCAGACTGCAAATCAACAGGTTTGTTAATAAACACAATGACCAGCCTAATAAACCGAAATCTGTTTTACTTCCTTTTATCTCAAAATATAAGCATTTCTAACCAAAAATCTCATCTTTGCTATTCTGATTTCTGAACATTTCCAGGTGAAAGTTTCATGCAGCAAAATGAAAGGTAGGGCCTGGTGTCGAGACAAGAGCTGGCACAGCATTGGGTCCTTAATTAATTATGTCAGAAGCCAGCATTAGCATTTTTCAGAGTGTGATCGATTGATCCATCTGCATATGGACATTGAGGTTTGCTGTACTACCCTGTCCCAGCCAGACGCCTCCTGCGCCCTAATCTGAAGGCAACTTATGCTATTCATGGATCATCTCATCTTTTCTTCCCCGCTTTAAAACAGATTATTCATCGGATTATCTAGGAGTACTTGATTATAGAGATAATTTATTTTAAAAAATAAACTTAACATATAGATTAGAATAATTAGTGTAAGCAGAAGATTTTTTTTAGAAAACGTATTTTTAGAGCCGTGGATCAAATAATCTGCGACAATAGTCCGATGAAGTAGTAGAGAAGAACCGCTGTTCCAACTATTCAAAAGATGCAGACTTTTCTCCTATATGTTCCAACTATTTGATCAGAAATCAACGCTGTACGTCAGAATGTATGTTTGTGAAATCAATTTTTTTTTGTTATGCTTCTTGTTCTCAGATTGGCTGATGGAGAATCGATCCATACAGTCTCCTCTGGACATTATTGTCAATTATTTTGCAATTACTGGTAGTACACTAGTACAGTAGTAGTAGCTAAGCATGTCATCAGAAACAGCTGCAAGGTAGCTGGTTTCCTCTGAAGACCAGCTGAATCTACACAAAAAGAAAAGAATTATTGGAGCCCGACATAACCCCTAGATCCATCATTAGTGCTTTTCCAAATTATGTATCATTTTGTATATATATACATGCATGCATTTTGAGTCAATGTCAATCTGAATATTTTTATGGATGTGTGTTGGGATAGGCTCACTACTACTTGTTCAGAGTAATCAACACACTAGAATCCTAAAGAGCATGACTGTCAACTACACTTGTCCCCAAATTAATCCCCTGCCTAAATCCATATATCATGCATTAGGTCATCAAATTTGATCTACTAGTAGTGTGCCGTCCATTGTTAAGTAGTACAAAGTTCTATAGCACCTGAAATGACAATATGCATGACTAATCAACAAGCGTGCTTATTATATGCAGCCACTACTGCTGAAACTAGCTGACTCATCAGATCCAAATCATGGGGTATTAATCAATTGGAGCAGCAGAACACTCCTAGAATCTACTTGAAGCATTAGCTTAATCAAGTGAGGCTAACAAACTCCTGAAAAGAATGCATTTATACCAGCGGTTCATACTTCACGTTGAGGCTTTTCTGGGAATGCTCAGGGCTAATCAGGATAAGAGAAACATTTACTTCAGAGATGGCACTGTCCATCCTGATGAACAAGGCACGGAATTTCGGCACCAAATCTTGCATTATGCCAACTACATGCTGAGTAGTAGTACTAACTAAATGCATATATATATGTATGATCTTTGTCATTGTCAATGCAAAGAGGCTAGTGTGACTTGATTATGTTCTGTACTTAGCATCAAATGCCACTGCTTGCAAACTAACTCTATCACTTATTGCACACTTCAGCATAGCTGTGTTCTTTTTTAAGAAAAATGTAAATAGTGTTTCTACATGAATTTTAGGTCAACAGAAGATAAACTGAAAGATGAAGCTTCGGGTTTAAATTCTTCTGGCAAAAACCACAGCATGATTTGATAAGAATTTTTTTTTTCATTTTTCATGTAACAAATTTTTTAATATGCATAGTATATATGTAATTCTTGGAAAGAGAACTTCTCCCCTTTTTCCACATATTACCCACTTCTAGAACATTGTATTAGACCAAGAAGAACGGCTGATATAGATATGAGAATATATCACTTTAACAAAATCACGGCTTTTCGTCAAACTATCATCAATAATTAAATATATATATATGGTAGCTTAGCTCTCATATGCTTATATAAGGCAAATCATTAGCCCATTAACAATCAAGTTGAGTTATTTGGGAAAGCATGCGGTGTGCCCCCAAGATATTTATTTAGACTACTCATCAAAAGTCTCAACCCATTTGTATATATCTTTATGTATTGCTAATTAATATTAATTTTATCCATAGTACATCTTTCATTAGGTTTAACTCCCAAATAATGATGAAATAAAGCTTAACACCTTTTTCTGCTTGCTACTAGTACATGTACTACTCTGAAGAAAATACAGATTAAAAACAGAAAGGCATCTAATTAAGCTAGCTGTTTGCCATGTGTCCATCTCTTGTTTATTTCCTAGCCCATCTAAGCAGCCTCTCAAAAGTGGAAACGTGTCCAGTTCAAAGCAGAGAAGACTTTACACACGTCACCCAACATTCTCCTCTCACATCAGTACTAGTGAGGAGTACTAGCTAGCATGAACCCTAATTTAATTAGCACAGGAGAATATATTATAAGCCGTACTGTTATCTCAAAACAAAAGGAGCCAAAAGGGAATCATCCATTCCATTGGATGACAAGAGTATCTCCTTGCTTGGGTATCTTGAAGGTATGCATGGTTTTAAAGGCTAGCTGCCTAGCTATATGGGAGGAATTGAATTAACTTGGAGTTGGAATATAATTAATAGCTTTGGCTTTTAATTAATGGTTAATTAATTTGGGTGATGATAAGCTAGAACTAGAGAGCTGCAATTAGCAAATCAGATGTAGGTGGCAAAAGATGCTAAGCTTCTCAAACAAAGTGGTTTTGATTTGATCAGAAAGGTGGGTGTGCAAGATCTTCTCGACTTTTACCATGATTAAGTGAGCTTAATTACTGTGGGTTTCTTTTGTTTTTTATATTTATATTTAACAGCCACTAAGATTAGGCTTACGTGCCCTATTACCACTGCTACAAAATCTAGCAGGCGGTGGAAAAGAATGTGGTTAATTAAATTTTGGGAAAGTAGATTTCATTAAAAGGTTTGTGTGAGCTTTCAGTGGAAGTGTGGTTAATTTCACCCTTTTGAGATTTGATAAAAAGGTGAGTGATACATCTTCTTTTCTTTTCTTTTAATTTTTGGTTTACCATTGGCGGCGAGTAGATTGCAACATTAACAACTGGTAACTATATGTGTAGACTCAAAGTAGAAGGTTCCATCTTCCATGGAAAGAGATAGTACTAGTAAGGAACTAAGGATAGACAGTAGACACTTTCATCTCATGCTACCTCTCAGAAATAACAATTGCTAAGTTGGGCCTAACATGACCCGTTTGGCATAGCTCCAACCTATTAGTTACTAAATTGGGCCCATTAATGGCCTGGTTGCAACTTGACATAGCTTCAGAGGCCTTTCAGCTACATCTCATTCACAGGGGGGAACAATTGTGCCAAATGGCAACAGCAAGGTTCTACTACAGGTTATGAATAAATAGAAGGTCAGAATGAACTGAGAAGTAGAAATCATCTTCCACTAGCTTCTCCCAAAAGTTAGGTTCAGGTTCTACACAAGGAGAAATTGGGCCAAACAAAGCCATTTAAGGCCTCTGAAACTATATAAAGCTCAGCCAAGTGCCAAGTGCCCCATGAATTAGCCTCCCCACATCCACCCATTTCTCTGTTTGAAATAGATTTCATTCGCACATCAACAGTAGTTGTAAAACAGCACACTTGCGTCAATGCATTATGGTGTGCCAATGATTAAGGAAAACAGGGTCAGATGTTCTCGATTACAATTCTTACACAGCTAACAGTATTCGCCACAAATTTTAAACCGATGACTCAATACAGCTAGTATACAAAATTGAGATACACCTTTTTTTTTATTGAAAAGCATTCATGTACCACACTATCACTTGAGTCCATCACCAAGGCCTGCTGGCATTCCTAAGCTCTGTGCCAGATCAGCCATCCTCTCCTTCATTGCCTGCAGGTTGTAAGTATAGTACCATGTTAGTATAGACCGCAATTTTCCATTTCTACGCAAAAAGTAATAGCAGGATTCGCACCTGGACACTCCTCTGATGTGCATCCTTGTAGGCGTCATTCACCAGCTCAGAAAGTTTCTGAAAGGATGTTATATATATCACACGTTGAACAATTTGGTTTTGTTTAGGTCTGCTAGCGGATACATACATAAGGCATTTATCAAATTCATGTGTGAACATTGAAATGGTTGACTCATGCCAAAAATCGCGCGAACATGCAAGAAATCATCAAAGAAAATGATTAAAATGATAGATAAAGTACATACTTCAGCACCCACTTCCATTGCAGCTTCGGTGATTTCAACTCTTATGGGCTGCTGGTTCCCAGAAAGTGTTACCTGGTTAATGAATCAGGTCAAATACTTGCACTGGAAGTATATGCATGTGATTTTCTATTTTCGAGAAAAGCAAAGGAATGTAGTAATTGGATAATCCTGCTAAACGTATAAGCAACAAATAAGATTTAGCAAACTTTGACAACATATGGCTCTATAAAGTATACCAGTATAGCACATAGCTCATGGGTATTGGGAGAAAATGTCAAGATATTGCAACATTATTTTTGTCATTTGAAAAGCTAAGATATTATTAACATGCACATTTTCAAATGGCTTTAAGAGTTAAGACAGTGACCTTTTCAAGGGGTAAATAACCTATGCCACCATAAATCAATTGATGACTTATAGCTACCTCCCTGCCCACAGATTTGACAGTGTTCTTGTGCCAAAATAGTACCTTTTCAACATAATGTTAGCTAAGCCAAAGCTAAAAGAGATACCAAATTATTTTAATTACTTCATATAGTGATCAACCTAATTAAGATCATAAAAATTACATGTCATTCTTCAGTATAAGAACATATAAGGGGATATATTGGTTTTACTGTAGGAGATGACTGCCTTTTCTCAGTGAAACAAAGATCGATGTTTGTCAGTGATAATATGTGATCTTTATAGCCTGGCTCAAGTTCAACAGGCTTTTTCAATAATGAAAAAATGTTGGTCAATTAACAAAGAAACCCTTCAATGTTCAAGGCACAATGAAACATACAGCTAGCAGAATTCAGTTAACAACAACATTAATCAACTAATCCCAAGCATACCTTGATTAGTTCACCTTCACAGTAACCATCGATCTCAGTCCTAAAACAAGAGGAAAAAAGTCACACTGCTGTGCTATTTAGCAATAACATATGAAATATTACTCAGATATCCAAATGCATACGCTGCAAGCTCCTTTTGCACCCGGACAGCCTCGACTTGGACAACCATCTGGGCCTTCTTCACAGTTTCATAAAGATTTTGCATATTTCCAAAAATTCCTGCCTAAAAGTAACTAAAAAAAATGAGAACTACAAGATGTTTACAAACAAAAATAAAAATGCCTACTATACTAGGTATTTTGTGCATAAAAAAAGGGAACATAGTGCGTACAGCTCATGCATCTTAGTCAACTATACAAATACCCAAATAAAGTAAAAGTTTATCATTTTAGAAGTGGCATCATTCATTGGAAAGAGAAGAAAACTGAACATAGAAGCTATAAAATAGAGGTGATAACAAAAGACATAGTTAAAATATTTTATATCCCCTTAAAATTATATGCAGAATTTCATTTCAGTACGAACTGAAATATCAACATGATGAGTTACACTCTTAACTATTTTCTACAGGAGTTTAAGACTTCAACAGAATTTGCAATGAGCAAGGCATTATCTTGAGCATATTACTATTCAGATAAAAGTATAAAGATATGAATAGCAGATACTTTTGAACTGATTAAGGTAGACATCCACCTGTGAATTTAAAATTGTTTTCATTTCAGCAGGCATCCATGAAGATACTCTTTAGTTATTAGGAGTACAACAGAAGTTAAAACTGAAAGAAGATAGAGAGTAAAGGCATCTAAGTTTCTTACCTTTGATGGTGCTTCTTCACCATTCTCGTCTTTGTCCTTTTTTCCTCCAAATAAACTGTACACACGAAAGGATCTATTGCTAGCTTTTTTCCTATTGTAACATGGCAAACAGAATGCACCTTCAACATTTATCTTAGAACCTGAACAACAAAGAAACCACAGGTACAAAATGTTCAGGTATTACTATAGTGGAAGACAAATAATCAACAAGGACACACTGGTCAACAAAGATCAAAGCTCCACCGTCAATCAAAAGAAAAGGGGAGAACGGAAGCCCAAGGCCTAAGCTAATGTATAATGCTCCATTTTATACAATTCCATGAATAAACAGATACTAATACAACAGAAAACTTAGCATAACGAAATAAATTATCTACAAGCCAAAATCATATGTCCACTACCACTAAATGAAACTAATTCCTAACATAAAAGGAACATCTTTGTACATTAGATGATATAAGATTCATTGTACATGGTTTTGAATTCGAATTCCACAAAGACCCCAAAAACCGATGAAAAGATTATTATCAAACCTAAAAACCAAAATATTTCCGGCTGTCACCTAGAACAGCACCAACGCAACAATCTCCCCCCACACACACCACGCAAAAACATTCAACTAAATTGAGACTTACGGAAATATTTTTTTTCCTCTCTTAACGCCCAGTGAAACCCTAACCGCGAGCACGCAACCCAACTCGCACGCATCCGCACTAATTAGAGTTAGAGGCCACCCGATAATACGAACGCCAAGCAAGCGGTGGACCGCGGGGGGGTGCGGCGGCATCGGAGACGAGGCCATCCGATCGAATTGGGCTCCAAGAATACCGCGTGGAGGATTCCTCCGCGCCGCGGGCAGCGGTGCGACAACGGAAAGCGGCCGATGCAGCTGACTCGCCGCGGAGAGAGAAGGATGGATGGAGGGAGAGGATGCCTTACGGGTCGGGTTGAAGGAGAGCGGCGAGAAGGAGGACTTGAAGGCCACCGGAGAGAGGGCGGTGGAGGGAGCCATCGGCGGCGGCGGCGGCGAGACGGGCGGCGGTGGTGGAGCCGCGGCGGAGGAAGTGGGGGAGGAAAAGGCTCGATTTTTTTTGGGATAGAGGATATCGTTGAAGAGAAAAGGTAGAGAGAGAGAGATGGGTAAATGACAAATTGAATAATCTGAAGATACTTAAAAAGAATGGTATTCTTCCCGTCTCAAAATATAATAAAAATTATTAGACACAATCATTTTCTTATATTTCATAATACAACACGCACATACATATATATTTATGGATATAATTAACCAACATCTCTCCTCTAAATTTGTTTTTGAAAACCCTTCATCCTCAGTATTTTTAGTCACATTATATCTATTGAATTGATCCAAACGAGTGGATGATAATATTTTTTATTAATCCTAACAGTGCTTGTAACTTATATTTGAGATGAAAGTGATACTAGTTTCTCTTGCTTTATACCTCCGTTTTAAAATACAAACCTTCACAATCAATCATGAGTATAGTGGCATCAACTTCACACGAGGATAATTGAGGCTGCCTTTCAAACATGTTCCTGAAATTCTGCTATAAATTCATCCTTCCTCGAGCAAATTAATTATCTCTTGGAATAAATTCAAATTTTACTTAAGGGTGAAAGTTCTTATTGCTACTTCATCAATCTCAAAATATATAGCTATCTTTAGTGTTTAAATTTTATCCTAAAGTATAGTTTCTTTTCATTTACACTCATATTGACCAATCACAACCATCTTATATTTATTTTTTCTTCATGACTACTCATCTCAACCAATCACATAGCTTGCTCGCTTCGTAACGTATGTACCATTGTGCCGTGAATACAATACAAACACCACAAAATCTGTTGCGCATGTTGTAGATGTTGCAGCTATGCAGCCGCAACAATCTCCTCTGAAAAACCAGTTTAATTCAAACTTTTTCTCTAATCTCCGTAAAAATAACATGAAAATTTTATTTGTAATAACGCAATACAAGAATCTCACGCACGGAAAGAGATTCTCTCACTTTATGCAGTTTTGCAGTTGTGCTACTGACAAGCAACTGCAAACAACCCAAAGTCACGATGAAATTTTTTTTATTTTTAATTTTTTTATTAAAAGTTTTGCAAAAATAATTTTCTATTTTAAAATTTAACGAAACTAACCTCCCGCCGCTCTCTGGGAGGGCGATTTTAAAAATCGCCCTCCCAGAGGGCGGGAAATCTAACGTGACAGACGACCATTGGCTCTCAGGTGACGATCGTCAACGGGCAGCCTGCATATTTTGCAGGCGGCCCCCTTACCGCTCTCTGTAAGGGCAACTTTTTACTGTGCGGGGGTCGTGGATTGGCTCTTTTTCAAGCGGCCCCCTTGCCGCCCTTACACAGTGCGGTTTTGCACTGTGGAGTGGGCCGCCTGCAAAAGGGCGCCGAGGAGGGTCTGGAATTCTGCAGGTGGCCCCCTTGCCGCTCTCGGGGAGTGCGATTTAGTACTATTGATCCAAAAATAATGTTTTCGATATGTTTTGTTATATTTGTTATCGAAACATTTGGTATAAAATTTTAGTAAAGCATCATATTGAAAACGAAGAAAACAGGAGTAATGTTTGTAAATTTGTTTGATGTAAACTTTCGTATTTGAACGAAGAAAAATAGGTAAATACTCACTCTGAGAAGAGAAAAATCAGGTAGTTTTTATAAAATTTCAGACGAGGTCAAATTGGAGGCCGAGGAGGCAGTGTGTGACTTTGAAGCATTAGGTTAGGTTAATGATCTTGTCGAAACAAACAGAGTATGTAAAATTTTATAAGTATCGGATGATATATTGTTAGGTATTTGTATTGCGTACAATTGAAAGGAATGGAGCGTAACGGGACGTCAAAGAACCATGTTAATAGAAACGGTAAAAGCACATTAATTTTTTATTCGTATGCATGTAATACACCATCATAATTAAACATTGTAATGATAAGATAGATAAGAAGTGCTATGGATACACGATACAAATTTGTCGATCCCGACGAATCTAGCTTGCGCTAACCTACCGGCCCCTTCTAGGTCGGTCAATATGTTATGCATTGCATTTTCATGGTCCTTCAATCGTTGGTACTCTACTTCTGTTTCAGACTCTGTTATCTTTTGGCCATGATATGATGGAGTGACAATGTCGATCCACTGAGTAAATCCACACATCCTTGGATTGCCCTACGAGATTAATAAGGTTAGTCAGTAAGGGTAGAAATATTGTGCAAATGATAGGGGAATTTGGAAAAAGTTAGATATACAACGAAATTGTTGTCTACTTTAGGGCAGACAAAATATCTTCTACCGAATATTTGTTCTGCAAAGGAGGTAGCCACCTGGCAGCGATCTCTACAACCACACTTGGGACGCTCCGACCATTTAGGTAACCCTAATGGATTGTTCCTCCAGTCTAAGCTTGCAATTTCTATCCGACGTTCGTACTCCATCCAAGCCTGAATGAATTGTGTGGTCGGTTCAGGTTGCGTTATCGTCCCGCCATTGGAAGTAACTCTGACCGTGTCGATCCATTGTACGAATTGACATTTCCTTACATCCTCCTATGTACATACATTGTGGGGATATTTAAGTTCAGGATAATAGCGATAAGTGATGAAAAGAAAAATTGTACTTACGATGAAATCATCGTCGACAATGTTTGGACACAGGAAGCATCTTTGTCCTCGAGTTCGGTGCCTTACGGACCATATGACCTGACAACGGTCACCACAATGACACTCTGGACGTTCACGCCACGTGGGGAGTCCCACGGGATTTACCCGCCATTCTAAAGCTTTAGCAGCAATTCGGCATTCATGTTCATCCTTCCACCTTAGGTAGTCCGATCTTGTTTCACTACGTGGGTATGGACGTGTTCCGTTGTTTCGTGGGTTCTCCATATCTACCCACTCAATGAAGTTGCACATTGTACGATATGTCAGCATAATATGTTACTATTATGTACGAAGCAGTTAGTGTTCTATCTATTTGAACTTCGAATAGATGAACCATACCTGATCAAAGTTCGCGCATTGGAAGAATCTCATGCCCCGAGTTTGTACCATGAGGGACGACTTGAGTATGCATCTATCCCCACAATCGCACAATGGACGGTCACACCATGGTGGAAACCAACCGGCGAAAGGATCGCTTTACCAGTTCAGACGCTCAAGAAATGGCGGTTGCATTCTCTATAGTTGTGTGCTAGTTAGAACGAAGATATGAAGGGGTTGCCTTCAGCTTGTCAATTATATAGCGCCGCACGCAGCGCAATATATCTGCACTCAATAAAAGCTGTATTTTTCATGAGATGTGACAACACGAGCACGCACGGGCATGATTCACTTTATGTCAGTAAGTAGCGGCGAAAGTTGATCGTGACAACTCGTGCTGTGGTGGACTATGCGCTCTAGTGGATCTGACAGTACCGTGAAGCGCCGAAAGTGTGTTGTCGTATGCATAGGTTGTTCTACCAGCGTACGAATGACAAGAACAATACAGGGGAGAGAACCACAAACCGTACTATAGTAGTAAAAGCAAAAGTAGTACTGATCTACAGGTATATAAGGCAAAAGAAATGTTCACAAAAGCAGTAAAGAGGTAGACCACTACTGACGAGGCCTCTTACCCCTATCCCTCCTACCCTGCACCCTAACGTGCCCTTGAGAGTAGGTTAGCCGGTCCGGTGGTACGGCACGGCCTACTCATCCCACCTGTACAGGTGTGACCTCTGGCTGCTCCTGTGTCTGGGCCTCTAGAGCTCCTCCAAGCTGAGAGGAGCCTAGTATGTACTGGTCCTGCTCACCCTGCAAGTCGTCGTCGTAGAAATGGCCAGTAGGACCTGACCCACCGGCGTGAGAGGAGGAGGCACCTGTACCGAAGATCCCCGCATGAAACCCTGTTGGAGAAGGACTATTAGTTTCATATAGGTATTTAATAGTACTAACAAAGATTACATTACCGTGTAGGCGAGGGATCAACGATCTAGTGGAAGAGTTGGCGAAGTGTTGACGATCAAATTTGGTAATTCAAGTATCAGAGATGAAGATAGAATCGAAGAAGATCCAAGAGATAGATCGTATCGGAAACAGAGCAAGAATCTACTGGAGTCCGAATCGGCTGCGTTCAGAATTGGCAGAGTTTGAGTCGGACAAGGTTAGCCGATTTTGGGCAATACGACTCAGCCGATTTTGGGCAATACGACTCGATACACGTCATCGGGTTAAATCAAGGTGCTTCATATGGATTGCCACGCACGGATAGAGTCCTGGAAAGGCAATTGTATCTATTAATTAGGATATTTTATGTAATTTCTTTATAGATAATCACGGTAAGAGTCCGCCTTAAGGACTTGTTCGTTAGTTGGATTTGTATTAGGTTAATATGAGTCGTGTCCGTGATGGACAATGTTTGTATTTTCGGGTATAAATATAGACCCGAGGTCTTGTAATAATAACAACACACGTTTAATCAATCTCGGCGCATCGCCAACCTTTATTTTCTATTTTCGATAATTTCATGCTTTCGAGTCATGCTGCATCAGTTTGATCTTCGACGACAAGGTAGGTCTTGTTATGGCGGTTTGTATCATCGGAACTAGTGCTTACATCTTTATGACACACTAGTTCTATCTTGTAAATCTCCGAGTTATCATATACATTATATAATTTAGATCAATAATGCAATCTACTTGTATCGGCCAGACTCTATCTAGGGTTTTGCCGGTAACGGCTAGATTGTTTTATTGCTTTGAATTATATAATGTATCCACCATCCCGAAAAGGCAACCATCGGCTTGATCGTCTAGATATTATGTTTCTCTTTATACTTAATGCTGCATCGGTTAAGTCCGACCTATTAAGTCGTATTTAGAATCATAATATCTAGCTTGTTTTATGGTTGTTAATAAGGATAGTATCGGGGTTTCAGCCGATCTTATCTGGTATAGATGTTTTACATAGTTTCTTGCTTTGTTTAGTGTTCTATATCTGCCCCTTATATTAGGATCTAATCTAATACAAATATATTGGATATACTATCAATCTAATTGATATTAATTGAATATATTTGTTGCATGAGAATATCCTAGTATAGGGTTATATCGGAGCTATAGCCGATACATGCTTAAATCTAGACTTCAGCTACAATATGAGTATATATAATCATTATTTCATGTTATTTTAGACTTAGGTAATTTATACTATCTCGGTTCAGTCCGATCTATCCCAATTGCTTATTTCTAAAGTAATATTGATGTATTGATTATATGATACTGATCTTTTCAGCCGATGTACTAGTTTTAGGGTTAGTTCTATCATTGACTATACCTTACAGCCGATTCATACTTCGTTGCATCGGCTAGGTTACAACACGATATGAAATCGGCTAGATGGCCGATGGACTATCGTTTACTAATAAATTTGCATGTTTTTTCTTGTTGATTGCAGGATCAAATCAACTGGCACGCCCTCGAACCTAAAGAACTAATTTTGGACCTGCACTAGAGTAAAGCAAATCTCTCAGGCCGGTGTGTGTTTTTTGCATCAACACGAAGGCACTGGAAGTGTCGGTGTACGCGGCAAATGCGCCTGTTGTGCCGGCGAATCCACCGGACGAGCCTGCGAACGCGCCTGACGTGCCTGCGAAGGCGGACAACGTGCCAAACGTGCCTGCGAAGCCGTTGTCGAAGCTTGCGAACGCGCCGGAGGTAGACGGGGTCCTGCGACGATGGAACGTTAGATTATGACGTAGTTACGTTTATGAAAGCTAAAACAGAATATAACTAACCTCTTGGCTGAGCAGTACCGTGAACGTAGGGCGTGGACGTGGTTGTACCGTGAACAGAATAGAACTAACCTCTTGGCTGAGCCGGTAGGGTGCGTGGATGTGGTTGTACCGGACCACGTGGAGGTACGGCGTCCAGTGCGCTGCGAAGGGAGAAGACGCACATGACCGCGCGCATCTTGTCTTTCATCCGATCGAAGGTGAGGCTCTGCTCAGCGTCACTCAAGTACAACCCTGCGTTCAACCTTACATGGATGGCGGTGATATCGGCAGTGATAGCCCGTGCGGCGTCGGCCTATGTAAGGTGAAAGTAAAAAAGTCAGTTCCAGTCACATATTATGCAAGATAAATGAAAGAATTGAAAAAAGTGATACAATTTCGACGTACCCCCATGAAGTAGTCTCGGTCACGGTGCATGGGATACACGTCCGTGACAGCGGGAAGGTGTGGCTCTGGGGCGGCTGGAGTGAAGGTCACACGCGCACGAGTGCGAGGTAGGCACCAGCAGAAGTAATCACGGTAGTTGTCCTCGGTGTGTGGGAAGAGCTCGTTGACCACCTCCTCTGTAGCTAACACCCAGTCGTCAACGTACTGCTGTACACGGGGAGCCCAAAGTGCGCCTGCTTGCTATCCCCGTCGAGTCAACCTATCAAGAGAGGTAAATTTTATGGCTCGATGAAAAAAGTAACATCGCAATTTTAAATTTTACTGTCCGAACTCACAAGTGGTCTCCAGGGTGGACGGTCGGCTGCATGTTGCCCGGGAAAACCTACCTCAAGCCGAACTGTCTCATCACACGCTGCGGGTAGTGAGGCTCGACGCAAATGTCGAAAACCAACGGCAGGGTCGTCAGCCAGTAAGCCTGGTCGCGTGTGCACAAGGACGAAAGTCCTAACGGTGCTCTTGCAGCGATGACCTCGTCCGTGTACGGCTCCCAGATGACGTCGTTCGGCTGGAGACGGTCGAACTCGAACACGAAGTCCGGGTAACTCCGTCTCACCTGGACGTGAGCGTAACGACGCTGCAACATAAACATGAACAGATTGAGACATGTTATGGGTTGATACGAACGTAAGACGAAAAATAAACGGTCAAATCAACTTAGTTTGCACGTACCGTACGTCGACACCAGTACGTCCCCATCGTGGGTCCGTCCTCTGGCCACTGCGCGCTAGGACCAACTCCGAAGGGTGCGGGGTCCACCACAGGTCGTCCTATGGCAAACCTCTTAGCTGCCCAAAGTTGAACCAACATAGGGCAACCAGTGAAGATTGCTCCCGCGTCGGTCTTCGTGCACGACTCAAGAGGGCACGGTACGTGGCCGCTAGCACAGCAGATCCCCAGCTCCACTGGGGCACGTTCTCTGGCTCAGAATCCGTGATGGACCGTGCGTAGTAGACCATACGGAAGTCCACAGCGTGCCCATGTGTGCTAGTGAACATCACCCATCCGAAAAGCCACGGCAGGTACGCCTTAAGGGCGTGTCGGACCGAGTACTCATCAACATCAGGGTGGAGATGGTCCGCCTACAATTAATAACCAAATGTTAGTATAAATCGATGTGTTGATCGCAAAATACAAATAAAAAGGAACGATTACTTACAGTGAACTGAAGCAACCAAGCCTTGCTAGGCTCGGTGGTAGTGTACGGGAGAAGGGGGTTGGGTGCTCCTAAAACTGGACGGTGCATCACATGCGAGAAGAGCGCGGTGATATCCTCCTACCATCCAGCACCACCATCCACAGGACCTACTGGGTCTCCTGTTAGTGGTAGCCCGAGCAGGTACGACACGTCCTGCAGTGTCGGAGCCATCTCCCCACAGGGAAGATGGAACGTGTGCGTCTCCGGTCGCCAGCGGTCTACCAGAGCTGCAAGGAGTGACCGATCTGCATCCCACCACTTCGCCGGGTCACGCTCGTCCGCCCCCACGTCGACAAGCCTAAAAAGCGGTAGAAGGCCTGCCGCACGCAACCTGCGTAGAGTACACTTTAAGCATTAGTACAAAAAGAAATACCGTGGGTACGCCTCAAAAGTGGTTAAACAAATATTTACATAGCCGTACCAAGGAACGTGTCGTGGGTGGATGGATGGTGCCGAGCTGTGCACCCTGGACTGCTGACAGGAATGAGCGGTGGTTCCTGTCAATCCCACTGTTCAAGAGCTCCGGTGTGTTGCCCGCCATACCTGTATCAAAAAGAATGATCAGAAAAATAGAAATTATTAGTTCAACATAACTTACAACATATCATAACTAGACTACTTACACTTAGTAACCAAGATTGAAAACAAATATTATGTTACAATACAGAATATTTCGCATGACAAGAATGACTGCAATTACACGATATGAGTACTTACTACAAGAACATAGAGATAAAATACGACAACAATTCGATCCAACACCGAATAGTTCACAGTACAAATACTAGTGTCCTGAGTCGGAATACCCACTACTATTACAATAATAGTCTGCTAACTCATTACCACAACATTCATTGAAAAGTGGCGATACAAGTACTTAGTCCGAACACTCATCACGACACACTAGCAGTCTAATTCATAATTCGATAGCAATGTTACACCATGGAATCGCCTGTTGCACGAGGACGCCTCGGCCGTGTACACCTGCTTGTTGTTCCTTCCCCAGGTGGTCGCCTTCCATCACTTGCCTGTCCAGACGGACCAGCATCCGCGCCGCTAGGAACTTATGCATCCTTCGGGCATTTCTTGTACGTATGGCCGCGCTCATCGCACCTGCTGTAGCGTAGAGTCCTCCCATCTGCTTCTGTGTAACACCCTTAAAATTCGACTTTGAAATACGGAATTAAAAATTTGGAATAACCAAAAATCTTTTGCAAAATACATTCATGCCTGAATTAATTTAATTCGATACTTCGTTTTTCGTTTATACGTGGGCTGATAGACGAACGTCCGAGGATATGTCGGTATTTGATTTCAAATATTATTTATTCAAGGAACTATGATTTGCATATGCCAATTATTTTCGAAAAAACCTTTTCTATATATAAAAAACCCTCTGGCATATTTACTTTATAAATAAAGCTATATATCTATATGTATCACCATTTTGGATAAAACCCATTAAGGGATAGTTTATTAAAACAAATACTATTCTACTAAAGAAATAGCTTTGATTATTTTCTATGAACCTTTATATAGAGTGATAAGCTTTTGGAAATTATTTGCAAAATAATGCCTATTGGTAAAGTATTTACTAGAAACCTTAATTGCGAAATATAAATTCCTAATAGGCTATTTTCAAAGATATGACCTCCTCAGACAAAGTCTAGTCCTCAGGCATAATTTTAGTTTGCTTGTTAATATTTACTGTTTATTTTGTGTGTGTCTAGAATCTGTGCCAAAAGATCTCGATTAAATCCTTTTCCCAAAAAGGTTGTCCTCTGTCCGACATCCTTTCTGCCACTATCATCTCCATCTATTGATTAAACGCCTCGGTGCAAAGTTAAACACAGACCCAAAGCTCTCACCGCGATATTACCTCTCTCAACTCTTATTCTACGGTTATTTTTAAAAACCACTCTATCGATTCAAACCCGGTAATTTCCCCGAATATTTATAATCGATCGACGTATCCATCTATCGCACGTCGATTCGAGTATCACTGATTTTATTTCTATCGCGACGGTTGGATTTGACTGCCATAAGTTTTCCTAAAAATCCCAATTGCAGTGCCGTCAGAGTGCGCGCAAAGAAATCCTAACCCTAATCCTCGCACGGCCTTCTAGCCAAATCCAATTCAAATGTTGAATTAAATAGTCCAAACTATAAATACAGTCCAGTACAAATTCTATCTCAAATCCCCTTCAAATTTTCAAATTATATATTCCAAAGAAAATATTCGATCATCCTGTTTCTTTGGACCACATTTTCCTCTATTAGCCCAACCCCATTCCACAACACAAGTTCATTTCCTCTCCCTCTACCTTGACCTCATTGCTGTGAGCCACTTCCATGGAAAAAGTCTAACTTACATCCCCGACCCATTCCTTCTCCCTTTCTCGGTTGGGCTGGTAGGCAAGGAAGTTCATTCCTCCTCCCCCATACAGTAGTTGCGACGATGCGGCAAGGCCGCCGCGCCATTACCAGCTGCCGTCTTCCGCTCCCGTCTCACTGGCGAGCTTGCCGTCCATTCCGCGTGCGTCCTGCCCAACCTCGCACCGCCGCCAGCCATGCAGCAAGCTAGTTGTGCATGTGCATGCATGCAAGCAGCCAGCCGCGCGCAAGCACCATGCAGCTAGCTAGCTATGCGTATGCCTGCATGCAAGCGGCTAGTCGAGCCTAAGCTAGCATGCATGCGCCATCCGCCTAACTCCAACCGCCTATGCACGTGCACCGGGTGACGCTCCTATCGAACGCCGGTGGTCCCCGCCGGGTTACCATCGTCGTCTTCCGTTTTTGTAGGTGGCGACGGCAGGCAGCACAGGAGCCAGCCCTTCTCTCCCGAACGACGACAGCCGATGCAGCGTGCGCGCCAACCCGCGGCCGCCACCTAAACCCGTGTCGCGCTCAACGCCGTTCTCCGCCGCATCTGCCCCACGCGGCCGCTGCAACCACCCCGTCCCCGTCTTCATGGCGATTCAAGACGAGCCCGTGCGGTGGAACCTATATAAGCGCCGCTGTTACCGAATACGCAACTCGTCCCTCTCCATTCTCTCTTCTCCTCCTCCTTGCTTTGCTTCCCCACAGCCACACCCTCCCGCGCACACGCTGCCATCTCTCCGCTTGCTCTGCCGCGGCTGGCTCCAGCTGGGCCTCAGTCGAGCAAGAGGACGGATAGGCCACCGCGCCGTCACCTAAACCCCGAGAACGACTAACTTATCAAACGGCTAACATCTAACATCTAACATTTGACCCATTGACTCACTAACCCGCTGACTCTCTAACTTACTGACCCGCTAACCCCTAACTAGCACTAATTTGCTAACCTCTAACCCCTTAACTCGTGGTTCTCGTTTGCTTGCCGTCGGTCGAACATGTGGTGTGCGAGGACGATCCGCGAGCCCAACCGTCCCCAGGTTGTACCTCGACGATACGTAGTTTCGTGCGAGGTCGTCGCTCGATTTGCCGTTACCCGGCTGCCGCAAGGTGAGCTCCTCTCTTGCCCTTCCTCTTGCTTTTGCTTCCTTACCGCATTCCTTGTTTATCGTTGTTGCCGCGGCGCGGTGACGTACCGACGTCGTGAGGCGCAACACCACGCCCGTCGCTTGTGCGGCCGCCCTCCACAGTGATGGTCGCTTCGCCACATGTCCGTGCCCCCTTCTTAGAAGCCTTTCCGAAACACTGCCTTGCCGTGCTCGCTGGCCGCCGAGCCAGCAACGCCGCGACTATGCGCGCGTGCGATGGGACGTGCCCTGCTCGGGCCATGCACGAACCTGTCCACCTGGCCACCGCCCTAGATACCACCCCATCCCCTCCCCTTGCACTGGCATTTGAAGCCCTCCGTCGGCGCCCTCGTCGCGCCATTGTCGTCGGCTAACGCCCTTAGGTGCCGCTCACGGTCGCCGCCATGCCCAAGCCGCCCCGCCACCTTGGTCCTCCCAAACTCATGCGCCACCGGTCGGGTATGGCAAAGGTCCCCTGGACGCTGCCACTGCCGGCCGCCTCATCCTCCGAGCAGCTCGCCGCCGGCACGAACTAGCCCTAGCAGTGACCCTGTACGCGCGTGTGAGAAGCAGCTACGAGAAAGAGCAGGGAAAGAGATGAGACCGAGAGAGAAGAAAAGAAAGTGGGACCCACAGTGGAGCCCACCCCCTTGACTCTACCGTGAGCCACATTGACTTGCTAAAGTCTATACTGCGTCCCTCTGTTCTCATCGGGCCAAAACCAAGGAACAATTCCCACAAAAGTCTATGCTCCCTCCCACAAAATACTAGGCTGAAGCCCACTGACACCCTCCCCCTCTCGCCACCAAGAGTCCACATCACACCCCTCTGGTCTAAGCCCCTCTCTAAGGTCTAAAAGGCATCCTTTTCCTCTGTTTATAAATCCCTCCAAACTTCGGAAATTCACATCTTGCAAACTGTAACTCCGGTTGACTCCATTCAACTTCCATAATCTCTCTAAAATCGAGATCTGTTTACTGGCACAATTAGTTTGAAATTCTTAGTACTTTATTTTATTTTAGGATTGTGTGTGGTTCTTCCTTGGCCGTATGTCGGACATTTATCGAACATGGAGATTCTGAATATTTAACGAACGCGGATTTCTCGAGGATATATGAACCTAAAGCAAGGCAAGTCACTACGCCCCTTCCTCGAACATATTGATCCTATTTTATAAATGTGTTGATTGCAAATAAAATTGCACGCTATTTATTAAATGCGTACCTACATTGTTCAAGCCTTACCTTCGATATTGTTTATCCTTATGTATTTACGCGCATTTGTTACCTGAGTCAATTATTTATGTGCGGTTAAATATCAATACTGCTTAGTGTTGCTTATGTGTAGACGTTTGTACACTCCATACTTATGTTATATGGCTATGGATGTGGATGTGGCGATCACTCGGTGGGAGTGATTGTCGGAGGCGGGTGGAGATATAAGCGCCACCCGCAACATTAAAACCTTTGCGAAAACCAAAAACTTAATAAAACAAAACTATTTCGACTGGGGCGGCATGAATAGAATATGGGTGGTTCTGGAAACGGTAAGCCGCCGACACTGGTCAATTAAGGACCGAGTCAAGAAGCTATGCGAGAAACGAACAGAGTACGACCGCATTTCTCGAGTGGGTTATGACCCGGTGGACTAGGAAATTCTCGTGGGGTGACACCCCAGACATGGTAGGTTCTGGATATTCGTTGATGTGTTGATGAAGTGTTGTGGTTTAGATCGCTTGGGTCGATCTGTTGAACACCGGCAAAAACTTAAAATGCACCCTAAGTATATATATTATGTAACCCCCGTAAGATCTCGGGAGTGGCAGGACTCCTCTCACAACCGGCTCGAGGTAGGAATGTGGCGCCGGGGGTGCAATGGGGATTCATAGTCCTTGGAGCGGGTGCCGCCAAGCGAGGGTAACTAAAAAGCCGAGCCGTGACAAGTCTCATGTGTTGGGTGCGTCACGGAGTGCGGGATTAAAAGCGTACATCCACTGCAGTGTGAGTAAACTAAACTATTCGAATAGCCGTGCTCGCGGTTAATGAGCGCCGGGACTTGTATTACTCTTGACTAGCCTCATTAATTTTTAATATTGCTTAAAATATGATGGGTATGGAAGGTGCGACCTTGCCCGATGTGCGGGAAGGTCGTAATGGTTAAAACTGTGGAAATTGGATGCGAGGGTAAACCGGACCAAGCGAGGCTTGGGGAAGGTGGATGAACCATCTCTGGTTAATGACAACTTCAACCTAACGATTGTTTTCAGTTAAAACTGCTACGTCATAGGCTTGTGAAATAATTTATGAAAACTAGCTTTATGTAAAAAAAACCAAGCCATCCTTGAACCCCTATGAACATTACGTGCATTATGTAGTGGTGGCTTGCTGAGTACGGTTAGTACTCACTATTGCTTATTTAAATCTTTTAGAAAGGTGTTGGTGTCGACCTGTACATGTGCTATGTTGGCAAGGAGTTACCGAGGACGGTGGAATAGGGACCTAGGTTCACCAGTCGATGCGTGTGGGATAAGATGGACCGCCGCTGCTTCGCTTCCGCTACTTCATTTATTTGTTTTGGTATTGTGTGTTGCTGTCGACCATGCTTGGTCTATTCGGGTTCCATTTGGGCTACCCTTGTATTATTAATATATTGTAAGACCTGTATGACGATGTCAGCTTGAGATATACAACTGTGCCATGTGTGTACCATCTACTGATCCGGGGAATGGTATTGTAATACACATGGGGTTCCCGGTATACAAAAACCGGGGGCTCACATTCTGACTCATCCATGTCATTTCTGATGCGTCTTGTCTTACGTCGACCCTTCTTCACCCTTAACTTGGATGGATCTGGAACGTAAAAAACTTGGGGCCTCGGTGTTATGTATGATCCTGAGATCCCGAACCCATATATCTCCTCACTCCATATATGAAAGATTGCTTCCTTCCTGAAATAATGTGAGACGTACACATCGGGACATATGCCACAATCACTGGCAACAGCAAGAACGTGCGAGCAAGGCAGGTGTCGAAGCTTAGGCTTCATACAACTGCAGCTACATCCACCATCCGCCTTCAAGACACATTCCTACACGGCTTGCTTATGATAGATACCACGCCTGCTCCTATCAACACACATTACTTCATACCAATGAACTTGTGTGCCTTTAGCAACAACTCTATGCCTGCGTGCCTTTGTGATCTTATCTTCCATATACTTAGTCACCACGTTGCCAAATACTATCTTGTTATTAGCCATTGAGGGCCCAATTTCCTTATATCAATCCCTGAAGTAGGCCTGTGTGCCGTGAAGGATGAATTCAATAATAGCAACCAATGGAAGTACCCGAACTCCTCGCATTACTCAGTTGTATACCTCGGCCAAATTGGTTGTCATTATGCCATACCGAGATCCATCAGTGTCATACAACAGAGACCACTTCTCCTTAGGTTCATTCTCAATCCAATGAGTGAAACATCTGATAGATGACCCCGACCTCCTTCTCATTGTTGATGGGTCGTCATGTAATGCACCCAGAGGTATTGGAGGCTCGTCATCTTCAACTTGTGGTCGGCGAGATTGCTCATCAGTTTGCTTCATTGTCAACTCATCCAACCTTCTCCACAACTCATTAAATTTCTTCTCTTGGTTCTGAGAACATAGCTTCTTGAAAAGATCCATAAGATGCTTGTTCTTGAATTGCTTGTAGAAATTAGCACCCATGTGACGCATGCACCACCGACTTCGAACATCAGCCCACTTTGCTGGAAGTCCCTTCTCATCCCAACCGTTCTGCAAGTAGTCAATAGCCCTCAACATGCCCGCATGATGATCATGTATAAGGCAAACATTGGGCCTCGTACGCACAACTGCTATGCGCACTCTCTCCAGGAACTAATACCGGCTTTCGGTGTTCTCACTCTCTACAAACGCAAAAGCCATAGATAGAACCTGATTGTTCCCATCACACCCAATTGTTGTCAATATCTGACCACGGTATTTACCTGTCAAGAAAGTTCCATCTATGCATAGAACAGGTCGACAGTGCACAAAAGCGTTGATGCAAGCACTCAACGAGAAAAAGGCTCTTTGCAACACCCTCTTCGTTGGATCATCAGCCGATGGAAATGTGTGGAGGTCACAGTAAGTATTACTATTCCTCTGGGCAATGGTTACTAACAGACGAGGCAAATTATCATAGGATGCTTCAAATGTTCCATACATCATCTCAAGAATCTTTTGTTTAGCTCTCCAGGCCTTCGCATAGCTTATGGTGTACTTGAATTTGTTTTTAATGTGGCTGATAATTGATCTTGGTTCATGTAACGCCCCGGCACTCGTTAACCGATAACACCAGCTAACTCATGCCGAGGTGCTACGCATTACCTGTGATATAGTACCAGTCCCAGGATACACTAGCTGGTACACACAGAATAACCATGTAATCAAAGTAAATTAATTATTACATCACTGGGTTTTAGTCCTTACATAAGTTGCCATCCTGGACAGGCCCAAGGATGAGCAACGCGACATTACAAAAGTCCACAGAGCGGAAGTCAAAAGCGGCGGAAGCTAAGCGTCTAGGCGACCATCTTGATCCACAGGCGGGGCTTGGGGCTAGGCACGAATCTTCTAGAAATCCTCGTACTTGGCTTGCTCCTGGAGACACTCCTCGGCGGTTGGGTCGACGTCTTCATCTCCAAGCTCTATAGATATTATATATATAGCAAGGGTGAGTACTTCACGTACTCAGCAAGCCGGGGAAAGAATGACATGCTTGGTTAAGACAAGGAGGGCTAGGGTTTTATTTGCGAAAGCAGCCTTTTTGGCGAAAGCGATTTATTTCTCAAAAGCTCTAGTGAGTCAAAATTTTAGTTGTCGGGAGGAGGCTCACGCCTCGTCCCATTCCACAAGTTGCTTTGCAACAACTTGTCACAAGAGTAACAATTAATTAACATCTGGTTTCCTCTATTAGTTTCTTTTTGCCTTCACAGCAACTCTATTCCAACCATAAAATCATCACAACACTATTTCACATAGTTAACATTTCCTTCTCAGCACAACAACGCCTTCTCGGCACAACAACGCCTTCTCGGCCCAAACAACACCTTGGTGCCAAGCGACACCCCAGGTCACACAGAACCGTTCCTAACCACAGAGGTTAGCCGTTTGCTACTCAGGCAAACTCTGGTAACTAATCCCTTCCCACCAACCATTTTCATCAAACATTTTATCAAACAAGTCTACGCTATGAGAAACACCTTACGCTCGCCCTTGACCGTGGGCATGGCTGTTCGAACAGTTCATTAAACTCTGCAGAGATTGTACGCTTTACCCACACGACACGAAACTGACACCGTGTACCCGTCGGCAACGGAAGTTCGTGACAAGGCCTTTCCAAAGCTAACCCATGAAAATCGCACACCACCTAGTTGGGCCAAGTCCCTCAGCCGAGTATCAGGCAGTCGCTGCCGTCATCCACTCAGGAATACCGAGGATGCCTCCTACTCCTACTCGGTACCGTGTGCCATATAGAGGCAAACAAAACACCTAAAAGGGCTATAATGATCCAACTTCGTCTCCTCATCCTCGGCATCCCACAACCATTGGCATACCAAACTCCCATGTGATAACCATTTACTTAGCCAGGGGTATCCCATAAATACCCGTGAGGTCGCACTGTAACGTGTTTGGATGGATTTCCCAAAGGAATCGGTCCTTAACGATAATACGCGACCAAACCACAAAGACATGGCCTCGCATCATCACCATTTTCACAACTCATTTTATTTCACAACACATCGGTACAACGTACCGGATTTTTAAGCATAAAGTTTGGAAAATACCCAAGTTTCCCACACGACAGTACAACGTAAGCACGGCTAAGCAACTACCTCGGTGATCGTATCCAATGGATAGCGATTCCGGCGTAAATATGTGTAGCTAACAAGGATAGAGGGATTAACAACATCCTACATATGTGAGTGCAACTAATAGGTCGGTCCGTCGGTTGCATAAACAATCCGAGGCCTAAACAAGATTTTCGTATACACTAACAATGCATTTTTCAAACAAATTAACTTGCAAATATAGGAGCAATGTGATCAAAGGGGCTTGCCTTGCACAAGATGGGGGTCTTCTCCTTCGAAACCGGCGTCCGGAGCTTCCTCATACACGTGCTCTATACGCGGAACGGAGAACAAATAAATAAAAAGGCAATAAAGCAAGCTCAAATCAAATAAACAAGTGTGCCACTGTGTAGATCTCAATTTTAGAAAAATTTAGAAATTTGAATGAGGTCAAACGGAGTTACGGTTGAATTTCTATGAATTTTCAAAGGTAGAGGGATTTTTCTGAAATTTTGGGAGTTAAATTTAAATGGTAATGGAATATTCCATTAGGGCTGACAGTCAAAGGGGGCCCACCTGTCGGTTAAGAGAGGGGAGAGAGAGGTGTGGGGCCCACCTGTCAGGGGGGCCTCTTCTTCCTCCTCTCTCCTAGCCGAGCTCGACTTGGGCCGGTGGTGGCGCCGGGCGACGAGGCGGCCAGGGAGGAAGGGGGGCCGGTGGCCGTGGGCGGCGGCGGCGGCCAGGAAGCGGCGGCGGTGGCCGGGAAGCGACGGAGGTGGCCGGGAACGGCGGGACCGAGAGGAGAGAGAGAGTGAGCGCCGGCAAGAGAGAGGAAGAGAGAGGTCGCCGGCGGTGAGGGTGGAGGCGGGAGCGGGGAGGGGTTCTCCCTTTTATAGGCGGCGCGCGGCGGGGAGGCGCGGCGACGTGACGCGCGCGGCGCGGCGGGTGGCTCGAGGCGGCGTGGCGCGGGGCGCGAGGATGGACGGGACGGCGACATGACAAGGCGCGGCACCGACCGGGACGGGACACGCCGTGGCGCGTGAGGCGCGAGGCGGCGCGGGGCTCGGGGCGGGCGCGGAGCGCGAGGCACGGGCGAGGCGCGAGCGCGGCGGGCGGCGCGGGCGCGCGGCGGCGACGGCGGCGGCGGGCGCGGCGAGCGGCCGGAGGAGGAAGATGACCCGGGGTGGGCCGGGCCGAGAGAGGAGGGAGGAGAGGGAGGTGGGCCTGGCCTGCTCCGGGGCGAAGGGAAGAGAGAGGGGGAGGGAGTGGGTCGGCCTGCTCGGGGAGGGGGGAAAAGGGAGGAGAGAGTTGGGCCGGGGGAAAAAGGAGAGAAAATGGCCCAAAATGAACAGTGAACTTTCACCTTTTTCCAGAGATTGATAGGGTTTGGATTTTGAGGAGATTTCAAAGGATTTGAATTTGAATTTGAACTAGGGTTTCACAGGAATTTGAATTTGAACTAGGGTTTCACAGGAATTTGAAGGAAAATTCTACGAGAGGATTTGAGATCTCAATGGCACAAAAACAATTAAGAACTAAATTAACCCCAAATTTTTAAATAACAAACTTTTTTTAAATAGCATTAATAAAATTATGGGTGCTACAGTTCAAAGCCAATGTTAGAAACAACACTACCGTACATCTCACTTGCCACAAAAGCTGATGTACCGGTGATACTTCTCCACCCCTTGTAAGTAGCACTGGTGCTCAATCAGAATGCTAACTTTTCAATAATCATTCCATTTACCCTTATATGCGTAGACACGCTAGGGACAATCTTCCTTCATGCACCTCACTTCATACACATAGTTGGTTGATTTGATCACCTTAAACTCTCTCTGTAAGGAAACTACCCAGTGCTTGACCGCCTCCTTCATCTCATCCTTATGAGCATACCTAGCACCCTCAATTACCTCGTTCTCCTTGTATTCCCAGAGTACATGATGACCCTCTGAGATAACAAGTCCAGAGAAGTCCTCGTTTGTTCAATCAGTGGACATTACATCACCTTCCTCATCGGATGATGCGTCGCCCTTCGCTTGCTCATTATCCGAATCTTTTCTCTCCATTTCATCAACAATTATACCGACTCTCTCCCTCTTATCCGCCATACCCATGGCCTGCTCCACCCTTGTTTGATTTTCCTCATTTTGCATTGATGGTCCAACAACATCCCCCGCATTGCTAGAACCCTCAACATCTTCGGTTTCCATTGAAACATTAGTATCTTTCTCTTGCACCGATACAAATATAACAAGGGGCCATGACCGTTCAAAAGCCATCTCCCCATAGCGTCTCCAAGCAACAGTATTGTCCATCGGTATTAGTTCCAAAAATAATCTTCTGTTGCACGACTCACTACAACAGATACTGACATTGTGTAGACTTCTTGGTATATTTTAAATCCTTTCAACAACCAACTATAAATTGACTGAAATGTTCTCTCCGTAGGCCTATCGATGCCCTTAGATGTCATTACAAAATCTGACAGATTAACACCATCTGGACCAAATCTAAGGTTGCCTTCACCATGAACTATCTGAAATATGACCTTATTTGACATTGTGCCTGATGAAAAAATTAACTAGGTTAACTAAGTTCATACCATACTAACAAGATCTAACCTCGTGTTCATCGGTACTACGCACTAAGTTACAGTTTCTACAATATTGTTTTGTGTCCTATGTCTAGAATTCTACAAATAGATGGTGTGCTTCAGATCGAACTAAACTACATTTTACAATTTACACTACGGCCTAAGTCTCAATTCCTACTAAAATCTTCTGTGCTCTAGATCTATACAAATATGTTGTGTTCTACAGATCTACTAAAATATATGGAACTAAAACTGAAATGCAACATAAATTAAAAACACAATGTAATGTAATGTATTTACCTGTGATGAAGTGAGCAAACCAGCAGGACTTCGCCGCTCCCCTTCCGCTCACCCTCACCCCTCTCTCTTTCTTTTTTTTTGGAATTTCGAGTGATTGTAATGAAAATTCAGAGAGGGGAAGAGCTTTATTGGGGTAGTGCTAAAAAATGCACTCCCAGAGAGCGGCAAGGGGGCCGCCTGCAAAATTGCAGGCCCCTCGCGACCCTTTTGCAAGCGGCCCCCTTAACCGTGCAAAACCGCACTGTGTACGGGCGGCAAGGGGGCCGCCTGAAAAAGAGCCAAGCCGCGGCCCCCGCACAGTGCAAAACCGTCCTAACAGAGGGCGGTAAGGGGGCCGCCTACAAAATGTGCAGGCCGGCCGTTGACGGCCGTCGCCCGAGAGCCAACAGTCATCTGCCACGTCAGAAAACTCGCCCTCTAGGAGGGCGAGCGGCGGGAGACTAGTTTCGTCGAAATTTGAAATAGAAAATTATTTTTGCAAAACTTTTAATAAAAAAATTAAAAATAAAAAAAATTCGGTCCGGATCTGCTTCCTGACGCACTAGTTGGGCCTTCCTGGGCTGGGCCTACAAACAAAATTTCATGGGCCTGTGCCCAACCCCTACTCCCTCCTCTCCCCTCCTGTGAGGCCCAACCATCTCCGTCTCTCTGTCTCTCTCTCCAATCTCACCCATCGCCGACGACCCACGCACGCAGTGCCACCAACGCGCCGCCGCCGCCGGCGAATCCGCTTTGCTCCCTCCGCCGCGCCGCGCCGCGCCTCCGTCGACCCGCGGTTCGTGGAGGAGGAGGAGCTTCTGCTGGGTCTCACCGTCGGTTTCTCTCGTTGGTAGGGGAAGATGCCCTTGATTGAATTTGTTCTTTCGTCTAATTTGGTTAGCTCAAGATTTGGTTTCTTACAACAGCAGGCAGATTTTGTTTCTCCATAAAAATTTTTATGCTTCAATTTTAATAGGCGAAATTGTATCTGCAGACCTGCAGGAGGGTGCACAGGGTTTTTTCGACATGTCTTGGGCTGCAATCGAGAATGATCCTGGTAAAATTCAATTACCTCTATGAAATAGAACTACAAAAGAAGAGATGGATTGTAGTATACGAATAATTAAACTAGGTTTTCTCTGCGCATTCGCGGAGGAGTTTCGCTACCTTCCATTTGTGACTTTCATTCAAATTCTGAATTTCCGGCGACTTGACTCTATTCATTGTTTTGCTTGTTTAGAATTTGTCTTGTGTTTTAATAAACAACCACTACCAGTAGTAAGTACCACTTTACTCATCATAAGATTGGAGAGCACTCCTCCTGAAGTTATGGGCCATCTTTCTGACTACCCTAAAAAAAAAACATCTTCTATGGTTTAAGTAGCATATGAGATTACCAAGCTTGATGTTGGACCTTGGTGTTCTGAGCACAGTTTAACTGTTTAGTGTTCGATGGTAATAGTGGATTGAGATGTGGGCAGTTACGCCTGTTTCACAGGCTTTGCTCTGGTCATTTGTAGTCCAGTAGTCCTAAGGGACACATTGAACAGGAGGCGCAGTCAATTAGCTGTTATGGATGATAATTCAAATTTCATTGGAATTGGAAGAGGCTGGGCCTATCTGCCATGTTACACTTTCTTACTCGCAGTGTTAAATTTCTTGCTTCCCCTGTAAATGTTGGCCACTTGGCTTTTTTTTTCCGCAATGAAGTAGGCAATAACCCTTCTCTTGTATATCTTCTGTAGGCGTTTTTACTGAACTGTTGCAACAGATGCAACTGAAGGGTCTTCAAGTAAGTAATCACCTAACCCATTTACTTAAGTCCATTCTTTGCTATGCTCTAAAGTTTGCTGAAAACAGATGTTTTCGCCTCCAGGTATTGAACACTTTGTATGTGATGTAGTTTTTTGAAACTCTATTTTTAGCTTAGCTCACGAATAATAAAAACTATGCTTTTCAAATACAACCTTGTTGGCAAATTTTGTTGGTAAAACATATGGCAGAACATGCATGCAATGTACTGGCATATCTTTTTGGAGATCTTGTTCTACTTTTGCTTGACATTTTAGATTTTTTTTAATGACCTCAAACGGTAATATGTGGCATTCCATGTTATTCCTCCTTAACAGGTTGATGAACTCTACTCACTCGATTTGGATGCCCTCAATGATCTTCAGTATGTAATCCTAATACCTGCTAGCAATATCATAAATTTCATTCTTTTCTAAACCAACCACATCAACTTCCCTTGATGCTTTCCAGGCCAGTTTATGGGCTCATTGTGCTGTACAAATGGCAACCTCCAGAAAAAGATGAGCGTCCTATCAAGGACCCAATCCCAAACCTTTTCTTTGCTAAGCAGGTCAGAACTGTTTATATGTTTATTTTTATGAAGCCTTTGCTCCTCTGCATCCTTTTATGATAAACTCAATGCTTCACTTACAGATAATTAACAATGCATGTGCCACCCAAGCTATAGTTTCTGTTCTATTGAACTCTCAAGGTATCACCCTTAGTGAGGAGCTCAAAAAGCTAAAGGAGTTTGCAAAGGACTTGCCACCAGATCTCAAAGGATTGGCTATAGTCAATTGTGATAGCATCCGTTTGGCCAGTAATTCATTTGCAAGGCCAGAAGTCCCCGAGGAGCAGAAATCATCTGTCAAGGAGGATGATGTCTACCATTTCATTAGCTATGTTCCTGTGGATGGCGTCCTGTATGAGTTTGATGGGCTGAAGGAAGGGCCCATAAGCTTGGGGAAATGCCCAGGTGGCGTTGGCGACATTGGTTGGCTGACGATGGTGCAGCCTGTCATTCAGGAACGCATCGATCGGTTCTCTCAGAATGAGATAAGGTTCAGCGTCATGGCTATCCTAAAGAACCGGAGGGAGATGTTCACTTTAGAGCTCAAGGAGCTTCAGAGGAAGAGGGAGAACCTCCTAGCACAGATGGGTGATCCTTCCGCCAATAGGCATGCACCATCTGTCGAGCAATCTCTCGCGGAGGTCGCTGCTCATATTGAGGCTGTAACCGAGAAGATCATAATGGAGGAAGAGAAGTGGAAGAAGTGGAAGACAGAGAACATCAGGAGGAAGCACAACTATGTGCCATTCTTGTTTAATTTCCTCAAGATTCTTGAGGAGAGGCAGCAGTTGAAGCCCCTGATAGAGAAGGCGAAACAGAAGTCTCACAGCTCTGCTAATCCTAGGTGAAATCAAGTGTTATTTGTCGCCTCGATTGCCGTGGTTTTTGTCCATGTAGAGATGGTTGACTAGCCTTTTGTTTTCGCGGTAGTGTTTGAACCATGTGATGATTATTACTTTAGTTATAGATATTCGGGCGAATTTAGATGAATTTCAGGCGAATGTCCCTTGAAATAGACTGTCTTATCAGACTACATGTGTACACTGGAGGGTCATTTCCGTGTAGATCTTGTCCTTCCTTTGTCGCATTATAAATAATCTAATTGACGGCCTAAAGCCTCACATCATGCCGTGATCTATTTTTTTTTTTTTGGTCAGATATTATGCTTTCACATACTTGGTTTGAGATCAATTTTACAATATGAAATGTAATCCTTTCTGCAAATCCCTAAATTGTTCCATACTTCCATATGCATAACGGGCATACATTTTCACCACACCAGGACAGCAGCACGGCACTGAGCTAACCAACAGACATCACATGATAAACTGGATTCAGATTGGACATGATCTGAAGCAATAACTAAAATGGGGCATGGAATGCAATTGACATATCTATCACACCACACAAAAAAAAAACAGCAAAACAAAAACTCGCCCATGTTTACAGCATGCAAAGAACAGAAAACAGCAACTTATCAGTTCTAATTGTCGACAATTGTGATCATATCCACAGTCAGGATAGTCAACTTTTTGGCACCACAAGGAATGGTGGATGGCGCACAAAAACTGCGCATTAGGTTTTCACATTTGCTCCATTCAGTGCCATTTATCTCTTGAGTTCTTGGGCAGAATGTGTGCAGACACATCATTTGACAAACAATTGATATATACAGTGACTGCTTCTCCACTCGGCCTGCTAATGAAACCAAATGTCTGCATAATCATCAGCGTCAAGGACCATTCTCCTCAGCAGCGCTGCTCACAAAGATTTCGAGTTAGTGCACTGACAAGGGGTTACATAAAATTATTGATGAAAGAAAGATATGGTGGCATGAAGGTCTACTCACTTAATCTCAGCCTCTTCCACACCTTTCGCAGATTGCTCCCCTACGTCGGCTTTTTTGTTCTGAGTAATAGGCTTTTTGAACTGCACCAGAACCATGGTCATGTTGTCACATCCCTCTCCACCAATTGTTGATGGAGCTAAGCATCTGTCGAGCACTCTTTCGCACACTGCAGAAAGACTGCTCTCCTGCATTTTTTTTTCACACGGCAAGTACTGAATTGATAAGTACTACAGCCTCCTTCAAAGTTTATTATTGGTATTTGGAATTAGAAAAGGAAATTAATTTACCTTCTGTATATGCTCGTGGATGAAATCCACCAGTTGTTGGCTTGACATGCAATCCCTGTTCATCATACAATCTTGTTATTTAGATCAGGAACACTAGGTAAGTCAGAAGCAAAGTACTTTTAACTGTGGCTAGAGAATACGAATTATCACTTCAGCTGCATGCAAAACAGTAAAAAATAGTAATGAATGGTATAACAAGTGTATATAAAAAATTGCAGGTAGAGATTCTCACCAAATGCCATCACATGCTAAAACAAGAAAGTCATCGTCATCGCAAAGCTCAACCTAAGAATAATAAATTTATGATATTATGGAAAGATTGATTGATCAAAGCCGATCATGATTAAGTGCAGATATTGAAGGTAGGTACATAATTCAGAGCCAGAGGGGCTTACAACGTTGATGTCAGGATTTGCAGTCACGATTTGCTTTTCAGGAGGCAAGAATTTGTTCTGTTTAAATTCCATATCTCCTACAAGGAGGTATGCACACGTTTAAAGCACCGAGTGATATGTGGCTTATTAACAGATGAGCAAGTAAAAATATATACCAATTGCTCTTGTCAAGTTTAAACTTCCATTTATTCGTCCCATATGGATGAAACCCCCTGCTTTTAGTATTCTTTCTCTCTCAGCTTCAAGCTCTGGCTTGTGGTCTCTTGACAAATTGTATGCCTATTACACACTTAAAGAAAAGTGTTCAGACTGCCATACATGCATTCACAAGTTAACATAACTAAAATGATGAAAACTTATAACAGACCTGGCCAGCCCTAGAAATAACACAACGGGAATCACCAGCGTTCGCCACAACGAGTTGGTTATTTCTTATTAGCGCTACACATGCTGTGCATCCGCATGTTGGCCCAGCAAAATCGGAGTGAGGTCCCTGATAATGGAATATGATGTGAGGTAGTAGCTTGTTTTTGGGGAGATAAGTTTGTTGATGCACTTGTGTTGCATAAATACCTCTTCGAAAGACCAATCATCGTGTCCTTTATTCGAATCACTGCCTCTCGGAGACCAAATTAACCCTTCAATCATACCGCCAATCTTGTTTATCTTATCTCCAAGTGCAGATAGTTCTCTCCAGCCTCTCTGTCCTCGCATCATTTCGTCCATCCTGAAGTAGTACATCAACAGAATTAATCATTATTATCTTCATGTTGGCAATAATTAAAGGTGAGATTCTAATTATCATATTATCTATTCTGGTAACCTAATGACCCATATACCTGAAGAAAGCTCTATGAACAGCAGTGCCTAGGTCACCAGCTGAATAGGCTTCACTTCTGAGAACTTGAGAGTGTAAATATTTTGCACAGAATTTGGCAACCACTCTTCCTGAGGAAAACAAGGAATATGAGGATAATATGTGCAACATTGAAAGTATGGATCTATTAAAACATAGGATAGCTCACATGAGTACTATGAGCAAACATGAATATGGTATTTGCAAGTACTACTTACCTCCATGGCCATCAAAAACACCAAAGAACGATGTCTCATTGTCAAGATTTAGCAATGCTGAATGCTGCAGAAATTGGCAAAACATCAAGCACTCCATGAAAGGGGATTTCAGCAAACTATGATTATTTGAAATGAACACTATTGCAATATTTAAATTGTTATGAACAATTCATGCTTTACTGCTGTAGCTATGTATAACCAGCTCTGTATCACTGGGCTAATGGACCAGCACAGTAAAAACCAACTCTACTATTATTGCGAAAATAATTAATTTGCAAACTAAATTTGAAAAATATGGACAGGTTGGTAAAAGAGAGCTTATGCATCATGATTAAAACTATGATAAGAAAATTAGACTGCAGCAAACCTATAACTGTGATTATTTTTTAGCAACAAACTATAATCATGATATGAAGTTGGATATCCATCTCTTCAAAATGTTATAAAGGTTTCATTAAGAAATGAGGTTATTGCCCAAAAGTGGTAACTGATAAGTGACATCAAGAAATGATGTTAGCCTAGTAGTAGTAAACTCACAGCATCTTCCATGCTTGCACGCCATCCTTGCATAGACGAAAGACCAAATTTAAGCTTATTGTTTTCCCCATCTTCAGAGAACTTATCGGTTTTGGGGGTACTGAGGTAGATTCCCATGTTGATAAGCTGCACATAAGAAGATGAACTCATGAGGAAAGAAACAGACATATCACTACGAAATTGAATGAACAGAGCAATCAGAAACCAGAAAACAGTCGAGTTATCAACTGGCACTTACACAAGTAAGCACACCTGTTTATGACAGAACAGGAGTTATATCAGGTAGCTCTGAGCCTTCTTATAGACATGAAGGTGCATCCAAACTGCAAGCCTCAACCGAAGTTTCTCCGAGAGCTAGAAAGTTCCTAAAAACAATCAAGATGGCAAGCCATTATCGAATTGAGAACCAGAAGTACAATGAGTCCAAATAGCGATGAGCCAACAAGACATCAATAATGGTAAAACCAAAAGCATAAACCAAACAATCAAGAGCGCAATCGCCCAAATTGCTATGTACCAGGTATGCAAAGCACAAATGCTGATGTAACAGGATGGAGAAAACAGAAACAAAAACCTAACAGACTCACACAAGTGTCGTGTACTACCAGGTAGGACACAGAAGGATACATTCTCAAGTCTCAACATCTACTTCTCATTTAGCACATTTCAAGCCTTTGTGATAAGAAACTCAATTATTGCATCATACTTCAGCAATCACAGGAGACAACCGAAAAAAAAACAGTTATAATTGCACAGAATCAGGAATAAACTAGGACAACTTTAGCCAACCAACATCCATAATTGAACATCTATTTGTCCTAAACGTAACACGAGAATAAAATGAGACTACTCAGAGTTGTAAAACACAGGACGCAAACAAATCAATGGGCCTATACCAACAAGACATCTCTTTCTTTCCCTTAAACCACCACCTGAGTTTGGTGGGGTTTGTTTCACCATCCAACTCGATAAAGATAACTTCCTCTAACCCCAAATCATTCACCTGTACTACGGGATCCCTGCAAATCTACAGCTTCTGTACACACAATGAAAAATGACGTGAGATGACAAACACAAGAAACACAAAGGACACAGCCGCCACGCGAGCCCTGCGACTGACTCCGCCATGATCGAACCGGGATAAACAGCAGCCACCACCACCTCCAGATTATTCCAGAACCGCAACCCAAGCAGAAGAAACAAGATTTATTACCTTGTGCGAGGCCCGGCAAAGGTGGCGGAGGTTTTCTGGGAGATCGGAATCTCGAGGGAGGGGGGGTGGATCGGCGATTCGGCGCGGCGGCCCTTGCGATCGCGGAGGGGCGGGGAGTGATGCAGCTGATGGTGAGTGCGAGACGAGATTACGCGCATTCGGGGAAGATCAAAAATGGATGAAATGGATTCGTCTTGGGATGGGATATTTTGTGCGTCGGGTTGGGCTGTTGTCACTTGTCACAAAGGCCGGTCCTTTTTTTTGGCTTTTGGGGGAGTATTTGCTACGTGCACTGCATGCCAGTGTACTCGCCACCCCGTACCCAACAGTACCAGCATATATATATATATATATATATATTTTTAGAAACATGCACTCACCCACCCTAAAAAAAATTGAACCATGGTATCTTACAATTAAAGGAGTCACCACACGTGTTTCACCATCGATATCTTACCACTGAAAAAATAATTAGTCGTAAATACGAGTAAGCCTTTAATATGGATGGATGGTTCGATCACAAGGATACAATTGGTTTGAGCTAGCTCATTTCGCGTACCAGCTAATGTTCTAGTACTAGCTGGCTCAGAAATTAGTAAAAAATGAACTTATAAGTTCTCTAAAATAAGTAAATATTCGTAAATTGGGCTTATAAATTCTCTAAAGTTGTAAAAAAGAATAATATTCCCACCAAATCTCAAGTCCAAATTTATTCATTTTTTTGAAAGGAGGAAAACGGACAAAATTTAGAAGAGTAGTGTACGGTTACTATTTTACTTGAAATCTGTCTCTTTTTTTCTCCCAAATAAAGTCGAGAGGATGTATTTCATGCCTAGTGATTTTTCATGAATTTAGAGAATTTGTGAGTCCGGTTTTCATGGGTTTTCATTTATTTATGAATTTAGAGAATTTCTAAGTCCAATTTCCATGGGTTTTCATTTATTTGATATTTTCAATTCATATTTCCTTGTTAGTTACACACTATCCTATGCTTATATCAACTAATGAACCTAAAATATGTTGATTATCACTAATTAAGGCTAATTTATCCTTAATTCCTCCTCGTTTCACCACGTTGGACAAATTTCGACATCGTCTGGAATTTTAGATGATTTTTTTCCTACGTGGGATGAACATATTCCATCCCATTCTACTTGGTCCCTCGAACCAAATCTAGGACATAGTCTCGCTTTAGGATGTCCGCATCACACCCCATTTCACCTGGTTCCACAAACAAATATCACCTAAATTAGAACATACACTTTGTTCAAGTCAGGTAAGAGTGCTTAAAAATAAGTAAAATACATGACCGGTTCCTAAACTTGTGTAGTAGTGTTACTTAGGTCCGTGAACTTGAAATTGCACGTTTAGATCCGTGAACTTGGTTTAATATACCACCACTGGTCCAATCATTCTTTGACTGCGTTTGACCGCCAATCTGACGCATCACGCATGCAACCCTTTTGCGCTCAACCCCCTCCACATATCCCTTCTCACTCTCACATAACTTGCCCTGACCAGTGCATTCCAACCCAAATCCCCCAAAATATCCCCAAAAGGCTAGGCCTTAGACGGTGAGGTTAGCAGCGGGAGGTGGCTAGGTAGCGGCCTAGGCGATGAGATTAGCGACAGGAGGTGGCGCAATACGGTGAGGTTAATAGTGGTGCAGTGTGGCTCAATTAGTGGCGGGAGGCGATGCAGTGCGGCTTGCACGCTCAGCATCCCCATGGATTCTCCAAGTTCGTGCTCGTCTTGCAGTCGCCAAAATAAGGTACAGTTGATCAAGTCCTGTTGTGGAAGAATAAGATCATCGTGGAGCGCAGAGTAATGGCACTTGCTAATCGGGACCGTATTTTCTATATGTGCGAGGAGAAGAATGAGAGGGAAGAAGGATTTGGGGATTTTTTGGAGGATTTGGGTGTCATCATAGCTACAAGGAGGTATATGCGATGCACAGTGATGTGAAGGGGGCTGAGTGCAAAAGCGTTGCTTACGTGGCGTGCCATGTTCATGATCAAATATGGTCAAAGGGCGATTGGACCGGGGTGGTACATTAAACCAAGTTAACGGACCTAAATGTTCAATTTCTAGTTTAGGGATCTAAGTGACCCTATCCCACAAGTTTAAGGGTCGGCTATGTATTTCACTCCTTAAGAAAATCTTGAGATTAAAGGACTATTTTTCCATGAAGATGGATAGATAATTAAGGTGATAATACTGTTTTATAACCGTTATATACGCTTGGAGGATAAAAGTTAGCTTACCTCATAGAACAAAATTTAAATAAATTTCATGGAAAGAATCTTGTTTGTTACTGAAGTCAATAGCAAAAAAAACATACAGCTAATCATCAATTCCAAGATACCTGCTACATTGTCAGTCGCAAAAGCAACATTAATATGTATAAGATATTACAACAAAAATAATTCCTAGAGATGGTATTGCTCCTTCTTGATCTTGATCTTTAGTTTTAGATGTCAAAACTTCTCAAAAGGGCCACGAGCAAACCATACTCATACATCTGCATTTCAACTGGATTTTTTAGAGATCACAGATGTATCAGTGGTTTTTTATGATGTTGCGTGTGTGGTGGTGTATATATATGTGTATCTGTTGTGTAATTAAAAAGAAGAAAAAATATACAATGACAGAATCACACAATGATATACTATTTGGGTTGCCAGGTAGATAGGGAAAGTCATTCTTATAATTTCACATAAAGGAAAAATATCTGATGCCTTAGATTCCTCATTTTAGTTCGTGTACAAACCGGTGTGAGAGAAGCATTTTGCCCAGGATGAAAATTTATAGTAGTGCAATATGAATGCAAGCCTGAATCTATGTGCCGCTGGTTCATGATCTGATGACTTTTCTCGTGCATATCTTATCATCTTGTGATCCATTTATGCTGAGATAGCTCGCATTGCCTTGTGGGACCTGATCGAGTAGCAACAAGATTTTTTCTTCGAATGACAGCATTTGTAAGCAGTAATCTCGCCATCGTGCAAAGACAACAAGCAACGAAAACTGAAGCTGACGGGCAGCGTGTAAAACATTCATCTTAATCTAAATTCATATCCATCTCTAGTCCGAGTCTTCTCAGTCAGAAAGAAGTTGCGATGGCGAAAGGTGACGGATCAGTTCAAGGTTCATGCTCCTAATTAATTAATTAATTATTGTTATTTGTTAATCGTTGATTAATTTGCTTCGCCGCTTGATTATGGATCACCGAAAATATAGCTAGATTAAGTGAAGATTCCCCTTAACTAACACGATCAAAACCGGTGGGCTGCTGCGGCTTTAAAAGGTGTTACCTCTGAATTCGCTGCCAGAAGCTTGTTTGTTTGTTGCGACGTCTCATTCGATCGGACGGCTTGGCTGGCTCCGGGACCTACCTAGTTTAGTATGGTCATCACCCATGTTTTTTGGTTGTTAGTAACACTAACTAATTATCTCCTGCAGCTGCATGCTCTTTACCTCCATTCCTGGGTTCTGCTTGTTTTCTTCTGGTAGAATTCAGATGCTCATCAGTGATTCATCAGCCATGCCAAGCATTCACGTGCAGACATCCATACATATATATAGCATCCGTGCCTTTGAGCTAATAACAAATGCAGTACGTAATTGACAAGTATAGAACTGTACTAGAGAACAATTGTTCAGTTTGTGTATGCAGGATTGCAAGGGAGATAAAAATAGCAGCATAGCTAACCTGACCAGACTGGTAAGATACAATTATACAAACGCAAAGGATGAAAAAAAATGCACCCTCCATCAGACAAAACATACCCAATTTGACCCCTACCACTATACTACCCTCTTCCATAGCGCATAGCAGAAATTGTAAAACAATAGGATTACTTAGTCAACTACACTCGTTGATTTCATCAATGAATAAAATGGACAATGTCGTCAAAGCAACTCTCTTGACTGCATTTGTCACCAAAGCAAAGTTCCTAGCGGCGGTCGTCCACCACAAGGCGGAGAGTTTCATGCACTACTTCTGCAGTTCCACTTGATAATATTCTATTTTTCACACGCTATTCTTGTTTTTCAGGCTACATGAGTAGGGCACTCAATACACAGGTTCTTCAAGGCATGCGGCAGGCAGGCCAGTTTTCTTCATATATGCAGCAGCAGATTTTAACTGATGCAACCCAGCACAGGATATCACACTGCACCTTATTCAGGCAAGGGGATGAATGCAAGAGATTTTTCAGGCAGCACTCACCTTCCCTTTCTCCTGTCCTTCTCCCTGTCTCTGCTTCGATCATAGTGATCATCCCTCCCTCGACTTGCGCTTTTTTCACGCACCCTGTCTCTCTCTCTTCCAGCATCATTACCATGCGATCTGTCTGTGTCTCTGTTGCGATTGTGCTCTCGATCTCTTTCCAGTGACTTCCTTGGAGGACTACGGCTCCTGCTCAGGCTTCGACGACGCTTCCTTGAAGAATCATCATGCCTATCTCTCCGCTCCAACGATGTTCTCTCTGAAAAAAAAAGTGATTCTTTCCATGAGGATATATCACGCAGATAATAAAGGTAGCCAAATATCCAAAAAAAAACATTATTCATTAGCATCAGCATTCAGAAGTGAAGGATGTATGTTCAAAAGCAACAAAAAAGCAATTATCTAACAAGCAGGATATGTTATTGCTGCCTTCTTGCATACCAGAAGAACGCCTGCTGTTTGCACCATCATTTGAAAATGATAAACCATATTCAGATTGAAGACGCCTACGGTGGCTGGCAACCTTCTTCTCGATCTCTTCTGTGTTTCGCAAACCCTTCTCCTCAAGAGATTCACGATACTGCATAACAGCAATTTCAATCTGCCTTAACTTCTTTCTGCAGATCACAAGGCACGTGCAATTCATTATAAACTGTATGAAGTAATTGGCTAATACGGAGTACATGATTAAAAAATGTAATTGAATTGCATGATAAATCATGACAAAAGGTACCTATGCTCTTCATCAAGAATCGTATCCTGGTGATGATTAGAGTGATCAGTACTAACTTCTGTTGCATCAGCTTTCCCAGAATCATCAGCAATATCGCTACCAGATGAATAGCTTAATCCTAAGCCTCTGCCACCTTTTCTATCTTCATCATCGCTGACATCATCCTCTCGACTCCATTTTGAAGCAGGCAAAACAGGATCAACTTTTGGCTTCTTGCTTAGAACAGGTTCAGCGGGTGTGGATTCGTTAGAGCGTTTCTGCCCTGCTTCCAAAGCATAATGAGAGAGACCCAACATGTCTGATTCACCACTATCAGTACCATCTCCAGGTCTGGAAGCATTACTAGCATTCACAGCAATGTCATCTTTTCCAGTTCTATGCGATTCTCCCTGTCCATATTTAATGCCCGCGTCCTTCTCATATACTCGTTCCTTCTCAGCCTCTTCCAAGCTAAGCAACCTGGCAACCATCATCTCTTTACCACCACATAGCGAGAGGCCATTATGTCTGCAACGGCGTTCAAGTTCAGCTAGCGGAAGCCCTAACAGCTCCCTTGTTGCCGCTGCCTTTCCTGTGGCCAAGGCACCATCTTCGTTGAGCCTAAATCCATCACTGCCATCCTCGGAGCTAGCTTTCTTTTCAATTTCCGGTGTATCACCACATAGAGAGTGAAAAGGGATGACCCCTGAGTGGCTTGATCTAAGAAAGGTAGCTCTTAGTCCATTCAGATATGCATCTGAAAATAAGAACCAGTCTGCCCATACTTGTAGAACTTTCAAAACTCTCTCCTGCAGAGAAGCAATAAAATAATGCTATCGTATGATAACATCAAGAAAGGAATAAAATAAAGGACTCAAAAAACAGAACAATACAACTTACCTTCAGAGCTTCAGCAGTAATCCTTCCCGTGATACTGCGGTATAAATCATTGAAGCTTTCTATAACATCAGGTAGAGCAGCCTCAAACTTTGTCCGGAATGCAGAAGCATTCTTCACAGGAGCACTGCTGTTATGAAGAATATCAGACACTAGCATAAGCCGAGCAACCTTGGTTGGGATGGGTGTCTCCTTGAGTGTCAAAGATTCTGTAAGAACCTCAACAATCTGAACATACAAGGCAAGCACTAATGAGTAACTCTCATGTTATGCAATTTACCAAAAAGGGTGTTTTATAAAAAAAAATCTAAAACAAAAAAAGAAGAACAAGAAGAAAAAGAAAGAAAGGGAGAAATTGACTGATTAGGTCAAATCAAGCGCAAGGAAGGATTTACCTCTCCAGCTGCATCAGCATTATCCAATGCAAATCCCATAGCCTCCTTTATCTGACTTCTCTCCAATGTCAATGCACGTAGCATGTCCTCAAATTCATCACGCTGTGAATCAGTCAATGTGCGCTCCACTTCGACACGCTGAAGAAAGAAAATGTGAATTCATATTTTAGTAGGACAAAAACATTCACCGTAACAAAGCAAAAGGCTTTCAACAAGGTGCAGCAATCTCTTACTCTGCTTCTACCAGCTGCAAAAGTAGATTCTTTTTCACGCTCAGGACTTCTGCTGGATGGTAAAGCAGGTGGAACCCATCTGGAATATGAATATCATATTTAATACAATATCATGGCATTAAGTATTCAATGGGTGAACGCATGACCAATACATATTGGAATAAAAATACCATTGTGTGATCTCTCTTACCTTCCACTTCCTGTAATCATGATAAATGGTTCTGTTCTCCACCGCTGCAAAGTATCACCCTGCATTCCAATATCACCATACGCAGTTAATGCTACCATCATATCACTTCAATGATTGACATTCAGAATAATGCATAGATGCAAGAACACAAGTGACACTCAAAGATAAATAAATTTATTCAAACTAAAAGAATTTTCATTTTGCTATTTGATTTTTGTATTCCAAAACATATATAGAGGAAAATCAATGTTATATTTGCATTGCATAAAAGATATCATAAGACAGCAATTAAGACAAACATCTTTACTATCACAGTTCACTTCCAACAAAATACTATCACCACTTCGCTTTAGTAGATCGATATAGAGATTGAAAATTTAACAACAGCAATGTGTTTTACCTGAGCAAATGAGTATAGCCTCCAAACATAGTATGTGTGCTCCTTTGATTTAAGATTGAACAAGAAACTAAATAAAGAATTTCCTCGGCCTCTCTCCATAACAGCTTGTTCAAAAGCACATCCCCCATCGAGTACATGCAGAGCCATTGTGTCAATCACATGCCGAACATGTGCATCATCTGGCGGAGCAACCACTATATCGGGAACATTTGGTGTGAGGACCTGTTAAACCAAATGAAATTAGAATAATAACCAAAATGTTGGTTAAAACTTGTATCATTCAATTTCAATCTAACTGAAGATATCCACATCCAAGACAGAACCACTTGCAATGCCTACTTGAGTTAAATTTAAGGCTTGAAGCAAGTATCTGTAGCATTTTTTTAAGTGATAAGGTAGGCCCTAACACCTCTTTTTATTTTTATCATTCCTTTGATTACAATTGTTCTGTCCCTTAGCGTACACTTTGTCTCTGTGGAGGGATTTATTACACAAATATTAAAATCTAATCATGATAACATCATTAAATATATCTGATGAAAACGGATTGTATTCTCCATCTTATGATCAGTTAAGCTTTTTTTTTCTTAGAGCAAATATTAGTTCGATAACCCGCAAAAGAACCATACTTAGCACTCATTCTTGCAATTGGTTAGAAGAATCAGTGCAAATATGGTGCCTTCTGTTGGTGGCTGGCATGTAAATAAAGAATATTAACTAACAGAGTTGAATAGAGTACAAGATAGGGATCGCTATCACAATGGAAAGGCCTACATAAATGGTGTGACTGAGGAAAGATGGAAGGATATTCCATATAGTAATATGTACACCACAAGGGAAGTAGTAAATGCTTTTATTGGTCTATACTCTAACTCAAGCACTTAAACATTCAGAAAAAGAGATCAAATGGAAAGTAGTGTATCCTGATTTGTTAAAAGTTCATCCATTAAAGATTCATCAAAGCAAAAATATAAAGAGAACAAGGAGTCAAGGATAGATGCACTTTACAAATCAGTAAAGCACAAAAGAAAGGCATTTCGTAACAATAAACAGCTGCAGTAAGAAAAGATCCCCTACCAGCTCTGAGGTCTGTGGTTTAACAGATGCAAGAGGTGGGCCACCAGGACCAGATAGGATGACAGTACCACCCTATATAAATATAAGAGTAAGGGAATCAATGCCAACTCATGCAGGCAGCACCAATAACAGTACATCCTATTTAAAACTTGTAACTATAATATAAAAGGTTATCTCAACATAGAAACTTTGACACAACGCAAAAGAACAAACAAAGCACCTCCTTATTCCGGATTGCCATGTGCCCTGGTGGAGGAGCAGGCAGTGCTTGTGAAGGAAGAGCAACAGATTTGCCCCACCCTAGTTTCAGTTCATAGTCATACACAACAACACCTGAGATGAACCATAAGATTATGAAAAATAAGACCACTGAAAGCAAAGAGTATAGCTAGCTCCTTTACAAATGGACAAAAATGATCCCTGCACTACATGAAAGTGTATTACCTTCCATTTCATCCTTGGCTGCTTGTCCATCTGCTCTATTCATGAAGGCAACAAAACCACAATTTCTTTGCCTTCTGCGTTCCTCTTCTGTTCGAGGCCACATAATCTTGACACTAGCAATAGGTCCAAAACGACCAAATGTCCTCATAAGAAAATTCTCGTCCACCTGTCATAATATAATGCAACCATCAAGTTAACATGCTGTAAAGTTAAACTTATGTATAAACAAAACAAGCGCATTGGAGAATGCCAACCTTAGGAGAAAGATTCCCAACATATAAGTTTGTGGTTTGTGGATCCCCATCATCAAATGATCCTGGAAGTTTCCCAATGGGATCTAATTCATCTGGTAGTTCATCAAAACGGCTAGAGGACTGCAGGACACAGTAACAGGCATCAATTAATAAATAACAAACTATTAATACTGCTACAAAGATTTCTACAGAAAAAACTGAAAGAAATCATGATTTTTCTTTATTAACTATTATATTAACAAAAAACAGTTATAGAGTGCAGACAGTAAGGAAAAAAACAGCGTTCTACAATCTAGTCAATTAAAAAAAAGAATATTTCATCATCTTTACTCCTCTAAAAAGAGGAGTTGGGGATGGTGGTGTGTTCTACATCTCATTCCCCCTATCCCAGAGGATCTTGTGGCCATATATATGAAAGCACTGAAATATTTGTTTTAAAAACAAGGGGTGTTTTTATGCAGGTGTCCATATATAGGTCACTAATTGATATCATGTGATCAGGTATAATTCTTTCATATTTGAGGATAGTTGTATTTTTGCTTTTTCGTTTTGGGTCCTATAGTATGTATATTATATTCATCATCCATCACAACTCATGGGCATTATGCCAGCCAACAAACTGAACATGATCTAAAGCACCCCAAAGTTCTTTTGGAGTGATGTCTAGTGCAAGTAAATAAAGGCCTATTCTGTTAAATACTGGAGTGCGTACAGCAGATGTGTCAGTGTGTCGACCCTCGCGCCATTGCTCGCGTTCCTGATTACGCCTTTGTCGAAGCTCTTTCTCAAACTTGAGCTCCTCCATGAACTCATCTATTACCCGTGGCTTTCGTCTTTCCTTTTCCTTTGGACGCTCCTCTTCCTTCTGCACAGCAAGATAATGCTTAACCAGAAAATCATAGTGACTACTGAGACATCCATAAGAATATTGGAAGTGCACTAACCTTTTTGTCTGGCTCTTTCCCAAATGACGGCGGCAAAAAGGATGGAACATACCTGGATAAAAGTACGCTACGTATAAGGTATCTATCATGTGTACACCTAGATGACACGGGTATATGAAAAAGAAAACAGAATCAAGCAGTGTGCCCAAATGACCAGCATGGTGAGTTGCTAATAACCCTACAGCTTTCTTGACAAATAGCTGTACTTTTCACCTTGCTATTCTTTCACAAATTCTCTTTCTAAAATCATGTTAACCAAGAAACTATATAGAACATCCAGTTAATCATAAAGCTTACGCTCGACTGCCTGCAATGATTTAATGGAAATCACATAGTAGCATTTCAGACTTATACTAGCATGATTGCACAAGAGGAATCCAAATATTACAAAACTAAGGCTCCTTTCATCTATGCCATGCCATAGGTTTGTACAAGCATACACATTTTTCAACTTCTGGAGGAAAATAGTTCAGACCATCTTGTTTTGGAGAAATAACAGCAGGAACGCTAATGAAAATATGGAATTAGTAAAAACTCCAGGAAGCTAACTAAATAAAGTTAGTTAGTTAGTTAGTTAGATAATGGTTTCAGAGGAGAGAGAGAAAGAGGATTACTAAAAACAACCTTACTTCCTCTGCCCCAAAATGTTAGCATTTTTAGGTGGGCACAGGTATTAAGGAAATAGGTAGAAATGATTGAAGGAAATTTGTGATTGGTTGAGACGAGAAAATAGGTGAAGAAATTAAATGGAGAATGGCTGTGGTTGGTTGAGAGAGCGCGGTAGAAATAGCTACATTTTGGGACGGAGGTAGTACTAAATATACCAGTTGCTCAGCACATGTAAATCATAAGATTCTAAGACCTCTTTTAAGATTCTAAAAGCTATAGTCAGCTTCCAAGTATGATGAATTTGGAAATGCTTTTAAGAAAACATATAACATGAGCCATCATTATCCTTATATGTCAGAGACTCAAGTAAAAGTCATCCCAAAATCAATTACGCTTCATTAGATGGAAATATAGCTATCTGTATGCTTTGTTACAGTCCACAAGCAATAATCTGTATTGCATATACACTATAACTGGCAAGTAATTATCATAAAAACAACAAGAAAATCTATGAAAAATGGAATGCTCAGATGCAAGTGATCACATCCAAGTCAATATAGTATATGTGTTAAGCAAACAGTTATACAGTCATGTGGAGATTAATACTACTATCAGCAATCTAAGGCCTCTAAGGATGAGAGAGGATCTGGAAATTAATACTACAATCAGCAATCTAAGTATGAGATAGGATCTGGAATGCTATATGAGGATCTAGAAAATGTTCTTTTTACAGGCAGAACTTGACTGGCAACTTTAATACTGCCAAGAGCTCAATCAGCAAATCAGCAACAATGACTTAATCTATGGTGATGATGTGGCAACTATAGTCAGTAATCAGCAGTACAGCATAAATGCAATTGCAAATTGCAGTTAAAAAAACATGAAACCAGACGAACAGCTATGTGTCCCTTTAAGACAACCCTCGTGTGTCTATCAAACGCATTCAATAGTTGGTAGCAACTTTGTAGATACATAAGCAGACAATTCACAGAACCATGATGCTAGCGAAAAGTAAAATGGTGAAAACAAAATATAGCATGAATCATTTAATGCTCGTGGTTGGCCTCTGGATTCCGATTGTATTGGCCATATGGCCATCTAAGATGAAGCAGCGGTACCACAAGATACCCTCTTCTAGAAATCGAGTATTTTTTTCGTTTACCTACTGCCCTTCTTTGGAACAGACCCCCCATCTTTGGACTTTCCACCTGCCATTGCCGAATGAATAAAAAGGCCGGTCTCTTGATTAATTGGAGCAATAGAAGAAACAATGTATATATCCATCATGATTTTCAATCTACAAAGAGTAAAGCCAACTACAACAAGGTATATGAAAATGTAAACCATATCACTAACCTTCGGAATCAATCCTGAGCTTGGCATTGGGATCAATCACACCTCCTCGGACAAATTTCGACCCAGATGTGCTATCACCCTTGAATGACTCGACAAACTCCTCGTACACACGTGCCGCTTCATCTTGCTCTCTCTTCACATATCAGAAGCAGTTAACATCAGATCAGCACGCAAAAAAGTATAGGTAGAGGTGTCTCCATAAAAGGTTGAAAGAGATTTGAACCCCCTTACCTTCTTCCTTGCCTCTTCGTTCTCCTTGTGTCGGTGGAATGGAACCTTCTTCGAACTCATCCTAACATAAAATTATCACCAGAGCATCATCAGAATATGAGTAACAAAAGCACCAGGGGCGGATCCAACTTGGGACATGGGATTTTGGGGGAACAAACAACAAACTGTTACTACTTGTTTTAAGGTTATTAATGCTATGAAATTAAGAAGAAGAGCTTCTTCCAGATCTAGAAGAGAAGCTAGGGTTCACGCAAGCAAATTCCAGACACAAGTACTCCCGGTGGGAGGGGGAGAGAGAGAGAGAGATGAATCGTAAAGAGGATGTGGATGCTCACCAGGATCCCCCTCCCCTGCTCTGCTCGCCAGATGGAGATCGGCAGGCCGGCGCAAGGAGCGGAGGAGACGACGAGACGGGAGATTTCTCTTTCTTTTACGCGAATCAAGGCGGCGGCGGCGGCGGCGGCAGCGGCGAATCGGAAGGTCGCTAGGGTTTGTGCTCCTTCGGCGAGGCAGTGGGGGCGGAGGCGGAGGTCGGGGGACGAGTCGTGAGTCGTGACGCGGGACGAGGCCTACGACTAGCTAGGCCCTCCAGGCGTGGCGGTGTCTGGGTCGGTGTGTGTCCAACCCCAACCCGGTCCGTACGCGAGCCGGACTGTGAACTGGGCCTAGAGGCCCATCTAGGAGAGAGGCAGTAGTAAATTGGGCCTGGGCCCAGAAACGCTTTCGGCCAGGTGTTCGTGGATGGGCCAGACTGAGCCCATGTCAACGATAGCACGTGCGGTGTTGGACGGACCACAGGGAATGGGCCACAGAAGATCCCGGGGGCTCATACCCGGAACCGGATAACCAGAGGCGATGTGTTTCCTTCTCAAAATGATGGGCACATCTGGCTTAGGATTTTTTTCTTTGAGAACTTGGCTTAGGAATTGAACCATACTGCACATACACTACAAACAGAAGAGAAAGCTTATTATTAATGTATGGTTAATTAAATTTTAATTACTGCAAACTTTAAAAATATATTTATTTAATATTTAAGAATAATTTCTATATAGAAAGTTTTTGCAAGAAATATATCGTTTGATAATTTAAAAGACGTGCTAATGTAAATCCTTTAAAAGACGTGCTAATGTAAATCGAGGTAAAATATGCATCTTAATTAGAAAATAATAGAGCTAATATTCGTAAAAAAAGGGTTTAATATCCTTTTTCTTTTCAGATTATTTAACAGTATGTTAAAACCGATTATTTGCGCTATGCTTAGAAAATATATTTTGTAAAGAAAACTTTCCATAGGTCGCTATTTTTTAAGTTTATTTCAAAATTTAATTTGTTCCCATGACAGGTAGATAATATGTAGCAGCAATCTGCTCAATAAACTATTTCAAACAAAGTCTAATACACTTCGTTTGTTTGAGTGAATAGGTTGAGCTAATTGGTTGTCCATAAAACGAAATAGGTAATTCAGATATGATTAATTAAGTATTAATTATTATAAAATTTAAATAAAGTTATTTTACTTTTAAAGAAACTTTGATATATAAAATTTATTAAAAGTACATTGTTTAACAGTTTTAAGAATTGTGCTCATAGTTTATGAGGGAGAAGCTTCTCCATGTAGCAAAACAGAAAGCAGCCTTAGGCCCCGTTCGTTCCCCCTCTTCCCAACTCCTCTCCCTCGTTTTTCACGCGCACGCTTTTCAAACTACTAAACGGTGTGTATTTTGCAAAAAGTTTCTATACAAAAGTTGCTTAAAAAAAATCAAAATAATCCATTTTCAAAAAAAGATTTAGCAAAAACTTAATTAATCACGTGCTAATGGATCGCTCCGTTTTTCGTGGTACTGTGCGTGGCTGGGAACATGGGCTGGCGAACGCAGCCTTAACCAGTCAAGTGAATTACTAACTATTTTAGCTTACCCGCTTATTGATTTGTGTTACCTTACATTAGCTTATTACGGTGTAATGGTTAAAACTTCATCCATAACCAGGGGCGGAGTTAGAACAAACTGAAAAGGGGTATCACTCGCTTGCTTTACTCTACTTTGGACCAAATTTAGGTTAATATAGGTGTCTGAATTTGGATTGAGGGGTACACATATGGTGAAAATAGATGAACTATAGTTAAAAAAATTTCTTGACCGGGTTCCTAGGCACCCCCTCTCCTTCGTCCAACATAACTAAATTACTTGGAAAAGTCTCTTCAATTTTCAGGATTACTCATGTAGTTGTGATGTTCAACTAGCATAATTTCCAAATAATATACATGTGCCTTTTTTTTCTTTTGCTCCTAGTCTTTTGTTTGAAGATGCGAAGTTTTGGGCTTTGGACATCGGTAAGATGATGCTTTCTACATGCACACACTAATTACTACATGGTTACTCGATGATGGAAGTAAATTGATAATTTTATTTTGAATTGGTCAGTTTAGTTGTTTTCCTTGAATATATTGAACGTATTCAATAGTTGACGTTGCTGTTGTTATATATTATGCGCAACTGCTGCTATATGGTGCAGGTACACCACAGCGAGCTAAATAAGCCTATTAAAACCAAACTCAATGGTAATGATATGAACACTTATATTCTTCATGGTAAATAAATAATAATAATAATAGTAACAACAACAAATCCATAAAGTCACATCGAAAAAAAAAATATAGTTTAGAGAAAATTGAACGCCTATATGTGAAAAAACCGGAGGTGAGGAAATCCACGGCATTCTATTCTCTACGCCGCTTACCCTTCCACCGGAAGCAAACACTCTCCTCTCCTCCAATAATTCACTCCAACGTCAATTCCAGAAACTACAAGGACCCATCCGCAAAACATCCCCGCAGCAGCAATTATACTACCCGTCCCCTACTCCCGCACGGTAGCCTAGTCCACTTTTCTATTCAACCCCTCGATATCTCCCTTTATTTATTTTGCCTCCTTCCCTTCTCGTTCTCGTCTTCCTCATCCTCATCCTCCCTCTCACCCTCGTCTCGCTGGTTTTTGCTGCTGAATCCGTCTTCCCCGCAAAGAAGAAGGAGGAGGGATCCCGGCGAGCGGGTTGTTCGCGTGTGACCCGTTGGTTGAGGTGACCCGGAGGCGGACGGAATCGGGAGCCCCGTCGGCGGAGGAGTCGGATTGCGTCTTGGAGACCGGTTCCGTCTCGTGGATGGTCGAGAAGAAATCCGTGTGGGGTTGGTGAACCGCGGTGGACGAATTTGGGGGGCAAAGATACGTTCGATCTCGCCGGAGACGGGGAGGAATTGGGGGGGAAGAGGAGGCGGAGGCGGAGGCGGAGGAGGTGTGTGTTCTTGGGTGGGCGCCTCGCGTTCTTGCGAGATTGGATGGTTGGTTTGTTTGGTGGTATGGTAGAAGAACTGCAGATTTAATCTGAACTGCGTGGGGGAGTGGGAGAGGAAGTGGGTGGGGGAGGGGAGGGGAGGAAAGATCAGGTTTCGAGGCGGGGGGAAGATGAGTTCCGGGTCGGCGGTGACGGGCAGCGGCGGCGCGGCGGAGGACGCGGCGGCGCTGCCGCTGGGGCAGAAGCTGCCGGTGCACGTGGCGGAGAACGGCCACACCTTCGAGTTCAAGTGCGGCGGCGAGACCTCCGTGGAGGCAATCCAGCGCACCATCGAGGGGCTCTGCGGCATCCCGCCCGCCGACCAGCTCCTCCTCTGCGGGAACACCTCGCTCGACGGCGCGCACCAACTCGCATACTACCAGCTGCCGCGCGACGACCGGGAGGTCTTTCTATACAACAAGGCCCGGCTTCACGATGGCGCTCCACGTCCGGTGCCGGAGTCGATTGAAATCCCTCAGCCATCGATTCCGCCGCCGCCCCGGCCGCAGGATTCCCCGCCGTTGGAGGTGTCCGCTGACCCGGCGCTGAAGGCTTTGGTGTCCTATGAGACCACGTTCAGATACCACTTCCAGGTGGCAAATGCCGTCTATCAATCTAGCGTGGTGAAGCACGAGGTGTGCTGCCGGCTGCTGCGGGAGGGGCAGGTGCAGGAGCGGGCGCTTGACACTGCCCGGAGCAACCTGGAGCACACAGCCCGGAAGCTCACGCAGCGGTATTCAGATTTTGTCAAGTGCTTCTCGCAGCAGCATCGTGGCCATGCGGAGATGCTGGCGAATTTCGAGAGGGATGTGGAGAGGCTGCGTGCCGTGAGGCTTCACCCGGCGCTGCAATGCGAGGGGAGGCGCTCCTTGATTGACCTCGTTAAGGAGAATGACCTGAGGAAGTTGGCAGATGGGTGCTTCAGCTCACATAAACAGTTTGATGTTAAGGTCTCACAGCAGAAGGCAAAATTCATGGAATTGAAGAAAAGGCTTGAAAATTTGTTTAATGTTATGACCTCTACTGGGTGCAAGGATCTTGAGGCGATGATAAAGGAACATGAGAAATTCATCGGTGACCAGAAAAGCATCATGCAGTCTCTAAGGTTAGACCAAGGCTTTGAACATGTCTTTTCCCTAGTTATCATGCTGTTATGTGCTACATGCCCTCCCTGAACTACTATTACTAGTGATTTTCCTTTATCATCTAAATTTATTATTTATGGTGTGCCTTTATTCTATGGCTTCACTAAACTACCTAGGAGAAATTTGGAAAATTATGCTTCTATTGTGTCACTATACGTTAAGTGTCACCTTCCACTCGGAACTACCTTTACTAATGATTGATCTGGACCATAGCTGCGGCGTGTTATGTGCTATATCTTGACGAAACTACTTAGGATTAGGAAATGTTTTAGCATGGTTACTTGATGGTTTTGCAAAAGGTATAGGGAATCTTCAGCATGGTTATTTGATGTTTGCAAAAGGAATAGCTTGTCATCGTACTTACTTCATTTGTTAAATTATTCCATGCACTACGGTTTTCTACACTAATTGAATGTGCTCAGTGTGACCAAGTGTTTTGATGCTTATATGATTATATGTTATATCCCACTCTAAGCTGGAATATCTTGTGTCCTGCAGTAAAGATGTGAATACTTCAAAAAAGCTTGTTGATGACTGCTCAAACTGCCAGCTTTCTGCATCTCTTCGCCCTCATGATGCGGTTTCTGCAGTTGGCCGCATCTATGAAGTACATGAAAAGGACAACTTGCCCAGTGTCCATAATATTGATCGCATGCTCACAAAGTTGCTGGAGAAATGCAAAGCCAGGAAGAATGAAATGAATACTTTGGTACATGTTAGCATGCAAAGGGTCAAATCTGCTCAGATTGTTATCAAGGAAATGATGAATGAACTCCATGCATTCCAAGAGGTGATGGGTCATCAAGATAGAATTTTTGATAGCCTAAAACTTGCCAGCGGCATGGGTCATGCGTACAGGGCTTGCCTTGCTGAGGTAGTACGAAGAAAGTCTTCTTTTAAGCTTTATACTGGCTTGGCAGGGCAGCTTGCAGAAAAGCTAGCCACCGAGCGTGAAGCCGAGGTAAGAAGGCGAGAGGCTTTCTTTAGGACATGGAGTAAGTACATTCCAGAAGATATCATGGGTTCCATGGGACTTTTTGATTCCCCTAGCCAGTGCGATGTAACAGTTGCTCCATTCGATTGCAATCTTCTCTCAATTGATGTTGATGATGTGGAAAAACTTGCACCCCAATCTTTGGTCGGGTCTTTTCTGAAATCTGAGAGATCACAACTGCCAAAGTCCTCCTTGAGCAATTCTGGTACTAGTGGAAATTTGAGTAAAACCGAGCAATATCCTCTGAATGCTGATGATAAGATGGATTTCCAAGACTTTCTGGGGGATTTTGACACTGTAGATATTGCTGGAACTAGTAAATTGGAAGTTGAAAATGCCAGATTAAAAGCAGAACTTGCTTCTGCAATTGCAGTTCTCTGCAGTTTTGGCGCCGAATATGGATATGAATCTATTGATGAAAGGCAAATTGATAATGTATTAAAAGATGCAAGGGAAAAAACAGCTGCAGCACTTTCTGCAAAGGACGAGTATGCTAATCACCTGCAGGCATTGCTTACAGCAAAGCAGAATCAAAGTTTGTCCTATGAGAAGCGCATCCAGGAGCTTGAGGAGCAATTAGCAAACCAGTACATACGAGGGCACGTGATTTCTGGAAGCAAAGATGCATCTGATTCCCTCCTTTCTGCATTCAAAGCTAATGACTGCAACTTGCATATATCTGGAGGGAGGCAAACCCAAGTACGCGACGAATCAAGTGTTGCCATGGATGAGGCCTCTTCAACATCTGAGCAGCCATCTAAACAAACAGAAGGTGGGGATGAGAATATGACCGACATTTCAGGTGCACTGAACTTGCAATTGCTCGATCCAATAGCACGCACTAATTTGGATGCTTTCATGGCAGAATTGCCACCAGATAGTGAACATAAAATTGTCGATTCTGATAAGGAAGGGCGACTATTGACACAGTTTACTACGACTGATACTTCTGGGGTTCCTATAGAAGATTCTCTTGGCATCTTAAACTCCAGAACTAACGAGCATCGTACCTCAGAGCTGAGAAACAAAGAGTTGCTTGTGTCAGAGTTGCAAAGTACTCTGGAAGACAAATCAAAAAGGTTAGATGAAACTGAAAGCAAGCTTAATGCCTTGGTGGACGAGGTCAACTCTCTGAAGAAAGAACTTGAACACACCCAGGGTCTGCTTGATGAGTCTCAGGTAAGTCAAGTGGGATGTAGAATATTCAGCAATTTTTTTTCATGCTCAATTGAAATTGCTGCTTACTTTCTTTTACAAATTTTAATATAGATGAACTGTGCGCAACTGGAGAACTGCTTACACGAGGCAAGAGAAGAGGCCCGCACAAACAAATGTTCAGCTGACAGAAGGGCTGTTGAGTATGATGCCCTGCGTTCATCTGCTCTGAGGATACATGGTCTGTTTGAGAGACTAAATAACTGTGTCACTGCACCAGGCATGTCTGGTTTTGCGGACTCACTGCGTGCTTTAGCTCTCTCATTATCAAGGTATCTTACTGCTCTCATTTGCTTAAACTCATGTGTAGTAGTCAGTTCTGCATTTCATTTACAAACCATGTCGCACCCCGAAGTTCGTTATGTTGTTGGGCTTGATCCATGCCAAGTCTATGAAATTGATAAAATAAACAAGAAAAATAGGATCGAAGGAACTTGTAAGATTTGCTGTATCTTGGTTCAACATATCCAAGTTATTAGTGATTTGTGAGTTGGCAGTCAGTGAGACCGACAAAATAAACAACAGAATAAGATTCATGGTATCTTCTAGGAAGTATTTCCAGATTTTCTAAACTGTATTTTGTTCTTACAGTGAAATATTGGTTCATCAAAATAATTTTGTGTTCCTTCAGATGATTGTATGTTTTTGGTCTTTTTGCTCACAGTAGTTTCCCTTGCGTAGAGTTTTGTTACTTTATAAAAGTATCAGCGTTTCCTTCCTTTGGATCCACTACTGCTGTAGAATTATCGAAACAGTGGATTTACTGGCTGAGTAATACTTTTTTTTATTGAAACAGCGCAAAGAAGGATGAAGGTGATACAACCATTCAGTTTCAGCAATGCATCAAGATCCTGGCAGACAAAGTTGGTTTTCTATCACGACAGAGTGCTGAGCTGCTAGAACGCTACTCAAGGATTGTAAGAGAGTTGGAGGAGAAGAAAGAATCAATCAAAAATTTATACAGTAAGCTTCAACTGGAAAAACAGGTATGCGTCGTAACTTCTGAAGCCACTGTTTTTATTAAAATAAATGAATGCATAAGAAGCCAGTTACTTTGAAATTGTTTCAGTTCAAATTATGCGCTAATCAATAAGCACATATTACTTTATGGGTTAGGTTGAGTCTGTTAAATTTTGTTGATTGAAATAACAAGCCAGTATCCTCGGTTGTCAATACTGTTCAACAGGCTAGTAAGGAGAAGATATCATTCGGCCGTTTCGAAGTTCATGAGCTCGCGGTCTTTGTTCGGAACCCTGCTGGGCATTACGAAGCAATCAACCGGAACTGCTCAAACTACTACCTATCAGAGGAATCAGTGGCTCTATTCACGGAGCAGCATCCACGGCACCCGGCTTACATAATCGGGCAGATTGTGCACATCGAACGGCGCATAGCAAAGCTGCCCTCGCATGGCGACCAGATGGAAGCTTCACGTCCTGATAGCGGTGGCCGCCGGTCGCCCACTTCCATGCTGAACCCGTACAATCTGCCTGTGGGATGTGAGTACTTCCTGGTGACGGTCGCGATGATACCTGACAATATTCGTTGAAAACGCCTTCCTGATCATGCCTATGGCTGCTGAAATGAAGGGAGAAACTCTCAACTGTAAATATACTGAAACTGAAATTTATAGACTTCCTCGGTTGCTTGTGGCTTCCTCATCCTTGTACATAATGATGATGATCAGGTTCCTTTGTAAATAGACTCTCAGCTACCACTGATGTTATCATCTTCGTTCAACAGATTGAATATTCTTTCATATCATCGTCTCTGTTTTTGTGAGTGCACTTGCTTGGTTTGATTTGAGCATATGCTCCATTGCTGTGCTGCTGTTGGACCACATGATTGATCTGTTGATTTCTTTACTGAAATCTTAGTCAGGTTGCTGGTTCTCCTTGGCACTCAAGAAAGGTGAGGGGATGTCATTTTCTTTGTGAAATCTAAGGCCTGTTCAATTCGTTGCTAAAATGAACCTTATCAAGTTTTTGGCTTTACTGGTAAGGTCTTAATCTAAACATTACCAAAACTTGCTTTCACTATCAAAGTTTGGTAAATCCCTGACAAGGGCAAAACTAAACAAACTTATACTTCTTAACCTTAGTAAATATTAACAATGCTAAAATTTGACACTACCAAAATGTTTATAAGATTAATGTAGATATCAAAGTGAGTAGCCTCTAGTTTAGTAATTTTGACATACCTAGAGAGTGGCTGACACTTGAGTGTATTTAACGATGCCAGTATGTGCAAACAATTGTTTCTGCAAGAATTTTCTTATGTAATTTTGGCCATCTAATTTTGACCGGACCACTTTGGCCATCTTGCTCTCAGATTAATTATGAGGGCCGTGTTTCTCACGAGCACGATAGAAAATGGTCTACTCCTAGATGTATTTTGACCTGCAAACATAACTATTCGCAGACAAGACATGTCATATGATTTAAGTCATAATAAGTTTTTTTTTCTTAGAGGGAGGACACATATACGCCACGCTCGAAAACAAACTCTGGCTTTGTACGGTTTGCACTTGTTGTGTGCTTACTTTTTAGACTGAATGGAGCAAAATGAGATGCTGAATAGTTGAATGATTCGAGGGAATGGATGAATTAACTATTATAAAGTTTAAATATCGATTTCAATTAATATTTTTCAAAAAATTATACGTATATCTTTTTTAAAAATCACCATTTTTATTTATTTTTTAAAAAATCACCATGATTATTATTTCGTAAAAAATCGCCATGTTTATGAGCTCATGAAGGGTACGGACTCTCAATTTCCATCCCGTTCTTGGAAAGAACAGATAGAGAAGTCCAGAGCAAAGCTTGAGTCACTAGAAAGAAATTAAAAGAAAAAGAAGACAGCTGTTTCAAACTACAGCAGTAGAAAACACCCACCGTATTTCGATCACGCTACATGTGCTGCACGACGAGAAAAACAAAAACAAAAAAAAAACCAAAACAATCCTTACATACCACGGTACACGACTTATACTATGTCGGTTCATTCATCCATGCTAACTTGGCGAGCACCGACTTTGACCGTCTTGGCTGCCACGAAACCCCTCCCTATATAAGCCACGCGTCCTCCTCCCCACCAACACATCCACATCAACCCAACGGGCCCAACTCCAAAGCCCATCCCCCACTACCCAGCCCAAACCCAACCCTCCGAATCCTCCGCCTCCCCATGGCCGCCACCGTCGCCACCCTCGTCGGCCCACCGGAGGCACGCCGCCCCTCCGCCGCCACGGTGGCGCCGGCGACGACCACGGGCGACGCATTCCTCGACCTGGTGGACGCCAACTTCAACAAGCCGGCGCCGAGGAAGGCGCTCACGGAGAACCTCTCGCCGACGTTCGTGTCGTCGGGGGACGCCTGCCTCGACTTCTTCTTCCACGTCGTGCCGGGGACGCCCTCCTCCTCCGTCGCGTCGCTGCTCGCCGCCGCGTGGGGTGTCGACCCGGCGACCGCGCTCCGGCTGGTGGCCAACCTGAGGGGTGTACGTGGCACCGGCAAGTCCGACCGCGAGGGGTTCTACGCCGCCGCGCTCTGGCTCCACAGTCACCACCCGGCCACCCTCGCGCTCAACGCCGCCTCCGTCGCCGCCTTCGGCTACCTCAAGGACCTCCCCGAGCTTCTCCATCGCATCGTCAATGGTGGGTTGTCCACGAGGAAGCCCGGGAAGAAGGCGCGCCTCGCCGCCGATGGCCTCGGCCTCGTCGCCCGCCGCGGTCGTGGTCGCGGTTGCTTCCGTGGCCGTGGCCGTGGCGGTGGACGCGGTTGGTTCCGCGGCTACCACACCGGCAGCTGGAAGCAGAGGCGGTTCGGCGTCGGTTCGGCGGGGGAGCGCATCGCGGCAAGCCTGGAGCGCGACAGAAGGCTAGCAGCGAAGGCGGCGGTGGAGCGGCGGTGCAGGAGGGCGGAGGCGGCGGCGAGGGCGGTGGAGAGGTACAGCCGCGACGCTACCTACCGGTCCCTGCATGACCGCACGGCCGATCTCTTCGCCGACCTCCTCCGCGACGACATGCGCAAGCTCGCCGAGGGCAACGTCCACGAGTTCTCGCTCGCCGCCAAGTGGTGCCCGTCGCTGGACAAGTCCTACGACCGCTCAACCCTCCTCTGCGAGGCGATCGCGCGGCGCCTCTTCCCCAAGGGCTCGTCGCCGGAGCTCGCTGCCGACCTCCCCGACGCGCATTACGCCTACCGCGCCCGCGAGCGCCTCCGCAAGGCGGCGCTCGTGCCGCTCCGCCGCGCGCTCAAGCTCCCGGAGGTGTACATCTCGGCGCGCGCGTGGGAGTCAGTGGTGTACACGCGCGTCGCCTCCGTGGCGATGAAGAACTACAAGGACCTCTTCCTCAAGCACGACGCCAACCGCTTCAACGCCTACCTCGCCGACGTCAAGTCCGGCAAGAAGAAGATCGCCGCGGGGGCGCTTCTCCCGCACGAGATCATCAGCTCCCTCGACGACGACGGCGTGGCCGACCTCCAGTGGCAGCGGATGGTCGACGACATGCGCGCCCTCGGCAAGCTCCGCAACTGCGTGGCCGTGTGCGACGTGTCCGGCAGCATGACCGGCCTCCCCATGGACGTCTGCGTCGCGCTCGGCCTCCTCGTCTCCGACCTCAGCGATGACCCGTGGCGCGGCCGCGTGATCACCTTCAGCGAGCGCCCACACCTCCACCACATCGTCGGCGAGGCCCTCTCCGACAAGGTGCAGTTCATCCGCGACATGGAGTGGGGCATGAACACCAACTTCCAGGCGGTGTTCGACAAGATCCTCGAGGTGGCCGCGGGCGCCGCCCTCTCGCCGGACAAGATGGTGCGCCGCGTGGTGGTGTTCAGCGACATGGAGTTCGACCAGGCGTCGGCGCAGCCGTGGGAGACGGACTACGAGGCTATCGTGCGCAAGTACACGGCGGCGGGGTACGGCGCCGCCGTGCCGGAGGTGGTGTTCTGGAACCTGAGGGACTCCAAGGTCGTGCCGGTGACCTCCGACCAGAAGGGGGTGTCGCTGGTCAGCGGCTTCTCCAAGAACCTCCTCAAGCTGTTCCTCGACGGCGATGGCGTCGTCTCGCCGCGCGCCGTCATGGAGAAGGCCATCTCCGGCCCGGAGTACGACAACCTCGTCGTCTTCGATTGAGAAGATGGCAACCCTGCAGGTCTTCCCGTCTCGTGTTCTTCATCTTTTTGTTAAGTTTGGGGAAGTTTTGTAAAAACTAGCAAATCTTCTCTAAATAAAGGATCGGAAAATTCGGTGCATTGCTACTAATCGTCCTCACATCAATCATCACTGTCGTTCTGGCCTCCATTGGAACGGACAAATTTCGTAGGAATTTTGTGAAAATTGAATTAGTTCATGCGAAATTCATTTAAAAATTCATGCGTTTCTAGACGACCTTTTAATTCAGATCACTTTAAATCAACGAAAAGGAAACCAGAACTTCCAAATTCATTAATTCATATTACATTAATCAACGAAAAGGAAACTATAACTTCCAAAATTCATCGGAATTTGGAGGCACGACCTTGTATTGTAAATCAATTTCTTCATCGTTCTCAATTCATCACATAGATGTTCGATCGATCAAATAACACAACACACGAGGTCATACCCTGACTCTAAATCTCATCTATGACAGCTCTCCATTTTGAGTTTGAATCTTGTTTGAATCATCGAAAACCAATGGGCAAATAAATGCCTAGGGTAGAGTCGCCTCGCCTACGACGCCGCGCTGCACGCGGCGGCCACCGTCTCCCGCCAGTTGAGCAGCACGTCGACGGCGACGTAGTGCGTGACGGCGCCGACGAGCACGAGCACGTGGAAGATCTGGTGGCTGTGGCCGACGACGTCGAAGACGCCGGGGCGCCACTTCTCCGGCACGCGGCTGACGTAGAACCACGCGCCGGCGGCGTAGGCGAGCCCCATGGCCACCTCGAGCGAGAGCGCCAGGTAGCAGGCGGCGTGGCCCCAGTTGAGCCACAGCGCGTGCACCGCCGGGACGACGCCGGAGAGGCCCATGGCGAGGAACAGCGCGGCGCGGAGCCGCCGGAACCGCGGCGACGAGCAGGACGGCGAGAGCAGCGCGCCGACGACGAGCGCGCCCAGCGCCGAGATGGCGGAGAGGTAGGCGACGCGCGCCGGGCGGTGGCACAGGAAGGCGTAGTACACCGGCGGGACGAAGGAGGCGACGATCATGGCGGAGATGCCGGCGTAGTCGAGCTGCCAGAACACGACGCTGGCGCGCCTGGAGTGGCACGCCAGCAGGTGCGCCGTGGCGCTGATCGCTAGGCACGTCATGGCGCCCACCAGGAACACCATCCGCGGCCACCGCGGCACGCCGTGCTCGCCGCCCAGCAGAGTCGCCGCCGCGTCATGGCTCGCCGCGCCCTGCATCCAAAGCCACCTTCATTCACATCACTGTAACCACTGCATACCATGATGCTAGGTGCAAACGCAACAATTTAAAATGCTTACTTTTGTTTTTCCCTTTTACTACTCATATGGAAGCATAGTGCCACAAAAATGGTAAGCACAATTTCAAGTTTCTTTTGAATTTCATCATAATTTCTCAAGAAGAAGAAATTGTTCAAGATTCAAAGACGGATTGATTCATTGGTCAGCACAAAAATGAAAGGCAGATAGATACAAAGATTTGCCACTTGGTCTTGTCTGCTCATCGATCTGGGCAGATGGCTGACAAAAGCTAGTGCTCATCGCAGGTGTCACTTCACTTATTGTATCATTTCTGGAGCATTCGTGAAAATGCGGCACAATATCTACTACTGCTCCGTTTCATCGTACCCCCCTCCGTCCTAAAATGCAAGTATTTTTTAAAAATAGTACTAAGTCAAGTATTTTTAACGAAAAAAATAAAAAAGATCAATCACGTAAAATTAATGTTACTAGATTTATCATTAAACAAACTATCATAATATATAACTCTTTTTATTTAAAACATTTTACTTTTATAGATATTGTTGGTAAAAACAGCATCTCGAAGACTGTGTCCAGATCCAAAAATACTAATATTTTAGGACGGAGGGAGTACTATAAATTGTTTCACTTTTAGTTTGTTCAAATTTATAGAAAAATATATTAGTATTTTCAACCCAAAACAAACATATTCTTAAAATATATTCAATGTTATATTAAATGAAACTAATTTGATATTTTAAATATTACTAATTTTTTTTATAAACTTGGTCAAATTTAACAAAGTTTGATTAGAAAAAAATCAAACGACTTTTAATATGAAATGGATGGAGTACCTCCATCCCAAAATACTTATCATTTTGAGATTTTTGTTTGTAACATTTGACCATTCGTCTTATTCAAAATATTATAGAATTATTATTTTTTTTCTATGTGACTTGCTTTATTATCAAAAGTACTTTAAGTATGACTTATCTTTATTTATATTTGCACTATTTTTTTAAATAGGGCGAATAGTCAAACGTTGCAAGCAAAAAATCAAAACGATATCTAATTTGGGACGGAGGGAGTAGCATCAAACTTGACTTAATTTACCACTTACTTCTCGCAAATCTTAATTTGCCAATGGGAAAAAGAAGAGATCAGCAAAGCAAAAGCCAACACTCCATTTGTTTCCAAGAAGAGAGGAGTGTCTCCGGAGATGGATTTTAATCGCTCGGGTGGATGTCCACCCGTTTATTGTATGTCAATTAAACGATTATGAAAAAATTTCAAAACAATTGGTAAAATAGATTAATATGAAATATATCACTTCATAAACATACAAGTTGTAACAAGAATAACAAATTTTGAATATATGTATACAATTAGAGTTAAATTTTTTATTTTTGTTAAAACTTGTAGAAAATGAATTTAAACCCGCATGTTGGTGGAGTGAAATATTACATATCAATCTATCTTATTAATTTTTTAATTTTTTTTATAATTATTTAGTTGATATGCGATGTATGGGTGGATGTCCATATGGTTAAAATTGTTTCGGAGTGTCTCCATCACAAAGTGGACAGTATCACATGGCACCAAAAACAGCTTGCTGCTTGTGATTGCAGTGTACGGTTTTTGGTTAGAATCTAGCTGCTTTTGCTAGGTCTCCTTTGGAACATAAGTAAAAATTTCGCAGTTCCTATAAAACTTCTACAGAAATCTGGGATATATTCTCGTGTTTTCAATAATCCAATGAGGTCCAAAGAGAACTCAAAACCGAATTTAGAACTGGCCTGACAAGTACTCCTACTCCAAAGGGTATTGACCACATGATCTTGCCGATTCGTCATCAATCAGCAGTCTTCCCTGTGGAAGTGTGGATAGATGCCTGGACACTTGTGCCAGTGTTACATGGCAGGCAGCAGAGGCATCTCCAAGACACCAAAGCTGATGAACATGTCCTATCCTTGCAGCTTGCAGAATGCAAGGACAAGGATGACATATGTCATACCCCAGCTAAGACCCTAGGTTGGCTGCAGCTCATCACACCGTCCATGTCCCTTTCTCACTTGCAATGGATGGTGGGACCCGGCTAGATTAATTAGTTAGCTTAATCAAGCTTTGCTTATGGCGGTACGGCACAGTGCACCTATCTGAATGAGCAATGAAACCCGTCCCATATTGTCAAACTATGTCGTTCGTTACCTAGGATCATTGGCCTAAGAATCTAGTTGCAAACAAAATTCTTTGCAGTATAACGGCAGTTTTCTTTAGATATATGCAAGTAGCAAATATTGCGAGTTGTGACAAGGGATATAATCTGCTGAGGAGTTGACAAATAAATAATTAATGATTGTTTTTTCTTCTAGAGAGTGGATGTTTAAGTTTCAGCATCTCCGAAAAGTAATATGATGAGTCAAGAAAGATAACTAGTATCGCCGAAAGTAATACGAAAACAGGACATATTCATATATTCTTAGATGCGTTTCTTACCGAATGATCGTTAGTCTGCCAAGAAGCATTGGCTGATCCTACCACAAACCTGCAAAGAAAAGATAAGAATAACACAGAATTAAAGGGCCTTTGCGTAAACAGGAAAAAAAAACCTTCTTTTTCTGGAGAGCTCATGACGAAGAAAAAGAACTAATGAGCATCTCATGTTCTCACTGAAAACTCCTAAACAAACTTGGAATTTGCACCGCCAAAGCCATTGCATTTCCGAAGAGATACTACGTAATTCCATGCAGGGGCGGATCTACCCATTAGGTAGGGTGGGTCGATCGCCCCAGCTACGACACGGGTCACCCCACACCCCAAAACCCCCCTACCCTCTTATAATAGTCATGAACTATCAAAATTAGGTATAACAAGACATGAACGTTCAAAAGATTAGTCGGTATCTTCACAACGCATGCACGCACACACGTAGTTATACGATTGAGCTATAAATATGATATGCGTTGTGTTCGATTGCACTTATCGAGTAAACATCTCCGTTCTTCGCTCCATCTATATATTAAAGTTGCGTCCGTCACTGATTCCATGTTGTATTATAGTGTATTATTTTCTTCATCGCCGACAAGAAAGGTATAGAAAATGAAACGATAATGTACCCCAGCTAGGAGTACATTTCCTGACCTTATTCTCGGACCTTGTTTGTGCGATTCTCACAATCTTGGACAGTGAATTATTCAGCTTATCCAGATTAGCATCACATGGGCAGCATCTATCTTTGCCTGACTACTATGATACACTTTCACACCAACAATTCATAATCTATCTTGTCACCACAAATTTTCAATCCGTTGTATACTATCTGCAGTGTGAATGGTAATTTTGCAGTGGGGTGCATGTAAGAATGCATTTTGACACTTCTGTAAATGTTAATAGTATTACATTTACAACAGCAAACATGTGGACGAACAGATTTTGTTTGGGAGTGGTTGGTAATGCCTACTCTAGGTGGTCCTCTGAAGCTCTAGTGACATCACTAAGAACTTGCTCCCAAAAAAAGGGGAGTGGCAAACTTTGCGTGATTGTCCGTATGCGAAAGTTTGTCGTTTTGGTTTCAACATGGTTATAATAGCATAGAAGTACTAATTTACAGAATAATCGTAAAAAAACCAATATATAAAGAGTACAATAGCAAAATTGCGAAAACATGTCACAGCAAGAACAATATAGGAAACTAAGCAGCAACAAATCTGTCAGTGGTAGGAGTTTATTCATTCGTAGAAGTAATCAAGTAACCAAGCAAATATATATTTGAATCTTTCTTTTGGGCTAAAAGGTAGTAAATACAAATAATCTGGAGGGCACCACTGCAAAATTCCCAAAAATGAAAGCATCAAAGCAAATAGTATACACTAGAGACCTTTTCAAAGCTACCTACTGGCACCCGGAAATCACGCGGTTATTTTTTTTGTAAGATTAAAAATGAATTAGAACAGCGAAGAGGATTGCCTTTAAAATTCTGGAACAAAAAGGAATAGAAATGGGAAGAACATTTTGTATAAGACTCTGACGTGTGTGGATGTGATATGTCTGTGGATGTATGTACCTCATGATCCCCGGCGCGACGTCGGCGGCGGCCTCGCCGGCGGCTCCGGCTAGCGCGAGCGCCAGAAAGAGCAGGAACCCTCCCAGATGGCTGCATGGCATGCACAGCATTAGCAATCATCCACCGATGAGAAGGAGGAGAGATTGGAATTGGAGGGGGATTGGGGATGGAGGGGCGCACGTCCAGACGTTGAGGGTCTCGTTGTGCCAGGAGAAGGCGCTGAGGGCGGCGTCGCGGAGGGGCCACTCGGCGCGGTAGTAGCCGCGGATGAACTCGTTGTCGCGGAGGAACTCCGGCAGCTCGTCGTACCCTACCAGCCGCAGCCTCCGCCCCCTCTCCGCCTCCACCACCACCACCCCCTCCTCCTTCGCCCCCTTCTTCTCCCCCCCGACGCCGCCGCCGCCGCGGCCCCGCCTCATCTCCGCCGCTGCCGCGGCCACCGCCGCTCCCATCTCTCCCTCCCTCCCTCCCTCCCCTCCGCTCCCGCGCCCGCCTAGATGACAAGGGAATGGCCGATGCGCTCCCGTCACGCGTGCGGCGAGGGAGGGTCGCGGCAAGGTGAGGTTATAGGCGGAGGTGGAGGCGTGGCGTGGCGAATCTTGGCGGGGCGCGCGCGCGCGCGGGCGGGCGCGCGGGCGACACGGGCGACGAGGCGAGGACGAGGACGAACACCGAGCGAGCGGAAGGGCAGATGGGATGGGAACTCTTCACCTGTTTGGCTGTTTCGTTGCACTTGCACAGCCTCTTTTTTTTTTTTTTGTTTTCTCCTTGCGGCAGTTCAGCCGTCGGATCGTGGATCGGATGGTCTAGGATAATCGTTGCGGTTTTTTGTTTTTTGTTTTTCTTTGCGGGCGGTGCTTGTGCTTTTCAACTTACTAGTATATATTTGCGTGTGTGGAATGGCAATACTTGGAAAGAGCGCTCGTACCAAGATTGGTTTAAATCAAATTGATGTCGAAGAGGGGTTTGCTTGGTTTAAAGTGTTTATGGTGATATAGTTTTGAATTGGGATAGATATGATGTATGATGTTTGGGTGATACATGTGGGTGCAGGTTTGTTACAGTGGAAGAAAAAAAAGTTAAAACCAACACATCTGGATATATATGTGGTAGAGAAAATTCCATTAAACACAGGTCACTTGCGTGCGTCTTCGAGATACAATGACATGTGATCCTCTTGATAGGCATGATTACATATTGATTTGTTTTCGAGCGATGCATGCTTAAATTGTGATGCTCATATGCATTGTATAGTGTAAGCCATCCACGTGTATGTTCTTTTATGAAAATTGAGAAAAGCACATCTTAAAATAGTTCCCATGATAAATGGCCGGTCTACCCACGGTGATCCTATATGTTACTCCCTACGTAAAAAAAACTTTTATGTTCAGATTTAAATTTAGAAGATGTGTTATTTTTTACAGAGGATGTACATGCTTGGAGTTGCGAGATGACACTTCGTTTCCTGATAATTCAAAATATAACTTTTTTTTTTCAACATAGATCATTGAATGCCAAGTAATACACATGTGTTACTGTGTACTTCACATTTTAGTCACGCACGCTTGACATGGGTATGACTCTGCACTATATTTTTCCTTTTTACAAAGGACACCTTCTTTGTGCAACTTGTTCGTGAGAATGGTCTGATAAATTTAACTGCTATAATTTTTGTTTAAGCTGCCAATTTGCTGTTAATTATCTGAGATGAACAGGGCCGGTTCATCAAGGTTTCGAAAGGTTAGGGCCGTTGGGCCAACCACCACCGTGTAATAACAAGTGATATTCTGGTTTGGTCAGGCCGGGTGGGTGGCTTGCACGCTTGGAAGTTGGAAGAGACGGTGAGAGAAGCTACATGCTTACTTGGCGGGAGGAGGAGGATTTGTGACAAGATTGATCTCGTCACCTTCGTTATCTCAAACTAATTAATCTTGTTTCGTCAAATACTCAAATTGTACGATGATTTCATTTGCGCTGCACAGTTGGAGAGTAATTTAAGCAAATAGTAAACAGAAAAACTAGTGGACGGAATCATGTAGTAATAGGATACTCAGGGCCGGTCTTGAGATTTTGATGGCCTAGGTCAAAACTAAAAACGAAGGCCCTTAATATAAACTTCTAAATAATAATTAATATATAATGTAAACATCTAATACATATAAACATTTGCATCTAAAAGTAATATTCATATCAAAAGCATACATATTGTGTTAAAATTATCTTTGGATATTTTTCTTGGATATTTGTAGTTGTGAAATCATTGATGATATTATCAAAATTCATCTGTATTTTTGAAGTGTCTTTATTCCTCCTTAATATTTTGACCATTGCTCCATCAACTCACCTACTCGCTTTTTTGTTTGTTTTATGCTTTCTCAACCCTACGATACCAAGAACTTAAGAACAGGCTAATAATTGAGACAAACGTGATAATGATAGAGTCATAAACTACAAAGCTACAAAAGTATTGAATTAATCCAAACAAATATGACCAATTATTATGTTGCTAAACCAGTAAATTACTATAGTTTATACGATTATATCCTTAATTTATCGATTGATCCCTTGTAATTTTGTGATGAATAGACAATTCAGTATATGATCTTGAGCTAGATGACAGATTGGATACTTAAGTGCGTATTTACTGATCGATGGCGGCCAGCAGCCCAGCACAGCAGCTAGCACACAGCAGTGTCGTGCTTGGTCTTTACTTCCGCGACGACTGACGAGGATCGATTCAGCGCCAGTACAACAATGATCGGCAGTTGGGAAATTGGGATGCGACAGCACGTCGATCGATCAATTGAGATGCGGCCGATGTGTTGCGCGTGCGTGCCGCGTGTGGCACCAGCGCGGTAGGCGGCATATGAGATCGATCGGTCGATCCTTATACTATCGATCTCGCGGCCACGACACCGATGGAAATACGGAATCACGGAGCAGAATTAGAAAGCCTCACATCGTGCAGCGGAAGATCGCTAAACCTACAATTTTTCGCGCAGATAGAAGGGACCCTAAGGAATCGGGGGCCCAGAATGGATGCACCACTCACCCCCTTCGGGTCGGGCCTGAGATACTTAGTAATGATAACCCCAACCCCTGATCCATTTCTTCTCCTCCTTTCTCTCTGCTATTCTCTCTATCTTCCACCTTCCTCCTTACTTCTCGTCGGGGTTGAGGCGGGGCCCCAGCGGCACCACCGTCTCCTCCGCATGCCCCGGCTGCTGCACGCACTGCTTCTACTCCTTCCCTTCACCGGTGTCGTCGCCGATGGCCTCCGGTCGTGAGGGTCTATACCAGTGAAGGCGAGGGAGGCGGAGGTGGTGGTGGTGGTGGTCTTGCGGGTGCCCTGGAGAAGCATCTGCGGCGGTGGAGGAGGAGGAGGAGGAGGGAGCCAAGGTTGTGGAAGGGGGAGAAGGGAGTGATGATGACGTTGGAGATGAGGTGACCGCCATGGCAGTAAGTCATTCTTGACTGGTATTAGGTATCACAACCGATACTAGTATCAGGCTTGATATCTTGGGGAATCACGACTGATACCCACAAATATCAGGTCCGATACCTAGTTACCAAGATCTGATACTTAGGTACAAATCGGTACCTAAGGTACCAGGTACCAAGCACCGGGTGTGAGAAGGGAGCACATGCTGTCGTCGCCAGGTCCGGCTAATGAGCCCCATGTTGTCATCTCCTATCCTGTTCTTCCATTCCTCAACGTGCTTCCTCTCTTCCCTTCTGTTGATGTGGCTAGTGAGATAAGGAGAAAAGAAGTACAACTGTTATTTGCTTGCACGTAGAAGCTCAACTAAATAGAGGAAAGAAAAGGGAGGAATCACTTAAGTATCCCGTCCTCTGGTCTCTGTTTTACGAAATAAATACAGTAGTAAAAAGTTGTTCTTGAGAGAGCTTAATGTGAAAATAATCAAGCAAATAATCGGTGACAACAAATTTGATAAAGCGGCCAAAATGAAAAGAAAAACGCGGGTAATACAATACAAGGGACGGTTCACACTGCGGCTTTGCCGGGACGTCCGAGCACGGCCCAAAACTATCTAACTTGGCTAGGTCTATTTCTGCCATGTGGGCCCATCTAGTGCATCGTAGGCTGGGCCCACATTCTGACATATGGGCCCAGCCTAAAAACAAATACTCCAGGCTGGCTCAAGTCGCCTCTTCTTCTTCCTTCCTCGCCTCCATCGCCCCGCCACTCCGTCGCCTCGCCGCCGCGCCACCGCACACCGGTGATCGCCGGCGCCGGAGGCGGAGCACCCGCCCACCGCCCGCCGCCGCCGCCGTCGCCGCGCGCGAGGCCAACCAAACCACACACCACCCAATCCCCGTGTTTAAATTTGCATGGCGTTGAACAAGTTGCCATGAAATTAATCAATTCGAGCGCTCTGATGAGTAGACGCAGCATTGCTGCTGCTTCCAAAGCTGCGTTTGATTCGTACTCGCGCGCATTAAACAAAAGCGGCTCACATGTTTGGGAATTTATTGGAACCGCAGCTTTATTTCGGATGGATGGAAGGCGTCAACGTTACGGCCCCGCTGTTCATCTTTTATCCTTTTTTTTAAATTTTTTTTATCAGTTCATTCATTTATTTTACTGTTCGCTGCTGCTGCAGCTCGTCTAATATAAGCATACTATGGTTTTCTTTTGCGGGAAAACATAGGTAGGAGTAGTAAATTTTTGCAGAGTCAGCTTTTTGAATGAGCAAATTTGAAATAGATGAATTAATATACCTCAAGATTTTGAAACAACTTTTTGATAGTAGAAATCAATCCAGTCTACTATACATCAGGACTTCGGGATGTATCCAACCAAGCACATTTGAAATAAATGAATTTCAAAATTTTTTTTATTAATGTTTAAATGATCTGGGATTCTGATGATGACGTCCGCTTGTTCCTTTCAAACGAGAGGGGGCACACAGTACATGAGGTTTGTACTTGTGTCACCGAAATGGCAAAATCCAAGGAAGAAAAGCTCCAAAAAGGAATCAAATCGTCCACCCCAAAAGTCCAATCCCCAAGACGGCGACCGTTATTACCACCCCCTCTCGCGTTTCAAATTTAAATCCTCCCTCCAAATCACCACCACATATCGCAAATCCAACCCCACAATTTGAACAACACAAACACAATCTCTCTCTTTCGTTCACACACAGACTCGCGAGCTCGCGCGCGCGCCTCCCATGGCGGCGACGAAGAGGGAGCCCCTGCGCCCCATCAGCTCCAACGCTGGCACGGCCACTCCGCCGGTCGAGAGACGGGTTCGCGGCGGCGCGGCGGCGGCGGCGGCGACGAAGGAGAAGGAGAACGAGTTGTGGGGGAAGGATGGAGGAGAGAAGAAGCCGCCTGTGGTGGCGGTGGTGGTGCCGGCGGCGCCGCCGCTGAAGCCGTCGTCGCTGCAGGTTCGTATGAAGGCCGAGGAAGAGAAGGAGAGGGAGAAGGAGAAGGAGGAGTCGTCACCGGCGGTGGCGTTGGTGGCGGGGTTGCCGGTGAGGATGGGGCCGAGGGGGAGGGAGCTGCTGCCGCCGCCGCCGCCGCCGCCGCCGCCGACGTCATCGTCGTACGAGGCGTGGGACCTCTCCGACAACGAGGCGGCGCCGGCCTCGTCATGGGCGACGCTCCCCAACCGCGCCCTCCTCTTCCGCCCTCTCCCTCTCGACGTCGGCAGGTGCACCTGCGTCATCGCCAAGGAGACGCCCGCCGCCGCCGCCGCCACAAGCGCCCATGGCGTCGCGCTCTACTCCCTCTACACCAACGTGAGCCTCTTCCATCCTCATCCAAATCTTCCTCTCTGCTTGCTTGCTTGAGATTAATCGGCGGCGGCGTTGCAGGAGGGGCAGGGGCGGCAGGACAGGAAGCTGGCGGTGGCGCGGCACCGGAGGAGGAGAGGGAGATCGGAGTTCGTGGTGGCGCAGAATCTGGACGGCATCTTCTGCAGCTCCGACAAGAACTTCCTCGGCACATTGAGCTCAAACCTTGTCGGATCCAGATACCGAATCTGGGGCCAGGTACAACCACAATCTCCTCATGGTGATAGTTTGATGGAGATGAGACGCCATTGATTTGGGTGTTCAACTGTTCATGGTTGCAAATGCAGGGGAACAGGGTGGATGAGATCAAGAGCCAGTCGAAGCGGCTCCTCGGCGTTGTCGCGTGAGATTTGATATTCGTTTGGAGTCATTTCATGCAGGAATTGTGCTGATTTTGGAGTGAATTTTGTTGAATTGGTCAGGTTTTGGTTTTGTGCAGGTTTGCGTCTACTGTTACCACGCTTACAGGGAGCTTCAGAAGCATGAGGGCTTGGATTCCCAAGAACACCATTCATCTGAAGAACAGCAATTCAGCTCAGGCAAGTGAATTTCCTGTTGTGGAGGTTGGAAATTCAGTGGAATAATTCATCAAGCTAAGAATTTGGTTTTGAAATGTTCAAATTTTCTCAGATTCAGCACATCAATGGGCTTCCAAAGGATTGGCAAGAGAAGAAGATCAAGGCTGATCAGCTCTGCTCAAGATCTCCTTTCTACAACAATGTATGGACATTTTCTCAAGATTTTAAACGACTCTTGTTATTTGATTGATACTATGCCAAGATTCAGAGTAAGCTGATAGAAAGATGTGTGTCTTGCTGCATTCATCGTTCACAGATGACAAAACGGTATGAACTGGACTTCAGAGAGAGGGTAGGGAGGATGGGATACAAGGTGCAGCCATCGGTGAAGAACTTCCAGATGACTTTGGAGGTAACAGAACAAATAAACAATCTTATGCTGTTGCCACACTCCTAAAACTCTAATTGTAATCTCATGGCTATCACAAGGAACAAACTGTGAGTAATTATGTTTTGTTTGGCAGGAGAATGGAAGGCAGACAATTTTGCAGCTTGGTAGGATTGGCAAGTCCAAGTACATTATGGACTTCAGGTAATTTAAAAAGAAAGCAATAATCTTCATCATAGCAGGGTGTAATTCTGAATTTCTGATCAGTCAAAGAGCAAAGGTTCATTAGCATAAGCATCGTTTGTTGTAGGTACCCATTGACTGGCTACCAGGCGTTCTGCATTTGCCTGGCATCAATCGACTCCAAGCTATGCTGCACATTGTGAGATGGCGTATGATGTACCTGAGATGTGACATGTGAGGGAACCTCAGTTGGATTGGTGGAAATTCCCAGGAATTTTATGGGATTCAAACTAATTTCCGTAATAATCCTGTAAATTTCCAACATTCCAAAGGTGGCCTATTTTGAATTGAGTAGCCATTTTGTAAGAGCAAGTGTCCCATATTCTCGCCTTGAGAAGGGGTTAATAATGCAGCGGAGGTCTTTGTTCTTGACAATCGCAATGTTTCCTGCACACTAAATTTACTGCTCAGGAAATCATGAATTGAATAACACAAACAGGACAGAAAATGTGACCAGCACAATTCACATCCATTGAAATTTCTGGCTAAAAACGGATGGACAAGGATCCGTCACTCAGACAGCTCGAATAAATGTTAAGCCATGTATTTGAATGCTAAGCCAGCAATTAAATAAACAAAGTATTGTACAAGAGATAAATCGATGCAACGCGGTGTTAGCTCCATCTCAGCTTCAATTCAGATCAAAAGCATCAGTAAACTTCCATAGTCTGATAAATTTCAGGGCAGGTGTTCAGAACAAGCTGTCATGGCCCCCGCAAATAAAACATTTAGTAATCGTTAGTGTATGGTTTCCTTCTAAACCAAACCACAGTAAAAGACAGGGAAACAGTCGCCCAGGAAATGGTGGAGTTCTCACCGGGTTTAAATTATTCCATCTAATCTTCATCAGCGGCATGTTCAAGAAGGTAATTTGCCGCGAGTTGCTCATTCCTGTCACAGGCGAAGAATGCTTCGATGACCCGTGCTCTGTCAAATCCCATGCCTTCAAGCTGAAGCATGAAAATAATTCAAAACATTGTTGTTATGTAATGTTATGTATAATGTACTTATATACTCCTGTCACAAGAGGTAATAAGTGAGTTAACTATGTTGTACATACCCGCCCAATCGCCTCTTGCTCTTCAGGTGTGACATTGATAGAATGGGGCATCTCATCCTGGTCAGGTTGGTCTAAGAAGTCCCTGTATCGTCAGGAAGCAGGCAAGTACAAATGAATACTGGAGTACTCCATAAAAAGGTGTTACTATACTGTACAAGTAGCACTGAGGAAAATCTATTGAAAGAAGTTATGGGAATGAAGCAGTGGATTTATTGTGCACAGAACCAAGAACATGCAGGGGGGAGGGGGATGCGTTAGCTAGCAGAAAACAATATTGTGGCGTACAGGTCCCTGGCCTGAAGGAGCTATCTTTTTGGATTTTTTTTTTATATTACCACATACAAGATATGTGGCATATTTAAAACCTAAAAGATAAATTTTGAGACAAAAACAGTTCAACACATACATGAAAAGTTGTTTCTACTTCCTAGTGATAATAAAGTAGGATCAAAACAAAACCAAATTAATGGTGTATATTCGATATAATTGGCCCAGAACAAATCAAAACCATCTGCTGCAAAACCTGCACCAACTCGCAAGCTGTGTGATGAAGCAAGACAGAACATACCAATGGCATATCAAGTTTATAATTGATATTTTTTATTCCACACTAACGAATCCTATACCCTATAACCAATCAAATGAAACCAGAATTGAATCAAGCAGATGAACAGTTCGTACCCATCAGCACCATCAAAGGGCTCATTTATTAACTGAAGGAACTCATCATGATTCTCCTGAATCAACCTCAGAAGTTGAGGATTCTTCTTGCTCAGTTCCTGGAGCATAGGCTATAACATGATACCAGCACAAAGGTTAGGCAGGTGATACAAAATAAGCCATAGCATGTAAACATGTCAAACAAGATAAATGACCTGCAATATTTGTGGGTTAGTATGAACCATTTCCCGAAGCGCCTGAAACTGCAAAATAATGAAGATAACGGTGTTATACTTCAACAATTCAAACAACTCAACATTATACCGAATGGAGGCCTACCAAAATGATGTTTTTTTTCTCGAATATGCATGAGGATACCAAAATGATGTGAACATTAGGTCCTGTCTCAAAAAAGGAAAACATGAAATTGAAGTTTCACTAAGTTGATGCTCACACCATACAGGGTGGTGCGCTGTTCTAGCACAAAAGATGACAGGGTATGCTATCAAAATAACAATAACAAATCAGAAAAAATGATATGCTAGCAGCATCAAAAGCATCTTATCGTGCATACAGTGACTCCATTGCTGGCTATGAAAAGCTAAAAGGTAGTAATCCGGTACTAGACAAACAATGGCAACATTAGAGATGTGGGTAGGCAAAAACCCATCACAAATTATATATTCAAGAAACACTATATTTAAAGAACCACATATTTGCTCAGGAAAATTATATCGAACAAAAAACAAAAACAATCTTAAATGGCAAAACAGAGAGGATGACGACCTGTTGGTTATGTCTAAGGAACTCAAGTGTTCCACCACCAGCACCACCTCCCTCATTGGAATCGCCCTGCTAAATTTCAATTGTTAAATACATGCAATAATAGGCGTTCGTAATGAATAACCAAGATAGCAAATAAACCTGTGGGAAAAGATTTAATGGGGATGCATTTGGAATTCCAGACAGACTGGCTTCCCTAGTAGAAGATGGCTCGGTTGTGTTTGCCCCTTGACCCCCTGATGGAACAGCAACCTCCGCTGTAATTGGAATGCCCTAATGTTTGGGAGAAACAAACATTATCTATTAACATTAGAAAAATGAATAACAAACATTTACAGGAGGAAGGAACATACAGAATATAGATATTCAACAGCACGCTCTGGGTTGTTATAAGCCGCACGTAGAGCTCTTTGGACTTTATCTCTGTCCCAACTGCCACCACCCATCTCCATCAGCTGGTTAATTGTAGTGTCAAGATTGCTTCCTGACAATAGATTTGATGCTGCTTGACCATATGCGTTTGAAGGGGCTCTAAAATAAAAAAAATGTTTTAGCAAGCATATGAAGTATATTTAGTTAGAAAGTAAACGGTGGAACCCATATTCACAAGACCACTTCAGATCTATCTTCCATAGTTATTAGAATCCCAAAATTGAACAGGATTGAAGCCTAACTTCCTGCTGATAGCTAGCAAGTATGTTTTGTTTTTTCCCCTCCTCTCTCGCAGACCACGATTTATTAGTTCACTACCTTAGCACTTATGCGTGTATGCCAGTCTTCACAGTGGACCCATGTCAGATGTGGTAATGTATGAATTGTTGAATGATTCGATGCTGATACAAGCTCAGAAGAGCAATGTATCAAATTTAAAGAAAGGATTTTTTTTCCTTCGGAGCGACCACATCATGAAACATGGATATAAATGGCAAAAAAGGACAGCACAAATATTGATTGCAGACTGGAAACATACCCTGTAGGTGTCCTTTCAGGCTGGGGTGTTGTTGTAGGTGCAACTCTGCAGGAACACGATACATCCACCTAGTGAGTAATACCTTATATAAATGGGGAAGAGGCAAAAAAGAAAGACAATAATGCACTCACAGGGGTTGAGGAGCTGCTTGTGGAGCATCCGGAGGAGTTGCTTGCCTGGTCAAAGGGGTGCTTGAAGGCTAATAATGGATCATGCAGTCAGTAAATTAAAAAAAAACATTTGCGTATCCATCTAAAAAGGAATAGTATTACCAGTGAAGTTAAAGCTCCACTGGAACCAGAAGCTTTACTCTGCAGAGAATCAGAGATCAAGTAAATAATCACGTCTTCCGAAGCAACACAAGAAGAGTACAAGCAGGAGGGAAAATGCCGGATAATGTGATTATAGATAATGGCAACTGTATAGCCGGTAGATAGAGATGCAACTGTTCACAGGTCATGAAAATTAACCATAGAAAGAATCATAAGAACGATTCAGGTATCAATTAAGTTTGGTATTGTGGCGTATAAGAAACTACGCGTAGTATAGCTGCTACGTGGGAAGGACTATTAATCATGTTCCTTATTCACCCATGTCAGATTATCAGCAATCCAACATGCATTAAATGAGGCCAGATAATATGCCAGGCATATTCATTGTTTATGAATATCCACAAAACAATTACGTCTCGCAAGTTATTGTTTAACTGTTTATGCTATTTATATGGGTAAGATCATCATCGTGTTTTCCTTAATAAATCAGTTTGCTGCATTGTTACACCCAGCGTCGGAGACAGAAAAGAATTAAATGAAGCATACTAAATAACAGCACCATTCCAATTATATACAACACATACGTGGCCTACCTTACTAAGCATGACAACTAAAAACCCAACTTCACTGACTTTATTCTCTTCCAATGTACTTTCATCTTTCAAAACCTTGCCATTGTGAATCAGCAACTGTTGGCCCCATGGGTAGCTATCCTTTCCTTGTATCTCTTCAATGATCTTCTTGACAGCCATAATCTGCTCCATAGTGAACAAACAGCAAAATCCTGGAACGATTATATATGTAGCAAAGCCATTTTTGCTATAATTATGGAAGACGTAGCAGACAAGCAATAGATTGGTTTTGGAAGGAATTACCAGCCCCCGATTTTAACTTTATCCAGTAATCGGCCAGAATAATTCTAAATTAAATTAAAATACATATTTTTATTTAAACTCATATCCTTTCAGACAGTGAGCGCTTCCTAACATTGTTGCGCCTGAATCCCTCATGCAAAAGGAGTAGGGTTGAGCACTAAGCAACTATCATCACGAATACAGTGTAGAACTATGCGTTCAAAGGAGACGATAGCTCCAAGCCTTGCAGCCTAATCCATCCATCCTCACGAACCCAGCTCCGAGAAACTATCATAATCCAGACATTTCCACTACATTACCTAAATAACAGCAAACGGCGAGCCCTCCAACGAGGTAAGACATACTTGCTGAAACCCTAGCGGAGCAGCACTCAATGGCTTCCTCGCATCTACATTGGTGGAGTGGAAACCCTAGCAAACTCTCCCTCTCCACTAACGAAATTGACACACGAGACGGGGAGAAAAAAAATTCGAAACAGGGGGGGGGGGGGGGGGGGGGGGGGGAATTTCTCACGGTGTCGTGGGGCTGCACCCGGATCTCGAACTGGGTGCCCTTGAGGGTCTTCACCGTCAGCTTCATGGCGCCGGAGAGTCGAGCCCCCCACCCCCTCTGGCGGCACGCACGAGCGCGGGCGCCTCTCTCGGCTAGGGTTTTAGGCCGGCTCGGTAGCCCTACCGGATCATGCAGAGAGGAGACCCCCGCTCCTACGTCGCAGCACCGCGAGCGGGGAGGCCGCGGCGGCGGAGGACGCCGGCGGCTAGGGTTGGGAATGCGGCGGCGGCGGAGGCGGAGGTGGCGGCTTGCGAGTGGAGTGGAAGCGGAGGCGCGTGGCGGTGTTCGGGTACCACGCGGTTGAAGACGCTCTCACTCTCCGGGTAAATGGGCCGGCCCATCGGAGTTTGGTGGATGGGCCCTGTGATTACTATTATAAGGAATAAGTTTACTTTAGGTTCTTTAACTTGACGTCAAGTTTGAATTGCATCCTCGAACGAGAGGGGGAGAGGGGGAGAGAGAAGAGGAAGAGGAAGATGTTGTTTCACTTACACGTGGGATACACAAGGTCTTTTATTATTTGTTTTTGCTTTTGGTGCAATGTCATCAACATGTTAGCCAAAACAACCTACAATATTGTCTTAGGATTATATTTGTACCAGTTTTGAAAAATGAGAACCATGTTATATTTGGTGTTGTGGTTTAAGGATGTAATTTAAACTCAGCGTCAAGGGACATATAATAAACTTTATTACTAGTACAAAAGGCTTGGCCCAAATGGTAACACCATATTGTTAATTCCGGTTAGGTATAGAAACGTGGCTCCCGTTTACCTCGTGCTCAAAATTAGTCTATCATATTCTACTAAAAAAGTTTTGCAAATTGCAAGACACGTGTCGTTTGCGACTCAACAAAGTTTTTTTTTTTTTTTGAAATACAACATTGGCTACTGATTTCTATTGTAATATGGAGTATTTATAGAACTCAAATGGTACTGGATTAGTATAAAGTTTTGGGATTCAACAATACTATAACATCGTGAAAGTATTTCCATGATAAATCTAAATATTTTCAAACGTAATGTATAGAACTGAATCCGCCTCTAAAACAAATACAGATATAAATTTCATGCATCCGATCTAAACATTTCGAAAGATCGACATCGTCCGTGTTCAAATTTGTTACTATACTAATTCTCTTATTATTTGTTCAATTGTTTATTATGCAAACAATGTCATGTGATTCAGCAGGCGATTGAGCTAGACCTGATCAATGCATGGACACGTCCATCACTATAGCTAGACTGTTACACACCACTGTTATGGATCTCAGCGAGGTCCTAATCGAGCAACAATATTTAAATAAGAAGGCAAGCAAGCAAAGCAAACTTGTTTACTTTTGGGTTTTTCTTTATATATATATATATATATGTTCTTTACTCTTCATTTGGGGACAACTTTTCTTCTTCATTATAAAATTATATATAGCCCCTCCACTTTGCATATAGTAAACATATAATGCAGCCGTCAAAACTACAATGTAATTTAACATTTGTGCAAAAGCAACATCGGTACATTCATATCCTATTTCATCTGATATCCTCCATTAATATTCGTACTCCATATTAATTGCCTTCCACCTATGTCATTATCATGTTGCTTTCCACGTACCCTATGTTCGCCTCCCATGCCAACCCTCTTGTCCTCCTATCACTATTCAAAACATAGTTACTTAATCTACTCTCATTTAAAACCTTGTGACTAGTAGACATTTAATCATCACTTACGATCCCTTCGTCCCAGATCATGAATAAGTTGATCTAGTATTGGATGTGACACATCCTATACTATGAATCTGTCATAATATTAGAACGTGTACATCTAATACTAGATTAACTTATTTTAGGATGGATAAAGTATTTGGCTCATGTTATTCTAGCCAATCTACGTCTAAAAACACCACCAGCTACAAGGCTTTAAATCTCAATTCAACTTAAAGCCTCCGGGTGTGTCCGACTTAAACCCTAATTAGCGAAAAACTTAATTAGCTTATAAACCAATATGTTTATTCCAAAAGCTTTGAAAAAAGTGAGTTCATTTTAAAAGCTATAAATCACATCTCTCAAAAGACTAAGAATATGACTTCTTTTCCATATTTAACATTTGTGCAACAGCTACAGCCGTACATCCATCTCATATTTCACCTGATCTCCTCAAATTGTCATTCACATATATGCCATTGTCATATTGCCTTCTGTCCTATGGACAACTCTCATTCATATATTGTATGCATATAAACCTACAATAGTCCCTTAACCTCCTATCGCTTTAGACCACGTGACCATACCATTGGCAACTTTTTTGGTATCGCCACCAATCACGATCAAAAAACCCAATGCTTTGCGGTGATACGAACTCGCCAACCACCTTGATCTAGACAAAGCTAAACCAAGATGGATTTGTAAGATAAAACCGGCTAGCAGAGCCGATTTAGATGGAACAAGGATAAATACCCGTCTCGTGGACGGAACAGAAGGTTTTCGGGAAAAACCTACGAAGGGGATTCGTACTCTCGCAGTAAGGACAGCTGACTTTTAGCGCAAACCGATGAAGATGAACGAAAACTAGGCTAGAACCAGGCAAAAAGATGTGATATTGAAAAGGCGATTCAATTGGCTAATTATGTTGGAAGTAGATTGGTGTCTCAATTGAACCGGCTTGGTTCCTTATAAAGGGGTTGGTCTTGACTTCTACAGGACCTCATCCACGTTCCGGGGTAGAGACCGATTAGAACTCAAAAAATACCTTCCCATACAAGGAAACCCGAGACCCAAGACATTCGACTCGGACTAGAATTTAGCCGGTTAGACTGAGCCCACACAGCCAGTCAGAATGACCCCGTGAAGAAAACTCGATCATTTCCAAGTTTTAGCAATGTTTTCCTATTTCGTGTCTACTACCAAATTTAGATGTTAACACATACTATAATAATCACTCGACTCATGATATTATTCTCAACCTATGTCTAAAAATACCACCCACTCCAAAGTTTCAAATCTCAATTCAATTTAAGCCTCCAGGTGTGCTAAACTTTGAAGTAATTAAGGATGTATTAATTTCAGCTTATGTACTTGTAGATTACAACGGTTTCTTCGAAAAAATGTTCTTATACTAGCATTACTTAAACAATTAGTTTTACAATATAGGAGTATAACATTTCTTTCATCCATATTAGCAATTTCCTATAACATGTCTAATCTCATCCGTAGAGAATGTTTAACTATATATATATATAATCGAGGCCATAATCCATCGGCTGTTGCTGCCACCACACCATCGTGGTAGGAGAATAAGAACAACCAACGGCATAAATAAAATAACTAAAACTCCAATCAGTCCAAATGCTAGATCACAGACAAATTGTAACTAATTAAACCGAATCCACATGATGCATACATGCTTGCTCTTCCAATTCGTTTTTAATAGATGATACCGTTAATTTTTTCATATCGTTTTATCGACAAAACTTCAAGTATAACATACTTCAGCATATTTACACGGAATTTTTATTAAGATAAATGGCTATACGTCAATACAAAAGTGAACGGAAGTAGCATACTCTAAAATTTACGCGGATGTGTATGATGCATGCAGAACAGTGTAACACGGATTGATTCCCCGTTTCGGCGGAGTTTAATTAATTAATAATGCGAGGCAACCCCATCACGTGTTCCACACACCCGATCGCGACGCGGCCGCCGAGCTCCTTATATACCATGCATTCCCCAGCCACCTCGCCGGCAATTCACACAGCTAGCTCGCCGCCGGCAACACACAGCTAGTTCAATTCTCTACTACCTCGCCGGCGCAAACGCACTCGACACTCTCTCACTCTCTTCTTCTTCTATCTCTCGCGATGACGGTGGCGAAGGCTTCGACGGCGGCGGCGAGCGGCGGCGGCGGCGGCGAGGCCGGGAGGAGGTACGCGCTGCTGCTGGCGCTGAACGACTCGGAGTACGCGACGAAGGTGTACGGCGGGTACGGCAACGTCTTCGTCTCGGCGCTCGGCGCCGGAGGCGAGGAGAGGTGGGACTGCTTCCGGGTGATCGACGGCGAGTTCCCGGCGGCGGAGGAGGTGGGGAGGTACGACGGGTTCGTGGTGAGCGGCAGCCCGCACGACGCGTACGGCGACGAGCGGTGGATCCTCCGCCTCTGCTCCCTCCTCCGGGCGCTCCACGCCATGGACAAGCGCCTCCTCGGCATCTGCTTCGGCCACCAGGTTGATTTAATTTGCTAGCTAGCATATCATTTTCATATATGCTCTATCAGTATCAACAAAGCAGTAGACAAATTAATTAATGTCTTAATTATAATTACTCTAATTTTCATATGTTTGGAGTATATATGAAAGACGATGCATACATATATACAATTTATGTAGACGTAGAAATACTTATATTTTGGAATGGAATGAGTTTTTTTAAGGTTAATCTTCATGAATATATAATATACATTGGAAATTAACTCTTTTCTTGTGTATGGTTAACTAGGTATTGTGCCGAGCATTAGGTGGTAAGGTAGGCAAAGCGCGTGGTGGATGGGATATTGGGGTGAAGAAGGTGTCCTTTGTGCGGGATTTTGAGGGGTCCGGGTTGTTTGGGGATCTCGAGGAGCTTCCCCAAAGTGCCTCCATTATCGAGGTTCACCAAGATGAGGTAAGATTACGCTTATCATATTTCTTTTTAAGTTTTCATGTAAAGAATATTGGATTAATTAAGTTCTTGAAATGCTCTGAAAGTAGTTTTTTTTATACATGGTTGTTAGATATTTATTCGAAAAACACAATTCTACTTACTTTTCATTATCTACATTGATTTACATCACCTACATTGTTATATAGTAGCCTACATGATTTTCACTTTCTTCCCATATAATATGATAATCCTTGTAGCCACTAAGAGCAACTGTGACAGCCTTTTTACCTTATATTTTAATAATATAAAATTATTACAGTTGATAATATCACTGTGTTGGGATTATTCTATAGCCATTTGTGCATGTTGGAAAGCATTACTTGCGAACATTTGGCTAGCTAGATTGGGTGGTGATTGACTAATTTAATTTTGGAGTGCTGATTTAGGCACCACTCCTACCTTACAATTTGATACTGAAAATGTGTACTTTTGGGTGAATGCATGGCATATATTGCATCACGTACTAATCATGCATATAATTGTGATTTTAATTACTCCCTCTGGGTGACGGTACTTCTCTTCCTGGCCAAGTAACAAAACAAGAGTGTCAATATTTTTTTCTAAAAGAAATATCAATTAGTAAATAGCATGCAATACCTAACAAAAGATATGTTTGTACGAGCATGTATATGTGACAGCTGTAACCCTTATTAATCAATCATCTGACCTGAAAATATAAGTTAATGTGTGCTTAATTTATTCAATTAGGTTTTGGAGGTGCCTCCAATGGGCAGGGTGTTGGCCTACTCCGACAAGACGCCGGTGGAGATGTTCGCCGTCGGCGACAATGTGTTGGGCATCCAGGGCCACCCGGAGTACGCCAATGACATCCTCATCAACCTCATCGACCGTCTTGTCAATAACCACACCATCACGGTAAGCAGCAGTACAAAATCATCACTTTCTCTCAGAGAATCTACAGTACATATGTATAAGCCTCGAGACTAGCTAGAAACTTGAAACCCCAATATAAAATACGAAATGAGGCTCTAGATTTTTTTTAAAATAATATATATAACCAAATTAAAACATACTTTCGAATGCCTCTTAGAACATGGGTGTACAAAGTAACGACGTATACATTTCACCTAACGAGCTTCTAGCTTTTGGACCGACATCAGTGCTAACTGCTAAATACCAAATGGGATATATATATAGACTCTTACTAGTATATTTATCCAACTAGATATACATATACCACACTAGATATATTTTCTTCTCTTTATATTAATTTGATTTTCATGGTTACAGAGTAGTATAGGTGAGGAGGCGCGACGAACAGCGGAGGCCGATGAGCCAGACCGTCTATTCTGGACCGGGTTATGCAAGGGCTTCCTCAAGAGACCGACCGTCGCCACTACTATCGACATGCCTCCATGGGAGGTGGCAGCGGAGCTGATGAGTTGTAGCCATATCATCGCTAGTGGCCACTTCGTCGCCGCCACTGTCACTGCTCCGGTCGGCTTGTAGCTAATAGCAACTACACGTATCTCGCTGGAAAATTTAATTATAATTTAATTATTATAATTATTTCTCACCTATGTACTACTGAAGCCACCGTTTGCAACGTTGCACGTGGCCATGCATACACGTGCAATTATTGGTGAAAAGTCATGTGAGCAATAGACAACTGGCAGCCGTTTTCTATTTTCTTTTTTCCTTCCCTATATAAAAGAGGAAGATGATGCAGTTGCAAGACATCGTCTCTTGCCAACACTAGCAAGAGATGCTAGTGTTCAGATCTTACACAATATGATAATCTGTATGTGGATAATGTAAACAGGTAGAGATATGAATCTAGAGGGCCTCAAGAGGGGTGTGCGTGTCAATACGTGTATGTATCAATTGAATCAATTTAATGCCCACATTATGTTATCTATCTTTGAAAAAATATCCATTAAGATGTTTTTTGGAATATTAGAAGGCCACAATTAATGCTTTATCCAATTTACTGGTGGATTTAATCGAGTGGGATTTTTTTAGAAACAAAGTACAAACATAGGCACACACAACGTGTGTACACTCATTGTTACGAACGTACACCCTGCTCCTATAAACACATTCAGAAGACTGGATCGGTATATCTTGAGATTGACGAAACCACTACGGACGTCTCGTTGTTGATAGGTACATTGCCTACTACTGAAAGAATAATTAACCATAAATGCAAATATCCCTATCAAATCCAGGACTTAAATGTAGGTGGGTTGGTTATACGACAAGGAACCTAACTAGTTGAAATAATTTAGTGAGTGGAATTAGTATCCCAGAAATACTTATATTATGAAATAAACTAACCAGCGACATATCTCCGATCTCATTAAAATCTTATTGAAAACTTACCTATGTGAATAATATCCATGAACACTAATATTTAAGCCCTGGTGGGCGCCATCAAACCACATGTGCTTCCCCATGTCCAAATCATATTAGATGCACAAAAGCAGATATTATTCTTAGCTTTGAAAATCAATTCTACCAAACGAAGACACGAAATAATATTGCCGCCAGATTGTGTGTTGTGTGGTTCTAATACAATTGTCATGTGCCAATCGTTTGAGATGCAGCGTGACAGCGACTACAGTGAGGGGACACTGTACTTTATTCGTTATAGCTTTTGGCTAACTCTGTCAGAGGTGACACATTACAGATTACCACTCTTCTGGAGTATTAGAGCTGACATGACATTAGTTATTAGAGTGAATAATATGCTTTACCCATACACATGCTCATATAAAATTGTAAAAAATGCTAGTTGATCAATTAAAGTTGGATGATTTTGGTTCAAGCTTCAGATAATTAATTAAGACAAAATCTAAGAAATGGTATTGATAAATACCTAAATTCAAGAAATATCATCGATAAATGTAAGTTCCATAAAATACCATCGTACAAGTGATTTTGTCTCAAAAATACCATCACCGTTAGGGTTCTGTCCATCCCGTGCCGCATCCTATAGCACTTAACGGAGGGTTGCTAACGGAACCGTAACGGTGATGGTATTTCTGAGATAAAATCGCTTGTATAATGATATTTTATGGAATTCGTAGTTGATGATATTTCTTGGAACCGGGTGTTTCTCAATGGTATTTCTTGGACTCATTAATTAATGTGTGGGTTAATTAATTAGACCGATCCTAATTAACTAACATCTTATTACTACTTTGATCGAGAATGAGTTAATTAGGGTAATGCCGACATGTCTATAATGAAATAAATCGAATGAGGTGGTGGTGTAACTGTGTAAGAATCATTATTATGCCGATAAATTAAGCCCCAACAGGTCCATCCAAATCCGACTTTGTATGACTGTGACTACCATTTTGCATTAATTAGTGGGGTGATACACGAGGAGATTAAAGAAAAACATACGTAGGCCAATCTCTTAGTAAAAATAAGTTCAATTGTTAATGTACGTACGGTACCTCAGTTTCGTTTTCTCCCCACTTTACAAGAGAAGAGACGAAATTTAAGTCATTTTTTCTACTCCCAACAAAAATGAGACGGCTATGGAATTCAACGAAAAACGACATGGCTATATATAGAGAGAACTTTTGTAGGAAACACATTATACATATTATTTACATTATACATATTATTTAGTAATTCGAAAAACATGCTAACAAAAAAAATTAAAAAAGTTATCACAGCCAAAATCACTTCCGAACGTAGCCTAAGACAAAAACATGAATTGACACGACAAAAGTATGCTCGCTAATGAAAGGTTTAACAGTATAAGAGGACATATTTAGTTAGTGATCACAGTTCGTCACAATTTTTGGTTGTCTCTACATTTCATTATAGACTCCTAGCTTTACTAAAACTTGCCTAACTTGTGGACAAGGTTCCTTAGCCACAAAAAGAATTTGCGGCATGCAATTTGTGTCTAAGAAAAAATTGTCAGACTGAAGCAAGCAACGAGTACATACCAGCAAGCAGAGATAATATATGCGTCGTAACGTAACATCTCCGAAATCCAAGTGCCTTAAGATTAACCGCTTGTGTCACTCCTGCTAGGTTAGTTGACTAATCCATTGGTCACTGTATTTTCGAAGCTACTTAACCGATCGATCGCTGTAGCACCTGTTGATTATCGCTCTCAGTCTCGTTGGTACACAGATATTATCATCCTATCATGATTCGCCGGTTAATCACACGCTTAATCTACATTTTGAGCCACATGACGTGGCTAAAATCAAGTGATTACATCTCTCGATTAATCGCCATCATTATTTGCTATAAACATTTGGATGCCATCAGTTTAATTTGTTGTCCTACCGAAATCTGGTAATGTTCCGTTTTATATTTTACTAAAGATCATGGTAATACCCCTAGTTTCATCTCACATAAACATGATTTTACCACTAAATCATACACGTTCCATCTAGCACAAGCAGAGTTTGGTAGAGTAGACTGTTAGCAAAATCAGCCCTATGTCACCGTTAATATCTTCCCTAATCTCAATGAAAACAACGTTTCAAATAGCAACAATTGAGACGATGAAACTCGATTGACATAAAAACTGAATTAGTTGATTTTTACATCACAACAACGAGGACGGCCAATAAGGCTTTCCTAGTGAATCAGCATCCCAGAGGCAGGCAGGTGAGCTACAAGAACCCAGCTTAAGCAAAAAAACAACTAGCCTCTGAAACCAGCTGATCTCAATTCTCAAGCTCTAAGCATCGGGTCCAAATGGCCCAGAGCTAACAAAAGTCTTTAAGGGTGAAGTTGAACAGAAACCTCGAGGTTATCTTTGGAAAAGAAACACCAAAGGGGGCCTGTCAATTGTCATGCGATTGGTTAATTTCACTTTCTTCTTGATGCGACCTCTGCTGCCCATGCTTTTCCAACGTCTGTCTGAAATTTCCCTGCAAAGCAATTAACCAAAAAAAATGTTAGGTCATTGGTCAAATGGTTGCTATGAAGATATGTTGGAAAATTAAGAACGTGTAAGAGAGAAAAAAAATCCCAGAAGAATATAGAAATTCATTAGAAAAAACTTATGTCAACAATAACCACTCGGTGCAAGCATGTTCTGATGTATTCTGAATAGTTAAGGTCATTGCGCAGAGTTCAATTGAGTATACTGAATGCTCATGCAAACCGCATAACATTAATTTGATGGAGAGAAATCCCAAGCATATCGTACCTGCTGTTGACTGGAAAAACTCTTCTAGGTCCAGCCCTTGCTCTGCAAAATTTCAGATACATAGGAATTATTGATACTGTAAACTCCATTAATATAATCAAGATGTTCTGAGTGCCTATCACTTTGTACACTATAGAGTATGTTAGTGCTGAGTGAAACGATGATGCAAAAGATATTCCATACTTTTGATCCAACTTTCCTCGATCCTTGCATCTCAACAAGCATAATTGATAAATGTATTTAATAATCTGTAGTTCATAGCTAATTCAAATAGGAAAAGGATGATTCTGGATACATCAAAATATTCAACTAACGAAATAAGAGCTTACCCTTTTCGTACTCCAATGCTTGGAGAATCATCTCAACCTGAACAGAAAGAAGATCAACAACTAATTATATGTTAAGGAAAACATTAGATCCAAATCTCAAGTCTCTTGAGGGTCTTACTCAATTCTCTACAGTGGTGCTCAACTAATGTTAAGAATACTTCTTAACTATGGCATTGTTTCTGACATCTAATAGCCTGGAACAAATGATGCCAATCATGCCAGTATTTTTTATTTCCTTACATAACTTCTTATGTTCCAAATGATGAGTGCAGAGATCATGCCTCATCAGACTAGCAGTTGATAGTGCAAGTGCAGGAGCATTGATATACTGATATACAAGTTATACAGGGGTTGCAACCCCCATAGGGGCACGTTAAAGACAGGGTACAAACTCCCACATCCCTACTGATTACTTATTAGACGACATCTATAACACTTAGGCCTTGTTCAGTTAATCGCCATGAGGAACGGATTGAATAGGATTGAGAGGGATTAATTCCACACCTCAATACCCTCCAATCACCGTGGTGGATTAACTGAACAAGCCCTTCGCAAGATAAATAATTACATAGCTGGACAAAAAAAAATTGTACCTTGTCAAAATCTTTCACAACCTTTGCTTCCAAAGTGGCATTCTGCTCATATTCCATCCAAAGTTCACGGATTTCTTCAGCTGAATAAAATGACACAGAGATTAAGCCTATGTTTACTGTATATCAAATGTTGTAGTACAAAAAACAACACTGTGTGTACATTACTCTTCAGTCTGTCCTTTACAAAACAGTATTTTATCTATCTTGCTTCCTGCAAGAACAATTTCTCCAAATGGCAGTCTTTTTTTGTTTCAAAGCTTATATATTATGTTCCAAAGTGTGAGAACACAACCTCTAGGTCCTGAACTATTTTCCTGATGCCAGCAATAAGTAATTCATTGATGATATGATCTGGTTGTTAAGGGAATATCAATAGAAAGATGATGAGTATTCCTTCAAGGCTAACAATGCATTTCAGTTGGAACCAATATTTTTAGCATCTAGACAATATGGTATTTTGTTCTCTCCGGTCTTCTCGTTGTACTTTCGAGCATAGTGGGGAATAAACCATTAAGCTGAACTATTAGATCATCTTGATGGCATGCTAAGAATATTCCTTACGGTCACCAGGAAGTTTTCAGCAATTTATGCTGGCACCACAGTTACCTTAAATAAATATATGGTAAGAGATAAGTAAAGATTATTTTGATCGAATTGAAGCAGACTTAACTCCTATGGAAAAGAATGTTACTATGTTGTTTTTGCATGTAGGATAATTACCTCTTGGACCACCACCGAGCAAACTGCACATATGGTCCAATGCTTCTTGCTCTCTGCGACTTTTCTCTTCCTTCGGCACGCCATCTGAAGGGGTGATATCACCAACAATAGCTGGAGAACAGGGAAAAAAGGTTTAAGTGAGACAAACAATCCAGCATCTTCCAATCACGCCAATCACTATGAGAAATTGCAAGAATAAAGAAAACAAATGTAAGTACTGCCATTCAGACTGCTTGTAACATGGAAAATGTGTATGCAGCTACAAGAAAGTTTGTATGGGATAAGTCATGGCCCATTACACTTTAACTAGGAAAAGTTGAAAACATATTTTCACCAAATCTATAGCATTTTGCATAAATTTTGATTGCCATCTAATTATGCAAGCAACGCATAATGACTTATCAAATTTGTGTAACACATAAAAAACGCACACCGTAACAATTCTGGCAATTATAAGCACAGAAATATGAGCACTTGAATGCTACATCCTACTCCACCAAACCAAATCCCTCGTTTCAACACAACCCACGGCTCGAAGATGAATGCCATGCCATCCTGCGCATAAATCGCATCCCCATTTGCAACACAATCCACCGATATGCACATCCTACAGATCCAATTCAAGCAAACAAAATGTTTCAAGGATACCTTCGGCTATGTCGTGCACGATCGCCATCTTGACACACCTGCACAAAACCAAAAAAAAAAAATGAAACCCGGTACCAAGACATGACGCTAGAAGCAAGGAGGAAATGAAATCCCCACGCTTGACCTGTCGCGGTTCACGCCGCCGGGCAGGTCGGCGGCGACGAGCGCCATGACCCCCATCCGGTACATGTGGTCTGCGACGGACTCCGGCCCCTCCACTCCGCGCCTCACCCACCCTGCCCTCTTCGTCGTCTGCAACAACAACAACGGCGTCACGGCCAATCCCCACGCCACAACACAAACAGGAAGCATTACAGGGCGTGGCGTCGGCGTCGGCGTCACCTTGAGGCGGTAGCAGAGCGTGAGGAAGTCGATGGCGGAGGAGGCGGAGGGCGGAGCAGCGGGAGAGGGGGAAGGGGACGCGGACGACGACGACGACATGGAGGCGGCGAGGCGGAGCGGGAGAGGGTGGTGGGCGCGGTGGTGGTGGAGGAGGGGGGATTTGGCGGCGGCGGCGAGGAGGGAGGAGAGGGGAAGGGCCCGACTCCCACCCATCGCTGGGGTATTAGAAGGAGGAGCGAGAGGTGGGAGGCGTCCGCGAATGGCGGAGAGGTGGTGGTGGTGGCGAGGGGTCCGGATGGATTCACGCCAATCTTTTTGTTGGACCGGAGCACGGCGAGGGGAGCCCATGTCGGGCGAGGAATGGGCCGGTGACGTGGTGAAGCTGATGGGCCCGGAGATAGACCCGGCCTGAATCGCTCGGTTGGGTAGAGAAAGTTTATTTTTGGTCTCTCATCTTGTCGTCGAGTTTTAAAAATCGTCCCTGAACCGAAATACCCGATATAACGCTGATGTGGTGGCTAAGTCAGCATGGTATCTGCATGGGCCCCACGTATCAGCACCTCGATCTTTTTTTCTCCTCTATCCCCTCTCTTCCTACTCCTCTTCCCCCACCATCCTGCAACGGGAGAGGAGGCACGGGCACGAGACTTGGTGATGGTGGCGAGAGGTCCGGATAGATTCACAAGCTGTTTTTTTTTGTTGGGCAAAAGCACGGTGGGGAGTCCATGTCCAGTAAGGTATGGGCCGGTGACGTGGTGCAACTGACGGGATCGGAGATCGACCTAGCCTCGGTGAGCCTGAATTGCTTGGTTGGGTGCTTGTGAGGATACTCCCTCTTTTCTCTCTTGGTGAAAATCTTAGAGCAAGTTTAAAGTAGAGCCAGTTATCAGCTATAAACCCATATTAAAATTAACATATATAATAGATTAGTTATAAAATTGTCTCTAATTTTCTTCTCTTCTCTTTTTCTCTCACATATACATTTAATGTATTTATTTTGGAGTATGTGAAGAGTTAGCTCTTGAATGAGAGATAAAGTTCTTTATTTTTCTAATTCTCTCACCTCCACATTAGTTTATATAGTTGGTTAACAACCTTTTACTAAACTTGCTATTATGAATCATTTTAAGGCCCATTGTTTTCTGATTAAGATGTAAATTTTACCTCGGTTTTCGTTACACATTTTTACAACTACAAACGATGCTTTTTAAAAGCCTTTCTCTATATAAGTTGCTTTAAAATATCAAATACATTTATTTTTTAAGTTTTTAATAATTAAAACTTAATTAATCATACGCTAATGGTTTTCTCGTTTTGCATACTCTAACTTCAACTTCATAGAAGCAAAGAACATCATAATTCAAAACATAAGTATCAATATAACTAACCAACATTGTACATTTTGGGATGGCAGTAGTATTAAATTGTAATGATATTTTATTTTAAAAATTTTATAAGTATATAGTTTGAAAAGGTAATGATAAAACATGTGCGATAGGGACTATGTCAATAGCCAAAACAAAATACCTTCGTCTGCCTCAAAATAAACAAACCTAGTGCAATATGTGACACATTCTAATACTACGAATTTAGACACATGCTCTTGTCAAAATTCGTAGTACTAGGATGTAACTCTTGTACTATGTTTATTTATTTTAGGATTAAGATGGAGGAAGTACTTTTAAGAACATAGTAGTATGCTATATGCATACTCCCTCTGTCCCAATAAAGCCTAAACCCTAGCATCAAGAAATATCCCTAATTTAATAAGAGAGATGTATTGGCTCCATGGTGGGTAAGGTGTATGGAAGAAATAAAATATCTCAATTTGCGGATCAATGGTAGATAAGAAGGTAGGACTTGGTTTATTTTGTGACAAAATTCAAACACTAGAAGTTGGCTTATTTTGGGACGTAGGGAATATGTTGCAACTTGCACTGGATTGTGTATTTCTAGCTTGTAAGGAATTAGTTGGGAGCACAAAAGGAGTATTTTTAGAGAAAAAGATACTATATTGCCGAGGAAAATACTGAACGAGATTTTTAAAAAATAAATATCTTTTAGATAATTGAACTATATACATTCAAGATGGAACAAGCTTATGAGATATTGTTCAAGAAAATTCAAACTCTATCCGCAAGTAAGACGCATGTGTCTTCGGTGACATACATCTTAGGGCAACATAATATTAACAAGAAAATAAGTTAGCCTTCCACTTCAACATGTGCTCTATTTTAGCCATGTGCTTAACCAATGATCATAAACACCAAATTTGCACTACTAGATCCTTTTGTTCTAGTTAATAAAATAGAAGGTGAGCTAAGCTTAGAATTAAGACAATGTCATAATGTTTCTAAAACTATACACTCTCTCATGACTGCTAGAGTCTTTGACATTGCTCAATGTTATGTCAAGAACCACCTAATAAGATAGAAATTGTCTTGTACTTTCTCCAGACTAACTTGGCTTGTACTTGCACTTTGCTACTGTAGTTGTGGGCATGACATTGCTCCGTTTACCTCTGCAAATAGCATGTGGAACAAAATATAAACTACGGACCTAAAGTAAACCTCTTACTCTCTGGAAGTATAACTTTAGGAGAACAATACAATTACCCTTTTCTCTAAGCCTCTGAACCTCATCTTGGCTATCATGGAGCCTACAAAACAAATCGTTAAAAAATATGATGTTATAAACAAATAAGTTACTTTCACTTCAAACTAGAGAATTATATGTTAAGATAGTGAAAGTTGTTTCAAATAGAAGGCGTACATTCGCTCCAAACTAGCAATCCGTTCTAATAACTCCTTTTCTCGCGGTGTAGCCACTTCCAACTGCCACAAATAAGATTTCAAATGGTTACTTCAAAAAATGTTCTTATCAATGTTTAACAACAGCGTTTACACGTAATTGGTTCATAAGCCTATTTGGATTCCAATTTGTTAAAAACTAGTAGATATGTTGAAGCTACAAATTAAAAAACATACACAAAGTATAGATAATCATAAGACCTAGATAAACAAAATTATAGATTGTGGCATTGCATAACTTCATAAGTTAGGGTGCATGCAAAATGACTTGATACCATATATATGAATAGTATATACCAAATATGATGTTCGGTTGATAGTTCTTTTTTTCCTAGATGAATATACTCTACCAAAACATGTAAATTGCAAGATAAGTGCAAATGAATTGAACAAAAATAAGCTCATAAACTAGTAATTAAGATATAAGTTAATTCGGAATGAGTACCATATCACATATAAGTTGTTTTACCCCTTAGACTTATAGCCAGAGAAAATATCATGCAGTAAACAAGTCAAAAATGATGCTTTAAAAACTTGATCACATATAAAAAAATTTTCCTATAATAAAAGACTTACCTTCTCAACCTCAGCACCTTCTACCGTCACTTTAAAACGGCCTTTCTGAATAGCTGATTTAAGATATTCATCAAAGTCCTTACAATTTGATACTGCAAAAAACAAATCATTCTTACCTTGCTCCAAATTTTATGCTATATTCAAAATGCAAAGTGTTAAAATGTGTGAAACAATAATAAGCATAAGAAAATATGAGCAATACTAATTACCCAATACTTAATTTAAAACTATTATAATGCATTTAACCGTCACTGTTTTACTTGGGATAAGGAATTGTACAAACATGCCTGCTCTTGTGATTTGCTTAGCAGGTGATTTGGATCGAAGTTGAAATGACTCGTGGCGCACGAGGCCATTAGGGCTTCCTTTATTCTCAAGTTGTTTCACACTGACATAAACAACTAAGTTAGATATGATGTATTAAACTTTTCTATGCTTGTGATTATATCAGAATCTCATGGAATCATTCCCAGATAAACCACGTCCAACCAAAATGATTGAGCTTGTATGTAATATAAGTAGAGGGCAATGATATAATAAAACACAATAATGGACAAATAACCACCTAATGCATAGCGAACATCTTACGAGAGTTGTTACATCAATAACATACTTAGCTCAAAAAAGATTGTGGCATTAAATTTGAGCATTTATTGTTAAAGAATCCATATTTGGAACACCTATTATTGTGAAATGATTGCATAATTATTTTAGCAAAAATTATTATTGTATAAAAAATGAAACATTGTGCAAGGAACAAAGTCGATGATGAACCTTTGAAGTATGGGTGTCGTATCTATTTTCTCATTTCTTGTAATTTCATTGCTTTCCTTCTGAAAATGTAACGTTTATTAAATATATATATATTAGTATAGTCACTAAAATTAAAATCAAATAAATCTCAAAATAAAATTACCTTCTCATTTTCATCTTTAGAGTAATCTCGTGATTGAACGTCTTGTATGGGGGCACTTTCACAAATAGTATCAAGTTCAAAAAGAAAACGCAAATACTCATCTTCGCCGCCATCATTCTCATCTGGGTACTAAACATTGTTCAAAAAAAACTTTATGTAGTTAATAGTTAAAAGGTTGTTACAACCTTCGCAAAAAAAATATGCTCGTACCAGTGCAGCTTGTGCTTTTAGTTCTTCTATATCAAAGTTCCACTCACTAACACCTCTCATATACTCATCCTGTACATAAAACAAATGTTTAAATATTGTTACAATAGTATTAATTTCTAGATAATAAAAGTTACCATAAATTAAAATCATATAGCCTAATTTCACATAATCTTAGTTAATGTTAGCATCAATTTAGTTGCATTCATTACTTTTAATAGCAAAAATGCAATTTATATTTGTGAACAAACAATAATTGCACTGGCAAATGAAAAGTAGAGAAAATGCATTTGTCATACTAATGTTGTTAGTGTAACAAAATATGCAAAGTATATTTTTAGTATTATAAACCTGTGATGCCTTCTCTTTGCATTTATCAAGAGGTTTTTTCTCAGCTTGCAGCTTTGCTTCATTCTCCTACAGAAAATAACCTATACAATTTAACATTATGAAGGGATGAATATTTGACTATTATAGGACGATATAGGGATCATACCTTTATACTTTGCATCCGATCACCCAATGATGGCAACTTATTTAGCACACATTTCAAAACATTGTCTTCAAACTTTACCTTTTTGAAAAATGGGAGTTCTAATAAATGTTGTGCAGTTGGCCGTTTTGATGGATCTTTTATTAGACAAGTGGCAATCATTTGCTTAAAGGACTGCAAAACAAATGTACAATTAAGTTTGTATGGTTAAAATACACATGTTGAGCCACCATAAAAAGATTTATGAACCTTTGAAAACTTCTTTTCCTTTGTGTTGTGAAGTGATGGAGGAGCATGTTGCAATGTCAAGAGAAAGACCTATACAATATTTGAGAAAAGGTATTAAGTTATCATGCCATTATGAAAAAAAATCCAAAAGTTAGACTAAACAAATACCTTCGCTGGAGGCTGGGTAGAAAAAGGTGCATGACCATGAGCCAATTCAAGTGCGGTTATCCCAAAAGACCATATGTCTGCCCTACAGTTGACTTTTGTTTTATTGAAAAATATAAAAATAAAAACACTCGTTCTTAATTGAAAGATGATAAGCCAATAATCGGAATTGATAAGTACTTGACATCATATTCCTTTTGCTCCATGACTTCAGGTGCCATCCTAAAGGAAGAAACAAAATAAACAATATATTAGCATTAAATTGACTCTGTAGTTTACAGTTCACAAATAGTTGTTTTCTGTTCTTTAGAAATTACCAGCAAGGAGTTCCCACGAGAGTCTTTCTTTTACCATGTCTATTAATCATTGGGTCATAAAGGCTAGCTGAGGCCCCAAAATCAGCAAGTTTTACTCCTTTATGTTGATCAAGGAGTATGTTGCCAGCCTAAGTTCACATGAAGTATATGGTGTGTTACCACAATACATGTTGGTCATATAAGTTATGAATTAATACATATTTATTCAACATTGTATGAGAAAGATTCATACCTTTACATCCCGATGTACAAGTGCATAGCGATGAAGGTAAGCTAAGCCTTCTAATGTTTCACGTAGAACAAATGCTATAAATTTTTCGTCAAACCCTTTTGGATATGAAGATTTCATCAAGTGAAAGCATGACCCACCGGCCATATAGGGCATAATAATCCATAAGGTTTCACCTTCTGTAAATGAACAATATGCACCAAGGAGATTGCCATGGTCAATAGTACTCATCGTTTTAACTTCCTCAGAGGCATGGATCTGCAGAAAGTAAACAAATATAGGTGTCTCTCAATACAACTGATGAGTAATATGTTGACAATTTCATTCTTGCACAACCATATAATAAGACTACAATTATCTACAAATCAACACTCGCATCTACTGTTTCATTGTAAAGTCATCTTCAATGCAATACTATAAAATTAATTAGTATGTCTAAATCCCAAACACATAGCAGATTTAAACTTAGTAAGAAAAATTAAGTTAAGGCTAGGGTGATAGTCGCCCAAAGACATATACTAACTTCATTATGCGAAACAAAGAGTTGTGTATATTGCTTATTCAGACACAATGTAAAGATATTTGCGTTGGGAAAATGCTTCATGTGCCCGCCTGCAACCTACCACCCCTCGTACAGAAAATACTTTTCTACAGTAGTGTTAGCTTTCTATCAATGAATTTTCTATCCATGAATGCTAACACCATCGTTTTTCCAGGGAGAGATGGGCTAATGCTCGTAGTATGCATGTCATACACAGTTTCGGTATGTATAGGTTCTAGTCCACTTTAGAAAGAGTTATTCTTTTTAACCCGGAGACTTATCTTAAGTAAACTTATATTAAGTCTTCTTAGTTGTTTATGTACCAAGTTTATTTGATATTCAGTAATGTACGCAGTATGCATGACGTACACAATTTTGTTATGTATGTAGATGTTCTATTCCACTGTTAAAAATAGTTATTCTTTTTGACTCGAAGACTTAAGTATCACTTAAGTAAACTTATACTTAAACCTACCTTCAGAGTTGTTTATGTACCAAGCTCATTTGATATCAGTGATGCTTATAGTATGCATATGGTATACAATTTTGTTTTATATGTAGAGGTTCTATTCTACCGTTAGAAATAATTACGTTTTCGACCCAAAGACTTAACTGATCATTTTGGTTAACTTAGACTTAGTACATTCAGGGCCGTTGATGATTCCTACAAAAAATAATCATCGGCTAGAAACTATGAAATCATCATGCAACTAGCTAGAACTTACTAATGAACTAAATTGTTAGGTTTGCACATGTTTGGATGCTGGGAGCAATCACGCGATAGTCGACTCGCATAAGCAAGTAAGCAAGTATGCATGATCGATCCAGAGACGACGAAGAAATGGACGTACCACATCGGCTTCAGAGCGCTGCGACATGTTCATTATCTTGACGGCGACGACCTCGCCGCCGAGAGGCAGGCACCGCGCCCGGCGCACGACGGCGGTGGCGCCATCCCCGACCGGCTCGAGCAGCTCGTAGTCCTTCGCCCGGCTTGGGAACTGATCCCTCTTCCTCGCCACCGTCATCGGCCCCGACGACGACGACCCTCCCCGCCTCTTCCCCTTCTCCATGGAGAGATCGATCGATCGAACACCACCACGCACGAAGGCGAGGACGACACAACGAAACCCTAGCTACGCGTCTCGATCGGCCATGGAGAGACCTTCTCGATCCCGATCGATCTCTCGGGAGGGAGCTAGGCCGCGGAGGAGATCGATCGCGAGAAGGGGGATTTCCCTTTCCCGTGGGCGCGCGGGCGATCGAGAAAGGAGGGGGAGGATGGCCGGGAAAAGGAAGGAGGAGGAGGAGACGAGGCGAGAGAGATTTATATCGGATCGGAGACCGGCCAGATGCAAACTGATTAACCGCGCGGCCTTGTGATCCGGTGAGATCCGCGCCGGCGCACGGGATTAAACACTTTCTGTGTCTGTCACGTATGTGTACATATATAGTGCTCGGGTAACGGTAACTTAATATTATACTCCTTCCTTTTTTAAAATACGACGCCGTTGATGTTTTTTATACGTTCGATCATTTGTTCGTGTTATTCAAAAAAAAATATTTAGTGAGTTAATTTATTATCAAATGTTCTTTAAATGTGATTTTTTTATATTTGTACAAAAATTTTGAATAAGATAAATGGTCAAACGTTTATAAAAAATTAACGGCGTCATGTATTAAAAAACGGAGATAGTACATATATATTATCGACGGTGGATACCGGTGGCCTATATTACGAGTGTATTGGGGTACGTTGGCACAAGGATCTACACGAAACGATATTAAGCACACAGAAGACAAAGATTATACTGGTTTAGTCCCCTAGTGAGGTAATAGTCCTAATACAGTTTATATGAGATTACGATTAACCCACAAAGAGTATAATAGAAGACAACAGAACTAACGATTATCGACAGATCCTCGGTGAGATCAAGTTGCGGTAGGCTTTAAGTCCTCCGGATTGCAACCATCGTGGATATGATTCCGCAATGATTCGATGTCCCAACTCCCCCTGAGGCCTTGTATATATAGTGCAAATACCTGGGCCTGCAAGTGGGATTCGGAGAAGTTTTGCCCGCGTACTAAATAATAGAACCCTTATCTTCTTCGATTAGGACTCTGGTATTCTATCCGGAGAAAAGATTTCCTTATACAACTAAGCAAATTTTATAGATCTTAAGGAACCTTTTGTATACTTGAGGGTATCCGTATTCGTATACTTCATAACTCCAAGGATATGAGGTATGCCTTATCCATAACCCTGATGCACATATATATAGCTAATATTTACGATAAAAATTCTATTTCAACTTTTTATTTACATAGAATTTTAAAAGGATAGCACCTGGCCAGCTGCCTAGGGTCATCGGACGATTGAATTTTTTCTATTATATGACAAATGTATACGCGCACCCATCACTATGTACACATTCACACACCCTTCAATATGTCCTTCAATAGATGGAAACAAGCAGCATGTGCTGATCTCCTTTAGTCCTATTAAAAGCCCGTTGTCGTGTTTTTAATATTCATGGGCACCATAATTTATATCCTGATGGATGGAGTATCATGCACTCACAATTTCACCACTACATCACCGATGAATCTCTTTTGTAATTATATGGAATAACAGTCACGTACACGCAACACACCACACCCATACATCCGTAAATGCACTCCCTAAGACACGCTCTCGAAGCATGGGCGGACACAACATGGGACATGGATATGGGATACACTTGTACCCTTAAAATTTCTTAAACACCTTTGGATTTGTTAGATATTATGTATATGCAATTGATTTGTTGAGTTATAATAACTATATTTGATGACAAATATTTCCTTGGTGTTTTATAACTTTTACATAGTTTTTTTTCTTTCGTAGAAAAACTTTAATTTATTTTTCACTTCATGTTTGTACCTCTATCATTATATTTCTGAGTTCGTCACTTGATCAAAAGATAGAAACCATGCATAAATGTGATTTCACTAAAATCACATTGAAATCTTTCACTTGCATTTACATAATATTTATAGGTCCCATTATTTAAATTCTGATGGGTAGAGTCATGCATTAACAACTTCATCACTCTACATTGTTGATGCTTTCCCGGACGGGTGAATCAACCATGACCGTTGATTTCTGATCGGACGGTCACAATGGCATGATGGAAGGCCGACCGATCAGATGCAGGGAAGGGAAATTAGCAAATGTTTGCATGCCAAACGAAATAATTAAAAGAAGAGGTGCCTGCAGCTGCACTGTGCGAAAAAGTGCTTGGGCGGTGGATGGCATGAATGAGCTCGAGCTGTCAATGGAAAGGAGACGTACGCTTTTACAGCTTTCCAATGGCGAAGGAAAAGGGATTCACGGGCAAACTTGGAAAAAAGATCGGCACTTATATAATTTCCGTGACTGAGCGCGTGCCATCCGTGTTGATCTTCACCGAATCAGATCGCTTGATGAGTTTTGTATGCATGCATCGATATACGATTCTAAACCATACAATTTTAAAATCTGGCTTTTCACGGCGCATATTTCCTTCGTGTTTCTTTCCTTCAAATCTTTAACCTATGTAGGATACGATTCTAAAACATCCACTTATTAACTAAATGTTGTGTCCTCTGTACGTATAATCCGTTGTAGTCTAGCTGGTTAGGATACTCGGCTCTCACCCGAGAGACCCGGGTTCGAGTCCCGGCAACGGAAATTTTTTCCAATTGCCTCACTTTTCACTTTTTTTTTTTTTTAGCATTGGCTCTCACGGCCCTGGGATTTTGTTTCCAATAGCCTCACTTTTTTCTCTTTTTTTTAGCATTGGCTCTCACGGCCTTTGGGATTTTTTTTTCTTTTAGCATTGACTCTCACGGCCTTTGGGCTAGAATAAGCTAGTATACTTTTTCATTTTTGGTATTGGCTCTCACGGCTTTTGGGCTAGAATAAGCTAGTATACTTTTTCATTTTTGGTATTGGCTGTGAGGCTGTCACGGCCTTGTTCTGAAATGGATTAAGTTCATCTGACGTCTTTTAACTTGTTAACGAATCCGATTTTCATCCTTCAATAAAAAACCAAATACAACGGATCCCTCAACTATTAAAACCAGTGTAAAATAAATCTCAAGGTGGTTTGGATAGTGTTTTCAGCTGACGTGACATCTACGTGGCTAATTTGACTCGGTCTTCGTCTGACGTGGTATTGACGTGGCACATGAAGCAAAATTTAATAATTTCAAAAATAAAACAAAATATCTAGGCCCACGTGTCAGTCAAATAACAAGATTGAAAAATAGTGGACCCCACTTCCATTACCACATTCGCTCTCTTCTCTGCATCCTATCCAATCTCTCCCATGAGAGCAACCGAGCAGGGGGGAGCGGAGCAGGTGGGGAGGCGGCGCCCGAAGCTGGCCGGATGGAGCGGGGCGGTAGCGGGTGGAGTGGGGTGATGGTGAGGCAAAGCGGTGACGCGCGATGTCAGCGGGGTGGCGAGCGGAGAAGGCAGGTGGAGTGGGGCGGAGCGGGGCGATGGCGAGCAGGGCGGAGCAAGCAGGTGGAGTGGGGTGATTGTGGGTGGAGCAGCGGCAATCCGCCCCAACGCTGATCTCAACAGCTTTGGCGCCGCCAACTCCCTCCGCCGTCATCATCACGCCTACTCCACAGAGCTCTACTCCCGCTGGGACCGTCGCTCCCGCTTCCCCACTACTCCCCCCTTGGTCGCCGTCGCCACCAAAGACGATGGCGACGGGTTCGACGTTGGTGACGAGAGGAGAGGGGAGAAGGGAGAAGCAGGCACCGCCGTCTGTGGGCTGGTCGCCGGTTGCTCGACGTCGTTGTCGTCGTCCTCCACCGCCTTGCCCCTCACCTATGTCGCGGTCGCCGCCTGCTGGAGCTGCGTGTGGAGCGCCGCAACGATGGAGAAGGCGAGGAGCTCGCCCGCTGCCGCCTGTCCTGACCTTCGTGTTATAGAAGTTAGTCGATATAGCGAAACGACGACTAACCTTCTCTATCGCTTCAGTCATTGATCACCCAAGATATGCCAAATGGCGACACAGGAAAACACGATATTTGTTAACGAAGTTCAGCCCAAACCTACATCTCCAGGGCTTTGATTATGGGCGCTCCTCCCCAATCAATATAGCATATAGCCACTACGAGTCCATGGCCACGCCGCTATCATCCACCTGCGTGTCTACGCTATATTGTAGTCGCCATGGTTACATTGTGGTGCCCCTTCTCTATTTAAGAGAGTTGCCAGGTTACAGAGTTCGACTCTAACTCCACCCCCTACCACCTATTACAACTCCAAGTCCAACTATAATCAAATAGGACCAGTATATTCAACACCTATTCTAACACGTCACCCGCTTCGGTCACTCCGCCTCACCCTTCACCCGCTCCAGCCCTCTTCTTGTAGTAGAGAGAGAAGGGATATGGAGAGGGGATAAGTGAGGATGGTGGGGCCCACCATTTTTAATTATTTTTTTGTGTGTAGCTAACATGTGGGTCCACGGTTTTTATTATTTTTCCGGGATCGAATTACCATGTAAGCATCTCATCAATGCCACGTTGGACAAATACCTAGTCAAACTAACCACGTAGGCACCACGTGAGCTAAACCACCTTCCAAACCACCGAGGGATCTCGTTTGCACCGATTTTAATAGTTCAGGGACTGGTTGTATCTGGTTTTCGGTTCAAGGATGAAAATCGGATTCGGTATAAAGTTAAGGGACCTCAAAAGAACTTATTCCTTCTGGAATATGCTACAGCCTGCAGGACGGGCCTGGCTAGCTGCACTTGACAACCACCAAATGGGCTCACAAGATAACCACCACGTACTAGCTACTACTACTTCCCAACACAGGCCGGCCCTACCAAATAACCAACCGGACAAGCAAAATCCCTTTGCCTCTCTGCAAGTCCTCACGCAAACCAGCACTGCAAATCTGCCAACCAATAATTATACGGAACTCCATTGCTCTAGATACTACTGTAGCTTTGCTTTTCCAGTGATTAAGTGATTAACTGCCCTAGCAAAGTACGCCTTTTTGCAGTGATTAAATAGTTAAAATCACCCTAGCAACAAGCAAGCAATAGTGAGTACGCCGTGCGTGCGTGCGATCACTGTTCTCGCTTGAGTGTTCCCTCCGTGGGTAATTAATTACTCCATCTGTACGGCTGTAAGCACGTCCTAAATTGAACGCACGCATGCACACAAAAGGCATGGAGCTAGAGGATGAACTACCATTGCGTTATGGGTTAGTTTGATACGGACCATTATAACTTTGCCAATCTAGAAATATAACACTATTATTCGTGAAATCGATTATAATTTCGAATTTTTATTATTTATAAATTTTATTTCATACAGACTATATACTCCTCTTCCAATATTCCTTTTTCTTAAATTTTAGTTATTTGTAAATTGTATTTCCATATGGACATCTTTCAGTATTCCTTATTTTTTAATTTCGAATTTTCATTATTTGTAAATTGTATTCCTATATGGAATGTAGACATTTTTTCCAATATTCCTTTTTTTAGTTCCGAATTTTAGTTATTTAGAAATTGTATTTCTATAGATTCTAAGACTTTTTTTCCTAATATTTCTTATTTTGTAATTTCAAATTTCATTTATTTATAAATTGTATCCCTATATGAACTCTAGACACTCTCCCAATCTTACTTATTTTTATAATTATGAATTTTAATTATTTCTAATTTTATTCCTATTATGAACTCTAAACTCTAATTTTAGTTCTAATTTCCTATATGGACTCTAATATTCCAATATTCCTATTTTTAATTCCAAATTTTTGTTATTTTTAAATTCTATTTTTATATGGACTCTAAACTCTTCTTTCAATATTCCCTTTTTTATTCCAATTCTTTTTTTTCTAAGTTATATTCTTTATGGACTATAGACTTCTCTTTCAACAATCCTTTTTTTAATTTGGAATTCTAGTTATTTCTAAATTGTATTTCTATATGGAAATAGTTTTCTTATTTTTTAATTCCGAATTTTAATTGGCTCTAAATACATGTATGGATTCTAGTCTCCTATTCTAATATTCTTTTTTTAATTTCGAATTTTAGTTATTTTTAATTTGTATTTCTAAATAGACTCTATCTTTTCTTTTTCTCCGATTAATGTAAGAATTTTTAGGCCATAAGAGCGAACGTGGTGGCTCTTTTTTTATTATTTTAATAAGTTAATAGATAGCACGATTTCAATGCTGCATCAAACCGATATCGCGTGTTATAATGGTTTTTTTTCAAACCGGTAAAGTTGCAATGTTATGGATAAAACTAGTACTTGCGTTATAGGTGCTACACGTATATATGTATATGTTCGTCTTGTTCGAACGTCATGTATGTTCGAGGATGTTTCGATGGCTGTAGCATCTCACATAATAAGTATTTAGAAGTTTTCTTAAACAGTTCAAATTAATTATTATCTAGATTTTAAAAGTTGATAGCGATAGAAAACAAATGACTAGTAAGAAACATGAAAAACCAAGTTTTTTCGAAATTTTATCCGCTGCTTCTCAGCATTGAAGATTCCCAAACTGAACCATATATCGCGCGCAGATCAAAAGGCCACGTGTACGTGGTCCATGTTATTTTTTGGCGACAGATCTCGTGGATGCATCGATCTCGCAGAGCAAACGCTAAGCTAGCTAGCCTGTCAGCAAGCAAACACCATGCATATGAAAACGGCCAGATCAAATAATCCATCCATGATCCATCGTGCATAAGGTGTAATGTTGTTACTGAACCTGTGAACCACAGATATTACAGTACATGCAGCCAAATCCGTTACTGGACTGTCAGTGTGTCAGTACTGAGAATCGATCGATCTCTCTAGCTAAATCTAGCTGTTCGCCATCTCATCCTCGACGCCAACGTATACTCACCCGCCACTCTCCGGAGACACGGTCGTTAGTGTAGTCTATATATAAGTATTTTGGTATTATTAAATTGAGGGAGACTTATATAACGTATACCGTTCTAACTGAATAGTATGACTCTAGCATGATACCCCATAGGTACCAGATATAATACCCCGCAGGTATCAGATATGATACTTACATACTATACTGACGTCAGCATGATACCGTAGATATGATACTCCGTAAGTATCATACTGATGTCAGCTATTTTGTTGGAACGGTATAGCATTATATAGGATTAATTAAGTGCCCACTTCTGGCTTGGTCTCTTTTTTGCCGAAACGGGAATTACCTAACGTAGGATTCAAGCGTCATCTGAATCGCATCTATCTTACGTCGCCGTAGCCCGTATCCCGATGGAGAGTAACCAGCGAGCGACGCAGGGGTCGGCGGAAAGGGAAACTTCGCCGCTAGGGGTTTCCACCCTGGGTATGGCGTTGGAGGTCCTCGGGCTAGCAGAGGTCGGTTCGGAAGGGTAAGATTTGGAGCCAACCGGAGTTTTGGTGGTCGCGGTTTCCATCGTGGACAAGGTCGGGGTGGTAGAAGTTGGCAGGCCCATCAGTTTGGTCAGCCGAACAACTGGAACACTATGAGCAACTTTGGGGCTCATGCTGGACCATCTGTTGGCCATCAGATGAATAATCCATCTGGGCTAGGGTTCGATCAGCTCAATTTTGCTGCCGGTATGTCATCGGCTGCTGGTCAGGGTGCCTTTTCTTTTGGTGGAGGGCATGGCGGTGCTACAGCCAAACACCACTTTTCCTATGGTGGTTGCACTTCAGAGGGAAGGGCATTGCCTCTAGGCGCACCTGTGTTTGGTACCGGTTTCCATGGCGGAGCACTGGAGGCAATGGTGCCTACTGTCTTCGGTGGAATTCCAGCTAGTATGGCCCATGTGCATGTCTCGGCTGGGACTCAGGTGGTTGGAATGGCGTCCGCAGCTTGGATTCAACCGGATGGAACTAAGTCTGTCGATGGGGTTTCTGCTGCAAGTGCGGGTAATATCTCCTCTCCTGTGATGATGGTAGCATCGGCAGTACCGTCCTCTGCCTCGGGATCGTCGGCTACAATATCATCTGCAAGGGGTGTGAATGAACCAGGCATGATAGGGACAACAGGAGTGTTATCATCGCATGTTGGTGTTTGGTATCCTGTTGACTTCAAAGGTAAAGCAAAGGTGGAAAATAAAGGTACTAATAAAAATCCTTAGTGCTATAGATGTTATACCAAAGGTCATACACTGCAAGAATGTTCATCAAAGTTTTCCTGTGAGATTTGTGAAAGTGAGGATCATGTTGGTTCTCGTTGCCCAATTTTTAGATCAAATAATAAACCTTCAGCTGAATTTTGTGGATATATAGTAGATGGTCTTGGTTTTTTTTATCCCTCTTACAACTGGTCAAAAGATAAAGTATGAGCCCAAGGCAGCACTGGTTAAAGTGACTGGAGGACAAATGTAAACAAAGAATGTTATCTCAGAGCTGGAAAGGTTAATTCTAGGTAAATGGTAGTGGGAGGTACAAGACAATGCTGATAATTCTTTTCGCACTATTTTTCCTTCCGCTGCAGAATTAAAACGCCTGGTAGAATGGGGTATAGTGCATACTAAGATGGGGGAGACTAAAATGCATATTGTTGAAAGAGGGGTTGGTAATGAGGTTAAATATGTAATTCCAAAAGTTTGGGTTCAGTGTAAATGTCTACCTTCTGAATTAAGGGAATATTTAATCATTTGGGTTGTAAGATCTATTTTGGGAATTACTAATCTACATTAGTGAAAAAGGAATACTGAGATGCCACCAGCATGAGCCACATCATCAAATAAATATGAACCGTTGGATACTTGAATGCATGATTTGGATAAAAGATGGTTGTTGGATCAGTAGAAAAAAATTAGTCAAAAAAAGCAAACATTATCGTTGTGTGTTCTAGAAACTTCATGCACCTTCCATGAGATGTGTGGTAATAAAGATATGAGAAGAAAAAATAGAATACCTTAAACATTGACCATATCAAAAATATCACTGATAACTAGTATGGTTGATATGAACTTTACCAGAAGATATGATATAGCTCGGTTACAAGTGTTGGTTTCAGATCCATCATTAATCCCTGATGTGGTTGATGTGGTAATTGGTGACTATTTATATGAGCTGTATTTTAAAGTGGAGCATGAGAATGGACCTGAGGAGCCTGAACCCATAGATATGGAGAATGAAGAAGGTAGGGATAATAAAAAAAGATGATGAGTAATGTGCAAGGTAAGGGTAAGGAAACAAATGTATCAAATCCAGACAAAGGTTCAGCAGTTGACATGAGTGGTCAGTTCAGTGAGAGGGTTGGTACTTCTCTTTCATCTACTCAGGTAATGCTTATGCCTGAGTCAAATGGATTGAATATGTTTGATGAAGAATATGATGAAATAGTGGAGAATACTTCTATGGTGGACGTAGTTCAATCCCGAGACAATCTAGTTGGGAAGCTTGCTGTTGTTCCAGAGGTGTTATTATCTCCAGGTAGGAAGAGTAAGAGGAGAGCAAGTGGCAGTGATTAACGTACTTTACAAAGGGCAGAGAAGTTTAAGGCTGGCAGAAACCTAGAGAATCGAAAAGCTAAAGGCTTTTTTCAGGGTAACACATTGGATCCAGTCCTGGGCTCTACTACAAAAGTGTGATTATGATATCTAGCTAATAAAAGCTGCATATCATAATCTTGAGTCAACGCTTATGCAACTTTTCACCAACTTCGGATGGAGATTCACAAATAGAATTGGTCTTTTCTTGTGTTGACTTTTAGTAGTTTCCGTGTGCTCCTGTTTTATAAGGTATGTGTTTTATGACTTGTTGAAGTGTGTTTTGTGTTTGTTTGAATTGTTGTAATAATTAGTTGTAGCTCTTTGAGCAAAGGCCAGGATTCTATTCCATTATTAAAAAAAAGATAATTAGGATAAGGATGCGTGGGTAGTGTTTGAGAACTTATTACATTTTGATAGAAGTTCTGTGAGTAAAAAGTTTCGGAATTATTAAGATTTTGTAGGGTTGTGTTTATAATGTTATGGATGTTTAGTTTTTTGACTTGTAAAGTTTTAGTAATGCCCGAACGGTGTTCAGCTAGTCTTGCGATCGCAGTGGCGGTTCAAACCAACTATACTCCCTCCATCACATAGAAACAAACTAGTATATCATATGATATATCCTAGTATTACGAATCTTATGTTCAGATTTATGTTCAGATTTATAGTAGTAGAATGTGTCACATCTTATACTATGATTTTTTATAAGACAGAGAGAGTAGCTAGCAGCCTTTTGCAACTGTTGATGTCTTAGCAGTTGCACGCAGTAGCTAGTGCATTTGATCAAGGTCAAAAATTTTAAAAGATTAGAATTGGTAACAAAGTGAATAAGTCCACAATCAAACATAGTGTAATATATGTCCTATTTAGAGGAGTTTAAGATTTTAAGAAGTAGCTGGTTGTAACCAATTTCGGAGAATGTGGAGAAACTAAGAAACACAACTTCTAACTTCTTACTTGTACTTTATTTTGTAAATTATAAAAATACTAGATTTGGAGGAAGAGACTTTCCACCAATCCGTGCTGCTAGCCACTAGTAGACTCCAGTAGTTTTCTTTATTTTTTAATAATGTAATTTTTTAAATCTAAATAAAAAGTTGGACTGGTTAGAGATATTTCTGATTTTAAAAATATTTCTGATTTTAAAAGAAGCTGTAACTATTATAAGCTTTCTAAACATGTCTATAGTGTCAGACGTCTTAGGTCGCCGGCGACGACGGCCGAGCACCAACCGATACCGATGGAGAGCAAGCGCAAGCTAGCTAGCTCGCCGACATCGTATCGATCGGTAGATCATTCATGGCGAGACAAAGGTACGCAACACAGGTTGACTAGCTAAGCTAGCAAGTTGAATATCCTCTGTTGACGGCTTGACGCGCCATATATGCATGGGTGGGGTTTGATCGAGACCAAACATCAACACGTTACTCTCTCTCTCTCTCTCTACCTACGTCCCTCCTGCAGCTGATGCTTCCCAATCATTACCACGTACTAGGGATGAAAATGGTACCAAAACAGATGGGAACCATCGTTTTTTTATATTTTTTGGAATTGGAATCGGAAACCTGTATATAAAAACGGAATCGAATATTATCGAAACCGAAAACGGAGCGATAACGAACCGGTATGGATACAGTAACGAAAATTTATCAGAATACAAAACCCCCAAACTTAGCTTTAAACTTTATCAAGTCCAATTCTCAAGTCTCAAACGGTCAACAATTCATCATAAAATATAATCATATCAAGTCCAATTGTTAAGTTTCAACAGTATATCACAAAACACAATGTACAAAATAAATGATCTATGTTTAAGAGAGTAATGTTGTTGATAAATCCCAATGCAGGAAAAAAATATTCTTCTATAACTTCATATTTGCATAACAAATATTTAAAAAAATAACAGCCAAACACAATTGTATTCACTATTCAGTGCTTACAAAAGAATTCAGGGTATTCGAATCACAAAATTCCGGAAATTCCAAGAAAATTTTCGGAAAGTTTCTGACCGATTCCGAGTTTCGGTGGAAACTGCCCTTATCATATTCGATTCCGTTTCCGAGAAAATATTTTCGAATTCGTTTCCGTTTCCGAAAAATTCCGAAAAAAAATCCAGTCGACAGATTCCGTTTTCGAAAATAGGTCCGGAATTCGAAAAGTTTCCGTACCGTTTTCACCCGTACCACGTACTAGTAGCAAATACATCATCTCCTCATTTATCTACTGTGCTAGTTGCTTTGACAACGAGTACTATGGCCGTGGATTTTTTATACATGTCATCAAAATATCTATCACAAAAATTAAAGGAAATTTGATAAGATATATAAATATGTAATGTATCACTCTACAAACATGTAAATCATGTAGAAAAAATAAATTTGATCACGAACAATGATTTACAGTCAAATTTATTTTTTTAATGAATTGCACAATGAATTTATTACCATATCTATTTACCATAGTTGCAGCTTGAACCATCTTTCACTTTATACCGGATATACACTTCCACTTTGTTTCAATTTGTGATATCTGACTTGTTAAACAAATTTCATATATCGACATGTCTTGTTAAAATTTTTCATATTTTTGATGATTTTTAATGACATGAAAAATGAGATGATGTTTTATCAATGAACAAATAATAGGCTTTCTCCACTACTACCCTTATAATGGAGGCGAACAGTGATCTGTGCCATTGGCTATTTATAGTAGTTGGATCAAAGTTTGGATGCACGAGAATGTTTGCTACAGTAACCCCAACAAGATAGCAAGCAGAAGTTTCACTGTTTCAACAGTATTTTTCACTGTTCAGATTAATTCTAGTGATATATAAATAGAGAGCACGGTAGAATCACTCTTTTACTAGAAGTATATCAAACGGCACATGGAAGGAGCCTGAATGATCCGGAGGCAGAGGCTGGGGGCCAGCGAAGAAGAGCCAACTGCTCGCATGCACAACACCTATCTATCACTTCCTTCATTGCCGTGTACTTGCACCTGTCTGTATGCAACAATGGCAGCAGGACTACGCTTCTCCGTCGTCCTCGTCGTGCCGTTTATTAATTGATTGCTAGTGCTACGACTCCTAACTTTGCAATCAATTCTCGACCCACCGGCGCCCAAACAGGCACCAACCAAACGAAAGCTAAGTTGCTACAGCCTGTTTCAAGATTTACAGATTCTCATAAGCAGCTTACGGGGAGAATTTTTAGCAGAAACTCTTCTAAATAGTACAAATTTTTACTTATATTCTAAGAATCTATAGTTGTAGAATCTGGAAAATAAACTAGAAGTCACCATCTACTTCTCATAATCTTGAACTTCTCTAACAGATCCTACAATCTACTAGTAGCCAGATAAAATTTTAGAATTGCTATGCTTTCTAAATTTCTGACTTGGTTTATTTTTAAATTCTATAACTACGAGAAGTTCTTAGAATATTTTGATAACATGAACCGTACAGGGAGATAAAAGATTTAAGACAAGTCGTGGCTGCCATAAGCTGGCTATATCCTCCCACGTATATTTAAACCCTCTTCGAAATGCGGGATCTTGAAAACACAAGGATGAAAAAAAGTAGGAATGAAATATCATGTTCATTAGATTTCTATAGGATTTCAAAACACAGAAAATTTTTGAAACTAGCGTTTGATTGGAACACAATCAAAACACGGGAACTTCAGACATAGGAAGAAGAAAACATGAGGTGAGACCTCATACTTATTTTCCTCTAAAATTGCTCTACAGTAGCTGAAATTTTAAATTAAAGAAATTGGTAGGAATCGATCCTCCGTTTCAAAGTACTTCATAAGTTTATTTTATGTAGGATCGAAATCCTCGAGAATTTCTATATTTTTCTTATGTTTCTAAAGAGACTTAGCTCAGTAAGTGTACCATCGGGGACGAATCTAGCAGGGGTGGTGAGGTCCTGAGCCTCCATTACTAACGTGAGGATCTTGAGAGTCCCTTAAAAACCCTACTTATTAATTTTTTGCTACATGAAGATGGAAAGGATCGATACTGTAGATTTATCTGGTTTATTTAGGGGGTGTTTAGAACCAGAGGCAAAAAAAAATTTGGCGGGTCACATCGGATATACGGACACACATTTGAAGTATTAAACGTAGACTAATACCAAAACAAATTACAGAATCCGCTTGTAAACTGCGAGACGAATTTATTAAGCCTAATTAATCCGTCATTAGCAAATGTTTACTGTAGCACCACATTATCAGATCATGATGAAATTAGGCTCAAGAGATTCGTCTCGTGATTTACACGCAAACTGTGCAATTGTTTTTTTCATCCACATTTAATGCTCCATACATGTGTTCAAACGTTCGATGTGATGGGGCAAAAAAAAATTTGGCGGTGAATCTAAACAGGGCCTTAGACTCTTGCTAATACCATGTATACATCACAACATCATATCCGTCCGAAAAGAAGCAGTCACAGATCACGGCCGTCCATTCGACGTACTACTAGTATGCCGTACACTCCCCTATATGGACAGCTCGTCAACGAAGGCATTTAATTAAGGCTGACGCGTGGCTGTTGCTGCAACATGCACGAATGCAACAGGACTGCTGCCTGAATCCTGAAATCTGTTCTGAGCCCTGAAAAAAATCTGGCACCGGTCATGAGTCATGACGCATGGATTGGATTGATTGGTCGATCATGGCTGCATGATTGGATAGGTCCATGCATAGTGCAATTCAGCCTGGCTACGGTGTCTATGGTGTGCATGTGTTTAATAAGAGTCCAGTAACGTGGTAAGGTGATATGACCGTGTGAGGAGATAGAGGGTATCTTCAATGTATATAGCTATAGCAAAAGTAGTTCATATAGATGGGATCCATATATATACTTTAACTATTGTAATCTTCACAATGTATATAGATAGTAAATAATATTAGGATGAGAGAGAAGGTAGAGATAAATAATATATTTTATTCTCTATGAGCAGCCCATATGCTTATGGGTAGCTTTTGTTATTTTCTTGCTATGAACTAGTTCCACAGTGTTGTTAGGTGGCTGAATGAAATATTTTATTGCTTATGGACTACTTATGTACTACATTCTGGATACCCTAAGTTGTTATATCACGTTCGTACTGAGTTTTAGATGAGAGAGAAAGGCTACAGATATCTAGTCAACTACAATATAAATACTACTAATTAGGCTTTAACAAATCTATGATATAATAGCTAAGTTTTTTCTTAGTTAAACTTTTTTAAAGATTAACTAAGTTTATGAAAAAATATAAAAGTATTTTAACACAAAATAAACATATTATGAAACTATATTAAATATTAGTTTAATGAAACAAACTCGGTGTTATATAGATGTTACTATTTTTTTTATAAACTTGATGAAACTTAGAGAAATCTGACTAAAATAAAAGTCAAAACGATTTATAATATGAAATCGAAGAGAGTAATATCAAATTGGAGTGAGAGGGGCGGATCCAGAACAAAATTGAAGGAGAATTTATCTCCTTCTTCTTTCTTTAATCCTCCCTACTCTCCATTTTCTCTCTCTTCTTTCCCTTTCCTCTCTCCTTCTATTAATGATCTAGTGAGATAGGAGGATTCGAGCTTCCTAGCACCCACGCTGCTGGATCCACTCCTATGATAGAGTAACTTGGGACTTTAGGTGAACTACATTGGTTATAAATAACGTGATAATTGTTATAGATATCAGTTATCTATACTATCGAAATTACTCTTCTGTGTGCTGGTTCTATTAGTATTCTCTTTTTAAAACAAAGCGGTATACTCCATCTGCATTTACTAGCTTTGTCTGGCCTGCGCGGCGCAGGTGTCAAAATCTCCCTAGCTGGTGGTGTGTGTGCATCGGTTTACTACTAAATGCTGTGTTTATGGACAGTTTGCAGTTGCAAATGGCACATACCGTTCTCAGAGTTGGTCCACATAAAGAGGAAAATGATATTAATGGGAGTAACACACGTATCTATCGTCTAGATGGATGCAAACACGCGTTTAATCTGCATGCATGCATGTTCCCATGTTGTTACAATTTAACGCAATGGACATGGTCAATTATAGAACAGTAGTAACATTCTAGCTAGCTGACCGGTATACCATTGCATCTGCCATTACCTACTCTGAGGTGTGTGCCCAACACAGTAAAGAAGTCAGCTGATATATAAACCATTATTTCTACTATCTAAAATGATACTGTATAATAGAAGATATAACATTCACGATTCATGTATCAAATTAATCCTATCTTTTAAGATAATGGATACAATCCGGTACCTATATCCATAAGTAGCTAGATATACACAACTAAAATATAAAACATATTTGTTTTACATTATTAAATGGATTATTGATTTGATTATAAGGACAAACTATATGTTTCCAAGAGAAATGAACTCGGCAAATAGCAGAAAATAATTTGGTCCAGAACAATACGATAGAAGAATTTTTTTAAAAAAAACAACATATTTTTCTAAGTGTAAAGCAAATAATTTATTAAGAAAAATCGGATGAATAAGCTGGAAAGAGTGAAAGACCACGCGCGGTAGATGTTAGATGCACCAAATCAGTTTCTTATGTACAACCATTCGGTGCATTACGCAATAGTATATATATCTGGTCGTGTTTTTCGGCGGATAGTCATTAATTAGTCAATATACTTATTTTGTCATCATATTGTGTTAATCTAGTTAATTAGCCGTCTCCCGAACTCATACCCTAAATACTGTGCCTAGCTAGCTAGCTAGCTAGGTGGGGGCCAACCTATATGGCGCAAGCTAAGTTTCGTCGTCTCCTACACGCGCTTCGTCCCCTTCTTCTCCATCTCTCTCGTCTCTTGTTATAAGTAGAGGAGACGCAGCGTGTGGCATCCAAAGCTCTCTCATATAGCTAGAGCAGCAAGCTTAGTTATTAGCAGCCACACATAGAGTGAGAGAGTGAGAGAGAAGAAGCTTCACAAGCTCGATCGAGCTATAGCTAGCTAGCCATGGCTGCTCCGCCTCTCTCGTCGTGGCCATGGGCAAGCCTCGGCTCGTACAAGGTCTCTCTAGCTAATAAAGTCGTTAATTAATCAATCTCTTCGTTGTCAGTTTCTTCTATTCTTCATCATCTTCTACCTTGGAAAAGATGAAGGGATTATTAGCTAACGTACGTGTGGGTTTGTGCGATAATGGCGGATGAGCAGTATGTGTTGTACGGGCCGGTGGTGTGGAAGGTGGCGGAGGAGTGGAGGCAGCAAGGGGCGGCGCCGGTGGGTTCGTGGTGGCTTCACCTGCTGCTGCTGTTCGCCGCCCGTGGGCTCACCTACCAGTTCTGGTTCTCCTACGGCAACATGCTCTTCTTCACCCGCCGCCGCCGCGTCGTCCCCGACTCCGTCGACTTCCGCCAGGTCGACGCCGAGTGGGACTGGTACGTACGCCGTCTCATTCTCATTCTCCTCCGCCGTAGCTAGCTAGTCGCCGGTGTGCGTTTGTGCGGTCCAACCATGTCAAGAGCCCTACTACTACGACATGGCTTTGCATCCAAGGCAAGCAGTGGTCAGTGGTCACCAAGCTCAGAGACGGCACTGCACCATCCACTGTTAGATTAGATCCCATCTTCAGAGTTCAGGCAGACGCGCCATGGCTGCTCTCTTACTACTACAGCGATTCTTTAATTTCCAAGAATCAGCATTTATGTCACCATTTTTACTGCTCAAACCAGCACGGTAAAATTAAGAAGTAATCTACTGATGGGATTATGCATATGCAGGGATAACTTGCTGCTGCTGCAGACGCTGATAGGGGCGACGTTGGTGGGGAGCCAGCAGCAGCTGCTCCCAAGCCTGAAGCAAGCGTGGGACCCACGCGGGTGGGCCATCGCGCTGCTGCTGCATGTGTTGGTCGCTGAGCCGCTCTTTTACTGGGCCCACAGGGCCCTGCACCGGGCCCCACACTTCAGCCGCTACCACGCCGCGCACCACCACGCCTCGGTCACCACACCCTTGACAGGTACTCTACACCTGTAGTAGTAGTGTACTCCATACCAATACTACCACTCACCCAACAATACTAAAAGGAAGTGTATTTATTCCTATTTATCAACTGTTTGGTGTACCAAATTTGTTTTGAAAATTCTCGTTGGAACTGAACTTATTTATGCATGCTCTTATTAATTGTTGGCTTAATGAGTTGCAGGAGATATTTTGGAACTTAATGTTTGTTTTGGAGTAGATTTTGGAAGGGGGGTTAATCACAGTTTATTTTCTAGTATTGACTTTTAAATAATAAATAAAAAAATTACACATAGATTTTTTTTCCTGATTCATTCATATCTCTACTGAGCTCAGCCAATCAGAGTGGTAGAATTCATCCAGATTAAATTAATCGAGACTAGCCCGAAAATTTAATTTTAAAACTTAATTTCAGAATTGATTTTAGTTTTTTATATCGTGATGTATATGTCAGCAATATCTTTCAACATCGTAAGGTTTACCCATAATTCCTTTTTAATTATTCTATTTATTTTTCTTCATGACATATGAACCACGCGTCTCATACGGTTATACGGTTATAGCCTTGCATGTAGAGTACAAATTTGAGTGGCTTAGCTAATCCTGTGTGTGTTTTTTTTTTGAAACTTTAATCCTGTGTGTTGGTTTGCAGCTGGATTTGGGACGCCACTGGAGAGCCTGCTGCTGACGCTGGTGATGGGGGTCCCACTTGCAGGGGCCTACATGATGGGGGTAGGGTCCGTGGGCCTGGTCTATGGACACGTCCTTTTGTTTGACTTCTTGAGGTCCATGGGCTACAGTAACGTGGAGGTGATATCCCCTAGGGTCTTCCAGGCTGTTCCTCTTCTCAGATACCTCATCTACACACCTACGTGAGTACAAAAAATGATGAATAATATAGTGTATATATATTTTTTCGAAATAAATACTTCTCTATTCATAATATTTGGTAAATTTGATTGAAAATTATTTTAATTGACCAACCGGTATCTTTCAGATCGTTTGATTACAATGGATGGGAATTGTATGCTTATATTTATCATGTAACTAAGTTGACATGGTTTATTTTTTCAATAGCTAACTTTATCAACTTGAGATACTAGTAGTACCATAATTATGCTGCAGTTAATTGTATGGACTAGTGCTGCTATCTGCTTAATTGTATCTGTCATTTGGTCACTATCCTTTCCTAGTTGTTAGCTGTACTGCTAATTGGTTGTTAGAGAAAAGTTGATTAATTAGTTGGTGTTGTATGAAGAGGTGATACAAATAATTAAATTGATTTTATTGTTCTAATTGCATTATGCATGTGGATTTAATGGCGCAGGTACCTGAGCCTGCACCACAGGGAGAAGGACTCCAACTTCTGCCTGTTCATGCCGCTTTTTGATCTCCTGGGGGGCACCCTCAACCACAAGTCATGGGAGCTACAAAAGGAGGTTTACTTAGGTAGGGTGCATGCTTAATTAATGCATTTTATTATGCCTTCTCCTTCAAGAAACAAGAAGTATATTCAGTTAGTGCTGCAAGACCCAGAAGAAAAATTGGACATGTGGAATAATGAATTCCCGAAAAATTCCCAATCCCTAAATCTTGAAGATTTTTACAACCAATATGTTGGCGGTTTTATAATAATATTCCGCGAAATGACAATTGATGATGTGTAGGCAAGAATGATAAGGCACCAGACTTCGTGTTCTTGGCACACGTGGTGGACATCATGGCGTCAATGCACGTACCGTTCGTGCTCCGGTCGTGCAGCTCGACACCGTTCGCCAACCACTTCATACTCCTCCCGTTTTGGCCGGTCGCCTTCGGTTTCATGCTTCTCTTGTGGTGCTGCTCCAAGACCTTCCTCGTCAGCTCCTATCGCCTCCGCGGCAACCTTCACCAGATGTGGACCGTCCCCCGCTACGGGTTTCAGGTATTCCTTCCATCCTAAAATATTAGTTACTTGGATTGGATAAGACATCTTAGTACCATGAATCTAAATAAATTCGTACTAGAATGTATCTCATCACTATATTTTAGAATGAAAAGAGAGTAAATTACAACAACCTCTCTCTTCATATCTAGCCTAATTTTAGAATAATTTAGAATTATATCATATCTCACGCCAATATAAGACGAGACAATATTCTAGAATTATGCTAGTATATACTGATTGAATCGAGAGGACAACGGAGAGATCATGGATCCTAGGTTGTCGATCAATTAATTGGTAGAGGTGTTGTAGTACCGTAGTATTCAATGGCACCTCCCTCACAAGTACTAGTACAGTACAGTATAGTAACAACAGTGGTTGCGTAGGCCATCTGAAGTTCTGAACTTTATTCTGACATTGGCGCCATGTATGCAAATGCACAGTACTTCATACCGGCGGCGAAGAAGGGCATCAACGAGCAGATCGAGCTGGCGATCCTGCGTGCAGATAAGATGGGCGTTAAGGTGCTCAGCCTCGCCGCTCTCAATAAGGTCAGTTGTTTATAAGATCATGTTATATTCAGCTATTTCATTAGATTATTATCACGAATTATTTTATTGATATCTCACTATTAATATGTTTTTGGTAAAAAACATATTATTCCTCTTTCCAAGATATTTTTAAATTTTATTTATTTAAATATTTAATTTATGTATATAATCCTATAGATAATCCGTTATAATAATCTGTTCCAAGCCTAATGAGCAAGTGTATCCGTTTCTACCTGTATATGTGTTATCTCTTCCAAGCCTGATTTTTTTCCCCTTTTCCTTTATCACTATCTTGCAATGACACACACATGCATGCCTCTTTCTTGATCATAATGTGCCGTGTTAATGTGTTATGCATATAGTTGGGCAGTAGTGGATACACATAATGTATAATAAGCTACCAGTCCATTAACTAGTACAGTATCACTGCTGATGATTCAGTACGGGTGTTCTGTTTTTCCTTTTCTTTTCTTCAACTTTCTCCCTGTCATTTTCAAAAAAAGAAAAAAGAAAAAGAGAGAGAGAGAGAGAGAGAGCTAGTATGTGATTCTCATGTCAGTCTCTTCGCTGCTCATGTGTCGCCCATACAGTTGGGCAGTATTGGTTATTTAGCACAGACTACCGGAACCAATTCATCATCATTTATGATGGTCATGTGAAATCCTTAACTGATTCAACGTTGAAATGGCGGCCGTGACGCGTGTAATCGAAAAGGATAGAGACATCGAGACAGATAGATGCAGCGGTAGCTAGCTCATCACTCAAAAAACCGCGTTAATTGTTCAGACAGTTAAAAGTTCAGGAATTTCATCTGATCATCTTTTAGGCTAGCAATCTAACATTACTCAAAATGCAGTGCAATGATCTGATCTCAACTGAAACTCTCTGAATCTTTTTTATATTTTGGTTTGGTTTCTTGTTTCTGTCAGAACGAGGCACTGAATGGAGGTGGTACACTGTTCGTGAACAAGCACCCGGAGCTGAGGGTGAGGGTGGTGCACGGCAACACCCTGACGGCGGCCGTGATCCTCAACGAGATCCCCAGCAACGTCAAGGACGTATTCCTCACCGGCGCCACCTCCAAGCTCGGCAGAGCCATCGCCCTCTACCTCTGCAGAAAAAAGATCAGAGTCCTGGTTCGTGCTCTGCTGCCTGTCTGAACTCTGAAGTGAACCGAAAAATGAGTCGGTGTTAACTCACAGAATGATTAGATGAGTATGAAACAAGAGGTTGATTGCAAGATTGGGATTAATGGCTCTGTGCTAATCTTTTTTGTTTTAGATGTTGACATTGTCGTCGGAGAGGTTTCTGAAGATTCAGAGGGAAGCACCGGCAGAGTTCCAGCAGTACCTCGTGCAGGTCACCAAGTACCAGTCTGCACAAAACTGCAAGGTAATTCACTCACTGGCATTGACTTTCAATAATTCAAGGATGTGTCCGTGATGTGATTGTATGCACCGACCATTTCACTGAAAAGTTCTTCTTTTTTTTTCAAAAGTTGTATGTTCCAACCAGTTCAACGGAAAAGCTTAAGTTAGATGATGATGTTGTTTGTTGCAGACGTGGCTGGTGGGGAAGTGGCTGTCGCCGAGGGAGCAGAGGTGGGCGCCGGCGGGGACGCACTTCCACCAGTTCGTTGTGCCGCCGATCATCGGGTTCCGGCGGGACTGCACCTACGGCAAGCTCGCCGCCATGAGGCTCCCCAAGGACGTCCAGGGCCTCGGCTACTGCGAGGTACTTGATTTTTTCATAATTTTTCTTTTAGGTTTGATTAAGTTTATAGAAAAATTTAGCAACGTCTGTGAAACTAAATTAATTTATTTAAATATAGTATTAAATATATTTTAATAATATATTTGTTTTGTATTAATAATATTGTTATATTTTTTCATAAATTTGATCAAAATTTAAAAATCTGACTAGAAAAATATGAAACGGACGATGGAGTATAGGAAGATACCAACTCCATTACTGCACATCCTTCTTCTTCGTGTTCACTGACAATGGCCGGCCGGCGATCGCCGGAAAACTGTGTGTATATGTGCAGTACACGATGGAGCGCGGGGTGGTGCACGCGTGCCACGCCGGCGGCGTGGTGCACTTCCTGGAAGGGTGGGAGCACCACGAGGTGGGCGCCATCGACGTCGACCGGATCGACGTCGTCTGGAAGGCGGCGCTCAAGCACGGCCTCACGCCGGCGTGACCGCCGCCGGCGGCGCACGCATGGACGGCGGCGGAGCTAATGAAAACGGCCGGCTTCTTGTGGGATTTAGTGTGCTGGAATGGAAGATACAAATGTACGGGAAAACGATTTGCCGTGGGATTAAATTAATTAAAATTTTAATTAAACTCCCTACGGCATCTTGGTTTGAAAATAGTCATCTCTTGTGGAAATCAAATGGTGGCGAATTCCCCTATTGCTTCTGGCCATCTTTGAAACTAGGAATAGAATATAGTAAAAAACTCAGTGGTCTTCTTTGCCACGTAATAATCAGCTCAATTTCCATAGGAATTGGGAAAAGATTGTCAAACATGACCCGAAAAGATTTGGGCAATGGTAGATTGACCATTGTTAAAATACAGTGAATTGTACGTTCTTCCTCAGCCGCTTAAACTTTGCGTTTAAATTGGTTGGCACATACAGCTCAAGAACAATCTTACTCTTGCCACTTCAGTCTTCAGAGTTCAGACATCACATGATCAAGAAATGAAAAGCCCACTCTTGATCTTAAATGGCCCATGATCAACACAATTAAAATTAGTTGGGCTTCTGGTGATGCCAAACACCCAGCCCAAATTCAGTTCAGTTCAACAAGTTGCTGCCACCACATTGACAAAAGCACTCATGGCAGCTTCCATGTGAGTCTTAACTGTAGCAAGGCGACCTGCAGTTCAGGGACAGCACCAAAATCCTTGGCATTTTCTTCTCTGTCACAGGCAAATGCCCATATCTGCTTACCACTGACAGAGCTAGGGACAGCATACATGCATGGCTGCATGGATTGGACACCAAGATCCAGCATCTACATGATGCCTGTTTCTGAATTTCACATTCTCCCTTGCATTTAGTATTTGAGATCTCTCAGTTCTACACATTGCTGTTGCTACTACAAAGCTTGCAACAACATTTTTTTGGATAATACATCTAAAATAATGTTGTTGCAAGCTTTGCAATAGCAACAACATAGTATCAGATCAACTCCATATCTGTTCCCTTGATTGTTGCGAAATGTTGTTCGCGTGTAAATGGCAGGTGGTTCAAGCAGGCAAGTATAACAGAAAACATGGTTTAAAGAAACACAATTTCAGGGTGTATATATGGACTGAGGTTAACACCTGAAGTTGGTTATTTTTTCAGGTATATGGACTGAAAATTGAGTACATAACCAGTGAAAACGCAGCAAGTTCAGCCATGGAGGGGTATGCTTTAATCTTATCCCTTGGAAGTTGGAATAAGATGTAACGGTCAATTTGCAAATTTCCTTTCACCTGATACTCCAAGATTAGCTTAGAAACACAGTTTCAGACTTTCAGGTGTACAAGGGTACGTGAAAAGGCAGTAATTTCAGTACTATCTCTATCTCTCTGCATTGTAACTAATCAATTTCACTCTACTTCCGGTACAAAAGTGGCTACTACAATTAGTACCACCACCTTACAAATTTCCTCTCATTCATCTCTAAACAGTACAAATCTTGATCTACTCTCCACCAATTCTCCACTACCTTTCATCGGGCGAGAACCAATTCTGCACTTGCTGATCGATCAAGTGATCAGGGACATAAACCTGATCATCTTCCTTGATATTTCTCCAATATCTGCAAGACAAATTAATTTGCTCCTCTTTTCAGAATGATCTTCTACTAGCATGGGTTCTCCGTTTCACCTGAGATCTGAACCGTCCGTTCCTTCAATTGTGCAAGCCCACCTGCATGATGGACAAGGACAAATCACATAAACAACTCATTGCGAACTACCAAAAAAAAGAGTTAAAAAATTCAAGAATATCAAGAAGGATCTAGCTGCAAAAAATTCAGGAATCAAACAAACCTGAAGAAGAAGAAGACGCATTGGATCTCCGCGCCACGGCAGCTCTCGATACGCGGCGGAGCACGTCGACCTGGGCGTGCAGATGAACGACGTAATCCATGGCCTCATGCAGCAGCGAGATCTCGTCGGCGATGAGCTCGCCTCCGGGTATCATCCTCCTCAGCACCTTGGTCCTCTTCCTCACCAACCTCCTCGCAACCTCACTACTACTCATCAATGGCGTCCTCCTCACGATGCTCTTGCACCTCCTCACCTTCCCTTGCATCATCTTGCATGGAAATGTAATAGTTCTCGGCAGCGACAATGACGATGAAGATGAAAATGAAGATGATGATGATGCCAAGATGGCCTGTGGCCACCGTGCTGCTCCGGCGATGCCGGTGCGGGCGGTGGCCATGGCGATGTCGGCGGAGGACTTGATGGCACGCTTCCTCTCACTCAGGGTGGACATGGCCTTGTTCTTGCTAGAGTTTTTGAGGCTCGAGAGGAGGTTCTTGAGGAAGCTTTGCTTGAAGGTGGCCATGGTGGTGGTGCTAGGGCCTCTCATGGTGGCTTTTGGTGAGGAGAGAATGAAGAAATGGGGAGGAAGGCTATAGGCTATAGGCTCAAGCTTGCTAGCTAGGTTGGCAGAGGCAGCCATGGACACCATGGTTGCTTATATATGTCCATCCATGGAGAGAATGGAGAAATGGCGCCATGTGGTGTGAGCTAGCTAGCATGCAATTGACACCGTTTTTGTGGTCCTCTAAATTACATCTTTTCTTTCTCCTTTTCTGCTCATGCCACATGCTACATTGTGGTACGATTGAATATTTGGACACCACATTTTAATTAATTAGTTTCAGATTAATTAATTAATTAATTAGAACAGTTAAATGGCCAAAAATTAAGATAGTGCACGGTGCAACAGCTAGCTAGCTTAGGCTAGGCTAGGCATGGTAGCTGATAATTAAATAATGATAAACATGTGAAATAGTAGTAGCTAGCTAGTAGTTGATCATGCTTGGAGAATACAAGGTATATATTATATACATATATCTTCCATTTTTCTAGTGCAAGTTATGTACGCACATGATGAAAATACGTACAATGACAAGTACAAGTGTGCACAAATGCATGTACTTAATTTATTGTTAATATTGAGATTTTTTTCCCATGACACACTAGCTAGCTAGTATCTGATAGTATTTCGTCGTTGAATGATCCAGATAAGAGAGGGTCCCAATTAAGCTGAGAGAGAGAGAGAGAGAGAGAGAGAGAGAGAGAGAGAGAGAGAAGAATAGGGGCAAAGCAAGGCGCACATGGCGGCACATGTAGCGTCGCCCCCCGAGTTGGCAACCTTGTGGAGTTATGAAGCGAACGTAGATGTGTTGGCATGCATCTTGTGTGTGTGCTGTCTATGCTTCACAGGCGGTTTGTAGATTTGTTGTGCAGGCATCAAAACCGTCATATGGCTTTTTCTTTTGGAGCTTAAAATTCTAAGAAGCAACTAATTGATTGTTAACTTTTGAGTTTTTTTAACTTCTAGCTTCTAGTTCATTTTATGGATTCTACAACTACAGCTGCATAAAATCCGAACGAAAAGCTGGACTATTTGGTGAAACTTCTGATTCTGGGAGAAGTTGCAACTGTCAGAAACTCCTCCAAACATGCCTTATAATCTTGGAAACAAATATCCCGCCACCAAAAGTGCTTACTACGTGATATTGTAATTGACGCAAATGATTAAAAAGATAACACGGAAGATTTTATGGGCTTTGAGTAGTGTAAAAATATGATATCTCTGGTATACTAAAAAGTTTGATACTCTCACATACCTAAAATTTCTCAATTAACAATGTACAAACAAGGAGTGTCTGACTATCTTAAAACAATTTCATCCTAGTTATGATGGTTTCACATTGAGGATTAATTTTCTGGCAAACAAATTTGTGATAATTTAATTTTAGACGACGAGCCAGGATTTTAGTTCAATATCTATAACGGTCGAATTGCCCATATATATATATATATATATATATATATATACACATACATACATACATACATACGGACGCGCTAAAGCGTGCACGTTGCATGCGATACGAAAATCAAGCTCCTCACAGCGTGCAACCCCCACCATTGAATCCCCGACAGCAAAACCTCCGTGAAGTTTGGAAACAAAATTGGATTTAAAAATTAACTCACGTACATGAGTTCCGTGCATACAGATTGTGCAGTTAAAATTTTGTTTCTCAACTTATGGAGTTGAAAATTAACTTATGTCCATTCTATCTCTGTGTAGTTAAATTTTGCTTCCAAACTTATGGAATTAAAAAATAACTTATGTCCATGCTATCTCAGTGCAGTTAAAATTTTGCTTCCCAACTTATGAAGTTAAAAATTAACTTATGTTCATTCTATCTCTGTGAGTTCAGGTTTGATGGGCTTGGTAGTTAAAATTTTGCTTTCGAATGTATGGAGTTAAAAATTAACACACGTTTATTATGCCTGTGTAACTTCGGGTCCGGTAGTTGAAACTTTGCTTCCGTATCTACGGAGTTAAAAATTAACTTACTTCCGTGATTATTTTGTGTGTTAGTTGTGGATGGGTCGAGTAGTTAAAAATTTGCTTTGAAATCTTTTGGAGTTAAAAAATAACTTAAGTGTGTTATGTGTGTGTTTTCCGCTTCAGAATTTGAAGAGTTAAAAAATAACTTATGCATGTGTGAGTTCGGTAGTGGATTGACATGGATGGTCCTCCAGTGAAAAAATAACTATTGGAGATGAAATTGAACAGGAGAGATGGTATAGAGATTGACAGTAAAAAAATAACTTTTCTATCTGAGTAGCCGATGATTGGGTCAGTGAATTGCGCTGTTGAGTTATGTCAATGAAAATATTAACTCGTGCGAGAGGTGGTGGCCGGTGGGTGGGGTGGGGGATGAGAGCTTGCTGTACACTATAATACACCCTTAGTGTGTTATAGTATATCTATCTATCTATCTATCTATATATATATATAGATAGATAGATAGATAGATAGATAGATAGATAGATATTCCCTGCATCTGAACAATTAAGTACCTAAATTGCAATATATAGCATGAAAAATTGATCACTACTAGAAAACCAACTTTTGCCTACCGTTCTTCAATACATGACCAGCTTGGCTTGGCCTAGCCAAGCTAGCTTTTTGTGTGTTTTAGCCGGTAGTAGTGTACATGCTTTGAGAAAGGGAGAAGAGGATCAGCTGTGACCTACCTACCTAGCTCACATGACGGCCACATGGGGTTCCTCTCCAAACTTGGAGCAAGCACATGACCCTTTTTCCAATCACCTCCTACCTCGATCACTTGATCGATCGTGCAATAGCTGTGCTTGCATGGTAGTAGTAGTACCTGTTGATATATCCTTAGACTTGCACCATTTCGATATTTAGGTGTTGTTCTCGTTAACAAATATCGTGTCTCGACTTTATCATCAGTTTAGATCTTATATGATGATCTTCCGCTTTCAGCTCCTGAGGTCTGTATTCTGTGGCAGTTTTTATAACAATGTGTGTGCTCATCTCTATATATATGAAATCTCTGAATTAATGCCTTCCAGTTCATGCAAGGTCTTGTTCTACTGATGAATCTTTCTGTGTTGATCATGCAGCAATTGTCACTGCAAATTGATGATGTGCATGCAGCAGCATATGGGGTCTTGCAGTTGCAGGCATTATGGAGCATGCACCCATGTGATGTGATATATTGTGATGTGAGCTAGGTTTTAATACGGCTACTGGAGAGAGATGTATCTGTCCTGATGTCGATCACATGAGAATCGAGCCAAGCAAATCGCAACAAAATAGTTTAATGAGATCGTTGGATACATCATACATGCAGTGATCATACATGATCACCATCAAACTCTGAACATAATGTTACTCATGTTCAATCAGAAAAACGATGGTACTAAAATTTCAGCATTCAAAGTATTTTGTCCGACAAAGAGTTTAGAGTAAATAGTAACTCTCTTAATTAAATATGCAGTTTTATGATATTTGATTTTAAATTTGAAGCTTTGGTGATAATTTTAGTGTTTTATGATAGTTACGATAGTTTTGGTAAAATATATGTAGTTTTGTGAAATTTACATGAGAGTTTATTTGGAGCTTGTTACCTATTCCAGCAAAGGAAACAACCTCGCCTAATTAGCACGTCTGATAATTACAGTACTGATCTATTTGAGATTTCTAAAAATAAAGTCTTTGTGGGACGTAGGAAATAAATATATAGCAGCAGCAATAGCAGTAGCAGAGAGACTTCTGAATCTCTGACCGATTTGTGAACAAAGCTGCGGCAAGACTGAAACTGTAGGAGCACACTGAAGCAGTGAGGGATCTGGCGTGTTTGTTTGTCTCCCATGAAACATGGATGGTTTGTCTGGCTAGCTACTACTCCTCCTCCTACCCAATTCCATTCCATTCCACACATGCATTCAGCTTAGCTATGGCGATCTGGGGACTTGTAACCACTGGATTTATGGTCAGCCTGATTGAGTGGATTGTCTTGTAGCTCCTGCCTGAATTTGCATTGCTGCATTACGCATGATCCCGGCGAGCGTTGCTCATGGGTCACTGTCAGTTCGATCACCGTGTTTTCTTCTGTTTCTCGTGTGTTTTTTTTTCTTTTGGCTTTGAAGGGGATGGATGGATGGGATTCGTTGGATTGGCAGATCGGAGGGTGCAGAGAGCAGTTAGGCTCTGTTCGACGATCTCTTGCATGCTCGGTACAAGGCCGAATGTTGGAGACTGGGCTGCTGATGGCCTGCGTCTGCGAAGGGAGCCGGCCCATGGTTGCAGCCTGCAAAGCTCCCCTGAAAAGTTGGCCCAAATTGAATAAGGTAAGAAAACAAAGATGGAGTAAGTTCATCCGAGGTCCCTTAACTTATAACGATCCGATTTTCATCCTTCAACCAGAAAATCAGATAAAACGGGTCCCTCAACCGTGAAAACCGGTGCAACATAAGTCTCAAGGTTGTTTCGATGATGGTTTCAGTTGATGTGACGCCTACGTGGCTAATTTGACTTGGTCTTCATCTGACGTGACGTTGACGTGGCACATGAAGCAACATTTAACAATTTAACAATAAAACAAATTTTGTGAACCTATATATCAGTCAAACAATATAGATTAAAAATTAGTGGGACCCACAAGTCAGTGAGCCCACTTTCTCCACCTCATCATATCTCTTTTCTATCTCTTCCCCTCCTTTCCCACAGCGGCGGAGGCCACCGAAGCCCCAGGCGGAGCCAACCATCGTGTCCCTGTCCGGCGTGCGCCACGAAGGCAACGGCCCTAGGGTGCCACTTGGTGCGGCCGATGCGCGGCCCCTCAGCTGTGGCGGCGGCGTAGACGGTGGGGATGAGGCGGCAACGGTGGTTGTGGTGGTGGGTGTAACGCGGGTTCTGTGACGGGAGGAGGCGAGCTAACCGTCGGTGTGCGCGGGAGCACCCTGGAGCGGCGACGAGTGGAGCAGAGGGACGGTGGGCGGAGCGATGAGGCGGCTGGCGAGCTCGATCTGCGGCATCAATGGTGGACGGCGGCGGTGATTTGTTTCTTCTTCATCTCTAGCTCAGATCTCTCCGCCCAGTCGATGATGTCCTCACCAGCATCGCCGGGTGCGCCACCACCGCCACGTCCTCCTTCTGGCTCATAGCCTCGGTGGCCTCCGCGTCGACGTCCCCCTCGCCTTGCTGCTCACTCACCTGGTTGTTGCTAACGCCGCTCCTCCGCGCGATGGGGAAGATGCTAGCAACAAACTGGGTGTCGAGGAGAAGGAAGTTATCGTTCCACCGGTAGAACTAGGGGGAGGTGGTGGCTGCAGTGTGGTGCACCGCCGGCCGCCACCACCACCACAATTGTGTCGTATCTGGGGATGGAGGAGGGGAAGAGGGGAGGAGATAGAGAAGAGAGGGATGAGGTGGAGGAAGTGGGTTCCACTATTTTTTAATCTTATTATTTTACTAACATGTGGGTCTATATATTTTGTTTTATTTTGAAAATTGTTAAATTTTGCTTCATATGCCTCGTCAGTGCCACGTCAGATCGAGTCAAATTAGCCACGTAAGCACCATGTCAGCTAAAATCATTGTTCAAACCATCATGAGACCTATTTTGTATTGGTTTTAGCAGTTGAGGGATCTGTTGTATCTGTTGTTTTTTGGTTGAAGGACGAAAATCGGATTCGTTGACAAGCTAAGAGATCTCATGTGAACTTATTCCAACAAAGATATACGTTATTCTTTCTTTCTTGCTGTTGATCATTGACTAAATATTGCTTAGGTTTTGTTTGAATTATGCTTTAGAACATTTTGCAAAAAAGAAGATGGGTGTATTTCCAAGTCCCCTATGGGTGGCTCCTGTGTCCAAGCTTAGTCCCCCCTAATCCCTAAAAAACTTGTGTGTATCGGGAGATCTCGTTTCTCTGGTTTTCAGATTTGGAAGTGAGCTGTGGTATGCTGAATTTGGTGGGTAGCTGATTGCGATCAACTAATCAAGTCTAGTTTTGACCAAGTACTTAAGTTGGGGTTTCTTATATCCCAGTTTTGATGTAAAGTTGTTAGTCCGCTGCACATGTATTGCACTATGATCTATGATATTCCTGTTGGACGTTTACTGTTGCTTGTTACACAAATGATTATTACTGTGTGAATTTAGAAACTTTAGTACTTTAGTATAGTATTATCTAGTACTCTAGATATCTGGTGAAATCGTACCATCTATTATTCAGTTATATAAGCTTTTTATGCACTTGGCCGTGCATTTTAAATTATTATCTTTTACTTTAGCATGCTTGCTACTACTTGGCTACTTGCTAGCGTACGTTTCAAATAAGTGGTCACAGTCTGTTCGGGTTCACCCGAGAACCGAAAAAACCAAACCGAATCTATTCGGTTTCGTCGGCTCGATTTATTATTAACTTTAGTCAAAAGCGACTGTCATATATCGAAAACCAATATTTTCCCAAAACCGACAAAATGGAGCCGAAAAAACCGGAAAAACCGAATGGCCATCCTAGTTGCAGGTCTACTCCCTAGGAAAATTCAGTCAAATCAAACTGGACCTTTTAATTAGTCCCTTTATTTATGTTTTGTGCCTTATCCGCTGCTACTGTACTGTACTGTACTGTTTAGATATGGATATGGGTTAGGGATACCATTGTTTACTCATGGTGATAGCTGATGGTTCATGTGTTCTGAAAAGGAAGTGGAACCAAACACCTCGTTGGATGTACCATGTACGTACTCTGCCTTCATTTCTAATTATATAATTCCGTCGACTTTTACAAATACATTCATCTTATTTAATTAAAGAAACTAAATTATGTTTTACTCATTCACTACTAGAGAACTACTAGAGAAATGAGCTTTACTACCCATCTACAACCTTTCTAGTATCGGTTTTGAGAACCGAGAGCAGCAAACCGAGACTGAATATCTTCATTTTCAGTACTAGTCCTAAGAACCGCTACTAAAGATACATATAAATAAAAAAATATACGAAGATGTGGGATTCAAACCCAAGACCTCTAACCTTAGCCCTCACGCACGTTATCATCTCACCTACTCTACACATCCGACAAGATAAAGATAGCTTACTTTTTGAACATACCCTGAAGACATCTTTTGTATCGGTTGGTAATAACAATTGGTATTAAAAATATTTTTAATCTCGGTTGGTGTTACTAACCGGTACTAAAGATGTATCTTTAGTCCCGGTTGGTAACAATAATCCGGATTAAAGATCTTCCATCTTTATTTCGGATTGGTGTTACCAAATGGTACTAAAGATGCATCTTTAGTACCGGTTGGTATTACCAACTGGAACTACATATATTTTTGGGATTTGGACTCGTAAAACTGGTACTAAAAATATCTTTACTACCGGTACTAAAATACTTTGGGTACCACGTTAAAGATCGGTTCTCCATTAGTGATACTTTTAAAGGTACTTTAAGTATTATTTATACTTTTCATGTTTGCACATAATTTTTAATGGGAGGAATGGACAAACTATATGCCAAAGATTCAACAGGCTTATATTTAAAAACGGTGAGCATCACTTTGACTGTTATAAGACTTATTCTTATAATTGAAGGTATTTTAAGCATGGTATTTTACACATTTGCTATATTTTTTTAATAAGAAGAATGGTTAAACCTTTATCCAAATGAGAGGGTACCATTTTGTAAGTTTATCATTTTTCTGCGCAGTATATATGTTATACGCAGCCATCACAATTGTGTCTGTGATTTGTACTCCCTCCGTCCTAAAAAACTAACTTCTGGGGATGAACCTGGATAAGCATGCGTCCAAGTTCATTCCGAATAGTTATTTTTTTTAGAACGGAGGGTGTATGTCAATATTTTCTTTTGCTATCGCGCGTTTCACGTTTGTCTCACATGCTCGGTGCTTTCATATAATATCTACTAGTAAATGGACTTGAATGTATATATTGAAATCATAAATATGATCAAAGGCAATCTTTGCTTTAGTGCAATCTGGATCACTCTACACCGTTTAAAGTCCGTATAAGATGAGCATATTTTAACACAAGAGCCAACTATGAGGTATACGTAACCATTTAATTGCTAGGGAACTATGAGCTTAACCAACTGTGAGCATATTTAATTGCAAGCACCAAGATGGCAAGATTTAAACCTGATAGTTAGAGCTAATAGCCATAACTAAGATCAGTGGTGGAGGCCTAAGCTAATAGGAGCTTAAATATTTTCACAAATTACACATCATGTTTATTTTAGGATTATAATGGAGATTGTGAAGCTAGGCATAGGGCTCAAGATTAGGATAAGTTCAACCATTGAGTGTGTGGCCATTAAGAGACCATTTCACAAAATATGATACTCCGATCCCTCCATTCACTTTTATAAGGAGTATTTTGATTTTAGAAAGTTAAATTGACAGATTATCAATAGTTAGTGTTTAAAATTTATACTATTACTTTTCGTAATATTGGTTGTGACTATTATATTAGAAATATGTTTTATAAGGGTGAAGCTGCGGGCCGGGGTTTGGCTAATCATAGATGGTTAGGGTGGACTACCTATCCTGGCCATGGTGTAGAATACTTCTTGATCTAGGATAAAATATAATGGAGGCCATCGAGCTTCCCTAGCTTACCATTCATTCTTCCTCGGCAAGACCAACTTTGATTGTGGCAATTTTCCTTTGAAAAGTGAAAGTCCATGGTCGGCTCAAGCAGGGGCGGAGCCAGGCAAAAATAGCACCAGGGTCACTATATTTCTTATTATTTACCACTTACTATAGTTCTTATTCTTTACCACTTACGTATAACATGTACTCCATTCATTTCATATTATAAATCGTTTGATTTTTTTCTTAATCAAACTTATTGAAGTTTGACCATGTTTATAAAAAAATATAATAACATTTTCAACAAAGAACAAACATCTTATCAAAATATATTCAATGTTAAATTTAATGAAACTAATTAGGTGTTGTAGATGCTGCTTTTTTCAATAAACTTGATCAAACCTAAAGAAATTTGACTAAGAAAAAAGTCAAACAATTTATAATATAAAATAGAGGGAGTAATAAACTAGTGGATTTTTCGCATATTTGTCTTGTTAAGCTAATTTTTAGGACCATAATTGGATTTGATATGCAAATCCTAATTATTTTACTGTAGAAAAGCACCTTTCAACGGTGCTACCTCCATAATAAAAACCTCATTTTTAACTATGAACATTCTAGGTAGGTTCATATTTAAGAATAGAATCTTTTGGGGCGCGGATAGTACAGTTTAGTAAAATTTGAAAACTTAAGAGATAGTATTAAATAATAACTTCCTATTGGCAACAAAAAGATATAATTTCTTTTGTTTAAATTGTACTAAAAGGAACATTATAAGCCACATCTGCTTTTATTATGTCGTAATCAAATAAAATCCAAGGACTAAGAACTACTCCAGATCGCTGCTACATGATGAATGGAAGATAAGCGTGCAGGGTTTGATAGTCAGCATCATTAGCAATGGGGCATATTTAAGTCCAGATGGGGATAATTTGTTTTGGTTTTCACAAGGGCATGATAGAGGAAAGAAGTTAAAAGAGTCTGCTTAAAAAAATTACATAGGCAGCCAGCTCTGTACTAAGTCAGAGTTGTAGACTTGTAGTGTAGGCTTGTAGGCCCTTTATGATACACGTGGTTACCTAAAAACAGGTTTGAAAAGCTAGACTAATCCTCAAAAACTTAATGACTGAGCCACTGGTACGAGATGGCTAAAAGGAATGGGGTCAAATAAAAATTTTCACTAGGGTCTTTCTAGCATTACCAAAGGTGAGGTTTAGTTCCCGGCCATCGGTGTCATAGGACCCTGGTGAGACTACAGTAGCTCCGCCACTGGGCTCAAGTTTGCGGTAATTCGGACAACTTGGAGCGCTGCGGATGGCCACATGAGGATGTGTGTGTTTTCTATTCCACGGAACCTAAAATATATATACGCCCACATCGTTATGCAATGTCGCTAATCCCGGCACTTAGGCCTCCTTCAAAGGTTGAGACAACTGCTAGCTCATAAATCGTACACATCATCTAAGAGATAGAACAAGAGATAGTTTCTCTAATGAACTGTCTCTAAGGTTGTCTCTTCTTGCTTTTATAGCAGCATGGGTAGTAAATAACATGGTCATAAACTACAGGCTCATACGGTATTGGTAACTGAGCGAGATAGGCGTGGGAATAGGAGATAGATGGATTGATTTTTTACCTTCTCTTTCCTCCACATAGGATACATGATGACGTGGACATGTTATGAGATAGCTTACATGGCACCATTGGAGGAGGCCTTATAAACATTGTTGCAATTGAAACAACTATACTGCACCAGACCCCGAGTGGGTGCAGCGTTTATTCTCATGGAGCGATACTCCGGTACTCTCTGCTTGTAGCATTATATTATCAATAATATTAAGGGTAAATTAGTAATTTACTAATATGATGATTACGAGTAACTTTGTCATTTATGTTTTTTCCCGTTAGATCGATATGTGGTTATCCATTATATTGGCATTACTCATATTCCATCAAAAAGTTAAAAAAGAAGGAAAAAAGTTTAATCACTGCTAAATGTACGCTTATTTTATTTTTTGGACAATAATACACCTTCATATTTCTACTACCGCTAACTAGGGTGATAGTAGAAAGTAATCTGAACCATTCAATCAGATAACATCAATGATTTAGATTATTTTCTTCTACCAATAAAGTAAAGAGTACCGGAGCGAGACTCTCATGGTGGTGTGAAGCTCGGCGTTGCTTACAATTGGAAAGCGAGAAGCTTTTCGACGCGACAATCATCATGGGTTGTTGGACACTGTAGGTTCAACACCGTAAAGTACGACGATAAGTTTAGCATGGTGGATAGGCTGTTAGACCTCTTTGGTGAGGAAATGGAGGCCTTAAGATTGGAAAGTAGCTACTCCCTCCGATTTCATAATTTTTAACGCTTTGATCTTCAAAATATATTTTTGAGCGTGTTTTATATTATAATATGTACAATAAATTAATAAATTTTTATTTTTATTGTAGTACTATGTAAGACAAAAAATGTATATTGTTCTAATGCCTTTAAAGTAATTGATAGTTAAAGTTATAAAAGTTTGACCTCAACCTTATTCAAAACGTCAAGAAATTATGGAACCGGGGGAGAGAGTAGTTTGTTTCCTCTTGGCCATCGTCATGGTTGTTGAGTTTGTAGATGTGCCTCAATAACAATGTTTTTACTTCCTACTCCCTATGTTAAAAAAAATCAACCTAGTAGAGGATGTGATCCCTTCTAGTAAAATGAATCTGGGTAGAGAATTGTTCAGATTCGTTGTACTAGCTAGGAGGGGTTACATCTACTTCTATGTTGTTTTTTTTTAAGGAGGGAGTATGTAATTTGGCTTTTCTTCTTGCTTAATAAAGTTGGCCGGCGTTCTTCGACCAGTTTGGAAAAAAAATGTTTTATGATGATCAAACTTAAACCTTTTAATTAAAATGTGCCTTATAAAAATAAACAGATCGAGTATAATTGTTGGCTTTAGCAATTAATGCAAACCAAACAATTTATTCTCATTTCCTATTTTCAGTTTTCCGTTCAACTCTAACCAGTCAACGAGTCAATATTCTCTCTCTTTACCCATCGGCCTGAATCAGTTCACTTTTTTATTTAGAAAATGCTACATAACAGTATCCTGTTCGAATAGAATGATACCTCTGAGGTATCGCTTGATACTTAATAGGTATCACCTGATACCCCGTTCGAATGGAATATGACGTATATAGTATTCCCTTTTTATTATTGATCTAGATTATTTATATATAGATTATTCACACCACGCTTATAAAAATATGATTTCTTTACTTTTTAACATTCTACGTCCACGTTCCTTAGGTTACTTATTCAAGCTATTTACATACTGTACAATATTTAGTCCATCTTGATAAGTACATCCACTATGAACAGGCCATTATCCGTATTTCATCCAAAAAATGATCTTAGCCTGTGTTCGGAAGGTGAGGTTGGAAACTCACCTTCCGTGTACGTGAAACGGAGCGACGCATTTTCTTATGATTAATTAAATATTTACTAATTTTTTTAAAAATGGATTAATATGATTTTAAAACAACTTTCATATATAAAATTTTTAAAAAAAATACACCGTTTAGCAGTTTGAAAAGCGTGTATGCAAAATACGAATGAGGTAAGTTGAGAAAAAAACTCAGCCTTAATCATTTTCTCAAGTGGACAATCAATTCCTTCTCCAACGTCACTATCGAAATTGCTAACAAAACTAAATTTGATACAACTACATCCACCTATTGTCCCACATCATGAAATGATTTGCTACCAAATTTCCTAAGTACACATTCTTCCATGAAAAAAATCTCATATTTAGAGAGAAAAAAATATTGGAGAAAACAACCCTTATTAAAGCTCTCATTATTACAAGCATTCGCTCGGTCGCATTCGGAGGAGCTTACTGAGGACAATGAACCACTCCACTTGCGGAAGAAGCTTTATTTACCTAGGTGGTGCTCTTTTCTAGTTAAGGTGCTAATTTATTTCGATTCGATTTTCGTTATTACACTTTTTAACTGTTAAACAATATGTTTCGTACGAAAATTTTTCATATAAAAGTTGTTTTAAAATATCAAACAAATCTATTTTTCAACTTTGCAATAATTAAAACTCTACTAATCATGCACTAATGATTTTTTTGTTTTGCGTACCCTAGTTCCATCTTTATTTTCGTTAGAAAAGGACACTGCCTTTAAAAACAAACTCATTTAATTTTCCTTTAAAAAATAGTATAAATTATTTTTTAAGAAATCACATACTTTGAAACACTACCGACGATAAGCTATGATAAGGAGGAGAGGGGAATTAAGTAGGATATGGTCTACGTGACGACAAATGCCAAACATTGTGTGCGCACCCGAAACTGTCCGAAACCGCAACACCCGAAGAAAAATCTCCCCACGCGTCGAATATTCCGACCCGACCCCGACGCGGCCGCGCGCGACATGGCCCCGCCCGCCGCCGCCGCCGGCGAGACCGCGGCCGCCGCTGACCAGAGGGACGAGAAGGGGAGGCATCGCCGGCGGCCGGATTGCGCGGGCGCCGGCGCGCGGCTCCTGTCGCTCGGCGTGCAGGCCGCGGTGATGGCCGCGGCGCTCGCGCTGTTCCTCCTCTTCGCCGCGGCGGCCGCCATACTGTTGCTCCACCTCGTCGTCGCGGCCCGGGCGTTCCGGAACCAGCACCATGGCTGGAGGAGCCGGTACCGCGTCCCGGAGACCTCGTCTTCTTCGCCGCCCCCGCCGTGTGCCTCCCGCGCAGGCCTCTCCCCCGCGGACCTCCGCCTCCTGCCCTGCTTCGCCGCCGCCTCCTCCTCGCCGGAGTTCTGCGCCGTATGCCTTGAGGCCGCGTGCGCGGGCGAGCGGTGGCGCGCACTGCCCGCATGCGCCCACGCGTTCCACGCCGCCTGCGTCGACCGGTGGCTCGCCAGGGCGGCCGCCTGCCCCGTCTGCCGCGCCGCCGTCTCCGTCTCCGTGAGCTGATGGCGAGAAATCCTTGCCGTGAGACGGCAGCAAAGGCGCTACCAATCGCGCACCCGCCGTGGTGGCGACGCAACCCCCATGTAACTCTCTAAGGTTTGGCCCCCCGTTAGGTGTTCGGCTAAATACCTTACTTTGATCATGATGTGTAGTGTACTAGTTTTAGCTGTACATTTTGCATGGTTCTTTCTGCTGTTGTAACCAAAGAAGCAAAGAAAGCGTGCATAAAAGTTTCCCATTTCACATAATCTTGCTGCGTTAACTCTGTACTATTCTGTATTTTTTCTTACAGTAGTAGGTATTGTGTAGTTTATGTCTACCATGTTGCTTGCAGTGCAACTTGTGAATTTTCATACTCATACATTAAGTATTGGTGTGTTGGAAACGTGGGGATTCCGGGATCAGGAGCATTGGTTGATTAATAATTTAATACTACTAGTAGCTTACAAAACGAATAATCTATGTGTGATTCTTTTTCCGTACAATATTAGCACATAGATGTCAAATTTCAGAAACTTTAGGTGAATGAGTGTAGGAAACTTCTCCTAAGCTAATTAAGAAATGGTCTTTGATGTACTGCTTTTGTTAAACACTAGCACTGTGATGTCAAGATTTTGAGATGATTAGTTGTTGGAAACTTCTGCTTTTACTCCAAAAACCAGGTTGCCTGATTGATCCAGTCACTTGATTCCTGCTTAACTCTTCTCACCTTCTAGCTCTAGGTGTTAACTACATTTGAGGTTTTCTTTTGATTTTTGAAACTAATGGGATGTATAGTTCAGCTTATCCATGCATAGCAGCGATGGGTGAAATTCTCTATTTCGTATGTACCATATTCTAAGTTCTACCATGAGAAAGAAGGATAACTTTTTCGACGAATTCAAGATTTCCTTAGTCCCAGCCTGGTATAGGCTGTTTTTGTTTTCTGCTTCATGGAAATTGCTTTTTCAGGAGTCAGGACGGCTTATATTTGATGTTTGGTTTTGTTTGATCTGAATATCCTTGTCATTTATGCATCTGGTCCTGCCACTGGTATGGGTGCAATTTATTGTTGTTGTCTGACCTTCTAACTAAATTGAGCAGCGTCATAACACTAGCTCCCCTTTCCAGTAGCCTGTTTCAGAATTTCAGTACATAACAGATCACCTGTTCTGCAATATTTATCTGGGATGAAGATTCCAAAGATCTCGTCATATACTCTCATAAGGCAGAACATGCTCAATCCTCATCCTTTTTATAGCTAATCTCATAATCATATTTTACCATAAACACTATCAGGTGTTATGAAATAGGAATAATCCCCAGCTAAAGTGATGTGTTCTCCATGAAGACTGCCACTCCTCATTACAAATGATCATGATGAATTAGGTATGTACTTCACTGATACTTGACTGTGCTGTTTGAAAAAACTGATACTTGACTGGGACGAATCACAAATGCCATTTTCAGAGTTCAGACACGATGTCACCATACTGTTTGTTGTTTAGTGATGACTGATAAATATAAAGGTTTACATGTACAAGTGATACACTGATCACTGATGTGCCAAGTGTGTTTTACGATGCCACGATTGATGATTGCATCCAGAATCTCTTGGCTTTCTTGATGCTGATACTAGTAGAATCTCTGATTTTGTTCATCATTATTGACTTATTGTTGCATCCTCCTCTTGTTGGAAAGTAGAAGAAAGGACTTAGGAAATGCCAGATTGGTTGCAATCGTGTTGGTTACATTATAATTGAAATCTGCTGACCATTTTATCATGCTGATATCCTAGTGTCTGATACGCACAATTACTTTCAAAATAGGCATAATAAAAACAACTAATCAGGGAAGAACTTTAGACACAAGTACTGTTATGTACTAGCAGGTAGCAGACATGAGCCTCAACTCTCTCAAGTCGGAGATGACATTGCGGAGCTTTTGCAATATTGCTTCGTTTTTGGACACAGGAACTTCTCTGTTCTTTTGCGAGATTAGTAGTAATTTCATAAGAAGCTGCTTGCTCCTGCTTGGAAATTTAGATTAAATGACCAAATGACAGAAAATGTCGTTTCATTTGTGCAGCGGTGTGCTTTCTATTAAGGTCCTAGAATTTAAGTTTATTAGTGTACATTATGGTAAATCGTATAAAAGTTAGATAAAACCCTTCTTTTCCTGAACTCTTGTCTTGTATATGTGCATCACGCTTTACCAGAGATAGTCAGACACCTAACTTTCATCAGAATCGGCTAAAACGACTGAATCATCGTACTCCGCTGAGATACTATGAGAAGAACAGAACCGAGGTAATATATCTGTGTTCTTTTCAAAAGAATGGAATCATTCTATTTAGTGGAATGCTTCCCGGGCTCCTAAACGAAGTAATTTTCGCAAAAACTTTCTATATAAAATTCTTAAAAATATTTTTAAAACCTATTTTCAGTTTTATAACAGTTAATTGGCATGCCTAGTTAATTCATTCGGTCAAACCTTTGAATAGTCATCACAAAACCATTCAGTTGTTCACCTATTAGGATATTCATGAAAAAAAAACTCCAAATAGAGTACTATAAGGTACTACAGTACCAAATGGCAACAAATCAGTTCATATTCAAATTCAGCGATCAAAGTAGAGTATCAAAACCGATGCAAAACCAGCACAAACTTGCCTGTCATGTTGGTGTTTTAGATAGATTAAGATGTTGGTGTTTTAGATAGATTAAGATGAAGGTAAAGTTACCGTACGCGGAGCAAGAAAACTATTAATGAATGATTAATCGAGTTTTAATTATTATAAATTTAAAAAATAGGTTTATTTGATATTTTAAATAATTTTTTACAATAAACAACCATTTAATACTTTGAAAACCGCTAAAGAAAACCGAGGTAAAATCAACATCTTAATTACTACTCTCTCCATTCCACTCACTAAAATGCGCACGTATTTTAAGATTCGACTCTTCAAGTATTTGACCAATAAATAGTTTATTATAAATTAAATTTTATTTAATAAAAATAATATCATTGAATTGTCATTTAAATTTATTTTCATATTATTATGATTTTATTGCTATAAACATTATAGTATGTGAGAAATTTATAGTCAAATATTAGTTTTGAAGATTGTATCAAGTTTGATCCCGGCTTAGTGAGTGAGATGGAGGGAGTGCTAGAAAAGAACGGGTCTAAAGTATACTAGTACTTTTTTATCCAATAATAAGTTTATTTTTAGCTCATTCCATTTGTTTCAAAATAAACTCATTCTTAAAGTAATTATTGCATTTGAGTTTGTGAAAGTAAAAATGATTGCATCGAGAGCAGATAAAGGAAAAAATAGTTACATTGAAATTTGATAAAGTAGGGATATTCTAGTTTATTTGGTTTTGTATTGATATGTGTGAGATAAATTGAGATGTGCACTACTTCTCGCTAATATGTGGGTTCGAGTGTTTGTGGGGTCCACGTATCAGTGAGCAGTTTGCCACATCTTAATTGGGTTCTCACTTGTGAGGGGTTGTTTGTTTAATGACTAAACGTTGCCACATTTTGTCACACCTCAACTTAAGATAACTTTATCTTAGAAAAATGTAGCAAGGTTGTGGATTGTTAGCTAAAGTGTGGTGTCAAATTTGTTCACAAGCTTGATAAGAAATCTATGACAATCCTAGATAATGTTAGTACATGAACCAAGCAATCCCGACCTTAGTACTGATAAATTTGAAAAGGGAGCGTGCGTGCCGTTTGGGCGTGTTCAATCCAACGTTTATTATTCCCCAGATCTCCACCTCCTCCATTTCCTTCCGCTCCCAAATTTCAAATTCCCGCACGCTCCCCTCCCCCTCCCCTTCCCCCTCCTCGCCGAAACCCTAACCGCCGCCGCCATGGGTGGCTCGCACAGCCGGGAGGACCTCGACCTCTCCGACTCCGAGGACGACGACTCCGCCTCCCACGCCTCCGACACCTCCTCCGACTTCGCCACCCCTCCCCCCTCCTCCGCCAAGCCCAGCGCCGCCGCCACCCCGGCCTCCATCGACGCGATCGACCGCCACCTCCGAACCCTCCACCTCAAGTACGCCGAGCCCATCTCCCCCAACCCTAGCCCCAGCCCCACCGCCACCCCCGCCGCCCTCAACGCCGTCAAGCTCTACCTCCACATCGGCGGCTCCTCCCCCTCCGCGCGCTGGATCATCTCCGACCGCCTCACCGCCGCCTCCTTCGCCCGCGCCGGGGACGCCGACGGCGACGACGACGATGACGCTCCCTCCTCCGGCCCATGGTGCCTCGTCGTGGGGTCCAAGATCCGGGCCAGGGTTGGGCCCGAGCTGCAGCTCAAGACGTTCCCCGCGCAGCGCCGGGTCGACTTCGTCGCCGACGGCGTCTGGGCGCTCAAGTTTCTTCACGCCGACGGCTACCCGAATTTCTACGCCAAGTACCAGAGCTGCCTGTTCGAGAACAGCTATGGCGTCGCCGCCACCGATGAGGGCCGTGCCAAGGTGTTTGGGAAGGATTTTGCGGCGTGGGCACGCCCGGAGGACGGGGACGAGTCCATCTGGGAGGACGCGACTGATGGGTTTGCGCCAAGCCCGAGCCGCAGCCCAATGCCATCGCGTAGCCCAATTCTGAAGCCGCTCATGGAGGACTTGAGAGAGTATGAGGAGCCAGTGGAGGAAGGTGGAGGGATACAGAGCCTTGCTCTTGGTGCACTGGACAACAGTTTCTTGGTTGGTGATTCGGGAATTCAGGTGGTGAGGAATTTCGAGCATGGGATACACGGAAAGGGTGTGTCGGTCAAGTTCTCCGGAGGGAGCACAAACTTCTCGACACCAAAGAAGGCGCTTCTTATGCGTGCTGAGACAAATATGCTCCTGATGAGCCCAGCAACTGATGGGAAGCCTCATGCCAAGGGTGTCCACCAGCTGGACATTGAGACCGGGAAGGTCGTCTCAGAATGGAAATTTGGGAAGGATGGAGCAGATATTAACATGAGGGATATCACAAATGATTCCAAAGGGGCGCAAATGGACCCGTCAGAGTCAACCTTCCTAGGGCTTGATGATAATAGGTTATGCCGTTGGGACATGAGGGACCGTCGGGGGATTGTGCAGAACATAGCCAGTGCTGTTGAGTCACCTGTCCTGCAATGGACACAGGGGCATCAGTTCTCCAGGGGTACCAACTTCCAGTGTTTCGCGTCAACAGGAGATGGATCAATAGTTGTTGGTTCACTGGATGGGAAAATCCGTCTCTACTCGAAAAGTTCTATGAGAATGGCAAAGACAGCCTTCCCAGGGCTGGGTTCGCCTATTACTCATGTGGATGTGACATATGATGGAAAGTGGATATTAGGAACTACTGACACATACTTGATTCTTATATGCACCATCTTCATTGACAAGGATGGGAAGGAGAAAACAGGATTTGGAGGGAGGATGGGCAACAGAATTGCTGCCCCAAGGTTGCTCAAGCTGACCCCTCTTGATTCTCATCTTGCTGGACAGAACAACATATTTCGTGAAGGAAGGTTCTCATGGGTGAGTATAGCCTTCCACATCTTGATTTCAATTTCCGTTTTGTGCAGTAGCCAAGACCAAACATGCTTAAAACTGATAGTCTTTTGGGTTATCTTGCGTATTCTGAAACCATGAATTCATGAAGGTTTGTATCCAGAATCCCACATAATGTGTACATAGTAATCATTTGAATTTGTTCAGCCATTTGCTTGTGCAAAACTGTATTGTAGGTTTGTAGCTTTCGCTCATTAAAATTGATCATGCCTGCTGTGATTCGGGTATTGTGTATGACATTGGCAATTTGATATTGACCAAAAATAGTGATCCATGAATTGGATGTGATTGGCAACACATATGGTACCTTGCTTTGTATTATTTCTCTTATGACCAAATCCCAACTTATATTTTGGCTACTTGGAGTATACCATGATGTTTTGTTTTCGCAATGTACGCATGCTGTTAAAAACTAGTGACCCACTTTAAGCTGTTCATGTCAACCTTTTACCTGCATAAGTTTGACAATGAGGGGTAGTTGCTTTTTCTAACTGTAGGTTGCTAAAAGCCTAAAGCTTTACACTAGGGTTTCACATCTTATTTTGATGCTCAGCACACATTTTGTGGTGTAGAGTAAATATATGGTGGAAATTATGTAGAGCACATCATGAATGTTCTCAAAAAATCTCAGAACAATCTGATATATAGCTTAGATGATATTAGACATCATACAAAATCTGAGGATGAAACTTGGCTATGTTTGATAGATATAAAATTGATAAATAATGGACAAAAAGACAATCAGGAATAGTTTCTTTCTATTCGCCGTTTGTTAGTCTCATACCTTGTGAATGTAATCGAGCTTGATCTTGAATTTTGTATGGTTACCTAAATAGTATAACATTACCTATATGTGAGTTTTGTCTTAGACTTTTCTAATAAGTTTTGTGCATAATTTCCATGTTTCCACCTTAGGTATGGTTTCTACTTGCATATTTTCCCCATATTTCGTGGTGTATGCGTGTCTAAGAAATGCGGGAGTGTTGTATATAGTCATTATGTGAACTAGAATGCTCATGCTGATGGTTTTACATGGTTGGTTTTGTTGCATCCTGCAAAACCCAAAATTTCATGTTTGTGAATCTGCTCTGTGGCGGCGTGTAGGTCACGGAGAACGGGAAGCAGGAGAGGCATCTGGTGGCGACGGTGGGGAAGTACAGTGTGGTGTGGAACTTCCTCCAGGTGAAGAACAGCCACCACGAGTGCTACCAGTGCCAAGAGGGGCTCAAGAGCTGCTACTGCTACAAGGTGATCCCCAAGGACGAGTCCATCGTCGCCAGCCGCTTCATGCACGAGAAGTACGCCGTCAGCGACACGCCGGAGGCGCCGCTGGTGGTGGCCACGCCAATGAAGGTCACTTCCTTCAGCATCTCCAGCAAGCACTAGCCCCCTGCTACTGCTGCCGCTGCCGCCCCATATGTTGTCTTGTAGTAACTCTCACACTACAGATGAACCGTGTGCCCTTTGGTTGACTTTAACTTCTCTTTTTTCACCTTTCTTTTTTTTTACATTATAAGTACGATGATGATCATCATCAATTCAGCATCATCGTCTATCAATTCAGCATCATCGTCTATGAGTTGTGCCCAAGTTTGTATGTACTCCATATAATGTAGTAGTGGTAGAATTGACGAAGATCATGAGACGCTCGTTACATTTTCGTTCTACCTTTTATGTCTTCTCTGAAAGATCATGGGACGCTCGTTTCATTTTCGTTCTACGCTTGGTATCTAATCTCTGCACACGCGTGCAATAACTTTGGCTTCATCACTGAAGTGTGTGATAATCAGGACGCACTGGTAGTTGCGTTTAACCACAGATCTGTGTGTGATAATCAGTACTGCATGCAGCTAGTAAAGGAGTCAACCTTGTGACTTTTGCAGTGAGATGGGCGCGAAACACCATTACACAGACACGACAATGCAACCGAGAATGGATATATTTGTAAACTTTGGTACTCTCTACTTCTTCATGAAGTTTACTCGGTATCAGGTACAAAACGTTCCAGGCAGCAAAATGTATTTTGTTTCCTTCAAATGAAAGAAATGGGGAATTGTACTCAACAAGAAGGTCCTACAGAAATTGCTTTACGAAATCATCAGGAACGGAGAAGTGGAGCCGTCTCTGCGATGTTTGGCACCACCCTCAACTCCTGCGAATTGCCTGCACGATAAGCAACAAAACAATCCTTTAGAACTGATCACAAACAGAATATAGTCATCAGAAGCAAAACACAACACAAAAAGAGCATGACAGCAAAACGGAAGGTCGAGTGGGTCAGTGGTTGCAAGAGGGTCATGATGAGACAAGGTGCGGTGGATTACACATTAACACTTGATCATGCAAAACTAATATATCCGGTTTGCTACCGCTAGGCCACCAGCCATGGTATCTGTTCTAGCTTGTTACAGCTAGCTAACACTTAATGCAAAACTAAGCAGAAGGATCCAAGGCTTCTGGGTTCAAAACCCGGATTCAAGGTTTATATTTATTGTTCCAAAATCTTATTTGAATGATTTTCAAGCTGTTAAAACAGAAATGGTAATGTTTATTTTAGTCATTATATCACTGAAACTTCTGAGCTAAACTAAATAACCGTAAATTTTTCTTGATCAAACCTGACTGGAATAATAAAGAGAACAATACATGCCTAAGCATCTCTCAACAGTCTTTTCAAACCAAACTGATGCTTGTACATCTGCACATGGTAACAAGATAGCCTTGTCTTTATATGTGTGGTTATACTTGCACATGCATAGAAACTAGGCAAAACAAAGCTAAATCATGGTGGCGCACCTGTCTTGCTAAGACACAAAGGTACAACAGTCCCACAAAGGTACAACAGTCCCGTAAAAAATATAGCTGAAATTACTGAAACTACCAATTGATATGAGTCTTGAGTTAAGTTCTACAAGTAGATATATAACATGATAAAACTAATAGTTGCTTAAGCAGGCTGGAACATTTCTTGGAGTTTAGAAGTCTGGAAGTTTGGCACTTGTAGACCGATAACACGTGAAAATTACATCCATAAACCCAATGGCACCTACATGCAACACTTGCTCTTGAAAGTGCAGGAGAGAGTAGGAGATGTAGGACAGAAGAAACTCCATTTTTCCGAGTTGTCTAACAGGGGACAGTATCAACTTGCATTGGTCACCGCTACAGGCATCAAAAGGAGAGCATACATATACACTACTGCAGCAAAATTCAGAAAAAAAATGTTCTCCAGGAGACTAGGCTTCAGCAAAATGAGTAAGGTCAAAAGATAAAATGGCATCATGGTATCCACTGAACTACAATTGACCTGCAACCCAAGCTAAAAGTACCCAAATAAATGCATTTAAGTCAATTCGGTGTGGGTTAAGGTGATCTCATAGCAATTGGGTGTTGATTACCGTATCAACCAAAACATGATGCTGAGTGGAGTATCCAAATTCCAAACAAATCCTCAAGGATTATGCAGAATTCCATATAAGCGAGCTAGTACTAAACCCCTATCGAATTGAACAACACATCACATCCACAAACACAACCGGATGAACACGGAGATCGATCGACACTAAGCAACCAGATCGAGGCAGATCATGACGAGACAATATATACCTTAGTGCTCAAATCAGCCGGATCCGACGATGATGTTGTTGATGGGGATGAAGATGAGCTTGACGAAGAAGCCGACGAAGCCCATGACGACGAACCCGATCGCCGTCCTCGCTGCCACCTTGGTGAACTCTGCAAGCAAACGCCAAACAAACATCAGATCTGGCGCGCCATCGGAGGCCTCGAGCGGGATCGGGATCTGGCGCTTACCCTTGCGGTCTGGCTTGTGGCAGCGCTTGACGAGGCGGACGCTGTCCTTGGCGAACTCGCGCAGCGGGTCCACCACCGAGTCGACGGCGTCCATGGCGGCAAGCGACGGCGGCGGCGGCGGCCGGAGATTTCACGAGGCTTTGCCTTCGCAGGTTGGAGAGATCGGGTTTTGCGCGTGGCGTGCGTGTCCGGAACTCTTGACTAACTACTCTACTTATGAGCGATTCCGGCTTCTCCTTGATCGGCCTTGTGGGCCAACTTGACGGGCCGGTCCATGGTCCCCATATACTGGGCCCTGTAGGGAGGGAGACGTCGTCACCTGGACATAATTTTAAGCCCATCTCAACCGTTTCCTCCCAGGTTGCTCAGAAGCGGCCCAGTTTGTACTGCAGGCAACAACACAGGGGTGAAAACAGTATGGAAATTTCCCAACTTTCACAAAACTAATATAACAATAGTGTCTTTATCGATCGTTACCGTTTCAAAATTTTAGTTTTTTTCTAATTTCTTTTGGTGGCGCATTGAAGATGACACTAAATAGTTTAATTCATAAATATAACAAATTCCTGACTATTTTTGACCGTTTTCATAAAAATAATAAAATTAATAAAAAATATGATATTGTTTCTGATCATTTTCGATCATTTTCATCCCTACAACAACATAAATAGTAGGAGATTTTTCACATTCTTCTGCTCTTGCTGCAGAAATTCAGAATTGGGATTTAGCAATGCACTGTTCATAAGTGCTGGTGTAATTAACAACAGTGAATTAAAGTGACACCAAGAAGGTAAGAAATGGACAGCCTGACCTGCCCATATGGATGAAAAAAAAGAAGTGTCTTTTCGTTTGGAGATCACTGTTCCAGATCAGTAGTAGCATCTGCACCTGCCGGAATCGACTGCATTCAGTGAACTCGTAGGTTCAGAGGCATGAAAAGAGGCCAAGTTGATCATCGCACAATCCGCCTCAAAGCGCAAAACCATCTGAATCTCCGGATGCTTCCCTGTATTTCCAGCTTCCACCCATGGTATGGGGGTTGAATTTTTTCAGGGAAATTACAAATTTTGTAGTTAAAACTATCGAGTTAACTAAGTAAGAAAAACGAAACAAAAAAAGGGCAGCAGCACCATATTCAGATCCTGAACCCACTGACTATAAATATATTCCTCAGGGGAATGGTCTGAAAATCTGAAGAACAGTAGCATCATCAGACAATGAACACGTCATGCTCCTGTCCTGATGATTTCCAATCCGATCCTCAGCAACAGTGTCCCGAGCACCTGGGCTGCAGTCCCCATTCTCCTACTGAATATATGCAAAATGCAATGCAGCAATGGCGGCCATTGCCAACCTGCAGGCAAGAACATCTCCTGATTCGATTCCTGTGGGCAGAGAAGCTGAAAGCAAAATTCAGAGATCAGGCATGGCGGGGGCAACCCGGCGATTTGATCATCTGATGGCGACTTGCACTGACCCAGTTCGTCATCAGTTGCGTCGCGAATTCGCAAGCGAAATTTTATTCTTTCTTTTTTTTTTCCGGCAAAGCTGGCACTTTTTCTTTTTAGCCATTTGTCTCTTCTCTCTGCGTGGCATCTTCCGGTTGGGCAGGAGAGGAGCCACCGCTCGGTTAGCCTGGGCAGCCGTCCGAGCTCGCTGACGAAAACTCAATTTTATTTTAATATTTTTAAATTAATTAATGATGAAATTTCTATAGTAGATAGTGAAGATTACTCGGACTTGTAAATTTTTCTAACTCTGTCACTGCAGTTAGGTCTGAGTTTATCCCGGTGGGCGGCGGCGGCGGCGGCGGCAAACCGGGCTCACCGTCGTCGGTCGCGGCAGGTGGCCGGCAAACTCATGGAGGTGGGCCATGGTCTCTCATGGATGCTATGCTCTAATTGTCCCCAACTCCAGTATCAGCGCAGCTAAACCTGGCCACTCATATGATTGATTCTTCTCCTAGTCCACAATAGTTTTAATCTGTTGCAGATAAACTTTATTAAACACAATTAAGATTCTACCTTTATTCCTTTTTATCTCCCAATAAACAGATGGATATATAGTTAAACTCACATCTCAGGGTAGAATCAATAAAGCAGAATAACCGGCTTTATACTTTATAAATAACTGGCTTTATACTTTATACTTTAATGAGTTATATATACGGATCCTAATATTTTAGTTGCCGTATTTCTTTTCCAAGACATATGTTAAACTTAAAGTCAAATACCTCGAAATAATTTCTTTTCAGAGTCATACTTGATTTTAACGGTAATCCAATCAAACTAAGACCCCGTTTGGCAGATATAGGTTAAGCGGTGGTACGTTAAACGATAAAACCGTTAGCATATGATCAATTCAGTTTTAATTATTTCATACTTAAGAAATAAATTTATTTGATATAAAAAAATTCTATGTATAATATCGCACGAAATACACTTTAAAAAATATGCTAACGGAAATCAAGGTAAATTATATATTTTAATTAGGAAACAATATGTCTATTTGGGCAATTCAGTAAACCAAAAACAGTTCATCCGTGCACACGACAAAACCACGCAACCACCCAGACAAGGGGTTGCATGCAGCATGCATGTGAGCCCAAACCATGCAAAAATCAAAAGGGGATAACATGATTAATTCCATATCAGTGAACTCAATTAAGCATAGAGAGTCCTCTGCATTTTTTCACTTTTGCAATGTTCTAATAAATCCATCCGGTAAAGGACATAATCAATGGGCCGGCTTGATGGTGATCGCCCAACCAATTGGATCATCTGGCAGTGGACTCCAATCCGATACTCGAATTAGTTCAACCATGTCAATGAATCAAAGCTATAGCTATTGAATAAAGTTTCCTGTATAGAGATGAACGTTGCATAAAGCAGCTCGCTAATCAGGAGTAAGAAAATAGTTACCATGTTTGTTGATGAAAATGTTTCCTCTGTAAAAGGAACTACCAAAGCAAAATTCAGAATTTAGGACCTTTCATATAGCGTAAAAATTGACAATCTTAGTGGCGGCATATTATTGTGACCCGATTTTATCAAGGTTATATGAATGAAGCACCGATATTGTTTTCAAGTTGTACAATACTTTTGTCAAGATTTTAAGGTGTGGTCTGTTAATTGAATGAAAATCTCCCATCCTGCGATTTTTTTTTCTTCAGTAAAGGTTGGGTCTTGATCACAAAGCTAGCGTGCAGTGTATATTCTTGTATATATATCTTGCAAACAACGTGCATGAAAATGAAGAAATTAAAGAGTGAGAGCAACCTTCTTGTATAGTTCGTGCACTGTTCAATTTGTCATCGTCAACTGTGCCCAATCACATTTCGACTTGCAATAATCGCCTTTTATTTTTCTGTAGGTGGCTAGAGTCTCATGGTGCATCTAAAAGCTCTTAAACTTTTTTTTCATAAAAAAAACGATCGCTACTGCCTTTCTCAAAAAAGGACTGGAGTCTATGGAAGTAGGAGAGCTGAAGCAACACACTAGAGCATTATGACATTATCCTTTACTTTTAGAGACACTAAAGCCTTATATGTCACATTTGATTCTACAACTTTTGCAGCTTTGGTGCGTGTATAATTTCAACCAAAACCCTTTTGTGTAGTTTTCATCTTTTGAAGTGCATGCTAAAAAGATTTACGCAGAAAACCGAAACTCTGTTGATGTAGGAAGACGAATCTCGCCAATAACTCAATTATTGCAGCCAAGTGTACCGTTTGCATTTTTCTTCCAAATTTATAGCGTCTCAAGGTAAAATTATAAATATCATACCAAATCAGTGCTTTTAAGAGCAACAAGCAACATCGATAGTGAATAAGGAGAAGGTGGCATCTTTCTTTTTCGGTGCAAAGGTGAAAGGTTATATTTTATATGATTGAAAATGAAAAAGTCCCCCTCTTGCAGAGAGTGCTGAAGTGCCGAGGAGAAAATTTAGGAAGTCATAAAAAACGCATGAATTTCATAGGAAACAGTTCCAAGGTCCATTTTATGGAGCCTTTCCATTAAAAAAATTGGCACACTAGAGCCTCCCCCAACATATGCAATCCATGTAATGCTCAGTCCACTTCAGATTAATTGAACATTAACATAAAGATGGTTACAGATAAGAACATGGTTTTGCTACTAGTTGCTAATAGCTTGTAATATCCTGTAACTGTAGATTGCACCATTGCCTTTTAGGCCAAACTTGATAAGAACTAACTCAAGAAAAAAAAAGTTGGTTTCAGGATGACTCAAAGACTCATCACTCACAACCATGCCATCTTCAACTCTTCAAGTAATGCAAGATCTAGCTACCAATGCTGCAAAAAGGAAAAAAAAAAAAAAGCTTTCAGTTATAACAGAACACGGAGAGACATATCCCTTCATTGCTACTCCTCTGCTCCTGATTTGCCTGATCAGATCAACAGATTAGCATGATTCTTGCAACGTGAGATCCAATCCCAAAATGTCCAAAAGCGAGTTTAATTAGGGTTAGATATGTAAGCAAACCATAGTACCATGCAGTGCCAACTAAAGCTAAAAAGAGAATTGCTTTTGCAACTGTTATACTTAACAACCATGCTTGCACTGAGAGTATCAGGTTAGCAAGCTTATCAAGCAAAGAGAGGTGCTTTTGGAATATCCTTGCCGTAAGACCAGTGGCAAATCAGATGCAGATTATTTTCAGACCCTTCTAATCTAGGGAAGGAATTAACTACTAATTTAGTTAATTGCTAGCTAGCTAGTACGGTAGGTTTATTTTGGTAATTAAGATTATGATATAAAGTGTTGTCATATCATGACATACCTCTTGAATTGTCCCAAATCCTAGCTACCCATGTAGGATAATTATTTTCTTGATATCATCATGCATTGTGCCTAACAAATTGACCTCTGTAGAAATTACTTCTGGCAATCAGTCCACAAGCAAATTATAATTTTACATCATCGTTTACGCCTTAATTTGTTACCTTAAAACACTAATTAATCTTGTTTTCTCATTCATTTGTCATTTTCTTGTCATGTTAGTGCCTTAATTAGTGACTTATTAATGCATGGACCTCTATAAATAGGAGACTGAGCCAGGAGAGTACACAACATTGCCTCATCTCTCTCTGAAACAACAGAGAAAATTAAGCTGAAAACTGCAATGAGGCCGGGAGCCGAGTACGCCATGGTTCACGGCCCGGCGGCGGCGGGGCCGAGCTCGAGCGTGGTGGTGACGTCGACGTCGACGTCGGCATCGCTGGCGCCGCGGTCGCCGTGGCAGTCGCCGGTGCCGTACCTGTTCGGCGGGCTGGCGGCGATGCTGGGGCTCATAGCGCTGTCGCTCCTCGCGCTGGCATGCTCGTACTGGAAGCTCGCCGGCAGCGGCTCGGACGGCGGCGGCGGCGGGCAAGATGGCGGCGAGGAGAGATGGGATGGTGGTGGGGAGAAGGGCTCGGGCGGTGGTGGCGCCGGGCTGGCGCGGGAGTGGCGGGACCACGTGGTGGTGATCATGGCCGGCGACGAGCGGCCGACGTTCCTTGCCACCCCGGCGTCGAGCCGCGCCAAGGACGGCACCGAGCCGGCGGCGTCCGACGTGGCCGTGTGCTGCAGCTGCGGCGGCGCCTCCGGTTCGTCGTTGACGGAGGTGAAGACGTCGGCGGCGGCGGCGGAGTGCGAGCCCAGAACGCGGCCAGCCGGCGACGGCGAGCCGCAGGTGCAGAGCCCAAGTGAGCAAGCCAGCAGCAGCCACAGCTCTGTAATTAGCTAACTGAACATAAAATTAAGATCACAATTAATTAAGTAGATTTAACTGCTAGTCTTCTTGAATCTTTCTTGTGACATTTTTATTTTTATTTACTGCATGTAAAGGGACTGTAAATACATTTAGATGAGTGAACTAATCAATGCAAATTGATGATTTTCTAAGGATTGTACTTTTTTTCCTAGAAACTGCAGGAGTATTAATGTATAATATTTGCAGAATATATAAAAAAAAATTAAGGAAGAAAAGGGGTTTATATAAGATTGCCTGGATGTAATTGCCAATTGAGTTTATCCGTCTCTTTTATAATAGTACATTCGAGTACAAAGTAATTGATGTAGGAGTATATGTATATGTTTCCACTGGAATAAAATCGATTTAGACCCCTTCTTTTAAATTCGTTGCACCAACGATAGTGGAACAAATTAACAGATAAAATTACTTCTATTATAATAAAAGTAATAGAGTACTATGTAGAGAAAAAAAGTAATTATATACTACGTATATATACGTTTAGGGCTACTTTGAAACGTATAATTTTCAAAACAGAAGAGTAGAAAAGAAAACGAAGATTTTAAGCGTCTGATATCTCAACTCAAATCCTTTGTACTAAACATGAGAAAGCAATAGTCCAGAGGACCAGCGCCGGCAAGGAGCATCATCATGGCCGTGCAGGCTTGTTGAAGCCCATTTTGCATGGAAAGTGAGCCTGACCCTGACCTCGGACAGGTTCTCGGCCGTGAGCTGTCAGCTCTATAATATTTCTTGTCTGCCTGGACCGCTTAATTGATACTCCCTCCTATATATTTGGTCAGATTACATATAATCATTGACATTACACATTAAAATGCAAGACACTGCATATTACACACTAGAATATTCTATTCTGACTCTTGTTCTATACACAACTATATATAAAGATGTGTGATGAGAATAAAGAGCACGACTACATAGATTTGTAACGAGAATAAGGAACTAATACATACTACGTGCCGAAATTTAGAGATAATAATTATGCCAATTTTTGACAACTTTGAATGATATCTTGCGTTGGTGTTATTACATGTTGCTGCGTTATTTCCTGATGTGCTCTTTATTGAGTGAACCATGGTTATAGTTTATCTGAAGCAAAGTCACGATTCTTTCTATTATATAAACAAATTAAAATAGAGAACATAATCTGACACAAATTCTATAGAAATACTTAAGTCAATTGATCGTTGTTGCCCATGCTCTCAGTGAACTGGAAGGGGCACCTGAAACGTTGAGAATTCGTGGGTAAGCCGACAGGTCGGATTAGATGCTCCCCTGTCCTGTCAACTTGTATACAAGATATTATTCTCCAAACGACTTTGAGTAAGAAATTAATTGATTAATTAATATGGTCATCAATATGATCACCTTGACTCCTCGAGCAAATTAATTTGACTCCTTTCATCCATGCATGCTCACCCTGAAAATTCATCGTCGTCGGTCGTCTTGTTGCTCGATCGGGTCGTTCGCCACCTCGCCGCCGGCGAAGTCGACGCCGTCCGTCGCGAGGGAAATTATAAATCGAGTCGCCGGATACAACGATGGTCGCCGGAACCTTCTCACGACCACCGGCGGCGACACTCGCCGCCGCCGCGGCGAGAGCAAACCGGAGCGCGCCATGGAAGCGGCCATTGCCACAGAATAGTGACCGTTCATTTTTTTCTATTCAACGGCCATAGATCGACTTAAACGAGGCCATAAACTTTCTAGGCCAAACTGGGCCATCACAAAGAACTGCGGTCCATATCTCGATGGGCCTCCTGGGCAGACCCTTTCGTGCTCAACGACAATGTGGGCCCAGCGTTGGTACGCTCACAAGGAATAAGTCTAGCTTGTGTCCCTCATGTCTTGCTCGTGATTGAACCATTTTCTTCAACCGCAAAATCAGATATAACGCCTCTCCAATCTTTAAAAAACCGATGCAAATCAACTCCTTCGTTTATTTTAGGAGGTGGTATTTTGCTGACGTGACATATTAACCATGTTAACTAGCTAAATCAGCAGGTGTGGCCCACGTGTCATCCTAATCTCGATGGACAGCTCTCAACACCTCCCTTGCCATACCCCTTCAGACCCAGCCTCCTCCCGGTCCCGACGAGGCCGAGTCCGGCCAGGTCGACGGACGCTGCGCACGAGACACCGTAGTCGATCGGCCTCCAGCTTGGCGACGTCCTCGCCGACTCCGATGCAGATGCCGACGCCGACGAGCCGCACTGACGGGGTCGACGACGAGGTCCCTGACGGCTGGCGCGCGCGGGACGCGGTTGGCGTCGAACAGCTGCAGGACGAGGCAGCGCCGCAGCGCGCGCCGGCGGGCAGAGCTGAAGGAAGAGGCCGGTCGCCGCCGCAGCGCGCGGACGCCGCGCACCCACTCGTCGGTGGCCGCGACGTCATGGCGGAAGCGAAGCGCACCGTGCGGGCGGGTCGTCGTCATCATCGTGCGTGCGTGCGTTGAGGCGCAGTTAGCAGCTCTAGCTAGCTAGTGACATTGGATCAGAGGTTGTACTTACTGTTGTGCATGCATCAGTTGATCGTGGTTATGCCTCGTATTTGTGGTGTAAAATGAGCTGATCCATTGGATGGCTATAGGAACGACACTGTACTTTGGAAAGTTGAAATGACGGGTCGATGAAATCCTAATCCCAAAGAGTCAGTCCTTCGAATCCTAATCGGCTAGTTCGAAAGAAAATGGTATTGGATTTTACCTGCTGACTCAGCTAGTCAATCGCGGTTAACCTACCACATCATTGCGGCGCAGCAGGCGCAGGACCTGCGGATCCTCTCGCCACCTCAACAAGTCACCGCCGCCGTCTCCGATGCATATCACATCCGTACGTACAGAGATTTGTAGGTTCCCAACATTTTTTAGCCTATCATGAACTCATGATACGAATGCAACACTATCTCATCTTCAGAATTGTTGGGGTATTTTGCCATAATACTCTCACACGGGAACTCTCCTCCGTTGCCGTCTATTTGATTCCTCTATGGCCGCATTCAGTTGATTGACTCATCCCGTCATCCGCCGCTGCTCGGTCGGGTGCTCTCTCATGTGTACTCCACTACTCCTGTCTCCCTGTGACAAATGTACATCCAGGCTAGCACCGGCCACTAATTGGTAAGGTCTAGATTTGTTTCAATTAGTCCATTGCTTTTCTAGCTTTGTAATTTATATGAGTTCATCCACTAGTATATTAATTTTCTAAATCATCGGTTTGTTATTTTATCACGTCGTAAGTTTAAATGGTTTGCCAATTTTATACATTGAGAAAAATATTTAGATGTGACTGATATTCATACCATATTTCATAACTATGCATTTAGAAATGTTCGAACAAATTTTAAGCTGGTACATATGAAGTTTTCAATATGGATATTGATTTTGAAATGAAGTATTTATATATTTGGTACATATATATTGATTATTATTTAGATGTTTATATCAAGGGCCCCTGTTTTTGATTTTGTCCCAGGCCACCAATACCTCAGGACCGGACCTACGGTTGAGGGAGACGATTCAATCGAGAGTATAAAACAGACTTATTCCGTCTCACAACGGTGGATTTAATTGGATGGGCCAGCTTGGATCGCAACAAAAGGTAGCGATCATAATTATGTGGGCCTTATATTTGTAAGCTACAGAGAGAGAATATGGGCCTACGGAGTCTGGAGGGTATAAACAGAAATATTGAGTAATGTGAGGTTCTCAACTGTAAATGCAACGCTACTCCGGCCTCCCCCAAAACCCTCGCTGGTCGCTCTACGGTTGGCGCCGCCGCCGCGGCCACCGTCGCCATGCCCTGGCCTCGCCACGTCGCCGTCAACCTCGCCGTACGCGGGGCTCCTGTATATGGGGCACTGTCCACGCCGTCGTCTCACGCCTCCCAGCCAAGGACGGCGGCGCGCACCGCCGTGCTCTCCTCCCGCTGGCGGCCGCCTCTGGCGCTCCACCCCGCTCGTCCTCGTCGACGCCCATCTCCTCCCGGATCCGGGAGGCGGCGAGGGCCTCCACGCGCGCGCCATCGCAGACACCGTCTCCCGCGTCCTGGAGGCGCACCGGGGCCCTTCCTCTCCGTCAGCCTCACCAGCAGCTTCATGGGCTTGAGCTGCAGCGCGTCGAGCACCTCGTCTTCGTCAGCCGCCCCCGTGCCCTCCCCTACGTGCGCCTCCCTGCCGAGATCTTCAGGTGTTCCTCTCTCCGCAGCCTCTACATCGACGAAGTCGCCGCCTGGAGGGGCTATTCCTCTGGAGAAACTTTACCAACAACACCACGGTCAAGATTGGCAATGCCCATCAGCTGCGTACACTGGGTTACATGCGGCCGGGAGTCGATGTGCTGGAGATTCGTAACGCCATCGGAGGCGGTTTTTCTGCAAAGGAAAAGGTTCCAGGCTCTTCCTGCAAACTAGAAACTGATTTTTCCAAAAATAAAAGTATGTACTATTTTTTTTTTCTTGCTATCTTTTGTCCTCTGTAAGTGATAATGCGATATGGTGTGTGATTGATGGTAGGAAGGGTGATCTGCTTCTGTTCATGATCCGCTAAGAGCCCCAGAGAGAGAGAGAGAGTGTGTGTTCTTCCATAGAGACAGGAAGGGAAAAAGAGAGTAGATCTTTTGTGCATGGTCTGTGGAGATAGAACAGAGATGTTCTTTTATTTATTTGTATTTGGATTATTTTTTTTCTTGAACTACATGAGCAAACATGCTATTGATCAGTTCTTGGATCCGACTTCTTCTGTGTTTTAGTGATACTAGTGGATGCCCATGCGTTGCAATGGAAAAAAATACACCAACTTTAAATCTTGATGAGATGATTACAAATAATTAATTCATTATAAAAAAATATTCTTTTAGCATAAACAACAATTACATCTGATGTTAATGATTTTTACATATTTAGCAACATAAATAGTGAAATATTACGATACAAATGTGATAAAACAACACATAATAATTCCAAGGGCATCAAAAGGATCAAAGTTTGAAAATCTACTGAGATAGTCCCATAATACGGTTACATCACCAATGCAACAGAGCATTGACCATAATACAGTTACAATACCAATGCAATAGACGTTCAAAGTCTTACTACAACAAATTACATAGTGAACCATCATCTAGCAAGCATGCTAGTTAGAATTATCCTAGGCACAAGATTTCCATCTACTTCTAGCAAGCATCATTGCTATGAATATCCTAGCCAAAAGCCAAAGGCTGAAATATATTATATTTGTAATTTTGAATATTAATTAATATCGTAGTGGGTACTATATGGACTCTTCTCTCATTAATACTTATTTTTAATTCAGAATTCCATTCATTTGTAATTGGATTTGTATTTCAAATCTTTTTTTCTACTTTTGGAAATTTAATTTATTTTTTGTTTTAAATTTTAATTAATCTTACATTGGGTTCTATTTGAACTTTTCTTAAAATATTTTTCAATTTTTAATTCTGATTTTAGTTAATTTCTATATTGTATTTCTAACCTCTATATCGAGCGTGGTGGCTCTTTTTTAGTTGCCTTAGTAATATATATATAGATAGATAAATAGATTATTCATCCCTATAAACGACTGTGAATAATTTATATCAATGGTTCATCAATATGTGCAACTGTGTAGCTCACCGTACATTTGCAAAAGTATACCAAATAGAAAATTCCTTGTCAGCCTTGTTTGGCGCTTAAAATTTTTGAACTTAGGTGCCGCCTACTGAATAGATTATTTGGCGTTAATACTGGAGTTGATCGGTCCTGCTCTTGTTCAATGTGGTCCAATAATGGTTGCAATCAGTGGTTACGACAGTTATCCATGGCAATCAGCCTGGTTGAGGGTGGTTACTCAGCCGTTATACTGGTTTTTCCACACACTTTCTGTTTGCCTCATGTACCCGTCTCATCGGGCACGTCCTTTAAATTGAGGGGAGAGGTGGGGGGGTCCAGGCACGGTTTCCTTGGCTTGCTTTTGTGGAGCACGCGGGCAAGAGAGTGGAGAGGGTGAGTGGAGGTGGTGTAGCTTGGGTAAGTGGAAAAAATGGAGAGGAGGGCCGACATTGGTGGTTGCGGAAATGGCGGCGAGCGAGGTGCTGGCAGTCGAGGGGCCGAAGGCTATGTGGGACAAGGGGCTGCTGGCGGGGGCCTACTTCGCTGGCGGTTGGGACCGGAGGTGCCGGAGATCGAGGTGCAGCAGCGAGCTATTCCACCGGCGCAGGCGACGGGTGGCGCTTCCATTGGCGGGGGCGCTGGGAAGGTGGTGCCTAAGCATTCCCGTCAAGGGGAAACCTTACTGGTAGGGGTGGCCACTGTTTTGCGCTGGGTATGCTCTAGTCTACGATTTGTCGGGGCAACCATCTTCACCATCTTAGCTTGGATGGTTCGCTCGGTGGTCTTGCTCTGGGAATGGTGGCAAGATCTGATCGAGTATGACCACTCTGATTTCTTATGCGTGGCAGTTTGTCTCCTCATTGTGTTTGTCCCGATCGTTTTTGTTTCTACTCTGATAGCACTGCTGGAGTAGATAATTGATGAAATTGTTGCCAAGTCTTGGCGTGTATCCCTTATGTACGAACTTGCATGATCTCTACTTTAATCTTTCTGCCTATGTGTTGTAAGTATGGTCACCTCTAACTGATACATGTGCCTGACTTGTGTTGCTTGTGCATGTGGGATTTCTGGTTTTTCTCAATATACTTAGTCCCTTGTAGGTTTGGGCATCATCTTTATTCGGCGGGATAATCCATTCTTAATCGATAAATGACTTCCTGTTAGAACTGCACTTTGGCCTAAGGGTCATTATGGACAGTCATTTCTAAACCATTAAGTCATGTGGGCAAGAGATTGCATTACTCCATAATCAATTTTCTTTTACAAGGTACCAGGTAATACATCTCTGGAAAGGGAAAGGGATCTAATATTACTGGATTGGGTAGTACCTAACAGGGCCTAAGCGCATCCCTTCTCATGGTGATGGTTGGGGTGGGAGAGGATCAACTTCCATCGGAGGCTTACGACGGACCCTGCCCACCCTCCCGCTCTGGATGCTGCGGGCTATCGTCGACACCTGTAAGAGCTGCAAGGTTGTGTGCTCTAGAGCTAGGCGCTGATAGAGAGATTCCAGATCGGCGTATCGATCCCGGAGTTCGTCAAGTTCTTCAAGAGCTTGCTCGTAGGCATTCTCGGTGGTGTGGGCTAGCTCGGAGAGAAGGGTGCACCTACTCCCTTCGGGCTCTCCAGTCAGGCGGAGGCGGCACCCGTTGTCGTCTCCTTCGCGGTACGGGTGCATGCCAAAGTTGTTGGCCACACCCAAGGGGATGCTAATCCCGCAAAGCTGCAGAAGGGCTTCACGGAACGCGTCCCGAACAACAGCTGCAAGGGTGAACCGGGGATGGCGAATCTGGAACGCGAGCACTTCGTCTCCATCTCCCTGGAAGCGGAGGAAGATTTTCACCTTCCAACTCTCGAGGGATCCCCGCATGATCCGCTCACAACAATAGACTGACTCCTCGATGTACCCTAGTTGTTGGAGTAGGTAGTTCAACTGTTGGGCATACCCGTTAGGGTTTTCCATGGGCCAAGGGTTTTTTTTTGACTGTCTGAGTTCAAGAGGGGGGTGTGCCCTTTTCGAAGTTGCAATGGGTTTCTTTTATAGGCACCATTTTGTCGGTGGTTCCTGTATCCCATCGGTTGGGTTTCCATTGACATTTCTTGGGAAGGGGCGAGTCCGGATTTTCTGGGATTCTGGATCTGTGGGGTTCGTTTCGAATCGTCCTGTGATCAAACTGCTTGGGAAGGGGCGAGTCCGGATTTTCTGGGATTCTGGATCTGTGGGGTTCGTTTCGAATCGTCCTGTGGTCGGTGCGTGTCTTCAATGCCATACCATCCTTTTTGTGGTGTTTCCGACATGGCTTTGGATAGAACACGCTAACACGTCACGCTAACACGCAAGACATGTAAAAGGTAACTTTTGCTACTGAGAACTACCCATACTATCTCTATTGCTATTTGTTAGTTTTATAGTCCGGATCTACAAGTCACTCATCCTAGAAGAGCAAACAAAACTCTTTGACCATTTTCCTTAAGAGTAGGTTTAATAATGCCATCAACTTGCTAGTATAGCCTGTTAGTATAGTTCGCCCATATAACAATGGTCTTTATTACTATCGTTTGTGGTAACAACTGATATATTTTTTAATTGATATTGTTATTGCATCATTCACGGTTGTTCCAAGCATGAACCGATCTCTATCAGGCTCATTTCTCTTTCTTCATTGTACAACGTGCTATAGCCAGGCGATAATTCTATCGTCGGCTTGCGTTCTCTACCATTCTTTCCTCCAGCACAACAGTGAGGCCGACGTGGTCACGCTATCACCGGTCCAGGATGACCTATTTAAACATGCTCTAGTACACATGCCAACCTCTAAAAATAGAGTACGATATTTTGGAACATGGAGAGTATTCTATACATTTTCTTATGTACTCGTAGTATATCACTAATTCATCACTGTAAACCATGTCTGCAATATGTCTAATCCTACATCAAATATAGTAGTAACAGAGTCCACCTATTGTGAGCTCAGACGCTAGGACGAAACAGTAAAACAGAGTACTCACGAGTACTTCGTGTACGTGGCAGTACTTCGTACAGTGACGAGTACTCACGAGTACGTGTAGTACGGCTCGCGTGGATTTCGCCTGCCCTGTCTGGTCTGCCTCGCTACTGATCGACGACCTGCTTCCGCACGCTGCGTCCCTGCGCGCCTTCCGTATGGCCGAAACAGCCGTCGTTTCGTTTCCGCATGTTGCCGTCGTTGTGATCGATACACACACTGCGACGCACCGCGGGGAGACGTCGACGGCGACGGCGGCGGACAAACGAAGCAACGATCGAACACGTCGAGAACGAAGCTGATGCGAATGACGACGATTCGAGCCGCCGTGCCGAAGCGGGCCGTGGCGGTGGCCGTGGCCGTCTCCCACGCAGGCACGCAGCGCAGAGGGCAAGAGGCCCATCTCCACCCATATGGCTCCCACGACCCCGTCACGTGGCTCCACCACCATCCCCCCGCCAAACTCGGGGCCCACGCACACGCCCCGCACCGGCAAACCGCAGACGCACGCACGGGCACGGCGCCCGCTCCTTGAATCAACCGTACCAGATGCATCGCACAACAGCCGTTCGTCACGTCCACCAGCCAGAGCGCGGCCAAGATCAGGGAGCCTTCGGCTTGCAGGAGGAGTTGGGTCGTCGTGGCGTTTCGCACCCGAGAGACGGTGGCGCGGCGCGACGGCGGAGGCGGCGCGACAACAGCGGCGGATGGGCGGCGGCGGCGGTGCGACACGACGGCGGAGGCGGCGCAACGGCGGCGGCAGCGGGGCGGCGCGACGGCGGCGGCAGATGAGCGGAGGCGGCGCAGGAGAGAGACGTGGAGGCAGGAGAGAGATGAAGATGAGAGAGACGTGGGAACGGATACCACGTTTACTCTCTTTTTTGTTAAGATATAAGTCGGATGCTTTCATCCATAACCGACTCAGAAAAAAGGAAGAGATGCGACGGTTGGTCACAACCCTTCCCAACCAACGCATCCCTTCCCCCTCTATATATTGTACCATTTGATCAATAAAGATGACTCAATTCTCTCTCTCAATTCCCTCTCACACATATCAATTTGTAACACGTTATCAGCCTTTTGCTCTCACAAAGTGAAAGGGAAGGAGAAGAAGTGAAGAACAGAAGAACAACAAAGAAGGTATGCCTACCTTCAATTCAATCCTCGACGCCGTTCTTGGTCTTCCTCGCCACCAGCGATTTCGCCGCCTTCAACAACTCTTTCGCCGTACGAGGAGGATGCGCCGGGGATCTCGCGGCGGCCGGGCTAGGGTTGGTGGCCGCCGCCATCACCCTCGCCGTCGTGTGGCTGCCACCCCACCGGTGGTTGCCACGCCGGTCTCCGCACCACCGGCCACCGCTCCTCCACCCAGTGCCTCAACGATCGCTGGAGTTCCCCACCGCATCCAAGTCCAGGGGATATAATACTGTACCACCCATGGATGGACAACGGTGGTTACACCCGGCGGAGCTTACTTCTCTCTTCCGATGGAGATGCAATCTCCACCGGCCCCGTTCATCGCCGCACCGCCATCTCCGACCCCGCCCCCAATCCCTCCACCAAGCCGAGGCTGCTCCCCAACCCCCGCGCCACCAGGTTTCGGCCGGACCGGCACCCTAGCCGCGCGCACGGGGGAGCCGGCCTACTTCATGCCATCATCGTCTCGCCGCCACGCCGGTGAAGCCGCTGCTCGCCGTCCCGACCTCCGCCATACCTTCGTCGCCGTTCCCCATGGCTCTCCGAGCCGGACCTTGCCAAACGGGGTCCCGGGGAACGACGTCCGGGTCTGGCCGGTTTCCGACTCCGACGAGGAGCGGGAGCCGCCGGCCTAATTTGGCCGGTTATCCGTCGGCGGACGGAGGGGCGGCCGACGGAGGCAATTGGCGGTGGAGAAGACGGTGGCGGGAGTGGTAGGCGGCAGCGCAAGTCGGGATGGCGACGGGCGGCGGCGGCGCAGAAGGCGCGTGGGTGGCGGCGGCACAAGGCGGAATGGCGACGGGCGGCGACGGCGCAGAAGGCGCGTAGGCGGCGGCGCAAAAGGCGGCATACGGTGGCGGCGCAAACCGCTGGGCGGTTAGGGTTTCTAACCCTAACCCCCACGCCTCTGCCCTTTAGCCCACGGGACACCTGGGCCGGCGACATGGGCCGGCGCTGCCCCTAAGCGGTGGTGGGCCGAATCCTGTTGATTTCGGCCCACCACCTATCCACCTTTTATTTTTTATTTGATTTTTCACTTTCTTAGCAGATTTACAGATTAGTCCCTAGAATTTAGTTAATTTAGTTCAGCAGATTATCAATTGTACAAACAATTAAGTAATGGTCCTGTAGACCGCTCATGTTATATGTTAATTAACATAGGTGTTTATTTAAATACCCTGCTTCACTAAATTAATTAATTATCTTAATAAAATGCCTTTTGCATATTATTTCAAGACACTCTATTTCCTCGCTTCATTATTTTACAAAATTCTATAAATTTTGTACTTTAATTTAGCAAAATCTCTTAATTATGTCCAACATGATTAATAGAGGTTAATACATGTTTGACTGCACATTTTGACTTGGAATTTAATCACATGTAGATGGAGTCCTATACTTTAGTCACAATGACCATAACCTAGGCAGCGAGTAACTCGCCCATCATTAGTAGTCTACATTTTAAGATGATTACCCGATGGAGTCCTACTAATTGGCCACAATGGTCATAACCTAGGCAGCGAGTATCTCGCCCATCACAAAGAGATCTACATCTTACGATGATTACCCACATGTGACTATTTTCTGAGCATATGTTTTTGGAAAATGAGGTTATTTGAAATTGAATGAGCACAAGGTAGTGGAGTCCTAAACATTGGCTGCGGTATATTCATTATAATATATTTGCCTGGAGACCATGTTTTAGGCAGCAAGTATAACTTGCCCACTATTAAGAGATCTACTCCATTGTTTAATTACTTGGAGATTATCCACATTGTGTCTCTTCATTTTGAATTCTACTCAAATTTGTAAGGTCTATTACCTACATCTTCCCGAAACATTACAAAATATGAAGTCCTACATTAAATATTATCATTACAACATTGATATCATGTTTTTATTAATTTACCTCTGTAAATTAATAATGTCAACCATGATTGTAGGAACATGACAACTAAGGAGTTCGACGAACTCGCCCTTGATGGGAGTAACTACCCAATTTGGGCTTCTGATATCAAGATTAATTTTGCTTCTCGTGGGATTTCAAATACAATTGAGAAACCCAATGATGGGGATCCACCAATTGAGAACAGAAAGACAAATACTGCACTTTTCCTTTTAAGGCTCTACATACATAAAGATCTCAAACATGAGTACATGTTGGAGACGAGCCCTCTCAACTTATGGAAAGCTCTTAAAGAGCGTTATGATAGCAAAAGGAAATCATCTGGCCAGAAGCCAATTATGAGTGGAGTCAAATACGCCTACAGGATTTCAAAACTGTGGCAGATTTCAATCATGCTGTTCATAAAATTTGCTCTAAGTTGAAGTTTTGCGAAAAAGAGCCAACGGAGGCAGAGAAGATAGAGAAAACCCTATCAACTATGCTTCCGGAGGACAGGATACTGAATCAACAGTATCGCACAAATAATTTCCAGAAATATTCTCAGCTTATACATACATTATCTCAGGCAGAAAAACATCATGAGCTTGCTAAAATGAATGCTCAACAGCGCCCCCTGGCTCTACCCCACTGCCTGAGGTACATTTCAATGCCAAAAATAATGCTGAGAACAAGAAAGGATTCAAGGGAAATTATTCGAATAACCCTAAGAATCCTGCTGGAAAACGCAAACGCAACAACAAGCGAAAATCCAATAGTCGAAAGAAAGGAAAAGGAAAGGGTAAGGCACCACAACCTCGTGGCAACAACAATAAGCATTGCAACAAGTGTGGATCTGACTATCATATAGCTAAAGATTGCCGAATCCCAAAACACCTTGTTCTTCTGTATCAGAAATCCCTTAAAGAGAAAAAATCTTCAGAGGAACCAAGATTTGAAGCCCATTTCAATCTTACAAGTGAAACAAGACCTGAGGTTGGAAGTTCTCACCAGGCTCCTATTGAACCAGAGAACAATCTCGATCTTCACCCAGAGGATGTTGCTCCACTCTCTGCGATGGACGACATGCTCATCGAATACTGCTCATCAGATCCACTTGGAGATTTACAGTAATCTCAGTGCGTCCCACTTGGAGATGAAGTTACTTTTCTCTCAGTGTGTGAGACTATATATCGATATCATTTTAGTTTGTCAAACAATATTTGTTGTAATAGTAGTCAAGTACAAACTCCCTTAGATTATAAGGTTGTAAGACTTACTAGTCATTAGAGTATGTACTTTTAAACCTATGTAAATGTCAGACTATGTATTTGATGTTTAATTATTGTATGTATGTATATATATTGAATAAAAAAGTTCTTCACTAAGAATTTTTTTTCTCTATAGATGTCTAAGGATATCGCTCTGATTGAAGAGGAATTATGTCTTGTGGACAGTGGTACCACAAACTCTATACTTAGGGAGATCAAATACTTTCAAACTCTCAAGAAGAGAGAAGGCAAAGTTTTGACCATCGCTGGACGCGATACTGTGATAGTTGGCTCTAGACGAGCAATTATTACACTCCCAATGGGTACACAAATTACAATCGAGGATGCCTTACCGTATCCTGATTCAACTCGTACTCTACTAAGTTATAGAGATATCCGTCAAAATGGTTTCCACATTGAAACCCAAATGTATAATCGAGAAGAATTTCTTCTCTTAACTAAACAAAACGGATATGGCAAACGCATTTGCGAAAAAATTCCATCTCTCACATCAGGGTTGTACTATACATACATTAAGCCAGTTACACATGTTGCGTATAAAGTAATTTTTCAAAATGTTGATGCATTCCACACTTGGCACGATCGACTTGGACACCCCGGTATCGGGATGATGAGAAAAATTATTAGCAACTCTATTGGTCATCATTTGATTACTGAAAAATTTCCCAAATCCTCTGATTTCGTATGCACTGCATGTGCTACTGGGAAACTGATTTTGAGACCATCTTATCTCAAAATTAGAGCCGAACCACTTAAATTACTTGAATGCATTCAAGGTGATATTTGTGGCCCTATTGTGCCAAGATCTGGACCGTTCAGGTACTTTATGGTTTTGATTGATGCATCTACTAGATGGTCTCATGTGTGTCTTCTATCGACACGAAACCATGCTTTTGCTAAAACAAATATCTCAAATTATAAGGTTGAAGGCAAATTACCCTGAACATAGGATTCAATCAATCCGTATGGACAACGCTATTGAATTTACATCTCATGCTTTTGATGATTATTGCATTGCATTGGGAATTCAGGTTCAGCACTCTATTCCATATGTCCACACACAAAATGGTTTGGCTGAATCATTAATCAAAAGAATCAAGCTTATTGCTAGACCATTATTGATGAATTGCAAATTACCTTCGTCGTGTTGGGGTCATGCAGTTCTGCACGCTGCTGACCTTGTCCAACTATGACCAACTGCATATCATGACACTTCCCCAATGCAGTTAGTACGTGGAAATCCTCCAAGTATTTCCCATTTGCGTAAGTTCGGATGTGCTGTATACATACCGATCTCACCACCACAGCGTACTGCTATGGGCCCACACAGGAAAGTGGGGATCTATGTGGGATTTAAATCTCCGTCGATCATAAAGTATTTAGAACCCTTAACAGGTGATCTATTTACTGCCCGGTTCGCTGACTCTATCTTTGATGAGGAACATTTCCCGGCATTAGGGGGAGAATTCAAGTACCAGAATGAATGCCAGGAAATTGATTGGGATGCCCAGGGTATTCTAGCCTCAGATCCACGTACTACTGAAACTGAACTTCAGGTTCAGAAGATTATACATTTGCAACGCCTTGCAAATAACCTGCCAGATGCATTTACTAATTACAAAGATGTGACTAAATCTTTCATTCCCGCTCAGAATGCGCCAGAAAGAGTGGAGGTACCAAATAAAACTGCTCAACTTCCACTCACTAAAAAGAGAGGAAGAAGTATGGCCATTCAGCGAGATACAATTGCTAATAAGCAAAGAAAGATGGTAAATGCAAACCAACCTTTAGTTGGTACACACCAAATTGATACTATATATCAAGCAGATCGTGATAATCTGCAACCTAGCTTGGTGGTGCACAATGCTGAGACTAGGAATTCGGAAGACCGTAGACACATTGTTTTGGGAGAACAAGATGAGTCTATAAGGGTTGATGAAATTGCCATCAACTACTCTGAAACTGGAGAATCTTTTGATAGAAGATCTACAATAGTTGACACTTATTTTTCTGAACAAATTGCTGACTGCCTCCAAGTTGATCCAGAACCTAGGACTATAAAAGAGTGCCAAAAGCGCTCTGACTGGAACAAATGGAAAGCCGCAATTGACGCAGAATTAACCTCGCTTTATAAAAGAGATGTATTCTTGGCTGTAATGCCTACTCCTCGTGGTATCTTCCCTGTGGGATACAAATGGGTTTTCGTCCGAAAACGGAATGAAAACAACGAGGTGGTGAGATATAAAGCAAGGCTTGTAGCACAAGGTTTTACGCAAAGACCTGGCGTTGATTTCAACGAAACTTATTCTCCGGTTATGAGTGGTATAACTTTCCGATATTTAATATCATTGGCAGTACAAAATTGTCTATTTATGCAGTTGATGGACGTAGTGACAACATATCTTTATGGGTCACTTGATTCTGAAATTTACATGAAGGTTCCTGACGGAATCGACATCCCGAATCAAAAGGTAAATCGTAACATGTATTGTGTCAAATTGCAGAAGTCACTTTATGGCTTAAAACAATCGGGCAGAATGTGGTACAACCGATTAAGTGAATTTCTTTCGTTAAAGGGATACACTAAAAGTGATGATTGCCCGTGCGTGTTTATCAAACAATCCCCCACGGGATTTTGTATTATCTCAGTATATGTCGATGATCTAAATATCATTGGAAATACACAAGATATTAATGAAGCACGTCATCATTTAAAGACGGAATTTGAAATGAAGGATTTGGGTCAAACCAAATTTTGCTTAGGTCTACAACTTGAGCATTTACCTTCTGGAATCCTTGTGCACCAAAGTGCATATACCCAAAAAAGATTGGAGAAATTCAACATGGATAAGTCATATCCTTCCAAAACCCCTATGGTGGTTCGATCTCTAGACGTAGAGAAAGATCCATTTAGACCAAAGGAAGATGGAGAGGATGTGCTTGGACCTGATTTTCCATTCCTTAGTGCTATTGGCGCACTTATGTATCTTGCAAATAGTACAAGACCAGATATTGCTTTTGCGGTAAATCTATTAGCAAGGTACAGCGCTGCTCCTACCAAACGCCATTAGACTGGAGTTAAGAATGTCTTTCGATATCTTAATGGCACAAGAGATCTAGGACTTTTCTTTAAAAAGAACCAAGATCTGACTTTAATTGGGTATACTGATGCTGGCTATCTATCTGATCCCCACAATGCCAGATCACAAACAGGATTCGTGTTTTTACAAGGTGGAACAGCTATTTCATGGAAGTCATCTAAACAGACTCTGGTAGCTACTTCCACAAACCATTCTGAAATAATTGCATTATATGAGGCATCACGTGAATGCGTGTGGCTTCGCAGAATGGTTAACCACATACTAAAATCTTGTGGTATAGGTTCACTAGAATCGCCTACAATTATCTATGAAGATAATGTTGCTTGTGTTGTTCAGATGGAAACTGGTTATATTAAGAGCAACATCACTAAGCATATTACTCCTAAATTATTTTATCCTCATGAGCTTCAACAACACGGAGAGATAAACATCTTGCAAACAAAGTCATGTGATAATCTTGCTGATTTATTCACAAAATCTCTACCATACTCCGCATTCTTTAAATGTGTTGAGGGCATTGGTATGAGATGACTTAAAAATTTGCAAGACACAGGGGGAGTACCTCTCTCTGGAAAATAACCTCTTTCCATTATATTATACTCTTTTTCCTTTGTATGAGTTTTACCTTTAGGTTTTCTCATTCAAAGTTTTTAACGAGGTAATATCAACACAAGTTATATGTCTTATCATTTTGTTTTTCCCCACTGGGGTTTTTACTAAATGATAATTGTAGACATCATACAATTTTGGACTATACTATGAGCTTTACTTATAAAAGTCTAAATATCGCTAATAATATATCAGATTCTCCTTATTTTTCCCACTGGGTTTTTGAGGAGTTTATCTGATGTATCTAATATACTAATTATAATTATTTCTAAGATTATCTTTACAGATATCTGGAACAATAAGAGAGCGATGATCAAAGTTCGGATTCGATCAAGGGGGAGTGTTAAGATATAAGTTGGATGCTCTCATCCATAACCGACTCAGAAAAAAGGAAGAGATGCGACGGTTGGTCGCAACCCTTCCCAACCAACGCATCCCTTCCCCCTCTATATATTGTACCATTTGATCAATAAAGATGACTCAATTCTCTCTCTCAATTCCCTCTCACACATATCAATTTGTAACATTTTTAATATGGTATAGATTCGAATGATCAAGTTTTCATATTTTTTCCATTATTAATTGCCTAGACCGAATATGCCGTGGAATGCGTTCAAAAAGAAAATCACAAAGTTTCGAACATCTCTGATCTGTTCACAGCCCCATTGTTGTTCTACATAAATAATTTTTACATAAGTGCACATTAGTACAGAGCAGCCATAATGTGCCAATACACTTTACAAAAGATAGTTGACGAAGGTTGCAACTTTCTGCAGTGTGTCCGTAGTGTCCCCAAATTGTTTTGGATTTTATTCATCTTTTCTATACATTCTTGCTATTAGAAGTATTCGAGAGAGAGAGAGAGAGAGAGAAGAAACCATCAGAAAACTTAAAATGGAGTTACATCCCAAAAAGAAGCGAGGTATTTTGGTTTGAAATCTAACTCTCTCAACTTCATCTTGCTATCTTCCTGTGCCAGAAGAGGAAGCAAGTACTGTGGCAAGCCCAGAGAGCAATACATATAGAGGTGTGCTCCTAGATGTCCCAATAACAAATAAGCTCAGATAAAAAATGATTTTGTTTAAGTTCGAATCAATTTTCGTCATCCCAAAAAATGGCTTGCTTGGTCTTGAAACAACATCTCGGTAATCAGAATGTGCAAAAACAGAACTGGTGTAGGTTTCTTTCTTTCGTCCGGCAAAATGTAGGGGAAAACAAGCAACCATGGACAAATTCGTTCACCATTATTGCTAAGAAGAATTGAAACTTTGAAAACCCTGGAGTTCTTGCGTGGCGGCGACGAAGAATGCGTGCTTCTGCCTCGTCTCGGCGTCCGCCAATGCACGTATGGAGAAGGACCCCCCAAGAAGCTCGTGCTGTTTCTTCGTCTCGGTTCGCCGGCGTCCGCTCACAGCACGGATGAAAATCTTAGTGTTTGGGCAGGGGAAGGACAAACTCTTCATCCAAGCTTACTGCCCTAATGGACGACTTCGGCCGGGCCGCCAGCCAAACTCGCCGGAGTTCAGCTTCAGCCGCAGGGGACCAAAGGCGCATACGAAGCGGCGGTGCTACTGTTCTTGTCAAGACGACGATGAGAAAGATATCTGCACGGCGACGAGGTCTTTGAACACCAGCCGCTCGATCTGCAGCACGCCGTCGCCCACCTCCGCGCTGGGGAGGCCACGCTGCTGATGCGGCGACGGCGGCCAGCGGTGGTGGTCGGGGGCGAGGTCGCGCACGACGCCGCCGCGGATCAGCTCGTTCAGGTCCAGGTCGGCGTCCGGCGGCGCCACGGGCTCGCGCGCGCGCCTCACCTCGCCCCAGATATAATCGACAAGCTCACTGCCGCGAGCCAGGACACCGGGTCCCACGCGCAGGTGGTTCCCCGGCGGTCAAGCGCCTCGACCGCCGCGGCGCAGAGGAGGCGTAGTTCGGGTCGGCGTCCGGACCCACCGTCCACGTGTCACTGTGGCCCCACTCATCATCGTCTGCGTCGGACGCGGTCGCGGGTCGTGAGCTCGGGCCGGCTCCGAAGAAGATGACGCGCTTCGACCCCGACGACGACGGCGAGTCCTCGTCGGCGAGGAACGCCGCCGCGTCGAGCACGGACACCGGGCTCGGCTCCTGGTCGTTGCCGGCCGTGAACGCCTGGATGCTGCTCAGCAGCTTGCCGCAGCGCTCGAGCAAGCCGCGGTCAGTCCGGAGCTCGTCGGGGCGGGCGCGCTGCTGCATTGTCCCAGCGGGAGGAGGCACTGAGTGAGCCGCTGCTGGTGCCGTCGAGGAAGGTTCTTTGACCGCTGCGGCGGGCAATGCGGGAGCGGACACCGGCAGTTTAGCCGGTGCTCGGCTTCCTGAGCGGCGGTTGGTAACTCGGTGACTGCGCCGGCGAGGCACGTCGCTGCGGGGACTGCGGACCGCGTCGAGCGGGGGAAGCTGGGCTCCATGCGGGCGACGTGGCGCGGTCGGGTGAGCGTGGACGGCGGGCATAGTCAGCGTCGACGCGGACTCGGCGGGTGGGCGCTATGGCGCCGTGACGATGGGCGCATGATGACGATAGGCGGCGGCGGCTGGGTGCGCACCGATGAGACCGGCGGCAGCGGGGTGTAGCGGAGGAGGCCCTTGAGCTGGAGCGCTTCCAAGATATGCGGTCTCTGTTAGTACAGATATCTAATATAAGAGTCCAATACAAATATAGATACAAATATATAAAATATAATTCTAAAGATAAAATTAAGTCTTACAGATATAATCCTAAAGATAAATCTATTTTTACTTGTATATTATATTCCAAGTCTCTATCTCCTATGTACTCCTATATATACCAACAAGAGGATCCTGGTAATAATCACAATAGAACAAATTAGATTTTTCATATGAACAAATTATTAGATTTTTCATATGAAACAAATTAGATTTTTCACATGGTATCAGAGGTATAGATAAGCGTCAATCGAGGACCCTCCTCAATAGAATAAATTAGATTTTTCATATGGAACAAATTAGATTTTTCACATGGTATCAGAGGTATAGATAAGCGTCAATCGAGGACCCTCTTCAATAGAATAAATTAGATTTTTCATATGGAATAAATTAGATTTTTCACATGGTATCAGAGGTATAGATAAGCGTCAATCGAGGATCCTCTTCAATAGAATAAATTAGATTTTTCATATGGAACAAATTAGATTTTTCACATGATATCATATGTAGCAACAAGCGTCAATCTATCCTCGGTTCATCCCATCATCCGCCTGCACTGTCCTAGGGGGAGATGAGATTAATTTGTGTGCTCTCCCTGGGGCACCGCACCAGATCGACTAGCTAGCTAGCCTCTCCTATCAGTATTAGATCGATTCCTTTATTAGTCATATATAGGACCCTATGATTTCCATGAGCAGATGCGACATGACGCCGGCCAGCCACGTTCGTGAGCATCCTCGACGCTGCCTGGGCCGAACGACATCGACCCGACAGACTGTGTTTACCGGCCGCGGTGTTGGAGCCACGGCACAGTGGACGTGGACAACAAGGAGATCAATCTACAAATACATCATCAACCTGCTCATCGGTACCTTCTATGGAGACGCACGTACACGTTCAAGCAAAGCAAGTTGTGCATATACATGCACATTTTTTTTTAATTTTTTACCCGGCCTCTATATCCTTTTCAAACAAGAAACTTAGCCCTCAAATAACCCAATCTGAAATTCTCTCCTATGGAGATTTGAACTCAGGACCTTGGGTGCTACTTAGATCACTGCAATCACTAGGCTACATGCCCTTTCACTATATACATGCACATATAGGTTCCAAGCGATCAGGCTACACCGATGTACGTCCACCATCGACTCATCAACAAAGCAATCTTCACCGACAGCACATCACCGATGGTCTTCATCAACATGGTACCTCGCCGCTGTCGACTTGTCCACAAACATAGACATCTTGCATCCTCTGACAGACTAATCTGCAAGACGCTTCATCGATGACATCGACCACGTCCTCTACGACGGCAACGACCGCGTTACTGACGACGACATTGATCATGTCATCTACAACGATAATAACTGCATCAACTCGGCATCACAATTGTGATAACTGCTCCATGGTGCAGAAGGACCAACCAAAGTGGTGGCCTCATCGCCAATGATGTCCTTTGACATATGCAAGACGTCTCCAATGGTATCCTCTAATATCTACAAGGTGCAAGATGCTAACAATTGCAGTTCCGTCTTCACGTCATGACGTAAATATTTTTTTTTGCCTTTAGCTATTTGCTGCTACACCAACTACCATGAATGCCACGACCACGGCTACAACATGATCGGCTAAATCGACAAACGTCTATAACAAAAATCATCTACGATAACTCAAGTCAAAGTGTCTGTATCCTCGCTATCGTCCATGACACGCCCACTATGACTGAGGGAGGGAATAGAGGAGAGTCAAGGGACAACATAGAAGGAGACGTAGGCTCCAGGTGGAGGACCATCCATCAGAGATGCAACCGATGATGGTGAGTCGAAAAAGATGAAGAAACAAAGAATTTTAAATCTAGTCGCAGTTGTTCGTTTCACTCCCGTTACGACTGAGGGGGAATGTTAGAAGTACAGATATGTTAGTTAGAGATAAGAATCAAATATAAATATAGAGATAAGATATAATCCTAAAGATAAAATAGAGTCCTAGAGATAAATCTACTCTGGCTGTATTGTACTCCAAGTCTCTACCTCCTATGTACTCCTATATATATCCCATAAAAGGGTCCTTGTAATACATCACGATAGAACAAATTAAATTTTCCACAGTCTCCACATCCCTGGCCGGCTCAGTGATCCCGCGCTTGCGCTTCTCGCCATGCCCTGTAGCCTGTACACATGGGTTGGTCCCCCAGTCTATCAGCACCGTGGGCCATCTCTGTATTTCGTGCAGCTGGACAAAATAAGAAATACATTGTTTCCCTCTTGATATACGTCTCATATCGTATAGGTACATCCGAATCTTGATACGATCATGTGGTTCCTAGCCTAGACGCGGCTACACCTAGGTACTGAAAAGACTTTCCCTAACACCATCATCAAGGTGAAGAGTCGATATGTCTCTGGTTTCCCCCTCCTGATCGGCTGTCCCTGTTTTGTTGTTCCGATGACATGCACCTAGTGCAATTGATGAGTTGAATGCGCATAATCAATCTGTTTCTTGGGTGCTGCACTGCAGGATGGAACGGTGGTGAGCTCAAACAACTTTGTCCCAAGCGTCATCATGTTGGGCTTCAATCTGTGTTTCAGAGTTTGCAATGAAGTGACAATGATGCTCGGCTTCCTGAGATGCTTTCCCAACATTGAGACGCTGCACGTCGAGGTGAAGCCAAATCCTCCTTTACTTCCATTTGGTGCTCCCGTCATCGTTATTGCTCTTATCAGATTGCTGTTGCTCTGGTACCTAGTGCATCACCATACCGTATATATCAGCCTTTTCTGTAAATCAGTAAAATTGGTAATTATACTTAGCTGACTAAATGGAACAGGTGGCATACAATCACAATTAGGTGCGTAATGTGAACGTTCATGAGCGATTGATTGGCCCAATAACCCGTTTACTGTAAGGTATGCACTGCTCCAAGATGCATGCAAAAGATGCAGGTTGTGCAAATGAACATGTTTTCAGCAACCAGAGATAAAGCAATTATTTGCAGTTATTATCTACCAATAGCAGTATACTGTAGGACCCAATAGCAAGTATAGTAACCATTAGGATCAATGGATGTTCCATTGGCTAAATTGATTTTTAATATGTTTCTTTACAACACCGATCATGTACCAGCTGCCAGCAATAATTTATACCTCAGCAGTTGTTTGTAACCAAAAAAAGGAAATACTAAATGAAGTGGTAAACAGATAAACAATATATTTCGGTGACAAAAAAATCAATGGAAAAATGTATATGAATAATATCCTTTGTATATGTTAACAATGAAAAACAAGTCACTGATTGAGCCAAATTTGTCAACACATATTGTCGAGGAAGCGATTCCCCAAACAGCGGTGGGGGGAGGGGTGCATGCTCCGGCCCTAATGACATTAGACCCGATTAGAGGGTTTGCTGTGAATGATGATTCGGTGATGTCACGCCGTTGCGCAAGCTAGCGAAAAAAGAAAAAAGCCAAATGACGCAAAGAGTTTATACAAGTTCATGCCACCCGGAGGTGTAATACCCTACTCCTATTCTTCGATTGGTTTTATCTGGGTATGGCAAAGTACAAACTAGCTCTTTTTTCACATAAGACAAATCCAAAAGGATTCAACCCCTTCTAAGTGGTATGTTTCCTTCCTTTTATAGTCCAAGGAGGGATTTACAAAACTATTTCTGAGCTATTTTGAAACTTGTTCCTTGCGTTTTCTTTGTCGTTGCTAGTTGGTCCCTTCAACCTCTTCTGAGAAATCTACCAGAATCCTGTTGTTAGATTGCCTCCGGCTCTCCGGGCACCGGCCTGGACCAGCTGGGCTTCCACATTGCCCACCACGTGTCATGTGGTGGGTCAGGTGGTGCCCCGACCTCGCCAAGAGGACACCATAGCTCCCCTTCCACCCAGTTGGCACAATTGAGTGTCGTTGGGTATGTACGATGCATGTCCAAGCGAACGTTTGTCCCACATGACTCAGCGCTACTGTCTTTTCCACGTTTTTTCAATCCTATCGGTCTGGAATCTCCTTCCCAGACCTGTTTCACAATCTTACTCTAATCATTTTTATCAATTTTATTAATACTCTTCAACCGGATAAAGTATATCACTTGACTGTGACTGTGGAGACCGTTCTCGGTCGGCACCAGCCCACTCACATGATTACTCTACTTCTGGGCCTAATGCGTGCAACGGCCCATTATTTTCTTTTAGACTTGGGCTCCATTTAAAAGTGCCAGTGCTTTTGAAATTATTTATTTCACTGGCAATATACCCGTGCGTTGCAACAAACTGATATTATTAGTAATAATAAATAAATACTAATAATTAAAATTTAAGTATCACAGCATAATAATAAGGAAAAAAAATTTTTTGCTAAATTTCTTGTTGGTTCCACTTAGGCAAAAGAAAACGAAAAACAAAATCAAAGTGCAAAAATATTCCTAAATCGTAACTCCATTGGAGCGAGACGATAAAAAAATAATTAAATATTCTAACTAAACTTCCCGTTGGATCCATTTAGTTATAAATAAATTAAAATGTGCATACAAAGTTTACTGCAATTTTATAGCTTAAAATGATGGCTCAAGGTGACTAAAATTATTTATTAATTAAATAAAAATAAGTGATTTTGGGGTGAAAATAAATGAAAATGAATTTTTGGCCAAGAGGCTGGTGACGGCCCAAATGGCAAGCCGACCTGTGAGGCACGAGGCGCGGTCGTCATGCGTGTGGGGCAAGCGCATGAGGCCCAGGTGCGGGCAAGCGCATGCAGCCCAATTCGCGTACGCAGGCCCGACGCGGAGCCGATCTAAGTCATCCAATCTGATGGACGACTCGGATCGGTCCCTTGCCCATGAAATTGCCAGCCGGAGGGGGAAGGGATCCGAAAACCCTAACCCTAATCCCCTTTCTCCCCTACTCTCCCCGATCCAATCTTTGGCGACGCAAGAAAGTGGACGGTGGAGATGGTGGTGACGGCGATCTGCCGTGGTGGAGCACGCACGCAGCTCTGGCTTCGTCGACTGGGAGTGTTGACGACGAAATTTGGTAAGCCTCCAAGTCATCATCGGTCTAGAGTTAGTATCGGCTTCAGAGTTCAGGAATCGGCTGATGGGTATTATCAGATCGCCAACAGTTGTGTTCTTGATGGATTCGGTTAAGGAGATAGATCAAGCTTATCCAGAAAAGTCCGAGTTCAAGGAGGATGTGGCATGACAGTTTATCTATTAATTAGGAAGAGTATATTAGTTTACTTTTATCTTTAGGAAAGTGTGTTTAGTGTCCAATAAGGACTTTATATTTTTCCTTTTATCTTTAGGAAAGTTTGAGTCATGTCCGATATAGACTAGTATCTACCCATGGGTATAAATATGTACACCCGGGGTCTATGTAAATTATCTCTCGATCAATACAACTTGGGCGCATCGCCACCCTTTTTACTTTATCTTTCGACTAGTTCTTGCTTCAAGTTGGGCTGCATCGATTTCGATCTCCGACGAGGGGTAAGGCTTGTTATGGCGGCTTGCGTTCTCGGGATTAGTGCTTCCATCGCTTCGACAATCTAATCTTGTCTAATCTAAATCGTAGGTTTATCATATACGTTATATAATCTAGATTGACAATATTTTCTACTTGCATCGGTCGATCTCTATCTAGAGTTTTATCGATATCGGCTAGATTACTTTGTTAGCTTAGATTATATAATGTATCCACCACCCTGAAAATCAGTCAAAGGCTTGATTGTCTAGATATTATGTTTCTTTTCATACTTAGTGCTGCATCAGTTAAGTTTGATCTACTAAGTCGTGCTTAGAACCATAATCTCTAACCTGCTTCTTGATTGCCAATAAGGGTTTCATCGGGTTTCAGCCGATGAGTTATCTGGATGTTGCATCGGCTTATAAGGGTTACATACAAGTTGGTCTGAGCCGATGACAACAAAGGTTTCACTGTTTATCTAATCATTTGAATTTATTGACGTCGGACCTCCAGCCGATGTATACTTTAACCTTTAGATCAGTGCTTATTCAATCTATCATTACTAGCCGATTGGTTTCTACTGGATTATATTATTGTTTTATTACATTATCATCAGCCGATTATCTTTATGTCATTATTTGCTCAAGTATCAAGATCTGTACTGGATATCGGCTGGTATCGGCATCGGTTGGAATCACTCCATCGGCTTGTCAGCCGATTGACTGTTTTATCTGCTATTCACATATCTTGTCAGTTGCAGGATCAAACTGATTGGCACGCCCACATCTCATCATTATTCTAGACCTGCACTGGAGCTAAGCAGATCTCCCAGGCCGTCGTGTTTTTACGTCAACAGGGAGGCATGCTCGAGGGCGGCGCCAAGCCAAGCCATGGCGTCGGTAGTCCGATGAAGCGGGCGCGCAAGCAGCGACGGGCGCCAAGAGCGGCCGGGCTTCGTGTGGGCGACGCCAAGCCAACGCTTGCCGTCCCCGGCGAGGGACGGTGGAGGAACTCCTAGACGGCGCGCGCACAGGGAGCACGACGCGACCACGAGGAGGTGAAGGTGCGGCGATTCCGCTTCCCAGCGAGACCCACACAGCGGTGGGGTTTCCCGGTAGAGTTAGGGATCCAAATCCAATAAGAATCCGAAGTCGAGCTTAATTTTCTTAATTTGATTTGGATTTGGATTTGATTCGGATTTTGGGGCTTAGGGTTCTTTCAATTTGGGGATTTCGGGAAAATTGAAACCGATTGATCTCATTCTTCCCTACCCTTAATTTCTTAATTCTACTACTAAGTGAAGCTTAATTGGACATAAAACTTGAAACTTAAAATAAGTATAAACATAGCAATGCATCATGTACCCTAAATCTTACTCCCTCTGTCCCAGAATATAAACATTTTTAGAGTTGGACACGGTTATTAAGAAAGTGGGTAGAATTAAATAAGGGCGGGTTGTGATTGGATCAGTAGTGGAGGTAGGTGGAAAATTCGAATGGTGGAGGATTGTGATTGGTTGAAAAGAGAATGTTTTGGGACAAATTTTAGAAGTTAGAAGTTGTTATATTTTGGGACAAATTTTAGAGGCTAGAAGTTGTTATATTTTGGGACGGATGGAGTATTAACTTTAATTGAACATGAATAGGAGCTAATCTTCACTAAGCAGTAAAGATAAGAAGCTAAACATATTAGATTAAACTTATCTGACTCAAAATTGTTCATGTCGAACCAAGATGGCACCGATGGCTTCTAATCACAGGGATGATGTGAATAAGGAATTGAGTAGGCTAAAGTTAAACTCTGATACCACAATGTTGGAGTTCTAATTCAAGATCTTATTGCTTTAGCCTATAAACAATCACCTTTTAATTACGAAAATTAATTCTCTAACCTGAGATGAAGCCATTGAAGCCGATGTCTGGTTTTGCTTTTGGTTCGTCACCTATTCTCAACGCCTTTTCACCTCTTTATTTGCACTGGTGGGGCTCAGGGGCAATCCGGATAGAATTCTTAGTTTGTTACCACCGACCACAGTAACATTTAAATCTTATCTCTTATTTTCTTATTTGTTTACTTATAATTAGATTTATCCTTGATTTTGTGCCTTTACGGTGTCTATTTGGGTTTGATGGTGGGTCTGGCTTTGGACATTAGGAAACGGATGTGATTACTGCAAAAAAAAAATTGATTAACGAAGCTGATTCTGTGTGCGATGGATGAAAGACGAAAATTTTTGCCGGAAGCCTTATATATTTTTTTTATTAGGTATAGATTTTGTGTTTGTGTTGTAGACTACGTTGGAATTTGGATGTAGTTTTTTTTTTTCAAATTACTTTGAAAATACACGTACCCTGAAATATATTCTTTTTTTCATCCCAGTGTCTTGTGATGTTTGCTGAAAAAGAAGCTCAAACGCATTCTTGATTCTTCTCGGCAGCAACATGATCTTCTATCGATCGCCGCTGCTCTCTCACGCAAGCAGCGTTTTTTATTCTTTTGATTACTGTTTTTTTTTTGTTGTTGTTGTTGTTGGATTTCGCTCCACCCACAGTTAGGAACTACTAATTCGTTATGTCTATAACAATCTTGGATGGGTTCCTAACGAGATAATTTTCACTATTTTTGTTTATAGTTTTCCTGTGATTCTAGATTCATGTTTGATGTTTGAAATTTTGGGTCTAAGGTGTTGTGAACTTTTTACCTGGTCAGTTTTAGACGGCTACAAATTACGGTACAGAGTGATCAAGTTACATCTGAAGTTGAGCTGAATCCAAATTTACCTACCTGACTCATTTCGTCGGGGCCACGGGATAAAGAATGTCATATACTAACTAGACATTGTCATTCAAATAGAAACATACTCCCTCTATTCCAAAAAAAGCAACTTCTAGGGATGTATTTATAGACATACTCTATGTCTAAATACATCCCTAGAAGTTGTCCTTTTTTGGGATATATGCCAGCGAAATACTCTTCTGCTTAGGGAGCAGTGGATAGAAATTCAGCAGTTCAAGTTACTAATGTTAGTTGAATCCAGTCAACTCCAAAAGACAACCCAACCATGTAAATCACTGCCTTGCATTGCATCTAGTCACCACAACTACTACTAGAGGAGAAGTCTTGGGTGTCGAAAATATGTAATACTAGGCTCATGAGCTCAGAATTAAGAGGCACAAAAAAAGGCTCACAACTCAGCACATGAGAAATCAGTTCCTGCTCCGAGGCTTCAAGCTGTACAACTTCCACGGAGTCCAGAACAACAGATTGCTGCCCCCACGGCCCCACTAGACCATTTAGCAGATAGTAGATCCTTCCGTTTGTCCGCCACCGCCCGCAGAGCAGGCGCAGGCAACCTTCCAGCTTTCAACTTAATCACCATCTGCTCCAGCACTCCAGCGTTCTCAGAGATGAACATGAGGAAGGGAAGCTTGCTTTGCTCCCCTTGGAAAACATGGAGAACCATCGTCTTAAGATGTGACTTGACACTCTCAATGGGACCGGTCTCCTGCCAGAACTTGGTATTGACGTCGTTGGTAGTAAATTCAGGAGCTTCTTCAGTCTGAAAACCAATACCAGCACACAATTCAGCTATATGGTCATCAGGAAGGTAGGGTACCACCAACTGATTAATAAGAAGTATGTGGGCAATTTGGTGTTCAGACTAAATGACTAATTGCATGTCCTTGATGCCAACATTGGTCCTAGATATACTTAACTCATCTTATGGAATAATCATTGCTTAAGAAACTAGACATGACAATTAGTTCAAGCTTTCAACCAAGCTAAACATTTCGGCTCTTGATGGGGTTATGCCTAATATTTTGGCAGTTGTTCAAGCCATGGCTAGGGAGAGTACTCTTTGGAGGAGTATTGATGGAGCCAAAGCACTCCATGAGCTCCTTTATAGGTCTCCACCTCTAGGTGGTTAGTTCCTGTTAGAGGTTGTTTTTAGTGGCGCGTCATGTTGTGACACCTTGTTTTCTTTTTCTTTTTTTTTTTTTGGGGGGGGGGGGGGGGGGGGGGGTCTCTTCAGGGATACTTTGGATCTCTCTTTTGTAAATATTTCTCATCTTCTTAATGCAAAGAAGTGCAGTCCACCTGCGTTTTCTAAAAAAAAAGACAACAAGCTTAACATTTATCTTTTTTCTTCTTCTGGAAACTAAAGCTTGCAATCGATCTATAGTGTATGGGAAGTAAATAGCGACAGGTATTAACGTAAAATCATATAGCCAATGTGATCAAATAATTCAGGTACTTAAGTTATAAAAAGTTTTCATAAATTTACAGGAAACTTTCTCTGGGCGATGTAACATTTTTACTCAAATAGTATAATATCATTTGTTGACAAACTAAAATGAATATTTGTGAAAGCGTACGCAATCATATTACTTATGAGTTATGACTGCATGGAAACAGTGAATATGTGTATATTATTTGCCCCCATACAATTAATTAATTTGTTAATTTCACTACTGCGATAACTTACAAAACTTTGGTCAGTTCTAAAATAATGTTCAAAATGTAATGAATCATTGATGATGCTAGTATGTAAGAATAAGTAATTCTTCTAGAGGCATAATGCATAAATTTAGGTTTGTGCATAAATTTCATTCTAGAATAGATTACTGCATACTCCCTTTGTTGATTTTTATAAGGTGTATTTTTATTTCAAATGGTCAACCTAGAAGCAAATTAGAGGTAACTTTAGTAGTGTATAAACTTTTTTAGTAGATTCATATTTTAAATTGCTTTCACAAAATGCTGGTGTTATAACTATTAAGAATATATTTTACGAGCAATTAATGGTTAATCATAAAGACTGTTTGAAAATAAAATATGCCCTGCAAATATCAACAGAGGTAGTAACATTAGGACCATAAATGTGCTTCGTGCCAAGCAGGTCTCAAAAAGCAATGCTGAGACTGCATTTCTCGAGTACCGATGAGGAAGCCTAAGCAATAGATTTAGGGTAATATGTGTTGAAATTTGGCTCAATCGTTGAGCTGTTTTTCATTGCTAACATATAGGAATGGTATTGTTCATATACATTCTTCCATTGATTATTTTTTGTAATGGAAAAACATTATCGGTTTACGTACTTCATTTTGTATTTCTACATTGGTTACAACTGTTAAGTCATTGGCAGCTGGTACATGATGTTGTAAAGAAACATATTAAAAAAATCAATTTAGTCAATGGAACATTTAGTTATCCTAATAGTTACTGTACTTATATGCCTTCGGTCCTACAGTATATTGCTATTGGTAGGCTTGAAAATCTATTTCATTTGCATAATTTGCATCGTTTACATGCACCTTGGAGAAACGCTTGGGTCTTACCACTAGTAAAACAGATTTTTGGGCCAATAAATCGCAAATGAATGTTCACATTGTGCTACTAATTGTGATTGTATGCCCCTGTTCGATTTAGTTCAGCTAAGTAATTACATTTTTTTACTGATCTGCACAAAACGCTGACAAATACAACTACCTCCGTCCAAAAATATAACAACTTCTGGCTCTATATCCTGACAAGTGTAAGTGTATGTTCAGATACATAGCTAGAAGTTGCTATAGTTTGGGACGGGAGTTATGGTACTAATGCACTAACCCACCACAGCAACAGCAAATCTGATACAATGCAATAACAATGACGAAAACACAAAATGAAGGGAAAGGAGGATTTGGTTTCACCTGGACGTGCAGCGTCTCAATATTGGGATAGCATCTGAGGAAGATGGTCAGCATTTTCACTTCATTACGAATTCCGAAACACATTTTCAAGCCCAAAAAATCGACGCTCGGGACAACGTTGTTCGATCTGGCTCACCGTTGTTCCATCCTGCAATGCACCCAACAACAACAACAACAGATTGATTACACACATCTCCAGCATTTTAACTCGTCTAGCGTTTGTTCTATATCAAAACAGTGAAATGGGGATCGAGGGGGAAGACATGTCGGGTTCTTCACCTTGATGATGGTGTTCCCGATCTCCAGCACATCAATTCCCGGCAGCAGGTAACCCAGTACACGCAGCTGAGGGGCATGGCCAATTCTGACAATGGGGCGTGATGTTTTCATTGAAGGATAGCTGCTCCAGCTGCGGAGGATAAAGCTGGAGCAGCAGGTTGAGGTCACGGTCATCCATGGCTACACACGCGAGGTAAAGCTCCTGCAGATTTGGGAATGCGGCGGCGGCGGCGGCGGCCGGGAGCGCCCAGGCGCCAATGTAGAGGCTACGGGGGGAAGAACACTTGAAGATCTCTGTGGGGAGGCGCAAGCAGGGGAGGGGAGAGTGGCGGTTGACGAAGATGAGGTGCTCGACGCCCTTGGTAGCGAGGAGCTCGAGCCAGCGCGCGGCCTGGGCGCTGTCCACGAATCTGGTGGTGGTGAGGCTGACGGAGAGGAAGGGTCCCGGGTGCGCATCCAGGACGCGGGAGACGGTGTCCGCGACGGCGCGCGGGGGGCGGCGGCCCTCCTCCTCCGGGAGGAGGTGGGTGTCGACGAGGACGAGAGGGGTGGAGCGCCAGAGGTGGCGCCACCGGGAGGAGAGCACGGCGGTGCGCGCGCCGTCCTTGGCGGGGAGGCCGGAGACGATGTCGCGGAGGAGGTCGTCCGGGAGGAGGCTGATGCGGTCGTCGACACCACCATTGCCGCCGTCGCCGGTGGCGTCCGCGGCGGCGGCGGAGACTGTGAAGACCGTTTCTCAGTTGGCACCAACTGGCAGGCCACTCACATGCTTACTCTCATTTCTGGGCCGAATGAGCACAACGGCCCATTTTTTTTATTTTAGACTTGGGGCTCCATCTAAAGTGCCTTTCAAATTATGTAGTTAATTTTTTTTTTGAAGGTATATTAGAATTTGAACCTAGTTTTGTCTAAAGAAAAATTACAAAATCCACCCCAAATATCACCGTATCGAGATTTCAAGTTTGAGATTCCCCCTATAAAATGATTTTGCAAAATATTCCCCATCCTAATTTACCTTGGTTTCTTATATTCTTCCCAATTAGCAATTGTTGTTGTTCGCGTGTTTTTTCTTGCCTCTTTCCACATGTGTTATATGTTTTAGCGCATCTCTTAATAGGCATACACATTTCATTTTCAACGACCCATTATCATACCGAGTTCATCTCCCTCATCTTGAATATGCCAAAAGAAATAAACCACTACTTAACCTCGTGAGACAAGCATCGTCCAGCAATGCCGATGTCCAAGAGCGAAGACTCATGACCACTACCGTCCAACGATATGTTAGACATCATGAGCGGGGGATTCACAATCATGTCATCAAGCATGGGCGACATGAGTGATGACCACGTCTCTACATTCATGTTATTATGCGGGTTTTGCGGCTATGAGAATGGGCGAGTAACGGGAATTGGGAGGAATCTCAAACCAAGATGAATTAGGAGGGAGGTATTTATAACAAATTGTCTTAAGGGGGAAATATCAAACTTATGGTGACATTTGGGATGTTTTTTTTATAAAATTTTCCTTTTTCAAATTACATTGAAAGTTTGTAGTAATTCAAACGGAGGTCTCCTGTAAAATCTAAACTGAAACATGAATGAGCCACATCATCCAATAAATATTAGCTATTAGATTTACTTAAAAAAAAGAGGGTGAATGAATCTTGACTGTTGAATTAGATGGATGATAAAAGAATCATTCGGAAGCTACTAGAAGAGGAAGAGGAAAGAAAGGAAAAAGGAAAGAGAAAGACAGGAAATAAGTAGAGGAATATATAAGATTACATATATATTTTTACAAATTACACCTATAGTAAAATTATTTTTCAAATGAACCCTCATCTTTTAGGTAAGATTCATTGTAGGGATTGAGCTATTAAGAGCATATTCAAAAATTATACTCATATGATCGATTAATTTTGTTTCTAGAAATAAATTGTTAATATGTATGAGAAAAAATCACTACTGGAACATACATATTCCTACCAATGAGAGGACATGATCTCCTAATTATAGATTTAATGATTTTCACACTGATTTAAAACAAAACAAAAAAATTCCTTAAAAACAAACAAAATATATGTATGTGAGCTACAAAGGTGCACTCCAAAGTAAAATAATAGGATGATAGGGGGGTCACGCAACGAAAAAAATAGGATGTGATGCAAAGTTTACAATAAATAGTAAATTATTTATTATATCAGCCTAATATTACTTATCTTGACCCATGTTCTTCAATGAGCAATGAGAAATCCAAGAGATATGGGTTACCACTCATGATTTAAGAGTCGCGCGAATGTGCGACATGATGTGCGAATCGTCTAAGTAAGCTTGTTCAATTGTACTCCTACTACTATTTTGCAGATCTTTTTTTTTTCTTGAACCTGAGCTATTTTGCAGATTTTGCTACTATGCAAGTCAAGCATGTCACGATCTTGATACTAGTAGTAAAGTCGCCGGCTGTCTCATCAGGAATTAATCATACAAACAATCGAGTAATCTCAATCCAGATCTCGCGCGCGCAATCGCATGCATGTTAGGAACTGAAAGATTTGCCCAAATTAATATTTTTCATCATCATCATCAGATCGGGTATTGCAAACACCATGCACACAGATCCAAATTAACTACAACTAGTTATAGCCGTTCTAGCAAACACGATTGCACACTAGCCTAAACTTAATCAGGCTAGCTAAAAAAACCATTCAAGTTTGTGAATTGTGATCAACTAGAACTTTGGCTAATCCTATGCATGGTGCAAGTACGTCGTACGTATGCAACGCCAGCTTTGATCAATTTGCCAGCTCAAAAAACGACCAGATCGATCGATGAGCTCTAGAAGGTTGGCACGACGCCGTAGCCGGCGAAGTCGAGCATGGTCTGCTGCTGCGGCGGCGGCGGCGCGGCGGCGGCCGGCGCCGGGGAGGCGGCGTCGGTCTCGCCGTGGTTGTCGCCGTCGTGGTCGTCGGCGCGCTTGGCGAAGCGGCCCTTGATGCGGGGCCGCGTCTCGGCGTAGGCCTTGCGCGACGCGTACCGGATCGTCTTCTCGAACCGCCGGTTCTTCCGCTTCTCCCGGTATCGCATCAGCCGCGACGCTCTCCCCTCCGCCGCCGCCGCCGCCGCGTACGCCCTCCCGGCCGCCGCGCCGTCGCTCATCTCCGGCGCCACGCCCACATCCATCGACGAGGACATCTGGTTACGGAAAAAACACACCGGTTAGATGCTTGGATCGTTGACAAAAATTGAGGTGATTTCTTGTTCACGGCGTGCTTGTGCTTACGCTATGGCTAGGGGTCGAGGCGTATGGCAGGTACGCCGCCTTGGACTGCGCGAAGTCCAGCTCGATGATTCCGCCGCCGCCGCCGCAGATGGCGTCCGGCACCAGCCCGACCTCCGACGACGAGCCCTGCTCGATCGAAAGAATTATAAATTGGAGATGTAAGTGATCGATCGAGTATGCAAGCGCAAGGTCCAAAGATTCTTGACGCGATCGAGGAAGAGAAGAGCAAGCGCTTACGCTGTTGCCGAGGGAAGCCGCCGTGTAGGAGCTGTACGACGGTTTGACGACGGCGGCGAAGCCCAGCTCCATCGCGGGACCGGTCGATCCGTTGGGCACCACACTGTCGGCGTGAGGGAAGCGCGCGAGCTCGGGGGAGCCGCCGAGGTACGGGTCCATGAAGTCGGCGAACAGGAAGTCCAGCTTCACCTCCTTACCGACGCCGCCGCCGACCGCGCCGGTGGTAAGGTCGACGGCAGCGACGTCCTTCTCCCCGCCGAACAGCAGCGCGTCCGGCGCCGCGGCGGCGGAGGCGGATCCGATCGGCTGCACGGGGACGCGCTCGTGGCGGCGAGCCAGCGGGTTGGCGTCATGTATGTCGGAGTCGCAGGCGGCGCACAGCGCCGCCGCGTCGGCCTTGCAGGTGACCGCCGCCGGCGCGAGCTCGCACACCTCGCACACCCACACCCTCTCGTGCCCCGCCCTCCCATGCTCCGCGTCGCACCCCGCACACAGATACCCACCTCCTCCTCCGCCGCCGCCGTCGCACGTCCGGCAGTGCACCGCCGCCGGCGCCACCGCGCACGCGCCGCACCGCCTCCCTCCAAACCCCCAATACCTTCCCAACCCTAGCTCCATCTCCATCTCCACCGAGCAAGCAAGCGAGCTCGACGATGTCGCCCCGAAGCGAAGCTACCACGACGACGACGACGAGCTCGCGGTCGCGGCGAGGCGAGCACTGGTCCGCTTTATAAGCGAGGAATCGAATGGTTGGGTGGGTGAATTTTCCGGGGTTTATTTAAGCGCGGGTTTGTTTGGAAGGGAGAGGATGGGATTGGTAAATGGTTTGGTGGGGGCAGGACGGCGACGTGGCGGGGTGGGGACACGTGGATGGCCGCGGGCCAAGCGAATATTGTGGAAAAAAAACCGTTTCGTCTCGTGGGGATTTTTGGGGGGGGGGGGGGAGAGTGGTGGGGGCCCACCTGTCGCTTCTGGGCCATGTGAACGGTGGGCCCACCCGGTGGCGCCAACCGAGACGCCACTGCTCCACGGATTTGGGACTTTTTTTATTAAGAAGTAGTTAATCATCTCCTGATCTGATTAGCTGCCATGATTAGGCCGAAAGGTGTTGATAATCACATCCATATCTCGTTATAAGCAGCATCGCTTATGAAGTTATGATAATCCAGCTTAAACACGCATCAGCCTTGCATGTGTCTGCACTGTGGAGGACGCAAGCAGCTACTATTCCAGCTAAGCTTGCATCGAAACATATCAACTTCTGATCTGTTCTACAAAAAAGAGAGTTTATCTTGCTTAGTGAATAGTAGTAGTGATTAGTGTCAAATCATGTGTGAGAAATACGAGTGGACGAGAAGATCCGGGGTAGATATATTAGGAGAGCGGCAAGTCGATCGACCGGGGAGGCGTCAATCAACGTCGGAGCATTTAAATCGATTTTGCAAATTGAGTTTTGCAAGAGACAAAGATTAGCTTTATGGGAGGAAGGAAATTAGGGGGCGGTTTGACCTGGCCGTCGAAAGTAAATACGACACTAATGACCGGCTAACCACCTCGATCTCGTCGGCTTCAGCGTTAACCCTGTGACCTGCCACTGTCGATCAGTCGGCGTCCATCCAAAGGCAAGACTTTTTCTCACTCGTGCTACGCGGAAAATGCAGGAAAAGATTAACGCAAGTAGGTAAAAATTATGGAAATGATGCATGTACGTTCATTTTCGTCGTCTCAGCTTTTGGTTTTAAATGAGAGTTGCACGTACACTTTGTGTTGTATAAAACTTGGTACAAATTAGAAGTTGAGCTTTGTGTGTGGTTTGTGCGAGCAACACGACAACACGTCGAGTGCATAGGACGTGCCGGTCCGTAGCCGTTGAACGATCGAGCCCCGGATCATCGATTAACACAAGTGTATATATGACCACGTTTGGGGAGTTTCTAGCCGATGCAGATTCACCTGGTATCTCCAACTACTAGAAGATCTCTAACTACTACAAGTTTCTCTAAATAGTTTAGATTTTTATCTAAATTCTAAGTATGTGTAGTTGTAGAATCTGAAAAATAAATTTTAAGAATTTGTACCAAATTCTTACTAGTTAGCTTCTTCTTAACTATTTATCAGAATTTTAAACTCATGATTTGTATATCCGGTCGGCCGGTCGCTCCTGCTGCACGTTAATTATAACTAGCTATGATCTATCCATCCAGATCCAGAATCTCTCGTTCCGTAACTGAAAATCTCAGTTGAAAACGACAAGAGAGGAGAAAATTGACAAGCCACCTTTCAGGCTTTCATTTGATTTTTGATACTTCCTCCATCCCAATCCAACCAGTCTAGTTCTTTTCTTTAACTTTAAACTCCAACTTTCTTACTTTTTAGTAGTATATTTTTTAACCTGTTAAATAATATGTTTTTTTTAAAAAAATTGTACATATATTATTAGAAAAATTCAAATGAATCTATTTTACAAATCTATAATTATTAATACTTAATTAGATATATAGTAAGGAGTTTTCTCGATTCGTGCGGTGCTACTAAGAATGGAAGCGATCGCGCACTGCAGTGCAGCAGCGACGTGAGTCCAGGCAGCGTCCGGTTCGCGCGATTTGGCGGCGCGGTGTTGATGTGGACGTGGCGCGTGGGAGTCCAGCCGGCGAGGCAAATCAACGGGGATGATGACGAACCGGATGCCGTCATTTCCTCCATCGGCGTCGCGACTTGCTTTGGCGAGGCGACCGACCGACCGATCCGCTGCGGCCAACTGGGCGTGTCGCCTCCTCCATCGAGCATAGCTGTGCTAGGCTGCTCAAGTAGCTACTACTCCAGCTCCAGCTGTTGAAGGTTGGAGTATCTCCGTGACAGGGATTGAAATTTCGGATCGAATTTTCGGAAATTTTCGAAATTTCTTCTCCCACCGGTAAGCACGTATCTCATCCGAAAGTTTCTCCTTTTTTTGCATTTTTTTGTGAAATTGATCAAATTTTATTTAAATTCATTCAAAATTAATCGAATTTTCAATAATCTCGGTCAAAAAATACCGAAATTTTTGAAATTTTGGTGATTTTGAAAATTTCGGTCACCACCGGCAAAAGAAAACATAATTCGAAATTAAAAACCCTATCTGCGTCACGTGATTTGCACTGTTCATGTAGTACATGATTCTATCCTTTTTCTTTTTTTTCCTAATTAATACTCATCTAGAGATTTCTACCTCTTTTTTTTTCAAAACGCTAAACCTCATACTAAGCAGAGCTGTAAGGCGGAGTAAATCCGGAAAGATTGCCTCAGTTCGGATTGTTCTCTGCAACTTGGGAATATGAAGTTGAAATCGCTAGGAATTACGGATCAGCATGCCGCGGTGAATATATACTCGAGCCATGTACACACCGCTTGTCACACCCTGGGACCAATGATCACCCATGACTTCTGTGTACCACTAGTGCCACAAAGGCTTTTGGTGGTTTTATTGGTGCATACCACGGTGGGGTCTTCGACTGGGATTTCGTAAGAAACTTTTTATGTAGAAGTTGTTCTGACATACTTATGTCATGGTTATGGATAATACGTACCCCTTATCCTTGGAGTTATGAAATATACGGATAAGGTTCCTTAAGATCTGTAGAATTTGCTTAGGCGTATAAGGAAACCTTTTCTCCGGATAGAATACCAGAGTTTTATTCGGAGAAGATAAGAGTTCTATGATCTAGTACGGGGGCAAAACTTTCCCGAATCCCACTTGGGGGCCAGGTGTTTGCACTATATACAAGTCCCAGGGGAGCCGGGACATTAAATCATAGCGGAATCACATCCACGGTGATTGCAATCCGGAGGACTCGAAGCCTACCAGGTTGATCTTGTCGAGGATCTTGTCGGTAACCATTGGTTCTATTATCTTCTATTTTACTCTCTATGGTTAAATCATAATCTCATATAAACTGGATTAGGACTATTACCTTACGAGGGATCTGAACCAGTATAATCTCTGTCTTATGTGTGCTTGATATCGTTTCGTGTAGATTCTCGTACCAACGTACCCCAATACCCTCACAATACGAGTCGCCAGAATCCACCGTCGATAACTTCCTCCGTACCAAAATAAATCAACCTTGTTGTGTTACATTCTGTACGAGATTGATTTATTTTGGAACGGAGGGGGTAACGAATAAATCAGTTTTTAAGCTTATAATAATTAAATCTTAATTACTTATGCGCTAATGACTTTCATGTTTTACATTTTTCTTACTTTCTCTTCATCTATCTCCAATGGGTCTATGTGTGATAAAATGGGGTTTTATGGTTTCTTTTTTTCTATCCGGTTTTTCTATGGAATATTTGGGTGAGTTGTTTTCTAAAAAGTTTAGAACGGCTCTTTTTAATGTGGAAAAAATGTGATTATTAGGAGTATGACTCCACTTTATGGCAGCAAAGATTATATACGATGCTTCTAGTACCTCTTGCACTGTTTACGTTTATGTTCTACTGTTTGTTCAATCTGTACGTGCAGTGATACAGGGAATAATACCCTCTATAATACAGTTACACGTGGTCTTTTTAATCTCATGTCCGTGGAGTACACTCGTTGTGCTACTGCAGTACTGCTCCTAGTTCTGGTTGGGAGTTTCAGATTTAAAAAACAACTAGTAGTTAGTTTCTGAGAATCTGAAAAAACTAGGTTTTCAGTTTCTACCTTTTAATTTATTCTCTGGATTTTATAACTTACATATTCTAAAATCTAGATGAGGATTTAAACTGTTTGGAGAAACTGAACCATCTAAAACAATTTACAGCAGCTAGAAATCTTCTCAAACGGAAGCCTTAGTGGTGGAAATGGGGTTGGAACGGAGCTATCAGGAGACATCTTTTCGGAGTTATGAGCCATCAAGTCGATCGCCGGCCGCGGCTCGATAAGGTTGTATCACATCGAGCTGCGTGGAACAAGTTGTGGGCGTGAATCGATATCTGGATCAGGTCGCGCCGCCGCTTAATTGCCTTCGCTAGCTTCACGTGCGTTGGATGGAGACAGTCGACGGCCGCGATTGGTTTCGGCACAATGAAGCACGGGAAAAATGCAAGAGTATCGGCTCTGTTCTCCTCTGGTGCTGTTTCTTTTTTTAAAAAATTGTCGGTATGCTTTATAAGCTCTTGAATGGTACGTTCCGTATAAAAAGTATTTATATAAATTTTCATTTGAATACTTTTCTAAATCATATTTTTAACTGTATAGTACTAGTTCATCGATTAATTTTATGTCTACATTTTTTATAAAAGGGAGGCCAAGACTACCCCATTTCTATTAATAGAAATGATATAGTAACAGGTTCAGCCATCATAGGAAATTTATATCTACATATAGTCATCACAAAAAATATTTATTAGTTTTAGTTGATGATGGACATAAAAGATTTAGGGAAAATATCGGTAGTGTGATGGTAGAATCGTTTCATAGGTGCCCGTAAACATTACACATGTAAGAGAAATTTTTTTTAAGAAAAATAAGGGATCATTAGTATGGTGTAACGCGTGCGTCTATCGTGTAATTAATAAAAAAACACAAAAGATTCCGTCAGTTGGATTGGTCGGCTGCGTACGTCCGTCGTCCCGGCGTGCCGTGGATGCCAAGCCACTCTTCCAGACGCTTTCCTCCTTCCAACATCGCAACAGGGCCCTTCGTTTTGGCGCTTCTCGTACGCAAACGAGGCCCAAAATTAGCCCGATTTCGCTGCAGCCCAGCAACGCAAAGCCGGGGAGTGAAAGTGAAACTCGCCGGCGACGCGAGGGCAGAGCAGAGAGTCTCTCCCTCGATTGCCGCATGCGACGCGACCGGCGGTTACATCCGGGATCACGCGCGCCCCGGGCGTCTCCGCCTCCAAACCCACCCCAACCACCCTTCTCTCTCTCCTTTGTTTCCAATGCAACTCACGCATCGAGAAAAAACCTCAAAAAAGAAGAAGAAGAAGAAGAAGAAGAAGAAAAGGCTACCGCGATTTGCAGCTTTTGGCGCTGCAAAATCACGGCCATTTCATGAGCAGAAGAACACGGCAACGTCTGCTGCTGTTGCTGCTGGTAGTCTGGTACTTGTAAGCACTTGGGGCTCGTGTTGTGTGATTTGATTTGACAAGTTAGTGAGAGAGACGCCGAGATGGGGTTTATGGAGAGCATTGGGAGGTACAGGGTCGGCCGGACCATCGGCGCCGGCACGTTCGCCAAGGTCAGGCTCGCCGTCGACGGCGACACCGGCGCCACCGTCGCCGTCAAGGTCATCGACAAGAGGATGGTGCTCCGGAACAACCTCATGTACCAGGTGATGATCATGATGATGAACAATTCATCTGTGTATTTATCATTTGTCGTTTCGTGGTTAGTTCATTGATCGATCGATCAGGCACGAATAGACAGATAGATTATTGTTTTTATAATAATGGAAATGATGTTTTTTACTCTCCTGCTTCTACCATAAAACAGACAACCATAAGTTTGTTCTTGATCGTTGATTAGTTTGCATGATCTGAATTTTGGTGAAGGTCAAAAGAGAGATCACCGCCATGAAGCTCCTCAACCACCCCAACATTGTCAAGATATATGAGGTGATTAAGTTTGGTTAGCTGATGTTGTTTGTAATTATCCGGAACAGCAATTCAGCATCAGGGCTCAGGAGGATTATATTATACCTTTCCCACTTGTGCAGGTGATCGCGACGAAGACGAAGATATGCCTGGTAATGGAGTATGTCTCAGGAGGGCAGCTATCTGACAAGCTAGTAAGACATCATGCATGACCAATTAACCAGCATGTAATTCTAGTCTGATTAACTCAGCTAAATTTTCTTGCAATTCCTGATCTTTCTTTTTTTCTTTTTCTGGGTTTAAGAGTTACCTCAAGAGATTGGATGAAAAGGAAGCGAAGAAGTATTTCTACCAATTGATTGATGCTGTAGACTACTGCCATAGGAGAGGTGTCTACCACAGAGATCTCAAGGTCAAGAAATCAAGATATTGCTGCTCTCATTTCATTAATTGCTATCCCTATTTTAATTATCTCAATCCTTTCACCATAAGCTATAATTTTGCTGATTTATAGCACTTTCTGATTATGTATACAGCCTGAGAACTTGTTGGTAGATAATCAAGGCAATCTCAAGGTATCTGATTTTGGCCTCAGCGTGCTAAAAAAGGTAAAAACTAGCAAACATTATCAGCATCACCGAATGATTCATATTCAACTCTGAAAATCTGTTTAAATTTCTTTGATCCAGCCAGGACAGTTTCTATCCACATCTTGTGGCTCACCATGCTATGTAGCTCCTGAGGTAGGACAAGTTTCTTGCAGAAGTTTCAGTCATTTGCATTGCCATCTTATGATTCAGATTGTTTGGCAGGTGATTCAGCACAAGAGTTATGATGGGGCAGCTGCAGACGTCTGGTCTTGTGGTGTGATCCTGTTTGAACTTCTTGCTGGTTATCTACCATTTCAAGACTGCAGCTTAACAAACTTGTACAGAAGGGTAAACATCCGAATGGACCGAATCCGATACCACCTTTTACTCCATTGCCTGTTACTGATTTGAGATTTCCTAACTGAAAATATTTCTCTTGAAAGATATCTCGAGCTCAGTTTGTTTTCCCACAATGGCTCAGTGTCCCTCAGAAGAAGATTATAATCAGGATACTGGATCCATCTCCTATAACAGTAAGCTATGATAAATACTTATGTAGCACTATGTTAGCATTGTATGGTTGCAGACCTTTATTTTGCTGATAACACCATGCCTTAAATGTTCTTCAGAGAGCAAAGATAAGTGATATTTTTGATGATAAGTGGCTCCAAGATCACTGTAATCCATCAGCAAGGATTGAGAATGATGATGACTGTGATGTTATTGAAGAGGCCAGCACAGACAGTGATAGCAGTCACAACGCAGAGGTAATTTGATACAGTTGGAACCTACTCCATTCTAGTAGTTCTTACCTCTCAACCAGTCTTTCCTGTTGGTAGTTGCTAACATTGCCCTTGTATCTAGGTAAAGGAAGCTGAAGAGATGATGGCAGAAACTGACCGATTCATTAATGCCTTCCAATTGATAGCGAGATGCAGTGATCTTGACTTATCAGGTCTCTTCCAGGAGCAGGTGCACTAAGCTTTAGAACAGATTACTTTCATAAATTACCTACACCAATACATGGCAGTAAACTAAGATCCTTGATTGATTGACTGACGTTTTGCAGAAAACAAAGCTCGCCTCGCCACACCCAGTGCAGGAAACCTTCGACAAGATTAAGGTTGCAGCCAAGGATGTGAGCATGGCAGTGAAGAGAATGAACAGCTCTCTGGTAATTTATCTCACCAACATATGGTTTCAGTTCCTCGAATGAAATTATCAAATTCCAGGTTAAATTTTTAGTCCGTTTCTCATTATGCCACAGGTGGAGATTCAGGACAGCAAATTACTACCAAGAAGCAATCTTGATCTTACTCTTTCGGCCGAGGTGAGATATCCTTTCCGAAATCACTTCCATCATGTGTAGTGTGTCCTTTTTCTGTTGCTCAGGGATTGAAGCTTACCTGAAAAGTGAGAAATTGCAGGTGATCAAGGTAACACCAGCTCACTGCGTCGTCGAGGTGTCCAAGTCAACTGGGGATCTGAGATCATACAAAGAGGTTTGTTAGTGTTATGTTTTTGTTTCAGATCAGTTTGGCTTCACCTCAAGATAGTAGGATGCACAATTTACTTAACGGAAATGCAATGCATGATGTCCACTTGCAGTTCTGTAGAAGCCTATCGAGCTTGCTCAATGGTGGACAGCTGTCTGCAAGCTCATCTGATATGGAGTGTGATTAATCAAGTTATCCTCTATGAGTAGATGAATAAATGAATCTGCAATATCACAAACTCATGGAGGTCAGGAGGAAACAAGAGTGCCTACTGGGCAACTGGTGACCTGAAAAATGGTGATGATAAACAGGACTAAAGTCATTCATCACCCTTTGTGCCATAAATGCTGTTGCTGACAAGCTGTAACTTGTACCTTCAACTGTATGATATACAAAACATGTTGCATGCAAAGGGAACATGCAAGCCATTTCCATGTATTGGATTTTATTTTTGCCTGAACTTACAGTTTTCATTATTGAGCTTTTCTAACCAACATCACATTTCTGAAGGATCTTATTGCCTACCTTTCTACTGTTTATACATTGTATCATCAGTTTGATCACATAGCATGGAACTCATCATATGAGATGTCAATGACCCAAGAGACATGGCAACATAATATGGTGTTTTTACAAGATGAATGAATGGGCAGCTCAGTGGTCACTGGAAGTGGTCAACTGGTCATAGGCCCCTACTGCAATGCATGCGCCATAGCTGAGCGATGGGAGAGTTGTTGCTCATACAGGGATCTGAATATCTGATATTTTGCATCATGGTATTTCTTTACCCTAGGATCTGAAGATGGATATACAACCTACAAAAGGTAAAACCAGCAAAGACAGCATTATTCAAATTAAGAGCAGAATGTATGCAGGTTGTTTAAGAATACTATAAATAAAAGATGATCCCAGTTACTACAAAGGTTGAGACCAAGATGTGTTGGGACTTGGGAATACCTTCCCTGCCGCATTCAGTGCTTTCATTGCGTCACGAACACCTGGAAACTTCTTTGCAGCAACAGCACCCAGGACAGCAGCTCCTAAAAGCACAGACTCATTCTCTCTAGGAAGTATTATTGGACATCCTGTCAAGTATATGTCCAAATTCATAGATCAAGAAATGAGGGAATTGAGATAGATGACTGTAGTACAACTGTACAAGGGAACTTGCCAGTGATATCTGCGTGCTCTTGGATATACAAGGAATTCTTCGCAAGTCCGCCACAAGCAAGAAGAGTATCGATCTATGACACATGAAGAAAAAGATATCATATTCTAGGCATCTAAATATATGCCATCAGATCAAATTCATTTTGGAACTCTTCATAGCAAATAAATACCTTGTGCCCATGAGCATTGCAATGCTCCACAATATGACGAGTACCATAAGCAACGCCTTGAATTGTTGCTAGATAAAGAAGCGCTAAGTGCTTCTCACTTGTATCAAGTGTCAAGCCACATATGACTCCTTTGGATTTTGGATCAGCCAAAGGAGACCTAACCATTATAAACACTGCAGTCAAGTCAACTGCATTGGAAGAATGCCTTTCGGTGTGTAAAGCCAGAGAGAGAGAGAGAGAGAGAGAGAGAGCATGGTGAATTTTATCAATCTCTTTCATCCCATCTACATTTCGCATGTCAAAATTGAGGGGAGAGAATGAACAAACAGTGTGCATCTCATAAAAAGTATCCATGCCACAATGCTGGTGCAGCATTAACTTTTAGCAACAGCTGTACTAATGCCATATTATTTGCTTTGTACATATATTCAGGGCGAAAAGAAAAGACAAACACTTTCTAGCAACTTTTGTAACTACAACGTATAAATGTTAGGAGTAACATGTATAGCCGCAGTTTTCACCACCTGAAAGAAATTGTAGCTGGACATGCCAGAATCAAAGTTTCATTTTTCACTACAGCCGGTTGAGATTCAGAATAGTAAAAGTGAAACTATGATTGGTCTTGTCTGAGATATTTGTGTGTTGCACATGTAATCTACAAAAAAGTGACCTAGATTGTATGTCTTACTCACTGGATGTGTGATGAATTCTTACCTATTTCCATGAAAATCTGGGAGGACATGGATGTCTTGAGTCAGGGAAGAAACAAAAGCAATATTTTGCTCATGTGCCATAGAAAGTAGTATCTTGTTCAGTAGCTCATATATGGATATTCCTGGACAGTTTGAACAGAAAATCATGCACCTTTTACAGGTCATAACAACTAAAACTACACAATTGCATGCTTCAGTAAGCATGAAAAGGCATGATACTTACTTTGAGAAGCAGCATGATTAGCAAGAAGAGGAGCGGCGACATGGTTTTCAACAATGTAATCAAGTAGAGCACCAGTTGCACTTTGGCCCCCTTCCGTGAGCCAAAACTCAGGAACCATTGCTGAATATGGAATCATGAGAGCAATTAATGACCATATGCTCACCAACAATAGCAGATAACCAAGTACGGGAACAAAATAACAGAGAACCTGGCAAGAACTATATGGAGTGGAAGTAAATATGTGGTGCGAGAAGGAAACTATACCAGACCAAAATGGCCCCCAGACACCAGGGATAAACAGTTTGTTCTTTGAGACAGCCATATGGCATGTAGATGTCCCACAAACCAAGACCATGCGATGGCATATAGCTTGTTCATCAGATTCATCAGACGCTGAAATAGAAACATTTCACAACAGATGAATATAATGTTCTAGAACTGATTTCTTTAGAAAAATACAGATAAACCAACACTGACTGTCAGCTTTAGATTCTGCATCTGGCACACTTTCCATGACTCCAACACCACCAGCATGAGCATCAATTAGTGAAGTTCCAACAGGAATCCCAGGACGCAAACCTAACTCCTGGGAATTGGAGGAAACAACATAAAAAAATAAATACTGAAAAATAACTCCAGACATTTTTTCCAACATAAGAACAGTAGGCAGCACACTTGGTGACCTAAATAATTAAAAAAACAGTGCATTTTACATTATTCAACTTGAATAACATCACTTTTAGAAAACGAGCAGACTAGTTGCTTGCCTTGGCAGCAGTAGCTGTCAACCCAGAACCCAGAGGATGGCCAGGAAATGCAACACTTCGTCCTGTTTGGTTTGCGTAGAAAATTAGTCTGTATCTGAAAATCAAGAAATGGTATGCCGATTTAGCACCAAATGGAGAAAATGTAAGCATTCAACCTATTTTTGCATGATTTCCTTCAACAAGGTCTCCCAAGCCTATTTCTTCCCAAAAGACTTCATCCCATCCACATGCTTCCATATCACGTGAATCTGATTCCTTCCACTGTTCCATGTGTGCATGCCCAAGATATGTCCATTTGCAAACAGTTGTGCATAAGCTGCGCGTGTCATCGCCAGTCGCTCTAAAAAAGGATCGCCAAAACAGAACATGCTACAAGTCAATACATATCTTATGAAAAAAAGAACCGCACAAAATATATCCAGAACTCTCACCTATATGCTAACCAATCACTGAGGTCCATCCACCTAAATACCATAGACCACGACTCTTGCAGATTTTCCTTTACCCATAAGAGCTGTACAATCAGATAATGCACATCAATATCAAGTGCCTCCCCATTTCTCAGTACAAAATTGTGAAAAGGCCAAACTACGTATATGTATTCATAGCAATTTTAACGACTAATCCCATCCTACAAAATAGTGACTGAATCTAAATCACTATCCATGCCCATCACGTGATTAACGCCACCTCCATTCTCATAGAGCAAATTTGGTGAAGAAGCAAAAATGATCGGACTTCAATAACATAAACAAGTGAGCATTGTGGTCAAGAGCAAAGCTTTACTAAGGCCAGCAAGAGAAGTGGGCATGACAACACTTTTCATCAAACCTTCAAAAAGTTGATATGTTCTACACAGAAACTATGCATATGCTAAATTGTCACCACGCATGGAGGTCTTTAGCATTTTAATGTTAGGTTTTTCCCTGACAGTGTTTGCACTAGCAATTGTTCCCTGATTGGACCATTCAGTTTTCTAATATGCAGTCCAACAACTGACAACTAAGTGCAACCAGGCAATGAATATAATGGTGGACAGGAGCACGTTCAGCAGTTTCTACTAATTGGTGGAACTAAAAATTAGTACAACAATTGAAGTGTCATATGCATGAGCAAATGAAAGGATACCGACTACCTTTGGGGCTTGCATTTCTGGGGAAACACCCCCACCACAGTATTGCAATACCGGCGAATTGCAAGCATTGATTCGCTCAGCCTGGTCTACAGCCCTATGGTCCATCCACACTATGATGTTCCTCCTCGCATCACCACTCCAAGAAACAGAAACAGGGGAACCATCGGCATCAACAGCAACTGCAAGCAGCATCCCGTTTGATCAAGCCAATGAAATCCTTGACAACTCATGCAAGCATCTACTATGGAGATAAGAGCAAACCAAGAGAACAAGTAGCGGCAAAGCCAAGCCCGACAACATTCTCAGGCGCAACATTTGCCAGAGAGCATGCGTTTTTTACTGAAGCACACACAGCATGCCATATGTCTGTTGATGATTGCTGGTGATGAAAAGTTCAAAAAGGGTTCAGAATTAGCAATACAGTACAACTCAGTATCATGCAATACATCGGATGGATTAGGACATAATCTCAACACCTCAATGCAGTCCTTCTCCTTCCATATCTGTATAGGACTGCTCGCCGACCCCAGCAGCTTACCCTTCTCATCAAAGAGACCTGAATGGACCAAAAGATTATGAACATTTCAGTAAGTTTATGCCTCTTGTGCATATACCAACTGAATTTTAAACACGTCCACTGTAGGAAATAAATTCACTGAACACGTATCCCTGTAATACCCCCCTTCCACCACAGCAAATTCTCGCATAATTCCTACCATTTTCCCCATGAAACCTATCATTTTCTCTCCTCTTTTTTTTCAGATGACGAAACAATCAACTTTCTTCATCACTGTTACATTCAATTTCTTCTCCGATTCCGATTTACGCACTCTACATCGGTTAAACCGATCGAAAAAAAAAACATCACCACTACCACTGAACAGCTAAATCCAGAAACGCATATGCGACTATCTCGAAGCGAAGAAGAGGGGGGGGGGGGGGGTTCAAACTTCAAAGTGGGGGATAGGATGACGGGCCTGCGCGAGCGCTGCCGGTGCCGACGTCGACCCCGAGGAAGACGGCGCCCCCGCCGCCGGGGGGCATGATAACGGCGGCGGCGGCGGAGGGGAGCGGCGGCCGGTGGTCGTGGGGGGAGGAGGGTGTCTGCGTCGCGTGTTTTTTGGGGCTTTGGTTTTGGTTTGATCTGATCCGGTATGCTCGGGCCCACCGGTCAGGTAGCTGTTACTACTACTACTACTGCTCCTTTGAAAAGGAAAAATGGGAGAGGAAAATCGTGTGAAAAACATTTGAAAGTTGAAATTCGGTGTTCGAGAATTAACTTTGGATTTGCCAAAAATTTGGGCATGTGTTCAGGTTTTCCAGAATTAATCCGGTAGCGGTAAGTTATTGCCATAGTTAACGTATAATCCGGTGGGGAGTATTTAGTTACTTGATCGTTGACATAAGTAGTAGTCCGTAGAAGCAACAACGAAATAATTTGAAATGCAGACACGGTGACAAGACATAAAATATGAATAAGACATGGTATTATTGATAGAAAAAACATATATATGTATTCCATTCGTACTAAAATATACTTCTTTCTTTTCCAGTTCCATAAAAATCAACTTCTGGCTATAACCTAAATGTAGCCTACGTTTAGATTCATAATAAAAATTAGGAGTCTTCTGGAGAATTAAGGATTGAAGTGAATTGTATAAGATATTTTCTCAGTAATGCATATGGGTTGATGGAATTAAAGATAGTATATGGAAGAGTCTCGAAAACTAGTGGGATGATGTGACTCCCTTGGGGTAGCATAGAGCTAGCTGTATTTTTAGAATGAGCGAATAAAACTAAAAATGATACGGAAAAATCACATGAACTGAATTAGTGATAGAAACTTTGAGGAATTTTTCCGAGAGTTTGGGTGTTAACTTTCCTCCAAAATATCATGCACTGGGCCATTCTGTAGAATTTTGAAAGCTTCAATCTTATGGAATTCCAAAGTGTTAAATAGGAATTTTTCTATACACCTCATATCAATTTCTTCCCAGATCTCTGATTCCAGAAAGGGCCTAAAGCTCTTCGCAAGAAAAAATAAAAATAAAGTTGTTCCGCGATAAAGACATTTTAAATTTGCAAGTTGGGCTGATGGGCCAGGAGGAAGATGGGCCACTCCACTTGGGGTTTGATTATTATTCCCTCGAGCTGTACTAATCACATGGCGTGAATCATTATCTTATCCCTAACCCCTGCAAAAAGATCACCACCCCGGGCGCGTGTCGCCGTCTGCCCAAAAAAGCCACGTCACCCTCAACCCAGACGGCGACGTCACTGTCGCCACGGGCCCACCGGCATCGCTCCTTCCTACGAGCACGTGCACGCCGCGCTACACCCATCCCTGTGTGTCTATGTGCGGTGGGGCCGACCTTTCGTGGGCCCGTGGTGTCGATGGTGTACTGGGTGGCTTTTTTCTGCAGTTCTCGTAGCGGTTTGCAGTTTAGCACATATAAGATACGATATTTCGGGAAATTGATCCATAGTTATTCTTTTGTTTTGGCGAATTTTAAGGGTGGTATATGGGGTTGGTGCGTAGGATTTGCCCTAGTTAGAAATTTTATAGCCCACTGGCTAGAAATTTAAAGGGTGGCATAGGGGGTTAGTTCAGTTCCGGTGAGCTACTGGCTAGAAATTTTATAACCAGATAACACTGTGTAATTTTACAACTGAATATATAATAAACAGATTCAAGTCGTACATCATGATTAAGGGAGGCAAATTTTGCACCTAACAAACATGTCCTAAGTGGCTTTACTTTATCGTGCAAAAGAAAAAAAAGACTTCACTTAGATGTAATGCTGTGTGCATATGGTTTAAATATAAAATATATTTAAGTATAACCTAGGAGATAACAATTAAGTTTTTTTATATCCAGCTTTAAAACCCCTAAGGGGGTGTTTAAAAATCAATATCATGGGAATAATGTGATGTAGAGTTTGGACATACAACCTTAATTTAAAAACATGCAACATTTCTCTAATTATAGCAGGTCCTACCGAAAGCAAGAAGAATGTGTAAAAAAATTAACAAAAAGCCCTAGTATTATCATGGAAAAAATCCTTTCAACACCAAAAATCCCTTCAATTCTAGTCTAGCAATACATTACGTGGCTTATTTTAAGTTTTTGCCTGCTTCACAACAAAGACGAAAAACCTCAAATTGGTTTTCACTTCTACCTCTGGCGAAAACTGAGGGATTGGTTGGTGTAACAAAAATTCTCTTGATGGACTTGTAAAGAAAAATATATAAACTCGAAGGTCGATTTGGCAAAAAGCGGCGCTTTTTAGTGGCTGGTATGGTATCTCTATCTCTTTATTGCAAAGAATCCTGCCTCCCCCGCCGACGCGTCCTCCCCTCCCCCGCGATCCCCTCTCCGCCGCGCCGCCGTCGCCGTCGCCGTCGCCGAATCCGGCGTCCCCAGCTCAGGCGAGGCGACCGAATCTCTCTCTCTCGCTCTCAATTGGTTCTTCATGCGTGTCAAATTGCAGAAGAGGGGGACGGAAATCCGGCGGAATCTGACGAGTTCTGCTCGTTTCGGTGCAGATTTGGGCGCGTGCGGCGATGAAGGAGAAGCGCGGGCTGGAAGCCGCGGCGGCCGGCGACGGCCGCCCTGAGGCCAAGCGTGCGCGGCCTCCCGCACTGGCCAGGTGAGGAAATTTTTTTCGCGGTTTTGATTTGTTTCCGTTTTTAACCTTGAGATATGTTCGTTTTGGATAGGTTTGGGATGTAGTCAAACGGATGCTAGCCCTAGTAGGGTTAGGGTTACTCTTGGAGTATTGTTCAATTGAGACTTGGGAATGGTTTGATTTAGTTTACTACTTAGTTGCGGCGGTGTGTAATTTGAGCATCTGTAGACATGATGCTGCAAAATTTCTTTTAGAAAGGTGGTGTGCGAACTGTCAGGGAAATGCCAGAAATCTTAGTAAGTTGGTACGCTGACCCATGTGTTGAATGTTTATCCTTCTGTGACTAATTTTGTTCTTAGGTCGGCACTCGGCAGTGTTACTAATAGTGATACTGTTGACCAACCCCTATCTATATGTTATAGGGTGGATGCAAATGACTGTGTTTTGAGGTTGGGGCTTTACCTTTTTAGAGATAGCCTTTTCCCAACTTTCTTTTCTGTGCTAATGTGCTTGTACAGAGGTCAGCAGGTGTGAAACACATTTCCACCATCTAAAAATAATAATCCTCATCTATGGCCTCTGCAATAATAGTGTTAGTATCTTTGTAACAACCAGCACCTGTGAGTTATTTGCATTTGTTTGTAATCATGGATCTGTTCGCAAATGCTAGTAGAAGACTATGAAGTGTACTGATCTTTTGATGCTGATTTGTGGTCTGTCAGTTGTCAAATTTGACTACCATGGTTTTAATGAATACTTTTTAATAGGGTTTATCTTTTATTTCTGCACGTCATTTAATAATGGTCAATCACTTATCTCTGGTAGTTTTGATTACAGTTTTTTTTTTCAAACATGTTTTCCTTGTGTATTCATTACTGTAAAGCTCAACATGTTTAAAGGTGAATTGCGTCTTTTGTTCTTCTGTCATGATTTTTTCCGCTTTGCCTCTTTCTCTGCAGTGTTATTGTTGAAGCATTAAAGGTGGATAGTCTGCAGAGGCTTTGCTCATCACTGGAACCAATTCTTCGTAGAGTGGTAAGAACAAATCAGTTAATTCTCTTTTAAGCAGAAATTCTATTATCATGTCGCTTTACTCTTTTTTTTTTTGCAAAGGTTTGTTCTAGTATTCTACTGTCTACATTTATATGTTCCTTCACTACTGTTAATTATATCTCGCACTTAATTACATTTCCTTATATATCTTCTCTGTATACATGCTAGGTTAGTGAAGAAGTGGAGCGTGCGTTGGGCAGACTGGGTCCTGCAACAATAACTGGAAGGTACTATGTTCTATCGCTTAGTTGACTATGAATTTATTGTTTCGCGCACTTCCTTGTATTGTATAATCCAGTAGTACATCGAACTAACCGTTGAAGTTTACATATTGCTGCAACTCCTACCATCAAATTGCATATGAGACAAAATAACCTTTTGTTAGCTGTGCTTGTTCATGATGCTTGTTGCTAGTTCTTTTCACAAGTAACCTATTGCTTGTTTTAGGATATCTGGGCTAGATTATAACTGTTAAAATGAAGCACGTAAACTTACAACAACCTTTGGTAGAACCATCATTGATTTTATTTTTTTTGCTACTGTTTGGAATAATTCAGGTCTTCCCCAAAGCGAATTGAAGGTCCTGATGGAAGAACTCTGCAACTCCAGTTCAGGACAAGACTGTCTCTTCCTCTTTTTACTGGAGGAAAAGTTGAAGGGGAGCAGGGAGCTGCAATTCATGTTGTTTTGCTTGATGCTGGAACTGGTTGTGTTGTATCTTCTGGACCCGAGTCATGTGCCAAACTTGACATTGTTGTTCTAGAAGGTGATTTCAACAATGAAGATGAGGAGGGTTGGTCAGGAGAAGAGTTTGACAGTCATGTAGTGAAAGAGCGTGAAGGAAAGCGCCCTCTTTTAACTGGTGATGTACAAGTCACACTAAAAGAGGGTGTTGGCACTGTAGGGGAGCTTACATTCACAGATAACTCTAGCTGGATAAGGAGTCGGAAGTTCCGACTTGGTTTGAAAATTTCCTCAGGATTTTGTGAGGGTATTCGCATCCGCGAGGCAAAAACTGAAGCTTTCATGGTTAAGGACCACAGAGGAGAATGTAAGTCCTCTGAAGCAACTATGATGTGATTCTTCATGATATTTCTATTAACTATTTGAATTTCATTTGACTAGTGTATAAGAAGCACTATCCACCTGCATTGAAAGATGAGGTCTGGAGGTTAGAAAAGATAGGGAAGGATGGATCTTTCCATAAGAGACTGAACAAAGCTGGAATTTCTACAGTCGAAGACTTCCTTAGGCTTGTGGTTCGAGACCCTCAGAAGTTGCGCAGCGTACGATTATTTCTTATTCAGCATTCTTCTTCTTTTTTTTCTTTCGCTTTGAGTTCTAACATCTATTCTATTCTGTTCCAGATCCTTGGAAGTGGTATGTCTAATAAGATGTGGGATATCCTTGTGGAACATGCAAAGACTTGTGTCTTAAGTGGAAAATATTACATATATTATTCAGATGAGAATAGATCTATTGGTGCTATTTTCAACAACATCTATGCATTCTGTGGGTTAATTTCCGGCGAGCAGTTTTATTCATCTGAAAGTCTTGATGATAGCCAAAAGGTTGGTTATAGTAGTGCACATTGATAACGATGCATAGATTATGTTGGCTGTTTTTGGAAGGCATAATTCATACCATAATTTTCTTATGGAAACTTCTCTAACATGCCTGTCTGCATGGCTATGTCCAAGAATGAAACCATGGCAACCAAAACTACATGTGCCACCAATAAAATGACAATTGTGCCCTATGTGGTCATGACATATGTGATTTTTCTCTTTGTTCTCCATTCACATGCATAATTATAAGATGATACATTAGTTGGAGTTAATCTTTTTGACTCTGTAAGTCTTCTAGACTGATAAAGATCAAGTATTTAACCATGCTAATGAATGCATGTGGACTGCAAACTGAATTGAGCCATGGTCACAGAAACAAGTCAGGAAACCATAAAGCTTTTGAAATTTCATTTGCAATGGCATGGGATTTCCTTGGGATTTCTGCTAAACCACATATTGCTGTAATCTTTTTTGTTGTGTGTGTATACCATTGTCCTTAAGTTGTCTTCTAAGATCAAACTTGAATGGTATTTCCATTCATTTAGAGATGCACTCGTGTAACACAAAAGCAATTAAAAATGCCTGGTTGCATAGCTTTCCTTTTATCACATTTTATTCTGAAAGCAAACCCTTTTAGCCATGGTGACCAACATAGTGGCCGTGTTGTTTTGCTATGTGGCGTGGTTAAAGGTTTCATTTATTTATAAAAAGTAAGTGAGAACTGCTGGCATATCAATGTTCATTTGCTACACCATCATTGGTTGCACACTAGCATGACCGGACAGCCTAAAGGTTTTTTTTTTTTTTGTAAATAATTTAGGGAGGGGTGATAATAATGTGTACTTTGAACTTCATATTATGTTTGTGCGTTGGTGTAGGTCATGCATACACCCCTTCTCTATATTGTAGCGCATGCTATGAATCGGAATAAGGTGTATCAAGTGTTTGGTGCTACGATGACCCAAGAGTACTTGGGTTAGTTGCATGGTGCCTCATCATATGTCAGCTGTTTCCTAAGGTCTAGACCTTGTTGTTGAGTACTTCTGACCTGTCTGGCAACCGATTGTTGCAGTAAACTTAGCAAATAGACAGTGCCCCTGTAGTCCTGCTATTTTTATTTTTTTAAAGGATGTGTCACTGTGCAACTCCCCAAATATTCAGTACAGAAGACATCGTTAAATCATTAAGAATAACCACTGTATTTAATGAAATAACACTCAGCCTTATATTCACTGTATTCTTCTGTGTAAAATCTAAGCTTGTGTACTACACTTTCATGTTTAAGAATTAAGAGCTACGTATGTTTTATTTATTCTCAGCATGAGCTTTTGAGCACTTTAAGCTATTTGTTTTAATACCATATTGATTGATTGTGATGGTATTGTCATTACAGCTCTTTGCTGATGCATTGGTTAAGAAGGCATATGATAATTGGATGTATGCCATTGAATATGATGGTAAAGCTCTCTTGAACTCTAAACCGAAGAAAAAGGCTGCACCCACTGGACAAGCTGAGGCACATTCTCCTCTGAGCCAACCTGCTTCATACGACCAACGCATCTCATCAGCAAGCATGACAGGACCATCTCCAGCAGGTTAGAAGCATGAGTTATTAATTACCATCTCTATGTTAGTACCTCTTTGTTATTTTAGTTGACAGCTAGAAATATACTCCCTCCGTCCCCAAATATAAGGTATCGAATAATTCAAATTTTGTCACCAAATATAAGGGATTTTGGAGTACTACTTGTCCCATCCAACCACCCCTCATTTAATTTCCACCCAATCCTACCATAACCACCCTCCCGCTCCCCAACTTCCCCTCATTTATTGAGGGGCATCATTGTCTTTTTCTCTCATCCTTAATCTCTCCAAAAGACTCTAGAATCCCTTGTATTTGGGGATGGGTGGTAGTAATTAATATATTGGAAACCCTAAAACGTTGCTTACACATTTAGAATAAACAGATGACTCCTGTGATTTGTCACTATAGAAGAGTCTCTGAACACCATGCTAGTTTCATTCATTTCAGGTGGAAGTGGAACTGATTCCATAGGGTATGATGGCAACCAATCAGCTACACAGCCATCTCAACTTCAAAGTACATCTGCCAATGTGTCTGTGCCATATGATGACACCTTTTCATTTTTACCACCTAGTATGTTGATGGGGGCTGATAATCAAGATACTGGAAATGATGGCATGGGCCTGGAACTAGGCCAATTGCAACAAGCAATTTCACAGAGTCAGTCGATTCAGCCAGCAAATGTTGGCTATGATGATTGGACTCGAAGCCAAAACGGTCAGTTTGCTGATGACTTCACTGAAGATATTCGCATGAAAAGCCACCAAATGCTCGAGAGCGAAGACATGCAGCAGCTTCTCAGGGTCTTCAGCATGGGTGGAGCGTCTACCAGTTTGCAGGAAGACGCCTTCGGCTTCCCGACGTACATGCCATCTCCATTACCAAACCTTGGGTTCGAAGGTGAGCGCACCCGTTCATCTGGGAAAGCTGTTGTTGGGTGGCTTAAGATAAAGGCCGCCATGAGATGGGGGATTTTCGTCAGGAAGAAAGCTGCCGAAAGAAGGGCGCAGCTTGTTGAGCTGGATGATTAACATGTTAAGCGTGTATTGGCTACCGTTAGATGCTATTATTGTTGAAATGCTAATACCATCAGATGCTCTAAATTAGGTGTTGGGAGACTCATGCCGGCATTGAAACAAACCAACCGATTATGTACAGCGGGTAGTTCTGCTTTGTTGTAAAAACACCTGAAATATTTGCGTACCATTTTCTTTTCCTCCTTTGTTATAGATTGTGCAGATTATAAACAAAACAATGTCAATTAACGCGGATGGTATGTGTATGGCCGATGTGTTGCCTGTAGAAGTACATCTATTTTGCAATGTATAAGAATGAGGCAATGCTGCATCATATCAAATGGAATTATCGCGAGATAGCGCCTCTCCTGGCCGTCGCTTTCAGTTGCCATCATTGTAATTAACCAGTACTTAATTATGCGGAAAGAAGCTTGGTGTTCGATCGAGTCCTTTAAGCACCGTTGGCCGGTTTCAGTTTAGGCCGGCGTTGGCCGTTGGATGGGCTGGGCGAGGTTCCCTGACGAGTGATGAGGGCACCATCATGAATTGACTAATTGAGAAGGTGTAATCTTTGCTTTGGGGAGCTCGTGTTTTGTGAATCCCATGGTGCAGAACACAAACGGTTGATCAACGGACACGAGTACACGACATATCACTGATGACGAGTTGCTCGCACAAATTCTGTAATTACTCTCCATTTTGGTTGTTACAAGTGCTGGAAGAGCTGGTGATTTGTTCGAGCATTCGTCAGCTGCAGCGACAGTAGCGATTGACCGTGTGTTATACCATATGCTTTCAGTTGAAGCAGGAGACTTCAGCATCGCAACTACTAGAGTCGATACAAGCTACGCGCTGCCTCCAATTTCGCCGCGTGAAACCAAGCAAAACCAGGCGAAAATAAAGCACAAATTTCGTGAGTATTGGCTCGGCCGAAGCGCATTGCCGGTGGTGACGCACATTTGGGCCAAAAAAAAAGGGAGGATCCTCACATTCCTCGATTGATAACGCTCCCCATATTTCAACAGAACTTTTACTGTACATTATACTGTGAGTATATACTAGCAATATATAGAAGGGTATGGTAGGTATTATGATAAAAATTGGAAAGGGCTTTTGAGTGATTTAAAGTTCAGATTTAATTCAATTGAGAGAACCCTATCCTGGATCTCTTCGTGCGTTCGTGGTAGGGCACGTTCTGATGACGGTGTGATTCCTCCCCGCTCAATTGCTCCTGCCTTCCCCAAACCATGGCAGTGAGGTTCCCCACGGCGAGCTGGCTGCCTTCCCCCACATCAGGCCTCCGTGCCCTCCTGCTTGCTATCATCATGTACCTGCGGTGAGGCGGCGCCTTGCCTGGCTGCCATCGAGCCTCTAGGCTGTGTTGGACTGCGGACTGCCTGCAAGTGGCTGTTGCAAAATGCAAATGTCAAATGGCGACTTTGTCCTGCTGATTGCAATACCGAACAATGAAGAGTTATGTTGATCTGATCTTCCTACTCCTATTGTTTCTTGACATTCCAAGACACTGTGTCCTTGCTAAGTTTTTACTGTGTGTTAGGACCCCAAACATGGCCAAGAAGTTGTTGTATCGTTGAAGACATCTTTTGAGTTAATGAGTGAATTATGATATGATCCATCATGTACTAGAGCATCACACCAGCAATTTAACCAGCAAATTAGAAAGACAACGGCAATGGCAGGTTTATAAAATGTGAGGATGCTATTTCTTTCTGGCTTTATCAACCAGAACCTGAACGAACGACACTTAAATTTTATTCACTCATATTTAGCAAATGTGATAAACAAAATCAAGGTTCCTATCCATTTTCTTCTGCCTTGCTGCTTGCTCCCTGCCGACTGCCGTCTGCCTGCCGCTGCCGGTTGCCCAGTTCTGGCTGGACCCCTGGCCCCTGCCCTATTGCCGCCCCCCGGCTGCTGCCGCCTGCTGGCTCGCCACCAGCCGCAGCTGCTGCGCCCCTTCGTGTTCCGCCTGTCCTTGCCGCTGCTCAGCAGCTAAGTGCCTATGCCCAGGCCCCCAAAAGGCCGGCGCCATTCCGTTGGTGACGGTGCGTTGTGGCTATCGACGGCGGTGCGGTGCGGGGCATCCTCGTGGTGGCTGTCAGCGGTGGCGAGTGCGCGTGGATGGTGGTCACCCATGTGACTTGGGAATGGGGGATTTCGCTCGAGCAGGAGCTGACGAAGACGAAGCAAGGAAACACACGATTGCAGAATATGATGGGAATTTACAAACGTACCCCTCAACAAAATGACGTAAAATGACAAATATATTATTTTTAATTTATACTGTAAACTAATTAAGTAGAAGATCAGACGAATCTACACCGTTAGATTGTTTATACTGCTACTATACACTTGCAGTATAATGCACTGTAAAAGTCCTCTATTTCAATCGTACACGATCATATACACGTCTCTAATTACATCATATATATCGAGCATAGCTGATAGATTGGTTCTAAGAAATTGATCTAACATATTTTGACGAAGTCACTATATACTATCATTGAATGAATAAATAGTTGTATATGTGTTTATCTGTGTAAAGTCTAGAACTTAAATTCAGATTAATAGGTTTTATTATGATAAGTTATCCAACCAGCTGAAATATGCTGAGTATGAAAGGTTCAGAAAAGAAGTTAATGTGGTATATGTGTTGGCAATGATCTATTTAGTCCTTATGGAAGGGCCATATACTTGCACTGGTTAGATCGTTTTATAACTCGAAATGGAAGTATTTGCTTGATGTCCTTGTTTTTCACAAATCACAACCCCTCTCAAAGAAAAATAAGAAGGTCCGTCAAGTCAAATTCCATCCATTATTTAGAACACGTGAATTTTATAGGATTTTTATTAAAAGACCAATTTAATTCATAAACAAATCTTCTGAAAATCCTTTGACCCAGCTCTTTTGTGTCATCCAAATACTAGATTGAGAAGAGTACACGTACACGAAAGGAGAGGCCTAAAGAAACGATGCAAATGCAATAGACGGACAGTTGGGATCTAGATGCAAGTGGATTGATTAGCTTTTGATATACTAGCTGAATATCCACGCGTTGCAACGAGAATTAAAAAAAACTTAAAACCTCAAATATTAAAATAAAATTATCTCCATTCTAAATCATTCATATCATATTTTTCATTATTTTGTATGCCACTTTCAAATATTTTTTTTTCTTATTTTCTATTTTTTCAGGACGAAACTTTTGCTTAACATAACGAAAGAAGAAACAAAGCAAAGCACTGCCGACTGCCAGTGTAGTAGTAGATCGATCTACTAGCACCAATATATAGATCGCCAAAAAACTTGACCGATCATCTCATCAATAAATGCAAGAAATCGACATGATGTTACAGGAGTATAACTTAAACGTGCACACTGTTATGTTTAGCAGCTGAAAAATGAAAAAAGTACTATACTACCACACCAATAAACTGACGTACTGTAGAGTACTATATATATGGTGGTGATTAATGGAGTACTATCGATTTCCCCTCTCCTACAATTAATCAATGAGAAATAACTAATTTCCTTCCAATTTCATATCACATCCTATAATCTGTTTGGAGAGCTTTATATTTTAAGAACCAATTTGTTGGGTTCCAGCTAGTGAGAATATGAGAAAACCGTTTTCTGAATTCTACAAATATATCTTTAAAGAATCTTGATGAAAAATTATACTATTTGAAAGAGTTTTTATTCTAGGAAAAGTTGCAGTTATTATCATAAGCTTTATTTGAAGAATACGTACGTGTAGTTGTCGTTGGACTTGCTGGCAACCCATCGCATTCCTGACGGTTGAAGCTTTTATGAGTGATCACCATTGAAGTCTGCAGCCAAAGAAGGCTATCTGGCTGGTCATTGCTAGTTTCTAACATAGTCCAGATGGCTACATTGCCTTACCCAACCTGCTCAGATTCTCAAGTCACCACCTTATCCGATTCCTTTTCAAAATTTTCTACTTCTCCCTAGTTACCATTAAAACCTATTGCGTGTTTTCGAGGAAACACTCGCATTATATTTATATACCATTAAAGCATTATTTTCGAAGCCATAATTAAGATCTTTGGCTAGCTAACTGTTCGCATACTCCATCAGCTTCGTATTATAAATATTATAAGTCGCTCTAATTTTTTTCTAATCAAATTTTTTTAAGTTTATCTAAATTTATAGAAAACTTTAGTAAACATATGAAACACCAAATTATTTTCATAGAATCTAACGTGAATACATTTTGATATTATGCTTATTTTTTTAAAAAAAGATGCCACTATATTAACTATATTTTTTATAAACTTAATTAAACTTTTAAAAAAATAACTAGAAAAAAAATCGAAACGAGTTATAGTACGAACTACGAAACGGAAACGGAGGAAGCACTAAGTAGAAAACCCAAAATTAAAGCTTTTATGAATTAATAGCCTCGCTGGCAGGTGGGCTCCACCGCACCAAACAGCTGCAAAGCCTCCAACGCATGGCGCCTTCCTCATGTGCGACCCAGATCTCGCCACGTATGCGCGGATCGGCCCTGCGCCGTTCGCCCGTGGCGCACGCCGCGCGCGCGCGCGTCGCGCCTATATAGTGAGCCACGACGACGCCATTGCCATTGCCAACGCCACGCCACCAACCTCCGATTGATCGATCGAGTATAGCTAGTCGCTGTCCGATCCTGCAGCTAGGTTAGCTAGCCATGGAGGCGACGGCGGCGGCGCCGGCGCCGGCGCCGGCGCCGGGGGTGGTGAGGGCGGAGAGGCTCCTGCGCGGCGGGTGCGTGGTGATGGCGGCGACGGCGGCGCTTCTCCTCGGGTTCAGCGCGGAGACCAAGACGGTGCTGTTCGTCCGCAAGACTGCAGTCACCAAGGACGTCCAAGCCCTCTGGTACGTCGTCTTCTACCTAGCTCCGTGCAAATTCCCTGGCGAGGATCGGAGGAGATCGACCGTGTCATGTCCTTGCGTATGTGCAGGGTGCTCACCGTGGCGGCGGCGGCGGCGGCGGGGTACCACTTCGCGCAGCTCATCAGGTGCATGTACTGCTCCGGCGCCGGCGCCGGCGACGGCCACGGTGGCGCCATGGCGGTGGCGTGGACATCCTTCCTGCTCGACAAGGTGAGTCGTTGTCGTTGTCATCGGATGCGATCCTCTTGCACTTGGGAAGAAGTTAAGATCGTCAAGATATGGATGAACAGTGGAACACATGCATGGAACATGAGTGAGGCCTCCAGAAAAGAAGGAACAGGGAGATGAAGAAAATGGCTTGCTCTCCCAACTGTTTCCATTAATGCGCATCATATCATCTGGAATTATCGTGAGATAGATAATTTTGTTTGATTTTTTTCCTTGTCAAACTTATCTAAATTTGATCAAATTTATAGAAAAATATATTAATATTTTTAACCTAAAACAAACGTATTGTCAAAAATATATGCAATGTTAGATTAAATGAACCTAATTTGATATTTTTATGTTAATAATTTTTTATAAATTTAGTTAAACTTAATAAAATTTGACTAGAAAAAAAAGTTAAATGACTTATAATATGAAACGGAAAAAGTAGATAGCAAAACACCCTCTACCTACCGTCGCCTTCGTCTTCTTTATTAATTAGTAAATTTAATGTAGAAACAAAAAGCTTGGTGCTGGATGGAGAGCTAGTAGTCCACATCGATCTTTTACTTCAAAATATATTATATTCCTTCCGTTCTAAAATAGTTTAGAACTTATTTTACTTCAAAATATATTATATTCCTTCCGTTCTAAAATAGTTTAGAACTTATCTTAAAATATAATGATATCTCAACTACGTTTTCTTTTCAACCAATCATAACTTTTCATCTTTCATTTTTGAAACCGATCACAGTATTTACCTATTGAATTTTAAATATTTTATTAATACTTGTGTCCAACTCTAAAAGTTTAATATTCTATGACGACGGGGGTAGTACTTGACTTCAAATTTCGTGGTGGAAAACTCTTCCAGTAAAATTAATCAAGCATCCAATGTGTTGGTCAAGTGGTAGCTATTTAGAAGAAAACATAGTAGTAATAGCGATTTGTAATTGATCATGAGTTTGTTTTGCATTATTCCTTCTCGTTTTGATTTGCTTGGGCACGCAGGGATGCGCGTACGTGGTGTTCGCGAGCACGGCGGCGGCGCTGCAGGCGTGCATGGTGGGGCTGATCGGCGTGGAGGACTTGCAGTGGAGCAAGCTCTGCAACATCTACACCCGATTCTGCGAGCAGGCCGCCGCCGGCATGCTCTGCAGCTTCCTCGCCGCCGTCGGCATGGCCGTCCTCTCCGCCTTCTCCGCCCTCCACCTCTTCCGCCTCTACTCGCCGACCGGCCGCCGCAGCTGCCCACAGCAGTACTAGCTATCCCTCCGTACAAAAGAAACTAATTCTGAAGATGAATCTAAATGTTCAGATACATCTCCAGAATTATAGCTGCTAGCTAGCTATAGGAGGCCAGCAAGTACATGTAATTTGAAGCTACGGCTGCTTTTTAGCAACGTCTGACATTGCAGACTATGTAATTAAGTTTTCATATGATGGAAGAGCAAAAAAGTTATGAATTCGAATTTTGGTTTTTGATCTCACTTTCTCTGCATAGATCATATACAATCGAAAGGAAGAGAAATAAAATACTAGGTGATAGAGCAAACCTTACTAGAGAAGTAAATAGGTGACAGAAGAAGCCCTGACTCCTCGACTAGCTACCTACCACTACCACACCCAGTTTAGTTTAGATTATTAAGATTGTCACAGATTATCTACTTGATTATATGGATAAATTAAATATGTTCAGAAATAAAATTAACAAATAACTTGGTCATAGCAATGCAGTGAAATACTTTTTTTAAAAAAAAAGTATTTTTCAAAATATGAAGCCAATAATCTGTTTTAATAAGCTGTTGGATAATCTGGAAACAACATACCCAAAGTATGTAGCCCTAACAATAGACAAATCAATATATATATAGTCCACCTGTTGCTTTATCATAGATTTCGGTTATATTAAAATGAAGGGATATGTGAAATTTTTGCAGCTGTTTGTTCTTCATAACCGAATTTTGTTTGAAAAATGGTTAGCCAATAGTACAAGGAATAAGTTCCCTTTAGGTCTCAATTTTATCACCGAGTTTAAAATTCATCCTTGAATCGAAATACCATATATAGTTCATCCCCCCACTCATAATACTATGCTAACTTTAATCGCTCGACAATATAGTAACTAGTTTTGGTTGATGTGGCGAGTGGGACGACTGACGTGGACCCCGCATGTCAGCGGCCAACTCTTGTCCATCCTCTCCCTCTCCTACAGAGGGAGAGAAGGGAGAAGAGTTGGCTGCTGACATGTAAGGTCCATGTGGGTCCCACTCACCATGTTAAACAAATTTGGTCGGTATATTATTGAGGGACCAAAGTTGACGCAGTACTGTGAGTTGGGGGATGAATTATATCTATGGTATTTCGGTTCAGGATAAATTTTAGACTCAGCGACAAATTGAGAAACTTTAAAGTGAACTTATTCCAAAGGAATAAGTCTATTTTGCATCCCTTCCTCTTCCACTTAGCCCAATCGCGTCCCTCAACCGTAAAACCGGGTATAACACCTCTCCCAACTTCAAAAAATGGTGCAAATTTCCTTCGGTGGTTTGAGAAGCGGTTTATACTGACGTAACAAGTTGACTTGGTCCAAATGTGCTGACGTCGTAGCTAGACATCAAAGGAATTGAAAATAGAAGTGGGTTCCACATGTAGGTGACAAGGATAAAAATAAAAAATTGGGAGAGGTGCTATACCCGGTTTTACGGTTGAGGGATACGGTTCAACCGAGGACAAGAGATGAGGGAGGTAAAATAGACTTATTCCTATTCCAAATAGTGGGGCGTTCACTTAAAACTGGCCCGTGTACTGTGCCTTACATGGGCCTTGGTATCTCTTGGGCTTCACGTGGAATATAGTGGGTCAGCTCCATTTTGAGGTTGAAATACTCAAATAGTGGGACCTTTTTCAAAAGCAATGTTCCAGAAAAATAATTTTCTTCCTGGAATGCCACTGAAGTGCAATCAATTTTCACCGAATTTTTCTTCTGAAACTCGGCAAAATGTAAAGGGAAACACCTCAGCTGTAATCTCCAAAGTAGAGAAACAGGGCGTAATTAATACAGTGTATGTATTATTTTGTAATCAGCCTTGTTCTTATGGTCAAAAACAATACATCATCTATGTATAATAATAATAATATTAATGCCATTTTATGAACATTGCACAAGCTGCTGCAGCAGCATCAACCAACCAACAAACCAAACTATAAACTTCCTCTGCTCCATTTCTGCCTCCATTTTCATGGACAGCAATATCATATCTCTGCATTCATTTTTTCACCGGGTGTGTGACTGAAAATAGAGAAAACATCGGCGTTGGCCTTAGCTGCTTTTGGCCGCATCGGCGGCGGCGACGGCGACGGCGTCGGGGATGCCGGCGGCTAGCCTCGCTCTCAAGTCCTTCCTGAGGATCTTGCCGGATGGGTTCTTGGGTATGGAATCGGTGAAGAACACCTTGTTTATCCTCTTGTAGAACACCACCTGTTGCAACGTGCCAAATGATTGTTAATTAGAACTGAGCTCTGCTTCTTTATGTGAAAGAATTTTGGCAGAATTTTGTGTGAGACTGTAACTTTGTTATTGGTGCTATCGTATACTCAGTGATAATTATTACCTCTTTTGCAACGAATTTCTTGATCTCATCCTCGGTGATTTCCGAGCCTTCTGTCCGGACAATGAAGGCGACTGGCACTTCACCGGCAAGATCATCCTTCATCCTGAAACAACAAGTTTCACCAGCAACTGAATCAGTGACAGTTCTACATTCTCTCGTGATTAATCAATGGGTTTTTTCATCAGAGATGAACTCACGAGACAACGGCGGCGTCCTTGATCTCCGGGTGAGTGATGAGCAGAGCCTCCAGCTCGGCCGGTGGCACCTGGAACCCCTTGTACTTGATGATCTCCTTGAGCCTGTCCACGATGAAGATCTCGTCGTCGTCGTCGACGAAGCCGATGTCTCCGGTGTGCAGCCACCCGTCCTCGTCGATGGTGTTCTTGGTCGCCTCAGGATCATTCAGATAGCCTGCAAAATTCCCCACAGCTCGTCAGTACCAAAGAATCATTTCCTACAGTTTCTGAAGGAGAAGGCAGTTTCAGACTTTCAGTGGTGACAAAATTCTGTACTGCCCGATCAAATAATCCAAAGGAAAGATTGGATCCAGCTTTGCATCAATGCATGCATGCACATGGGAGAGCTAAGGTATAACTGTTCATGTCAACATTGGTTTTCAGATGTGTACATGCACATGGCAACTAGCATGGTGCTGAACATTTTTTTTCAGGTGATTCTTGTTTGGTATCAGCATTGAAGTGGGCATAGTTTTCTGAATTTCTGTTGTTTTTGCAGCACTGGTAGAATTCTAAGCTTTATTCAGATTAAAAAAAGTAAAACCCTCACAAAGATATGCAGGATGCTGGCAGCTGCATCCATCAACCAAACCAAAGAGTCTTGGATTTGTACCTACTGTACCAACTGGAGTTTGGTTTGGTCAGATAGACTCTTCAGACTTAATGGGACAAGGTTAGGATTGACTTGTGACGCCATTGCCATCTATCTTTGATTGATTTTCAGGCTGGACTTTGAGCAACTGGAGCAGTCACCCAACTGTGGCTTTTCTTGTTCACAACTTCACATGATGGGCCACCAAACATTTCCAAGTCAGTGATAGCAATTAGGTTGATGGACCACTCATTTGGCCTGTTCTAACTATGAATTATGCAGTGCTCTCTGAGATGCAGCAGTGCTAATTGGATACCTCCTTATTCAACTTGGCACTTGAGATGCCATGTCCATGCTAATCCTGCATTATGTAATGGTGACACTTGTTTCACATGATGGTGTGGTATTGATTAATTGAAGACTAGATTGCTTTAGGTGTTTGGTTTGGTTTGGTTCGGTTTGGGTTTCATTATAGTAGTGGTTGATGAACAGAAAGATGCAGGAGAACTGAAGCATGGCTGGCGACTGAAACTGATGTGATCTCCACTTTGCACGCCAAGCAGATACCAACCAATGATCCGTTGATAGGTAGGCTAGAACCTAACAAACTTCTGATAGGAACTTGAAAGGAATGGCTTAGAAAAGAAAACATCTCATTCTAATTAACCGGTACCAGCTGTCTCCTGGCCCGCATGTGAACATCAACCATTTTAAAATCAGTAGACATAATTATGTGTATGTAAGTACAGGTTTGACTGTGCCAACTGAATATCTGATCAATTAGAAGTCCAGAACAGATCTTCAGAGAAACAGGTTCAGAACAAGTCTGCAAAGAAGAAATCTTCAGAAAAAGAAGTTAGAGAACAATGGACATGACATCCACATGGTGAGAACTGAGATAAGATATGGTCAGGATAAGCTGCCACTTCTCATTTGCTTGATGTCATGTCCAACTAAGCCCACTACCGAACACACATACACACATAGACGCATGCCTAAATTGCCAATGCCATGTTCGCCTCACCAAAAGCTTTGACCTGCCAGGTTCCTAATTGCAAACATAGTGGAACCTCACTTTCTGAATTTTCTGATCATCAGATCATGCATGTGGCAGACACATTTGCTCTCTCTTTCTCTCCCTCTTTTTTCCCATTCTTTCATCTACATGAAGAAGCATCGCAACTTGGATTCCGGGATCGTGCCAACTGCGATGATGATGAGCAGTGTTCTGGAGCATGATTTGGTAGTGGCAACTAGTGGCTGCTAGGATGCGAGCTATAGCGATGGATGGATCGAGCTGGTGCGTGCCAACAACCACGCGAGCTCGCGGCTGGCTCGCTCGCTGCTACCACAAACAAATCAAACAAAAAAAAGACGTGGAGTGGACGGAAATTCCTCTCTCTCTCTCTCAGCTGCTCAGGCAATCATCGCCGTGGAGCTTGGACCAAACCACTAATCCCTCCAGTTCTTTTTTAAAAGAATCTCCCAACGAACCACCTAATCAGCAACACCTCAACTGTTTCACGTACGGAAAATTCCGACCCCTCAACATCTGCCACTAACCACGTTTCAAAAGGCAAAAAAAAAAGAAGAAGAAAAAAAAGAATCAGAACCTTCCTCTGTTCAAGATATCGGAGACGATCGATTTTCAGCTGGTTTTGCACGGCAATTTCTCCAAAAGAATTCAGATTCAGGCGGTGGAAACTGGAACGGGTCAGCATTGTTTTGGGGACCCTACCCTACTGGCATGGCAGCTACCACGTTTGTTGCTTGTTAAACCATCCAAATCACGACGAGGACTCATCGTCGCATGTAAAAACATATTTTTTTGGCCTAATCGCAGGGGACCAAACTAGTTAGTTTCCAACCTATGCACCAAAACTGCAGAAAATTTGTTCACTCGCAGCAAGACGCCAGTCACTACCCCGGGCCCACCCAACAGTGGAAGAGGTGAGGGTCCAACGGCGTCAGGGTGTTTTGACATCCTAGCTAGAGATGAATGGAGGATTGGCCTGAGCATGTGTACCTTTCATGATCTGTTCTCCGCGGATGCAGATCTCGCCGGACTGGTTCCGGCCGAGGGAGGCGCCGGTGTCGGGGTCGACGATCTTCAGCTCCGCGTTGCGCACCACCGTGCCACATGATCCGGACTTCACCTTGAAGGGCTCCTTCGCAAACGCCAGGCACATTGCCAGCACCGGCCCTGCCTCGGTCATACCATATCCCTGAAGAAGAAGGGACGATGGACTCACTTATCAGTGACTCAAAAAGAAAAAAGATTATAACGTGGCATCACTTACCTGTCCGAGGACGGCATTGGGGATCTTAGCCATGAAGGCGTCCTGGAGATCCTTCCCCATGGGCGCGGCGCCGGACATGACCATTCGAATGGAGGCGAGATCCTCCGCGGTGACGCGGGGGCTCTTGGCGATCTCCACCACGATGGGTGGCACGAATGGGGCAATGGTGATGTTGTGCCTGCGCACAAGGTCGACGAGCGCGCCAAGATCAAACTTGCGCATGATCACGATGGTCGACCCGGCACGCAGGCCGGCGAGCAGCACGGAGTTGAGCGAGTAGATGTGGAACAGTGGCAGCAGGCACAACAACACGTCGTCCTTGCTGAAGTAGAGGTTAGGGTTCTCTCCATCCACCTTCATGAACAAAAATGAAAAATTTTGATCACATTTAGTTACTTGTAGACTCCCAATGATGCAGTGCTAGTGCACAATATTATAACTCTGGGTTTTTGAAATATATGTAGCTTGGCCGTTGGCGCCAAAACTCATGGATGACCATGCACGAATCTTGGCGCACGGGCTAGAACCAGACACCCTTTGTTAGGTGACGATGATGCCTTGGGAGGTGGGCCCCACCACACAGCAGCATGAGCATTATTATTACCAGTAGTAGCTCGCAGTTGCACACAAGTGAACAAATCTAAATACATAAGCACAGCGCATATATATGTACCGCCAAAACTGAAACAATCTGAATAAACCCAAGCCATTATTTATGAGCCGGGACCTGCTCGCTTGATGACCGAGTTATCCAAAATTGTACCGCACCACTACCCCTAGGAACAGGACATCCCTCAGATACTCTGACGTGTGGGCCCGAGCTGGCGGTGGGGCCCACCTGCCATGTCAGCCACTGCGAGCTGCTGGTCAGACGGAATGCCCCGGCAACCGAGGTGAGCTGCCCGACTCGGACTCGGAAACGACGGAAATGGAAGCAGAGCAGAGCAGAGAAGGAGGAGGCACCTGCTGGGCGACGCTGGTGATGAGGCTGCGGTGGGTGAGCATGACGCCCTTGGGGAGGCCGGTGGTGCCGGAGGAGTAGGGGAGGGCGACGACGTCGTCGGGGTGGACGTCGGCGTCGGCGTCGGCGTCGAGCTCCTCCGCGGCGATCACCTCGCGGAACTCGACGCAGCCGTCGAACGCGCCGTCCACGGTGACCACGGGGACGCCCCTCCCGGCGGCGAACTCGCGCACCTTCTCGACGGCGCAGGCCTCGGTGACGATCACCTTGGCGCCCGCGGCCTCCGCCTGGCGGTGGATCTCGTGCGGCGTGTAGAACGGGTTCGCCGTCGTGGTGGCGGCGCCCAGCCGCGCCGCGCCGAGGAAGGAGAAGGCGAACTCGGGGCAGTTGCGGAGGAGGTTCATCACCACGTCGCCCTTGCCCACCCCCATCCGCCGGAGCCCCGCCGCCGCGCGCCGCGACATCGCCTCCACCTCCGCGTAGGTGTACGACTCCCCCGTCTGCCCGTCGATCAGGCACGGCCGGGACCCGACCTCCGCCATCTTCGCGAAGCAGTACTCCTGCAGCGTCTGGCTATTGTTGATCTCGATGTCCGGCAGCTTCGACCGGAACACCACCACCTCCTCCACCGCCACCGACCCCATAATCTCCGGCAACAAACTACACAAGCACTTAACTAATCACCTAACCTAGGGTTACACACTATCGAGGAGGAGACGGCAGCGGCGGCGGTGCTTGCTCGATCGGCGGCGAGCTCTCCTGGAGAGGAGAGGAATGGAAGGTGGGAGGAGTTAAATACTCGAGGGAGCGGGAGGGAGAAGGGAGTTGGTGAGTGGGGCCCGGGGAGGATGACGTGTGGGGCCCACCTGTAAGTGAGAGGGGAGGGGGAGCATTTGGGTTGGTGAGGGGGAGAGTGAGGAGGGGTTCGTTGACTGGGGCAGGGGTGCCACGTCAACGTCGTTTACCAACCCCATTATCAGCGGGTGTTTGGGTTGTGAAGGGGATTTTACGGAATCCCCCTCGCATTGGTCGCTTTGCTTTGTTGGGGTTGGTGACCATTGGCTTTTTCTGCCGGGGTTCTATGTTTTCATGCTCGAATTTTCGGCCACTGACTTTATCTGATTATCTCGTCTATCTTTTTATTTTTATTTCTCCTTTGCCTCTTGTAGTGTAAATCTTTTTCGATTGTACCGTATATGTGTGATGTATCGTGTCTAAAATATAAAATATAAAAGTGGTAGTCAAAGAGGTGTGATGTGGTGTGGTTGAAATACTCGAATTTAGGTAAAGGTTTTCAATGTGATGTGACATATTGGTTTTATATACATGTGGCAAGCTAAAATTTTAGAATTGGTTTATAAGAGCATGATTATTATCCTAAAGAAGCGATGGTTTTCCACGATGGAAAAAAACATATGGTTCGTATATATGTTGTTTACTTTTGACATATTGTTTTATGAGGGAGTAGATTTACCTTGAGCGTTTAGCTATTATTGTTTTTCTCCAATGTAGAATGAGATATTCTTTTCCCAGTGCACATGTTATATAGTACCAAATAAAAATTTGATGATGATAAAAAAGTTACTATATAAAATTAACGAGCAATAACTCGGAGAAAATTTTTACACGGGCATCCTTGTGGAATACATTAAAGTTGTTCAAAGACCGTCTAGTAAATATGATTTTTTTTACAAAACAGACACTATGCTAGAAACTATATATAAGCTCGGAAGCAAACAGCCAATACTAAATCAGATTATAATCTAACAACAACAACAACAACCACCCTTTCCAAAAAATTATATAATACAGTTCTGATCTGCTTAGCAATGACCACCACACCACACTCTCACCAGTCACCACATCAGCTTGGACTTATGCACTGTAGCTTCTATGGGAGGAGAGAAAGAACAAGAAAATTTCAAAAATAACAATCAAGGATAATTAAAAGAGAGTCAAAAGGGGATTCTTCTTGAGTTGTTGCTTCCACGGGCGCCTAGACCGGACCGGACCCGCTCCGACGTACGTCCAACCGGCCGGCCTCACCTACCACGGCCCGGCGACCGAACAAACCTACCGGCAGGCGGACGTCACCGTGACGCCACCACCCTCAGCTAGCCGCGCGCCGGGTGGGTGGGTGAGGCTCGCGACGGCGAGAATGGTGGAAAGGTAAGTATAGTGGCGGATCGGATCGGATCGGATGGGCGCGAGCCGCACCGGCCGGCCGATCGATCGACCGGTACGTGTCCACTCGCTCGGTCGGTATGGTCCAAGGGAAAAAAAAAAAAAAAAAAAGGGCGCGGCCGTCTGGCCGAGCGTGCGAAGCCGTGGTTGTTGGGGTGGGGCCCACCCTCGCGTAGGCGCTGTAGTTAGATCACGGCGGGCACGTACGCCGGTTATACACGGTACACGTCGGCTGCGGTCGGAACTACGTTGCGGTTACCCGGTCGGTCGGTCGCATCTGGCTAAGGTAAGCACTTTGGAATTTTTGGATTTGCTTACGAGGGTGTGTATAGATAAATTGGATATACCTAACCCTCTCGGTCTAGAGAAAAATGGAAGCGAGGAGGAGATTACTTGTGTCGTGTGAAGAAGACGTTTGGCGGTGTTCGATTGGAAGTTTGGAACGTGTGTACAATCTCTCGGGTACAATCTATACCTAATAAAAAAAATTCGTAAAGCTTCGGGTAGTGAACTTTCGTCTGTCTTGGTCCGTCACCCACATCGTGCACACCTACTCTCCAAATCTCAAACCATCACAATCCAAACCAAAACAAAATCCTAGTCCAAATCCAAATCAGAATCATCAAAAAACATCCAAAATATTAACACAAGAAAGAGATGTTGAGAGGAGAGGGAGGGGCGAGCGGGAGGCCGCTGCCGTTCCTCACCGAACCTCCTCCTCACCGCCTCACTGCCATGAAGGTCCCAAACTTGGGGGGAAATATCCTGAGCCGCTGACCCGTCGTTGCGCTTGGGATCCATCGTGCCGCCGCTGTGCCGAGGAGCATCGCGTCGCCAGGGAGCTACCGACCCGTTGCTGCGTTGGATGCCGAGAGGAAGAGGAAGGAGCCATATCCCGAGCCGCCGCGTCGTTGGAGAGTTGCCAACCCACCAGATCTGGCGAGGAACGGGACGGCGATGGCACCTCAACGAGGAGGGAAAAAGCCGGTCAGGGGAGAGGTAGAGGGAGGGGGAACGGTAGAGAGAGAGGGTGGAGGGGAGAGGAAATGGCGCTGCCAATGGGGAGAGGAGAGGGGAGGGGAGAGGTGCTGTTGGTGTGGAGAGGGAGCAGTGTCGCCAGTGGGGAGAGGGGGGAGGGGAAAAATTGTGAAATTAGGGTTAGGGTTTTGGGCACCGGCGGTTCCGATGGATTCGGAACCGATCCAAGCTATCCATCAAAACAAATGGTTTAGATCGATCCCACGTTGGGGCGGTGAAAATTCCCAGGCCGCCGTGTTGCTGGGCTGCCTCATGGGTCACACGATGCGATCCGCATAGAAGCAATTTTGAACCGGGCTAAAATCAATGTAGTATTTTCTATATTTAGAGATAGGATTAGTATCATTTTAATTGCTTAAAATTGCTAAAAAATTATGAAAAATTTTATAACTTCCATAGGTTGCGCGCGCGAATGCCCTAGCAGGCTGGTGGTCCAACGGGGTCTTTTTTGTTTCTTTTTTTAAGAACTTTGTTTCTTTCTTTAGGAATATATTTTCCTAAAGGGCTCATATCATGAAAAACAAAACCCTAATCAGCTAATAATTTTAATTTTAGTTTACCCGTTACAACGCACGGGTATTTTATCTAGTTTAATTATATATGATCATCTGCATACCCAGAATATAATTAGATGAGTACTTATCTCCTTCTTAATTTAGCCCCCTACTCTTTCTTCTCTTTCTCTTTTTTTCCTTCTCCTCTCTCCTTCTATCAATCTTCTATCAATAGTGATCCAGCGAGTGGGGGCCTCGAGTTTCCCGAGCACATACGATGGATCCATCAATAGAGCGAATGATGTGTCACCTCTGTGTTTTATACATTAGGACTAACCTAAAATTCTTAGAAATATGTTAAAATGTAACCCAATACACGCATTAACTTTTTTTTGAGATAATCCATTATATGTCACTGAGTTTGCTACAGGTCTACGATTTTTCACTAATTTTATCACGTTCTACAATATGCTATTAACTTTTGCTTAACTTCTACGATATACCATCATCGTCCGGTTAACCTCCGTTAGTGCTATACATTTTTATCCAAATGACCAAAATACCCCTGGGACAAAAACTTCCAAAAATTGGATAAAAAATCTGAAATATCATATTTTAAGTTTTTGACCAAATTTTGGATGTTTATAGTCTTATATTTATAATATGATATATCGGAAGTTTAGTCCGAATTTTGGAAGTTTTTGTCCCGGTGGTATTTTGGCCATTTGAATAAAATTGTACAGTGCTAACGGAGGCTAACCGGACGGTGATGGTAAATCGTATAAGTTAAGCAAAAATTGATGGCATATTGTAGAATGTGATAAAATTAGTGGTAAATCGTAAATCTCTGGTAATCTCAGTGGTATACGATGGATTCTCTCTCTCTTTTTTTTTTTTTACCTGCATAGCATGAGTTTTAACAGGAATCTTATTTTATATCGGACGGCCAGAAATTAAGCTGACAACTATAGCTACAAAAATATATGTCGAATGATAGGTAGGGAAACCGTTTATACTATTAGGCTTTCATGCAATCATACTATCAAAACATGCTGTAAATTAAGTTTTGCTTGTACGTGCGCTATTGCTACATGAGAGTATGAGACAAGGAATCTTTGTTAGCCGGCGGAGGCGAGGCTGAAATTAGGTTCTCCAGCTTTTAGGCACTAGCAAGTCTAGACACCAGAAGTGGCTTCGATCGGCTAGCCTGGAGTCCCTGGAGCAAATTAAACAAACAAAACATGTGTACGCAATGCATGTCTCATTCGCACGAACAAATCACCTAACACTCGCGCCAAAAAAAAAAAAAAAGGAATCACCTAACACGTTGGAGTTGTATTACTACTTAATCATAGGATTAGCTGGGGAGTAAATGCTTGACTTTTCAAGGGAAAAATACGTTGCCACATGTGTATATATGTCTGATGTGATTATATATATATATATCCATCCGGTTCATGTTCATCGATCCGTACTCGTAAGCCTCCACTACTGACAAGTATAAAATGGTTGGATATGTAACACAAAGATGAACGCTAGCTGTTCGTGTCCTTTTTGTCAATAAAATCATAGTAAGCCTAATTAAGCACTTTCATCGATCTGAACCATTAATTGTATTTGTTCATTATTGTTTATACGACGAAATCAAGGTGTCTCACAAGCATGTCGCCATAAAGAACCTCCGGTATCCCATGATCTTCTTAAATTACTCCCTGCATCCAAATTGATCATCATATAATATTTGTACTAAGATCAAAAATTATTTAAACCGTATCAATCAAAGATTCACATTCTCACAATGCATGTATCGATTAAAACACAATACACAATTATATCCTTAGCATACATCACATTCTCCTATATTGTATTAACTGTACTCGAAATCCGTGTCCATGCGATTATATGATGATTAGTTTGAGAAATTTTGATTTTTTTAGGTGATGATCAATTTAGAAAGGATGGAGTAGACACTCACTAGATTCAAGTAATAGTAGACTAGCTAGTCAATTTTGAGGTTCGATGCAATCCCCTACCAATATATGACAGGAACAGGAACTTCCGTTCTTCCATCTTCGCATCGGCTAAGGGCACTTTTGAAACACAAAATTGAGAAACATAGTAATATGGAAAACGTAAAAATAAAATATCATACTCATTGATTTTGAAATATGGAAAAGTTTAAAAATTATCGTTTGATTAGCGCACAGAAAAAAACATAGGAATTCTAGATATATGAAGAGGAAAAACATTAGCTGAGAACTTATACTTATTTTCCTCCAAAATTAACATAGAATGATTCATTCCATAGAAATTTTAAGGGAACGGTAGGAAACAGTCTTTTATTTCAAAGGGCTCCATATGATTATTTTTATAGAATAAAATCCTCTAAAACTACTATGATTTTTTTCTTTGTTTTAAAGGGTGCCTAAAAATGTAGGCAACCAAAACATATTAGGCATGTTAACTACATTGTCTTCAGGAAGTACACTAGCATACATATGTTAGTTGCTATGTCACTTCAGTTGCTCACCCGACCAGTTCTCTGAAATCATGCATCGCCGTCTTTATCTGCAATCGTCATCTACGTGACTACACAGTTGCGGTTATATTAATTTAATTGATCTGGGTAAAGACGGGGTGATAAATGTTGCTAAACAACATGTCGTGGAAGGCCACATTATGAAGTTTAACAATTGTCTTTTAGAAGAAGTTTAACAATTTGGAGATAATGTTTGCTGTCACCAACAATTACTGGCTAGCTATTGGCCTTAGGTTTTGTTTAGGAGTTTGGCATAAGCTACTAATAGGCAAAACGTCGGCTATCCGAATTTCATGGAGTTCATCGATTCAGATAGCTAGCCAAACACATGACCATGAGGCTGTGATTTTGTGAACATGTATATATCTATATACTTATAGGTTATTACTGTACATGTTTATGTAATTATTTACATATATGCACTTTCTTCTTCTTCAGGACAACCAACCTTGACCAGCTAGGAGTTAGGACGTCTTAGAACCAACAAACTAGTGATTATTATATAAACATGTGTGTTTACACATTATGATTTCTTTTTAGGGCAACCAACCTTGACTTAAGAAGTGTTAGAACCAAACAAATTATTGAAAATTGCTTCTGTAATCTATTGATCTATGTGGGGGCATTGAGAGATTAGTATCCGGAATTTTTTTTTCAGGTTCATGTAGTCAATGCTTATGGTCAAACTTTGAATGAAATGGTAAAAATCAATTTGCCCCTCTTCTTCTAGATAACGTTATTTTGCAACAAAAAAACAAGGGACAACATATTTCTCTTTTACATTGTGTTTACAGTATATTTAATTGCAACAGGACAACACATTATGTAAATTATGGTAAATAAAAGAAAATTTGAATTGCGAAGTGAGCGTAGCTCGACTGGTTAGGTTTCTGGTGGTGGAACCTGCCCACCTAGACTTGACACGAGTGCTCGTATTCATAGTTAATTATTATTTCAGTGATAGAAGAGTCGTCTGTGCACACGTTTATATAAACGTTCTATACTATGTTAATAAAAACAACAAAATTGGATTATTTCTTTCTAGAAAATTATAATATGGTCCTAAAAAGGAAAGAAGGCACGACCCCAAATTTAAACCACCTAGGAATATGTCCACTTTACGTCCCTCAACTTTTCTTCGAGTTTAAATCATATACCTAAACGGCTGAACCGTAATACTAGAAATCTAGACTTCAACTTATAAAACCAAGTTAAATTAGGTTCTATGGCAGTATGAATGGCTCTTCGACATACTGCCATATAATCTAATTTAATCCGGTTTTATAAGTGGGGGTCAACATTTCCGGTATTGCGGTTTAAACTCGATAGAAATATGAGGGATATAAAATGGACTTATTCCAACCGCTTAAACCCATAACCCAAAAATGGGCTGTGGCCTATCGAGCCCAGCTGATACCCTTTTGTCCAGGAGGGTGGGATCCCAGTCCCCCCCCCCCCCCCCCCCACCCCCACCCCCACGCAAAAACCCTAACTAGGCCGCCTCGTCGCCTTCCCCCAACGCGTCTCCGACCAGCAACGGCACCGGCGGCGGCGGCGGCCACTACTCCCCTCCAATGGCGGTATTGCCCTCATCTCTCTCTCTCCCTCGATATATATTGCTCCGCCAAATTGTTTATCTCGTGTAGTGGATCTTTTTACGCATCGAATTTGTTTGACGCGTGATTTGGTGTCAACTGTTGCGATAGTCCCGTAGCCTTCGCTTCGTCTGCGCGATTTGGAGTAGGTGGGTATAGATTGGAGGGCGTAAAGGCCCCTAGGTCGATGTCCTCCAAGATAGATAGTAGGTCGGATGTGTGATTTGGGATATCCTGCTGCGGTTTCATGTCGAATTATGTTGAGGGAAAAAAAGGTTGAAGTCATGGTATTTAGAGAATCCTCCAAAAGTTCGTTTTGGGGTTGTAGAGCTGCTTGGTTCAAAGATGCTGTTTGAGTTATGGTTTCTTTCATGGCATAGGAGTGTTAGTTTGAACCCTGCTTAGCTTTCTTGTCGAAAGAACGAATGGGTGTAAGGCTGTGTTCGTTCTTGAGTGTTGGGAACTAACCCTCACAGCACGTAAAACGGAGCGACTCATTAGTGCATGATTAATTAAGTATTTGCTATTTTTTCTAAAAAAATGGATTAATATGATTTTTGAAGTAACTTTCGTATAGAAGCTTCTTGCAAAAAACACACCGTTTAGCAGTTTGAAAAGCGTGCGCGCGAAAAAAGAGTGTGGTGAGTTGGGAAAGTAGGGTGGAGAACACAGCCTAAGAGCTGTTTGTTTTGTTGGAAGATTTGCTCTGATTTTCTTTTTTTATGTGGCACATGAGTAGTTATCCTTCTATCACTGAAAGTCTGAAACTGAGGGAGACCTACCTAGTGCGTTCATCTGTTGTGATTAGTGCCTTGTTTGGGACTGATCAGTCTACAAATGGCGCGGGATGGGCCGACCTGTCACCTATACCATCTGCCCCAATTTAGTTGGGATTTGGGAACCACTTGGAAACCAGGGAGAAAAATTGGCCCACCCCTCTCTCGGTGAAACTGGCTGACCCCATTAGGTTCCACAGGACTGTGCACTAGTTCAGGTGGCAGCGAATACAAAGTGCAGACTAAGCATCACAAAAATTCAGACTAACAAATTGATAATAGAAATTGACAGATTGATTAGCTGAACAATTCAGAACAGAAACAGAAAGAATGCCGGATTGAATTACAACCAGAAATTTCAATCCAGAAATTCAACAAAGATACATGCAACTCCATTAGTTTTCTGAGATGTTCAGATTAGAAACCGTGATTCCTTTACTCATATCAATAGCGCTACTGCCAAAAATCGAATTGAACATCACAAAAATCAAGGGCATTGAATTGCGATAAAATGAAATTCAACATTTCAGAGAATGACAGTAAAAGAAGAGTTTGAATGGGAAGCACACACTTAAACCTACCCTGCCGCTCAAGATGCTAGAACAAGAAGCGTCCCCATTCCTTGCTCACTATCCTGACTGTTACATCAGTATGGGCTAAAGAGGAAAGGGTATCTTCAGCTTAATCTTGTAACAAATATTTGAAACTTGACAACTCAGCTGTTTACATCAAGGCTCTCTGAGTGGACTATGCTTGACTTGGATTGGAGCTTCAGAAGAGCATTGAGGAAATAGTGTATCACATGCTGTCTCTTTGAGTGGGAAACAAAGACAATGAACCAGTGGTCTAGTGCTTTTCCCCTAGCCGGTCTGTCCTGGCTTGGCTTCCGTCTTTCTCTTGTTAGACTTGCGTAATCAGTTACAGTCTTATGGAGTTAGGCCCATGTAGATGCTGGTCTGTCAGCTGAGTAGGGAGTAGCACCCAACGTCTTGAGCTAATTAGAGCTTCAACACAGTCATCAGTGTAGTGTTCTATTGCTGCAGATAGTTGCAAAACAAACTTGATTTGTTACAGACATTGTACTGACTTGACTAGTATTTGTTTTCTTCTGATTTTCTTCATGATGATTATTCACGGTATTCAGTTCCAAGCGGTGCCTCCATGTACATCTTGTCTGTACATCTTTTCAATACTACTCTTAATGGATTGTTTCTAAATGCAGACTGTGCCAGTTAACCCGAAGCCTTTCTTGAACAACCTGACAGGAAAGCCTGTCATTGTCAAACTTAAGTGGGGTATGGAATACAAAGGTAATCTATACTTTTACCTGTCAATTTATTCACTTACATGCTTAGGCGCGATTGAAATTTCAGAATGAAATCTCCGAGGTTTCAGGAACATCCAAATTTGCCCAGTTTTTACATGAAATTTCTTGCTGCCGTGGACAATTACTTCATGGCACGTATCAAGAACATCCACTTCTATTGGTTTTACCAGGAATTCCAATGGAAATCATGTGTTAAAACGGACCCTCTTGTTGTAATTTAGTTTTCAGACTTTGCCTTATTATCGATTATGCTGACGATACTCTTTTTTACCCTTTCAGGATATCTTGTTTCTGTGGACTCTTATATGAATCTGCAGGTACTATTTTGTGTTTTGTATCAGTTAAATTCGTTCATCATTTACCAATATGGATCGACGTGCCATCCTCTTTTGCCGCAATTTACTCAATTGTCTCTACTGCTTTCAGCTGGCTAATACAGAGGAGTATATTGATGGGCAATTCTCTGGAAACTTGGGAGAGATACTGATAAGGTAACTCTACATATCGCCCTTAGTCCTGGACCAGATTCATCTGTAGTTATCGGCTTACTGCATGCTATCACCCTGTTTTCTGTTTGATTAGTAATATTAAGAGATAGAATGATAGTATATGGTAATATGGAGAGGTAGAATGATAGAGTTATACGGAATTTTCTCAAATGCAGAAGTATAACAAGTAGCAGCGTTTATAACTTTGAAGGAAAAAAAATGCTGATCAGAATGTTACTGTACATTACTTAAGAAATTTTTTGCTGACTAAATTGTTACACAAAACATATTCTTTTGTCTAATGGGTAATTCTTATTTGTTTCATTTGAACTACAGGTGCAACAACGTTTTGTATCTCCGAGGCGTTCCAGAGGATACCGAGATAGAGGATGCTGAATGAGATAGCCTGGACCATGTCCAGATTGATTGGTGTAATATGCTTCTGACATGAACAATTTAAATGTCATGTACAACTGATGCAGATTCCTTATTGACCTGGATCTTAACTATGCCATGATATGTACTGTTAGGCGTTGAAACTGATTCCCATCTTTCTCAGAATGTGTGAGATCATAATTCGTAAGAAAAATACCATTTGCCTGTCATGATTAGCCAAATTAGATAAGCTATCAGTTTTGTGTTTCATAGTTGGATAAGACAAAAGACAATTTGAATTCTACATTTCGTTTCAAACTTGTGATAACTCCAATGGATCAAACCAAAACAATCTGGTCTTCTCTACTTGGTACCAAGGTAGGCATGCCATGAATACCAAAAGCCAATCCGGCGCCGCTTCACGGGGCTTGCCAGCCTGTATCACGACGGCGGCGGCCTTACCCGTGTCGGAAGCGGCGATGGCTATCACTGGGGGAGTACATGGGTTTTACAGCCGCTCCAAACACAACACGGCACACCACTAGGTCTGTCAAAAAAAAAAAAAAAGAGCTCGGGGCTTGCGAGCTGCTCGAGCTTAGCTTTGTTAAAAGCTCGGCTCGTGTGAGAGTCAAACCGAGCTCAAGCCTGCCCCCGAGCTCGCAAGTCTACCGAGCCGAGCTCGACGAGCCTCGTCTGCTGATGTTACTATTCATTTTAATACTTATTCTCAATCTCTCTCCTCATTCAATATCCAGCAAACTCCCCTGGACCGTTGCTGTTGGAGTACTATTTTTCCACTTCCTAATAAAAAAGATACATGGCAGGCAACAACAGGTGTGTACGACTGTGCTATGCATACCTCAATGAGTCAACGTATAATACTCCAACGTGATTTGGCAGTGCTTTTCCCTATCTAAATGGTGATGACTTTTGCACTCTCGTTTGATTTGTTTTTTAGCTTGAGCTTAGGAAATTTTGATACACGCGCGTAACGAAGTAGTACTAGCATGTTTAGCAGTAAGCTCGAGAAAAGCTCGAGGCTCGAACGAGTCGAGCTTGAACCCAGTTATAAGCTCGCACTAAAATCAAGCTCGGCTCGAGCTCGACTCGAGTTTGCACCGAGCTCGAGCCTAGATAGGGAGGCTCGCTCGAGCTCGGCTCGTTGACAACCCTACACACCACTATACTCGAGGTTGTTTGACATAGCTTTAAATTCTAAGAACCGTGTGAAAATATGTGGAAATTGGTTTTCACGCTCTGAACCTGTTTGACTGAGTTTTAAATTCTAATAAGTATGTGAGAATTTGGAGAAACCGAGAAAACCAACTTATGACTTCTAACTTGATTTTTAGATCTTAAATTCTAAAAGCAGATGAGAATCTAAGGAAACCTGTTTCTAACTTCTAACTCCATTTCTAAATTCTACGACTACAATTACTATTGACAAAAATCTTAACTGTTTTAAGAAGTTCTTTAATTTTGAAGAAAAGCTACAGCCCATGAAAGTTCCCCTAAACAAGCTCTTAATGACGAGCGGGCCTCATAAGTTTGCCTTTCACGAAGAGAGCAAATGAAAAGGGAAAAAAATTAAAAAGCTAAAATTCACCCTGGTGAAAAATCCAGAGCAAAAATTCGAAAAATCACTCCATTTTAATATTCGCAGCAACCAACCGCAACTGCCCAAATTCCAAAACCAAAAAAATTCCTCTCAATCCCCTTCCCTCCAATTCTCCACTCCCCCATCCATATGGCAACCGCCGCCGGAGGCGATGATCCACCGCCACCGCCGCCGCCGCCGCCGCCAGCGGAGCTACCCGGAGGGTGGTTCTCCGGCCTGGTATCCGGCGTCGGCCGCCTCCTCGCCGCCGTGCTCGGCCCGGACTCCCCCGACTCCGGCACCGGCGGCTCCGCTTCCTCCTCGCAGGAGTCGTCCCAGTCTCCGCCGCCTGCGTGCGGCCACTGCGGCAGTGGCGGCGGTATGCGATCCTTCCCTCGAGCGAGTTCTACAATTCGAGTGCGCTGCGTTGTTTTGCGCCGTGGTTGATGCTGTTTGCCCTCACGGGTGTTCGGCGTGAGCCGTTGCCGTCGGTCGCCGGAGATGGTGGCGAGTCCGTGTGGTTGGTTAGCCTGCGAAATATTCGAGTAAATTTGGCGCTACCTAATCCTGTAGTTCATTTGAATGGTGTTAATTTTGGCACAAACCGAGTGCAGCATCACGCGAACACGGAGTTAGAGGTATAATATAATCGGATTCTCTAGGTTTTAGTAGTGGTTTCATTTGCTAATTTGGAGAGAACTGGAGAAGTATTTGTTCCTCACGGGATATTGTACTGCATTTGTTAATTTTAAAACTAGAGAAGTGTTTGTGGCCTTGTGTTTTCTGTATGATTGCCCGTGATCTGGTATATGTTAACAACAGCGAGGTCATTGGTTTGAACAGTAGGGAGAGAATGGTCTGGGGTGTTGGGCTGAATCCCATTATACAATGCTTGAAAATTGAGACTGGAATTTGACCTTGTCGATGCTCCTCTCTCTGTCACCTGAAGTTTCAGTTAATCTCTGATAGGACAAAACATTGAAACGGACTTAGTTTTTCTTGTTCCTGTAGCTTTTCTAAAACATGCATTTTACATTATCTAAGAACACCACACATGCAACCATTGAATCCTTTTGATGAGATACTTTGCATAATAAAAGCAAACTTCATCAAACCTGCAAATGTAGCAACAGATGGTTAGATTAAACACATTACTCTGTTGGTTCTTTCCCTTGGTTGTTATTAGCGTGCTTCAACATTTCTCAGTGATTAGAACACATCAAAGTTTGCTCTCTTTTAGCCTGATCTATATCTTCTTAAATGAACAGATAATACTGCGCACTTCGCTTCTGACAATCAGATCAACCAGGTATTTCAATCTTTGTACATCTCTGTAGTTCAAGTGCACTGTAAATCTTAGTTTAGGAGTGATGAAGAGATTGATCAAGAGTGTCCTTTTCATGATTATAGAGTGGAAAGGAGATTACTCTAAAAGACAGTGGTGTGAGATCCTTAGCACTTGTCTCGGAGATAGATCCCAAGGATGCTATAATGCAGATGCTTTTGCAAGAAACGTACTCGAGGTATCATACCTTATATATTTGTTTTCTTCTGCTGTATTTTTTTAGTTGCATAACCAATATTTTCACTATTGGATTTGTATTAGCTTAATCATATCAGTTTATTTTCACTGAATTTCAGTACTTCCTCCCGGTGAAAAATTTTAGTACTTTCATAAGTTAAATGTATCTGTGGCCTGCAATTACTAATATATCTATCAGACCAAATTTCAAGAGCGTGGCCTTTCTGTTATTTTCTCCTTGAGATGATATAGAGAAAAAACAAGTTTGATAGGGAAGTTTGTTCTTATACTGACTATTTACAGAGCAATTTCTGAACATATTGACTGCTAAGTTTGACTTCAATTCTTCAATTACGTGCCAGATCGGAATGTGATATACTGATAAAGATAATTCAGGAGCGGGTTGTGGACTCAGACCCTGATGTGGTTGAGCCTTCTATTGTTCTTCCAATTGCTTGGCAAACTAGCCAACAGCAGTATCCTGTTCCATACTCTTCATTTCGTCCAAACACTTGCTCTGTGAGTTCAAATGTTCATGATTGTAGCCAACAGCTTGACAACAACATTGTTGAGAACGGATGGCTTGAAGAGAGTCAGCATGTGAGTCTCCGACTCTCTGAACCATGTGGAAATATACTTTACACTAAATATCTTGGTACTCAAGATCACAGAATTTTGTCACATGTATTTACATTGCACCTTATATTCGCCTTTTCAATACCATAAGACTGTGCTCAGTTTTTTGTGACTACTTCTGATGATGTAAAATGCTAAAGCACACCATATTTTCTGAGGATTTTCTTCATGTTATTACTTTCTTCTGATTTTTCTCCCATCACTACAAAATTCTTCATAGTATATGCCATGGGTTTGATAATTCTGAGCTACTAGCCTTCTAGCGTCATTTTAATACCATTCATTTTCTAGGTCAAGTGATGTTTCTTTATTGGCCAACAGCATGCCCTAAAGTTTTTGGTGGGCAATACTTAGTTCAATCTCAGAGCAGGCATCTCATTTTATTTGTTCAAATCCCGCATTTTTTGTTTGACCCTGGAATGAAGCAAACGTTCTAACTTTTCTTTTTGAAGTAGAATATCATCTGCTATTGAATCATTATAGTAGGAGCAAACAAAACTATAAATAATGAAGATCAAAACTGCAGAACTGCAAGCCTGATTAAATTAACCAAAGAGAATGCCTAACCAGGTCGGCACAGTTCAAATTGTAGGAGCCTAACTTGCAGTTTTATTGAACAACTACAGGCTTTGAAAAGAAGTAATTCTTGCACTGGACATACCCTCGATGAGTCTCACTCCCGAAGTGTCAGACCAAAGCTAAATGATTTGAACCTTTCAAAAGAGCAGGATGGTATTCTTAAGAGTCATTCAGGTAAAATATGTTGGAATTGTTGCGATCAGATTTCAAAACCGTAAAGCCTATTCTAGTGGGATATATGTTGGTCATCAACTATTTCTGTTCCTTTATTTTGTGATAGATATAGCTTCATTTGAAGAGGCAACCACCAAGGATCCTAATGCATTCAGGGGGATACCAGAAGATACAAAGAAGCTATTCAAAGATACCCCCCTTCTCGGGACAGACAACCTAATATTTTCCAACATTGTTTCATATGATGACACTGATAATGATATATCAGCTCTCCGTGGTAAGCGCCCTGCTGTAACTGCACGGACCTTTGCTTCAGCCACTTGTGAAGCCAACCGGGATAACCGTTGTTCTACCATGCTCTATCCATACTCTGATCGGGTACTTGGACTATACAACACAACTGGGTGTCTGTCTCTCTTTGGAATTTGTCAAATTCAGCTGCAGTTCCCTGCTACTGAAAGTAAAACTCCAATTTTTGCCACAGGACCTGACAGATACCTTTCCTATTAAGGTGGAACCTTTGGATGATATTGTTCCTTTTGATCCTGAAATAGTAGACTTTTCACGCAAAAACTGTAACAGTACGTTTCTGCATTTAGTTTAAAGTTTCTGATTCTGTGAGTATAAACCTCAGGTTTCTACTATTAGCTCTTCTGATATTCTTAGTTTTCCTGCAGCAGGCACCATCTGCAATGATCCTTGCTCTGTTTCAAAACTTATGTTTCAAGAGGACAAGGAGGCTGCGCCCAGGTAATTTCCATGGCAGCCATGTATCTTCAAATGAGCCAATGTTGTTTTCCTGTTATAAACTCGTGATATCTGGTATTTCTGGTTCATTTTGTTTGTTTTATGACTTTCATATGACATTATAATAATATGGCAGGAATTGTTTTTCTAGTATCTAAATTCTGCAATGTGTGTACATGCTTGATAACCCACTAGTGATCACCTTATAATGCCTTACTAGATAATGTATTTCTTCTATCAAGCTATATACATTTTATATTTTCATGATAAAATAAATTATTGCAATACGTAAGTAATTGTGTCCTTCCATCTATTCAGTTCATCAACAGGCATGCCGCTTGAAAACAGTCCTACGAATTGCACAGAAGCTATCCTGCAAAGGAGCACTCAAACTAGGAGAAGTTCACCTGCTAATGTATATCGTCGCCAAAACAATGACAGCAGAACCCGATCAAGGAGTGTTCCATCACATCAAGGCAAACCGATAGCGGTTGGCCAGGAGCCAGACTTGGCCCCAATCCAGGCGAAGAAACCGGCTGGGAGGCCAAGGAAGTCAAGAAGGTGAGGTAATTCTCGGCTTCTCGATTCTCTGTTCCATCCTTCAGTTCAAAAATCAAGATAAAGCTAGGGGCATAATTAAGCTTGATGTACATTCTTACTTACTGCAGGTACTGGAAGGCCAGCAGAAGATGAAGAATGCGCAAAGATCACAACTGTTAAAGGCTCACTCCAGGTTCGAGCTAACACCAGTAATTTCTAATTAGTAGTATTCAGGGAGAAACTGCTTGATGCCTTTGACCGTTGCTGTCTTCAGTAGACTAACTAAGCAATGCTACTAACATTCTGAATTTACATTCAGTTTCTTAGCACTTCCGAATTCTGAAACTTTTTATGAGTTCCTTTGATGTATATATAGCGAGCCTAGCGCGGCACCATGCACTACATATATACACATTTCATGTAGAGCGCATGCAAATTTTGCCGTAGTGCCTTCTTCTCTCATCCCCTTTTTCTCTAGGTGATCAGAATTCAGAGTGAGCTGTTCTGCTTTCAATTTGATCATGTGTTGTAGTTAGTAGTCGTACTGCACAATCCTACCTCCAAACAGTGACGGATTTAGGAAGAAATAACAATAAGATCTGAACAAACCAGATAAAGTTATAATTCTCGCTCGTATGTATGTATGTATGATAAAAAGTTTTAGTGGGAACTTTCATAGTCCTATCGTTAGTAGTCGAGACTCGAACCCCCGTCACCCCCACTACCTCCAAGCTCCAGCTCTGTAGGAGCTATGGTGAATTTGGGAAGTGGCAACATACACGCACTGACGCAACTGGCTACCCTAGCCCACAGTTGCTAGTACACAATAGCATAGCAATAACAAGTTCAAAGCATGGAAACAACAGCAGCACTCGTATAGTAGGAGCCTAGCACGAATCACGAGGCGGCTTGGTGGGGCTGATCGGTTGATCATCCACCCATCCCCCCCCCCCCCCCCCCCCCCCCCCCCCCCACACACACACACACTATGTGCGTGGCACGGCACATTGGCTCCTGCGTGCTTTCTGGAATTAACGGATCACTGGCCGCGCCACCCCTCGCATCGCCGTCGCGTCGTCGTCGTGTGTCGCAGCAAGCAACGTCGCCGGCCACCTCAATCTTTTTTTTTGCCGTTCCGGCCTATGGCTGTGTAGTGTGCAGGATCACAACTCCTCTGGTCTTCAAGAATTACTGGAGTAGGAAACATGTCTCAGTGAGATGGACATTTTTGTGCGAGATATCTGGGAAATTTTCTGAATCTACCCGGTGCACGACACCACCTCGGGCGGCGAGAATGCCGCAGAGGAGAAGACGGGCGCCCAGGCCAGCGGCGTGGAATGAAACTCCGGCTGTGGCTTGGCCGGACAGCCACTCCGGTTGAAGATCTTTTTATTATTTTTTGAACTTTTTATTTTTTCAATTTTAAAAATAGATCATCTCGATACTTATTTCTAAATCTGAATCTTTATTTTATCATACCACCCCACTTAAGCTTCATTCTTTATCTCCGGTTTCCAACTCCCCTTCCTCGTTTTCCGCACGCACGTTTTTCAAACTGCTAAACGGTATGTTTTTTGAAAAAAACTCCTATACGAAAATTGCTTAAAAAAATCATATTAATCCATTTTTTAAATTTTTTTAGCAAATACCTAATTAATCACGTGCTAATCGCTGCTCCGTTTTCCGTGCCAGGGACCCGAACACAGCCTTATGGTGTGTTCGTTTGGTTGGGTTGGGAGTTAACCCTCCCAAAAACAGAGTGACTTATTAGCGTATGATTAATTAAGTATTTGCTAATTTTTTTAAAAAAATGGATTAATATGATTTTTTAAAGCAAATTTCATATATAAACTTTTTAAAAAAAACACACCGTTTAGCAGTTTGAAAAGCGTGCGCGCGGAAAAAAGTGCTGAGTTGGGAAAGGGGAAGAACACACTCTTACCCTTAGTATGGTGAAGCAACATGGTCATACGCCACCTGTAATTGACATAGCATTTTTATCTTGCCATGCCAGTGGGACTGGTGTGGCAAGACAACACTGCCACACCAGCTAGAGTGAGTGGCGTGGCGTGGCAAAATAACGTTGCCATGCGAATCAAAGCGATGTGGTAGTTTGATTAACGTGGTAGTATTGTTTCGGCATGTCAGCCTTGCTAGCGTGATAAAAAAAATTTGAAAATAAAATTTAAAAAGGTTTATTTTTAAAATTAAAAATTTAAAAGGTTCGAAAATAAAATAAAAATTCTCGGCTGGACAACCCTAGTGTAAGTTCGCCTAATTACCCAGAGTTCAGAGCCCCACATCTTCTGTACTCCATAAATTCAGCCCGGCCGTCCCCATCACCATCAGAGCCCCTTACATTTAGCAGGCCGAAATGATGGTATTGTTGTCACTATAGGGCGAACGCGAACTGTCCCAGTTCAGTTCAGGTTCTGAGGTTTGGATTCATAGTAGGCACGTAGGGACTTGACTTCAAAACCTGTCCCGCTATCTGCATACTCATTTATTTTAGACTTAAAAAGTTCAGCTTTATTATGATTTTACACTTATGTAGTAATGGTTGAGAGATCTTGAGGTTGCCTTGAAAACAATCGGATTCCCCTCTTTAAGAATAATCTGATCTCTTGTTATTCAGACAATGCTAAAAGATGTAACAAGATTTTACTCTGGTCACGAAACCAATCGTTTAGAGTACATATCTCAAAGGGAACTTTCAAACTTTTGAACATTATCATTTTGAATGTTTAGTTTGGATAAAAGTTGTAGCAGACCGTCTTGAGAAATACTTTCACAATACTATAATGTTCTCAAGTTCTACAATATATATATATATATATATATATATATATATATATATATATATGTATATACACACACACACAATAATAGAAATTAGCTATCAAAGTTACATCTTCATTTTCTTTTTCATATTTTCATGACCCACGGAACAGTAATAATTAACAAATTGTATACTAGTCCCAAAAGAGAAAGAAAACCCATTTGTGGTAGTTGACAGATGGTATTGTAATCTGTCTAAACTTCCATCTAAGCATGGAGGTGGACCCTTGAGTAACATGCATCTACTGGAAGTGGAAACCTGGTGTTGTCCTGTTATTCGCATTCACTTCCATGCAAGTACTAGTACTACCAGTAATTAGGAGCAGGGGGATCACTTAAGAAAAGGAGTATGAGATGTCCGAAAATTAACAACTAATAGATGCACGCACGCGGGAGCTGCCACGACAGGACAATTATACATATAGACATAGGCACTGTTTGCAAAAAGATTTTGTCCCCGGGCCGCCATGTGAAACTAGCGTGTGATTTGATTGTACATGATTAATTGGATGTTTCCAGGGTCTTGAAACAAGAAAACATAAAGAGATGGCCAACTATTAATTCTTTTAGGCGTACATGTGCACATCCTGTGTTTTTTTAGGTAAAGTGCACATCCTATGTCACACCATGACATTTCGGTTTGGAGGAATTTTAACTTATAGGAATATAAAAAAGAAAGAAATGAGTGTATGCACGCTTTAATCCATATGATTTTTTTTCAAGAGATTTGAGTGGATGAAAAATTTCCAATGTTTTCTTTTTTCAACTTGTAGGAAGAAAAATTTTCTTTGGTTTTCCTATTATCTACATTCCTACAAACCAAATATCCCTCAATAGAAATTAATCCTTAGAAATCCAAGTCTTTTGTTTTTCCTCTCAACCAAACAAGCTGGCTTGTAACGTAGGAATTTCGCAACATTTGGACATTAAGTAATACACTTTTTTTTCTAGAATCCGCTATATTTTAAAGAAGCTGACAACTTGCTCATAAGCGTTGATTGTTTGATCTACGACTGATAAGCTATGGAAGAATAAACTAAGCAATAAAAATAGTATTTTTTTTCTCGAATATCATATCTCATCAAAGAAGGAAAATGTGGTACAAAACAACTTTAAGCTTAAAAAAATATAAAAGACACGGCACAAATAAACTAAAACAACGACCAAGAAACCTGACCATCTAGGCACAAAACCAATAGCCTAAGACTAAGATCGGTAGGGATGTTTGTCTCTAGCTGTTGGTGGCTCAGAAAACGAAGTAGTAGATCAGTAGCACATGATTAATTAGATATTAATTATTATAAATTAAAAATAGACTTATTTGATTTTTTAAAACTTTTATATTTTTTCGAAGCACGTTGTTTACCGTTTGAGAAGCATGCTAATTAAAAATAGAAAGTTGTAGTTTAGAACTCAAAGTTCCTTAGCTCCAGCTGTGCCTCACAAGGCAGCCTCCTATATAATAGCTCTAATGGCTTTAGAAATAAACTACTTCTACTTCAAAATCAACTCTAAAATTAAGTTTTAAATTTAAATATTAACCATAACTGATAAGGCAACCAGCTTAATATTCTGATATGGTATAGTGGCCGGTCCTCTACCTGAGAGAGTTTAGTTTCTCTCTTTATGAAGGGCATCCTATGGGACCCAACATACTATAACATTTCGGATTGTGATGCTGCAACAGCAGCTTTTGCCCCTTTAGCAACCCATGCATGCACAAATCTTTGCCATTTAGCACAATTCCTAGAGCTTTCCTCATGGCCGAACAGAGGAAAAGCAGCCATATACATTCACTCCAATTCTCTCTCCCAATTAATTAAATCTCTATGTACGAGTTTTTCCAAAGTGCACCTAGAGCATGTACAGATCTAACATACACAAGATTTTAGCTAGCTAAAGCTAACCATATAAGTAACAGTATAGTATTGTAATACGGATCAACAGGAAGCTAGCTAGCTTAGCAACTATCGTAGCTTCTCGTAGGCAGCTTCTGCATATTCATGGTAGTGATCTCATTGATATGGCCTACGCTCAGCTGGATCGATCAATCGCTCTCTTAATTCTGTGCTGCAAAACACGTACAAGTTCTATTTTCTTCTTCTTAAAGTTTTACATACCGACATGTCTCTAATACACATGTTTTATCATTACTTTTTTCAAACCGTGTATTTATAACGATACAAAAGTTTCTCCACATCAAATCTGCTAATATATTTTTTGCATTTCAAGTTCTAATACTTTTATAGTTTTTAATGATTTACGATTTTGAGATGTGTCTGTACGTATTTTAGGTCGTCATTCTTTTCAGAACAGATCAGACAGTACATATCTAGATTTGGATGCACATTGAATAAGCTTGATTCGTTAGCTAACTTTTCACATACATGCGTGTGACGGGATCAAACGGGAAAGAAAAACCTGTTGGCTCCATCAATTGTAGGAAGAAAAGATAGGAGTAAAATGGGGAGAGATCCTGCTGCGTGATTTCTTTCTGATTCTGGACTGCAGAGCAATTGAATTGTTCTAACAACTCCTGAGTCCTGATAAGCCATTATAGTGTGTATATATATTAAGTCCCACTACGGTGCTCTCTATTGGTATTAGATAATAATCTGAACTGTTAATCTCATTTAATTGAATGGTTCAGATCTATTTATATTACCATCTTAGTTAGTGGTAGTAGAAACATGGAGAGATATTACTGTTAAAAAAATATGTGTGGAGGGGTGTAATTGTTATTTAGCAATGACTAAACATTTTCCCCTTCTTTTTTAGCTTTTTCGATGGAATATGAACGATACCAATGTAATGGATGACCATATATCGATCTAGTGAGAAAAAACATAAATGATAAAGCTACCTCTAATCACTGTATTAGTAAATTACTAATTACCCTTAATAATGAATTGTCCAAATCATTTCTACTAGTGGTATAATACTACTAGTAGAGAGTATCGAAGCATCTATCTCTCTCATGTACTAGTAGTAAATAATGTGTTAAGTGTATAAGAGAATACTTACAATAAGGTTGATCGAACTGTTGGTACAAATTAAATATCGGTAAGAAAAGAGAATTTGGGTCCCATCACAAATTGAGTTCATAAAAGATCCAACAGGTATCTCAAGCTTTGTGAGATCATCACCTTTTTCTATGTATCAATCAAAATCTTCCTGAACTCTCTACTACCCAATGGATTTTGTTCACTGATCGAGATCCATCTAACTTTTGAATTAATGTTCTTGGAGCGTTAGATTTCACTGCCATAAATTTAAAACACGCAGGCATATATAGATGGCGGCATGTAGATAAACAATGTGATGCGATCTTGGTCCGGTCCCTGCTTGATTGATAGTACTTTTCATCTCTTCCTTTCGATTGAAACCTTAGTTATTACTCCTACTGCAGTACAGCAGTAACTGTGTGTGTTGCTGGTCCTACCCCCTTTCAATACGAAGAGATACCCTAGTTATTGAGAAAGATATGTTCACCCCTTTCTATTCACTGCTGATGAGGCCAACGTTCATTATGAGTTCGATTGCCTGATATTATATTATATTTCCTTCATCCTATTATAATGAATTTGAATAAAATCTTATCTGGATTCTTTGTAATATGATATATCTCATCCAGTCCTATATTGCTATATTTTTAGGATGGAGAAAGTATTTACCTGATACTATATTATTGTACGCATGCATTAACTAATCCTAGAAATCATGCTTGGATGGCATTTTAAGGTGTGAACTTTGTACACTTCTAGTGTTAACGGTCCAAAAGACAAAGCTAATTACGCAACGAAACCGACGTAAGAAAATCCTAAATCAATATGAAGTTAAGTTCTAAAATTCAAAATTGGTTGTGATTTATATTACGCAGCACAAACAAGTAGATAGCGAGTACAACTTATTGCAGCCTAGCTCAAGGCGCATAAAGTTAATTTTCTCTATTTTCAAGTAATTAAATAGAACTAATTATCATCTAGCTAGAACTAGAATAAGTATATCAAAAAAAAAATATAAACTTTAATTTTTCATACAATTTTCAATTGTATTGCTCAAATAATCGTATTACAAGACATACAAACAAACAATCTTTATAATTATCGAACTCAAATCTATGCATGGATAGAAAATCCCGTTGTCGGATTGTAACACCGGGCTAACTAAACCGAACCACCCTCGATAACCGCTCCTGATAGTAACAATGGTTTTCTGTTGACTAACGGTGAAATTCGACTAAATTCGTTTTTTTAAAAAAAATGATTGGTTTACCAAGCCATTTGTGATCTCGAGCCAGCTCGAAATCTCCATTTTATTTGAAAGCCGAGCGGTTTTTAATAGTTTTGTAAACCCTTATTACCGCTATCACTATTTTCCTTTATATATTATGTATAGACAATGTCACTTATAAGTGATCAGCTCCCATTTGGACAGTACATTAGTAGCTATCTAGCCAGTAGCGATCCATAATCACCAAAGGAACTCAAAGAGCTATTTCCGAAATTCCAAACCAGGGACATGATCAGAGATCTGTCAACATAACGGGTCTAAAAACTCAACGAGACAAGGAGAATTAATCATGAACTTATTCGACATTTAACAATTAAGATCTTACAAGTTACAACAAGTCAAGAGGAGATGCAAACAGAGCTAGTGTTTCGTTGTCAGGAGCATGCACAGCAACATAATTTACATATTGTCACCGAAAAAAGGCAAAAGAACAAAGAAAAAACACATTGCTAGCTGCACACTATTCCCCCTCTGGTAAAAAGAGCAAGCAGCAAGCAAGTACAAATTAACACAGTGAAAAGAAAACCCCAAAAGAAAAGCTAACTTTAGCTACACTCACTCCAGCCTATCGCATGCAACGAACCTAGCTAAATACTAGCTAGCAGCAGCAACAGCAACAGCAGCAGCTAGCTGCTTTCTTTTCAACTCATCGTCTCATAATAATGCAGTCAAACCAGCAGTTGCAGCCTATCTCTACTCCCTTTTCTCGTTACTTCCCATCGATCAATCTCTAAATATCTGAAACACAGATGTACAAGTACATATCAATCCAATCTCTTTTGGAACGCAGGAATTTTACTGGATTTTCACGTGAATCGGTTCGAAAAAACCATCGGTTCCGAAGGATATATACCCTGAATTAATATGTTTTAATTTCGACGACTAGATGAAGTCCACCTCGAAGAAATGCATGTTGTTGTTGCTGCTGTTCTGCTGGTCCGACGCCGACGAGCACGACAGGATGTTGTTGTTGTCGTCGTCGTCGTCGTCGTCGTTGTTGCTGCAGCCGCCGCTGTGGCGGTGCTGCTGCTGCCGCGCGAGCGATCTCATCAGATGGTGGTGGTGGTGGGCGGCGGCGGCGGCGTCGTCGCCGTCGTGTTGCACTCGCCGGCGCCGTTGCTGGTGCTGCTGCATCATGAGGACGGTGCCGAGGCCGCCGTCTTCCTCCTCGTCGTCCTCCTCCTGCTGCGGCGGCAGGGATGCCAGGGACAACGTCGGCGGCGCCGCCCCGGCCGCTATGGCTGTCTGGCCGTGGCCGCCGACGTCGTTGTCTGCTAGCTCCTGCAGGCAGCTCACGCCGCTGGCCGTCGTGGTGCTCGCAGCTGCTTCACGTAGCAGATCGTCGTCAGAAGCAGATGTGATGATCACATGTAGAATAATGCAGGAGTTGCAACCTCCCCGTTCTAAAATAAAATAATCTAAGATAGAATATATAGGATATAATTTAATACAACGAATTTGTATATATCATCTGTTTAGATTTATTTAGATTTATCATATCTCATCCTATTCTAAATGATTTTATTTTAAGACGAAGAGAGTACTTTGCCAGCTGGCGAGAACTATGTACTCTGGGAGTATAAGCTATAGTAGGTGCATGAAAGCTTAATTTGGCGCGAAGTGTGCATGATATCAGCTAGTTGGACACTTGGACGTAGTGGTAGCATCTAGCTAGGCGTGACAACTGTCAAGTCATATGTCTTATGTGTGTATATATATATTTGCCACGTTCTTGCACAAAAGATCGTATCTATGAACTGTGGTAGTAGTACTCCATTATATAGACAAGTTGGTGAATAGACGTTATATAACGACCTAGCTTTTCTCAAAAAAAAAAAATCTAGCAAGGCTTGGGCTTGGGGTCAAAAACAGTGAAGAGGAACAGACAAATGGTACTTTTCCCTTTTACAAACTCAGGTGAATTATTGATTGTGTTTTAGTTAAAGAAAAAAAACTATTCAGTTCATCTTTAATTTTTCATATTTTTCTTCTGATCTACCTAGCTTGAATAGTTAATTAATATATATATGTTCGTTGGCAGACATATTAAGTTTAGTCTGTACATAGTTTGAAATTTAAAAACATCAATATCTGAATTTTGCTTTCAGATCGATCTAAAGTTCAGCACTGAGCATTTACACACTTTATTAGATTGTGAATTATTTCAAATATTGTGTTCTTCCTTACGAGGACCATACTAATTAATTGAGTTAAATTTTAGTAGTAGTACGTACTCTTGTGGTCACAGCTGGTGTAGGAGCTAGCGATGCTGGCGTCCGTCCCTTTCTTCGACGGCGGTGGTGGCGGCGAGTCCTTGGACGATTGGCCGCCGGCGGTGGGCTTCCGGCGGCGGCGGTTGTGCTCGGTGAGCCTCTTCCGGCAGCTCCTCTTGGCCTCATCGAATTCAGCAAGCACATGAAACCTGTCCAAATTAAAAACACAAATTTAATCAAACTGATCAAAATATGTCCCGAATCAAAGTTAATGAACACTGCTATTGTAAACTGTAATACATGCAGCCGTACTCATGTACACGTAAATATGCCAATGTATACATACACAGAGACTGTTTATGTAGGGGCTAGGTGTACAATCTGTCAGCTATACTCCTATGCAGTAATATATACTGGGAGATATATATCAGTTGAGTTGCAATGATGAGTGTGCTACACTGGTCATGCAGCGCTAGGTATAGCTACAGTGATAAAGTGCAACCACTGCCTTGTGCTCTCTGATCTGATCTGATCTGACATGCATCACCATCTAATGTAATTAGCATCTGACCTCAGATTAAACTCTTGGATCAAAATATCTCATCTAGTAGCCTTTTTTTTTTTACAGTTGATGCATAAAAGCAAGAACTGAAGAAAAGAAAGCTTTTTTCTCTGTTGCATGGCCATGAATATATATGCAGGTAAGCTAGCTACTACTACCACTAGCTAGTGATCAGATTGTTTTCCATGAGAATTAAGCTCAATTGCATGCATGCAAATCATCAGGGGAGCTATATATAATTAGGTTGCATATACAGTGATCCATCCTGATGAAATAGAAATGTCCATGCATGCATGGAAAGTGAGTGAGATGCGTGGTTGGCAAGGAGACAACGGAAAAGACAAGCAAACATATCAGCTTGCCGCGGTGTTCACGTACGGAATCAGCTGTGTGTGTGTGGGGCTGTGTCCTGGGTCCGACCTGCCAGCGACATGCATGTGTGTGTGCTGGGTCCCACCTGCCAGCGACACTGGCTGGGGTGAGCTAAGCTAGCTAGGTGAGTACGTACGGACCTGCTGCATTGCTGGCAGAAGCGCTGCTGCTTGCCGGCGGCGAGGACGGCGGCGGCCTTGGCGTGGTAGTCGCAGACCTTGTGGCGGCGGTGGTAGTGCTTGGCGGCGGAGAGGTCGGCCTTGCATCCCTCGGCCTGGCACCGCGGCGGCTGGTGGTGGTGGTGCGCCGCGGCGAGGCCCAGCCCGAGCACGCCCATGCCCACGCCCATGCCCATCCCCATCCCCATCCCGCCGAGGCGCGACCGGAGTAGGAGACGGTCCACGGCGAGGACGTCGGCGGGGGAGAAGTAGGTCCGGCGGCCGAGGTTTAAGCCGATCCTCCCGCCGCCGCCGCCGCCGCCGACGTCCAGGACGGGGCCATCCTCCCGCTTCACGAACCCGCCGGCGCCGAACGGGTACACGTCGGGCGCCGCCGTCGCAGGCAGGCCCGGCAGCGACATCATCATCGGCATCTGCAGCGACGACGGCGTGGTGGCGGCCGGCGCCAGGGACTGCAGCAGATTGCCGCCGGGCGCCACCGAGCCCGACAGGCCAACTCCAAGAGCGGCCGCTTCCTGGAACGCCGCCGGGAACGCCGCGGCGGCGGCGGTGGAGAAGTCGAGGCCACCGTCGTAGAGGCCATGGCCGCCGTGCTGGAACAGCGGGCGCTCGCTGACGCCGCCCATGCCGGCGGTGTCGAAGCCGACGTAGGGTGGCATGGGAGCGTACCCGAAGTCGACGACTTCGGCCGCCGCCGCTGGCGCCGCCATCGCGCCGGCGTTCAGCCTGCTGCTCATCATGGCGCGCGGCGAGCGTGCGAGAGCTAGAGCTAGCTAGCTAGCTAGTGCTGCACGAGGTCGAGAAGAGCAAGGTGCAGTGCAGTGCAGCTTGCTAGCTATAGTGAGTGGGCTAGTGAAGCTACTGGAGACGATCTGTGTGGAGGAGACGACTCGACGTGTGGCTGCTTAAAAAGGCAGAGGAGAGAGAGAGAGAGAGAGGTCAGTGCATGTGCTACTGTGCGTAAGTGCGTGCTTGTTTAATTGTTTTAGCTTGGGTTTGTAATGTAAGCCGTATCCAATTTTAAATTTGAAATAAGTCCAAATTAATAACCACATATACTTTAATTAAAATCAAAAGTCCATCTAGCAACCTGAAGTTTGAAACCGGATATTCAGTTCTCTAAACTTTACAATACCATCGTGATTATTTAAGTTTTATATACGTCGGCTGAGCTTTTATCCTGCGAAATACACATTGAACATATATGTAAAATTTTCACTTAAATATTTCTTTTTACCCCTTGTTCACTCTCACTCGCAAGAAAAATACTAGCGTAACAACCTACAATTGATGATACGTAAATTAAATATACCGTATTACTTATTTAAATCAGGTTGTGTAAAATCTCAAATACGTAAAGTCACTATGCAAAACCACCTTAGAGAGCAACATGAACGGTATTATAAAGTTTAAGGGGTTGGATGTCTGCCAAATGAACTTCCATCCAAAATTTAGGGGGATATTTGGATTTTTTCCTTTAAATTTTGAACTTAATGTTACAATTAATATAGGTTTTTACATCAATCAGTCTTCTTTTTACTCAGTGTTTTTACGGGTCTCAATGTGGTACCGGAAGTTATTGAATTTTCTGGTATGAAAACAGATACTTTCTAATACCTAAGGTCCTAAGAGATATTAAATTTATGTTAATATTGCAGAAAACGGTCATACCGGCTAATTAGTTGGTCGTCTATATGGAAACATTAGAAAAAATGTTTCATCAATGTGATATAGGCTACAATTATCGTTCTTAAATGCCAAAAAACGCTACTTTTCACAATTAATCAACACAGTGTTTTGTTTAGTCGTTCAAATAATCGTTCGCATAATTCTCTTGATGGTCATGTAAAGTAACAAGTTTGTCTTTTATGATCTTATTTAGTGTTGTTCATGTTCATATGTTTTATGTTTATTTATCCAATATAAATAAATCAAAACTGTCATTGTCCGGTCTTCATTGCGAGTGTCGAAAGCTATATTTTGGGTTAGTGTCAAGCTATTGTTGTTCAATTAAGAAACTATATATATATATATATATATATATATATATATATATATATATATATATATATATATATATATATATATATATATATATATATATATGAAAATATTTACATAGTTGTATGCATTTAAATATCGAAAGAAGAGCATAGTATTATAAAATATGTACATATATTTGGATACGCCAAATTTCCCCATAATTCTGATTAACTGTCATCCCTATTCCGGTAAATCGTTGAACATTATTATCTCGTGAGACAACCGCACTCATTTTTTCATAACACTATTTTAGTTAAAGAAATTTGATACCTCTTAAGAATCGTAAAATTTAATTTTTCTTATGCTCAAAGTACAAGAATAAAAGCTCATACCTTAAAATTATTTTGCTTTATTCCAATTGCTCCAGGTTAGGGGTTGTACCTTGACAAATAAATACATTCCAAATAAGTCCTAACAATTGTTGAGCTGCATACCATTTTTGACACACAAATGCTGTTTTGGTGTATGAAATACTCCCTCCGTCCCATACTAATATAAGGGATTGTGCTATTTTTAAAAAAATTATGGAAGTAGCAAAAGAACATGTGATGGGTGAAAAATAAAGTAATACAAAAGTTATAGGTGAGAAAATAAACTAGTATAAAAGTGGATAAAAGTGGATGGTGGGAAATAAACGAGTAGTATAAAAATTGGTAGGTGAAGAATATAATACTATCTTAGGATGTAAAATCCCTTGTATTTTTGAACAAATTTTAGAAAAAAAAGATCTTCTTATATTATAGGACGAAACGACGTAGCACGTAAAACAAGTACTGCTCAAGTGGAGGTTATGCAAAACTAGTCATGGCAACACACGCTGTCATAAGTGTGTGCGTGTGTCTAAACAGTATAGAAGTGTGCACACTGAGCAACAGAGAAGTACGCAGTATAGCTAACGTGGAATGCACATGCAACACGTACTGATCGATCCTGCAGCCAGTTTTTTCAGAGGTGTATATGGATGATTCGTCCGTGATGGTGATAGTGAGTAGCTAGCTAGAACGTACAAGAGAGGACACGATAGTGAATCAATGCCAGTTCCGGCCAACTAAGAGCCATGCAATCTATAGTGGTTAATTTCCTGGTTATTAGAGTGATGCCATAATTGATGTACTCCTACTGCCTCCTTATTTTAATATACTCTTGATTAGCTTGTCTTAAACATATATATATATATATATATATATATATATATATATATATATATATATATATATATATATATAAACTATTCTACACCCGGGATATAGAATAGCCAAGGGCTAAACCCACCTCCCACCTCAGTCAAAGCACCCCCACGTCGATCAAAGCTCGGTCAAACTGCCTACCAACTCCTCCCACCACCCACCTCTTCTCAGCTCTCGTCTTGCGGAATGGTGCACACCCACCTCTTCTCAGCTCTCGTCTTGCGGAATGGTGCAGTAACGCGACAATCATCATGTAGTAACGCTATGTCTTACGTGCAGTAACAACATTCAAATTTAGTTGAAATATAGCCATGACGGATCTACTTTTGTTAAGCACTTTTTTCTAACAACATGGTGCAAACGGTTTAAAAAAATCATACATCATGTGAGAGATATTGTTGTTCGAAGCTTGGGTTTTTTAGATCTTGACTCTCCACAAGTAGTAATACTACAGCATTAGTTACTACTATCTATTATGCGTTACTACAATCCCATCATGACGTTACTATAGGTGTGCAGTAAAGACCATAAATTTTGTAGTAACAATGCGTCTTACTGCAATTCTTGAATAGTGTTACTGCATAAACATGTGATAACGTATACCTGCCATGTAGTAACAATTCCACTTTGTGCGGTAACAATTATATTTAGCATGTGAAACTTTTAACCTATATTTAATTTCTAGTTTACTGCAATCTCACCACAATGTTACTGTCAAAGGTGCAGTAACGCTCTAGATATTCTACGACAAAAAAGTGTTTTACTGCAATTCTTGGATAGTGTTACTGCATAAACATGCGGTAATGTGTAACTGTCAGGTGGTAACGTGTATCTGTCGTGCAGTAACACTTTTACTTTTGTGCAGTAACAAGTATATAGTTATCATCTAAGACTTTGAACCCATATATTTTTGTTTCAATTCCTGATTTACTGCAATTCACCATAATACTACTATCAAAAGTATAGTAACATCATATACATGCATGCAATAACACTATATTGGAGGAAGGAGACCGGTTTTCTGGAGAAGAGGGAGGAAGAACGGTTTCTTGAGGGGAGTACGTAGATGCATTTTGAAATTTAACCCTCCCATGCAGTAACACTATAGCATCATGGTGAAAACGGCTTTAAAAAATAATACATCTCTGGTGAGATATTGCTTTTCGAGATTGGCATTTTGAACTTTAACCCTCCACATGCAGCAACAGAATGTGTAATTTGTAGTAACAATGGCATATATGCATACAGTAACATGGTTTTACCAAATATATAAAATTGTTCAAAACACTCCTATATCAATCAGACCTCGCTTAAAGCCACCTACAGACTTTACCTATAGCCCACCTATTCGATTTTCATCTCGTAAAAATGACATAGTAAAACTACAATTATCGTGCAGTAACATAGCTACTTGGAAGCGGTAACATGCACCTATCTTGTAGTAACACATATACTTCTGTGCAGTATAGAATAACTATTCTATTACTACCGGAAGTGTAGTAATAGACTATAAGTTTTGCAGTAACTTACCATGTTACTGCACTTTTTCGATAACGTTACTACTGAATCATAGTAATAAGGTATGATTCCTACAGTAACATAATTGATTTTGTTCTCAGAAAATTTCAACAGACATACAAAGCAAACAGGCAATGGTATCTAATCACATTGGGTCATAGGGTGAATTGGTTAGGAGAACTTCCCATGAACCATGAGATCATGTGTGTAAATATTGAATTCACCAAATTATTTTTAATTTTTCTAGAAAGAGGAAAAAAGATTTAGTCCTGAGAGAAGGGAGGGAGTGAAAAAAAGAGAAGCGGAAGGATATACTATAGGGGGTGTAGAATAGTCTTACATATATACATATATATATATATATTAAATTTGTTTGGTGCTCCATGGTGCCCGGGGTTTATATTTCAAATTGAGTATATACCTAATTCAAATGAGTATGAATTTTTTTTGAATGTTTAGGTATTAACATTAACTATTTTACTAACTAGTTCAAAACAAGTTTGAACTGAATTTGAACTTCTTTTGGTTAGATTTTGACCCTAGGTATATAACATCCAAACATATAATTAGTTAGGTATGTAATAATGTATAATCAAATAAAATTGAATTTGAGTTGTTTTATTGCTAGGTATAGGTATGAATCAAATTCTTATACCTAGGTATATACTCATAATTTGAAAATTTTGAAAAATTTAAATGAACTTGTGCATTTCACACCATGGTACCCCCATATGAGTGTGTATATATATACATATACATACATACATACATACATACATACATATATATATATATTTATATATATATAGTTTTATCCTAGTGCTTCTTAGGTTTAGGAGCATCCGCGTCACTTGTAATGTTGATGTGAATAAGTCGGCGCTTAACAATTATTATTGGTAGTTTATGTCGAGACCTCTCTTAGATTGGAGGTTTTCCTAGTATCAAAAAAGATTCAAACCCTTGGGATTTTATTTTTAGAGTGTCATTTAGATTGAAGGAATAATTGAAGTTTGAAAATCCTATGGATTTGGTCTCTTGCACCCATTCGAAAGGAAAATGAGCATGAGCTCATAGTCTTTATTTTCCAGAAGTCCATTGCATCCTCTTCATTTCTACACACTCTCTCTAATTACCCAACAAACTTTCTTCAGAATTCCTATGTTTTAATTATATTATTTCCTGTGAACCATCCAAATACACTAATTTTAGTATTCCTATCTTTTGGAATCTAGTAGGTTTGGCATTTGTCTATTCATCCACTAATTCTAGTGTTCTCTGTATTTTAAAATCATGTGGGTTTTATAAAATCATGAGTCAACTGTTACATATTTATTTCTCCTGCGTTCCAAATTAAGGAGTCCTAAACAATAACTCTAAAATGAGTAGATTTCATAAGACCATAGGTATTGTAGTTTAAAAACCACATGAGTTTTGTTATGTGTCACATAACTATGAGTATTTTGGTTCTAAGGTTTCTTAAAACCACAATGTTAATCCATTTATCTTAGTACTGCAACAAAATACAAAATAATTAATTTAGATTACTACAATATTTATATGATGAATTAAAAACATATATTTTGAATATTGAGTTTAGAACTCATGCATATGCATGATCGATGAAATTAACAAAAGTTGGTTAACGCTTTGGTTTATAAAACTATAAAGCCATAATACTCTATGATTATATGCAACACGTCAAAATACATCCTTGTGGTTTTGTGCAATTTTGATCATAATACCTAGGGTTTTGTAGTTTTTTTTAAAAAAACTATGGTCTTATGGAATTTACATAAAAATATATATTACAGGCTATGCTTTTCTGGTAGTGTCTGAGCTCAACCTTAAGTCTCGCAGTCTACTACAGGCATGAGCACCAATGCTGTTGAGATCTCTCTATATATTTCTGTGTAGTTTTGAGACGCGTTGCTTATCTAGTATTAATTGCTAGGGGACTACTTGGTACCAACTATAGCAAGTGCGGTTACTTATAAAGAGAACAAGACACTATAGATCGAGCCTTAATTTTGACACACTATCATATTTTTGCATTAGAAGCACAAGATTGGAATAGTTATGTCAATCGATAGTACACACTTAAATGTGTATAGCCTAGTACTTCTCCTGACATAATTGCTCTCATTAAATTTTGATCGCATCCAAGAATGTATATGTCCAACAAAAAGCTCGCTTAGCCCGCCAACTTAATTTGCAAAAATGAAAAAAAATGAGGAGTATATATTGGCCTAAGCTATTGATCTGTGCATCCTCGAGAGAATCGTGAAGAAAATTTCATATAAACAGTAATAATCAATACAAGACCAAAAAAGCAAATAACATGTATATTTCACCATTTGGAAATTGACATGTCTCATCACCACAGCATTGTACGTATATATATCACCGCATGTACAATTTTTTTCTACTTTGTGATTATATAGTTGTTCACATCCAAATGTTTTCAACATAGGTGTGTGATTACGATTAATATCATCCACAATAATTTAAAGTGCACGTTAATATGCTTTTAATCAGAGTTTGTCTCCTTAAGTTAAGCGTGTGTCAAGGGGACATGTGCTCATGGGTGTGTGGATATATATAGTGATGTGTGTCTTTCTTTGTAGAAACTACTAATGTGATAGTGCTTTACAATGGGCAGATCCATATAATTAGAAATTAGCTGGATGGATAGTTTGAGGATAAAATATAGGCTAAACCCATATAATTGGTGATTGACTATGTGAGTGGATTTAGAATAAATTAAAATACTACACCCTGCATCCAAAATTTTAAAATCTATTTCTTTTATTACCAAGACTAAGGAGTAATTAACTTATCCACCGTACGACAAAATCAATAAACCATACATATGTATGTAACCAATAAGTAGTAAGATAGTTTTTAGGTTTCGGTCATTAGCATATATGAAGGAGCGCAACGATCTCTTGTACACCGCGGGAAGGAGATCGAGTCGGGAAGAGGATGATTTTGTTTTTAAAGTTGTAGAGATAAAATAATATTTTTTTCCTTTTGGATTATATAAATAGGAGTGGTGACCGGTAGTACTTCTCACTGTAGCGCCCTATGCAAACGCTTCATTAAGTTTTGGTACTGACATGATTGGAAGGTCCTATAAATAAAAGACCAATGGATTCCTTATTAGAGAACCTGTTTGGCCGTGCAGTTCAGGCCAGTAAACTCGGGAGTAATATTGTCAGTGCATTAATGCCAATTATAAACTTTGTTATATTAATTATAATCAATCATGTAGGTCTCTTCCGTACAAATTAAAGTTAGGCACTCTCAACGACCATGGACAGTGTCAATAGAACTATAGAAGTACATTAATTCGGGGGCCTCACATGATTTGTGCTAATTTAGCAAAGAAGCAAATATGCATGGTGTCTGTAATTCTCTGTATGGTATGGTACGGTAATATAACATATGTCCAACAATGTTGATATTGATTGTATCCATTATAGATACCAAGCATTAAGGGTGTTGCATTATCTAAGACTAATTTTAGAAGACATGAAAAATATGTGCATGGTATAATTGATTAGATGGTTAGTATATACACAGGAAAAAATAAAGGTGATCCTGGGGAGGATAAACGCTATATATTGAGTCTTGTATAAAATTGCTATGCTCAAATTGTATCTTAGCTTACCTCTCAATGCAAGCTAGTTATTTTTAGAGTAAAATATATAACCGGTCCTTAAACTTGAGAGCGGGTGTTACTTAGATCCGTAAACTTGAAAGTTGCACATCTAGATCCATCATCTCGGTTTAATGAACCATATAGCCGATCCAAACCTCGTTTGATCAGAGCTGACTGCCGATGTAGCATTCCATGTAGACAACACATTTACAGCTAGCCCCCTCCACAACGAAGAGTGGTGGAAGAATTATAATTTATCACTTCGTGCTAACTGTTCCTCTTCTTCCTCCAGCGCACGGTCACTGTTGCCCCCTCCCAGTGAACTCCACCTAGGGCCCGAGCAAGGGATTGGGCGCCACTTCTTGGATCCGCAGCCTCCTCGGTGGCCACCATGGCGCAAGAAGAGGGGAGAGGAGGCGACACTGAAGAGCTCGAGGTCGCGCCTCTGCTCTGACTCGAGCCTCGAGGCCACCCTGCCGCGGCTCCATCTCATCCTCATCGCCAGCCATACCCCACCTCGTCACATCGATCTACATGACCAGCACCACCTTGGCCCACGCCAAAACTAAGGTGGGGCCCACAGGATTTGAGGAAGCAACAACGACGACATCCTCCTCGACAGCCGGCTTTGTCTCGTCGATTTGAAGAAGCAGTGGCAACGATGGGGAGCTCCTGATCGCCATCAAGTGGAGCTCGAGGTGGAAAGAAGGGAGAGGGCAGGAAGCCTGTGACAAAGGAGGCGAAGGATTTAGGGATTTTGTGGTTTTCAGGATGGTATTGTAGCGCGAATGGGGCAAATTACAATTCTTCGGCCACTCTTCGCTGCGAAGGGGCTAGCTATAAATGTGTTGCCTATGTGGAATGCCACATTGGTGGTCAGCTCTGGGCAAGCGAGGTTTGGACTATGGTTCATTAAACCAAGATGGTGGATCCAGATGTGTAATTTTTAAGTTTACTGACCTGAGTGACACCCGCTCTCAAGTTTAAGGACTGGTCATGTATTTTACTCTTATTTTTACAAGGGGCACCCATAGGTATAAAGAAAAGATCTCTTAGATTAGGGTTTTCACCTTATACCCTGTAGTTGATCCTGTACTTGTCCAGATCCGTGTGTCCACAAAACAATATATACAAACAAGACAGGACCTATACGTTTATTACGCACAAATCCTGGAGCTTAAACCTGTAGATATAAAAACCCATGTCTTGCGTTTCTTTGATACATCTCCATGAGCATTTCCATACTAGCCAAATCCTATGTACACAAATACTATCCTGGCATTAACCCATCGACAATCTAACAAAGGAAGGGCCGAGCCAACTATGTATATGTGCCTGCTAACACCTCGACCCACTTATACTAAAAGTCGATCAATACCTAAGTTTTGACTTAAATTGCAAAATTATGATACATTTTAACACCATTTTTATTAAAAATATCGATGTTTTGTATCGGCGTCTACGCATGAGATCGAAAAGCGAATGGATGTGGGGAGATCACATTGAGGGGCTAATCCTTGTCTTCCGCGTCCATTCACTTTTAGGTCTCGTGCACTACCTTCTTTTATTATTGCCAATACAAAAATTTTAAATAAACTACGGAGTTAAGCTAAGATACCAACTATAGATTTAATTACAGCCACAATTTAACATAAACTTAAGCTAGTGACGCCTCTAAAATCTAGAGATTCAACATCGGATATTCACCACAGACAAACACTAGTACATAATTTGCCATAGGTGCTGGTTTGCAAGGGTTAATAGGTACCGGATTTTGATCCAGCACCAATTTGTTGGCACCAATAGAAGATACTGACACATATGAAAAAATAGAACCGGCACCTATAGATTTGCACTAGCTTAAAAAAAAGAGAGCCAGCTCGAATCGAGCCGAACTCACCACCGCGTCATGCCCCACATCGAGTTGCTCCCATTGTGCCCCAAATCTAAATTGAAATCCCCAAATCCCCAAATCAAAATTAGATCATCATCAATATCGATTGACATCACGAAATGAATTAATATACTCAACAACAAAAATCATCCACAAATCCAAAAAAAACTTCCACAATAGAGGCTGGAGAGGGCTTCTCTGCTCCACCTTCTGCTTCCTCATCGACGGGGAGGGGAAGGCATCGCGCCCCTGCCACCGCCTCCCCTGGGGGAGCCCGCCGCTCACCACCTCCTCTCCCGTCGGATCTGGCAGAGGGGAGGGCGCCGTCGCCTCCCGCCACCTCCCCTCCCACCGGATCGGGTGGAGGGGAGGGTGTCGCCACCACCAGCCGCCTATCGCCTCCCCTCCCACCGGATCCGACGGAGAGGAGGGCGCCGCCACCGCCCGCCACCTCTCCTCCCGCCGGATTTGGCGGAGGGTAGGGCTCTATCACCGCCCACCACCTCCCTTCCCGTCGGATCGAGCAGAGGGGAGGGCGTCGCCGCTGCCTGCCACCGCCCCTCCGTCGTGGGAGACCCTACCGATGTTGCCTCGCCTGCTGCCGACGCTGCCCCACCCACCGCCGCTGTCGTATCCGCTGTGGGAGAAGCCACTACCACCGACGCCGGATGCAGGGAGGAGGAGGGGGCAAGAGAGAGAGAGAAGCGAGAGGCGAGAGTGGATAAAGATAGGGGCGCATGCGGATAAGGATGGGTTAACAGGGCACGTGATCAGCTCGCCCAATTCAGCTCGGTTTGGGATGGGTGCCGGTTTTTTAAAAAACCGACACCTATAATATATTAAAAATACCTTTTTGTTAAAAAAATGCACCTATAGTATATATAGTATAGATGCTGGTTTTTCTCTGCAACTGACACCTATAGTTGCTTAAAGGTGTCGGTTTTGTATGTTTTCAGCCCGCGAAAGTGGGAAATACTATAGGTGTCGGTTTTAGCTGTTCCGACACTTATAGTGTGATCCCTATGTGTACTTTTGTAGTAGTGAAAGCTAACTAATTAGGCTAGAGATGGAAATAGTTGTGTTTATACTAAATACTACTATATATATATATAGATGTATATATATACATATGTATGTATATACATATATATATGTGTGTATATATATATGTATATACATATATATATGTGTATATATATGTGTATGCATATATATATATGTATATATATACATATGTATATACATGCATATGCATTACATTTGAAGTTTATATTTTGTTGATAGTTTATCAAAACACATGTGATTTTGCAAAATTAATTTTTACTCATATTAACAATTTTTCCTTCACAGTTCGATCCATACATTAATTGTCTAGTGTGACCACACTACTTACTGCCTCCGATGAGATCATCGGAGGATCGAGCAGCAGGGAAATCTGCAGCTAGCTCGATCTACAATATCAACTTGTAGCTACCTGGGAGTATATCGTTGGCGCATATGCATCATGCTTAATTATCAAGCCGCATGCACCGCGTGCGTGAACCAGGAGAATGATCATGTCCGCAGTCCGGACGCGCGTCTCCCACCTGTTCCCTTTCCTCTCTACAACGACTGAAAATCAGAGTGGTACATGGATCCACTCCTCGTGCAAACCGATCACTACCTTCTTTTAAAAAAATAGAAAAAAATAGAAAACAAATTAAACAGTTGGTTAACGGAAACTTTATGCTCGATCCACATTCCCTGCCTATCCATAGACCGTGCAGCTCATCATCAATCGTGCATATAGGTCAATTGTTATACACGAGCTTGATACTAGTTACATAGACGAATACACATTACCACTATTCACATGCACCACACTCGAACATGTATCTGTGATTGCAGCTAACATGCACTTAATGAGCAGAGGTGAGCGGTAAACCTCTCACCTTACACACTTATAGGCCCGATTCTTTTCTTCAACTTTAAATTTTAACTTTCTCATTTTTCGTTAGCACACTTTTAAAATTATTAAATGGTGTATTTTTCAATATATGTATATATATAAAAGTTGTTTTTTAAAAAATCAAATAAATCTAATTTTTAAATTTATAATAGTTAATAATTAATAATGTAATAATAAGATTTTTTGTTTTACGTGCTAAAAAATTTCTCTACTCTTACATGGAACGAACGCGGTCTTAGAGTTACCATAATTTAAATCCAAATAAAGAGTCATATATATACCTAGGACTTTGCCACCATATATACTACTTATACTTCCCTTTCCGCGGCTGGTGAGACCTAATTAACCATTGCCATCGAAAACCGTACAATAGTTAATTATTTAATGTGGGAGATGATACGAATGGAAGCGAACCATGTATACCACTACAGCTTCCTTCTCACCAAACTACATACTTCTGTTGGCTTTTTTTTTTTGAAATTTCTGTTGGCTTATTTTTAATTTGCCAGCCATAGTACTATCACCATTTGCTAATAAAAGTTACCATACTCACCTAACATTAGGTGATCAAAATTTTTATCACACCCTAGCAAGTTCAAGAGAATCTTATTATACTTTTTGGAGTCCTGACCCTAGCTAATTTATTGGAAGAAAATCTCTCTACAACTACGGATGAACCAAGTTAACTCTTAAGTTGGTCAAATTTATCTAACCTTAAGCATGATAAACTATAATAAAATATGGATACACTATAAAAAACCCTCATAGATACCCCGGTTCATTTAAAACCGGCACCTATACGTCTTTTCCCACTTCTAGCACGATGAAAAAATAAAGAACCGACACCTTTAAGAAGTATATGTGCCGGTTCATTAGTTAAAACCGGTACCAATATTATAGGTACCGGTTTTTAAGAGAACCGACACCTATATTATGTTATAGGTGCCAGTTAATTAAAAAACCAGCAACTATAACATATTATAGGTATCGGTTCTATATAAAAACCAGCACCTATACCAAATCGAGCCGAGCCGATCGACCTGCCTATCCACTCGCGCACGTGTCACTCGATCTTATCTTTATCCACGCGCACTCCTTCTCCACTCGCCTCCTCGTCCACCGCGCCCTCCCCCCTCGGCTCTTCCGCCGCACTCTCCCCCTCCACCCTCGCCCCCTTCTCTATCGCGCCCTCCCCTCTGGCCCCCTTCTCCGCCGCAGCCTCCGCTCTACCCCCTTGCCTCCTCCTTCGATCCGCTGTCCTCCCCTCCCCCTCCGCCCCCCTCTCCCAGCCGGCGAGCAGCGCCGCATGCCACGGGCAGCCTCCCACCAGCGGCGACCTCAGCGCGGAGAGGGACCTGGCGGCCGGTGGCAACCTTAGCGCGGAGAGCGACCCGGCAGCCGGCGGCGACCTCGTGTAGAGAGGGACCTCGGTGGCGACCTTGTGTGGAGAGGGACCCGGCGGCTGGCGGTGACCTCACGTGGAGAGGCACCCAGCGACAACCTTGGCGGATTGACGAGTGAGTTTGTGCATCTTGCTTGTGTTCTTCATCTATGATGGGAACTATTGTTGTTTGTTGTTGATGATTTGTGATGGAGATTATTGTTTTTCATATCTGTGATTGGTGATGGATTGGATTAGGGACTGTTTGAATGGGGATTATTGTTGTTCATATGCTTGATTTGTGATTTGTGAAAGCATGTGAATGGGGATTATTGATGCGCATCGGCTCGCTTGGAGACGGCTTCTTTTTTTGAATCGGGGAGAGCACAAAGGTACCGGTTCTACGACCGACACAAAGGTGTCATTGGTGCTGACCAATTGGTGCCAGCTGAAAAACCGGGAGCTATTACCGGTTCCCAACCGGTATCTATAAGGGTTTTTTACTAGTGATACCAGCCAAATAACCCCTGAATAAACATTTCTAGATTGGTTAACGAAGATTAATGATGAGGAAAATTAGTCACCTCATTAGTCCCTCCTGAACACTTGACCGGCTGAAAATGATTCGATTTCATGCAATGTATGTGTATATAATAATTTAGATAATAGAAATGCTTGCATTTGGGAATCGAGGGAGGACATAGTTAGAAATATTTTGATGATATGCACTGTGCAGCAAGTGCAGTACAAACATCACATGTAATGGCATTACTGTTCACTGGAGAGTATCCTAAATTCCAGAGGGGGAAAGATTTGACAGCACAAAGAGGGTATTTAAAGTGTGGGCAGGCAATTACTGCCTAACCAATCTACTGTTACATGCGTAGTATGCATGCCGATGGGAGGAGAGGACAGAGGATTGTGGTAGAGCTGCTGCTCACTACTACTTATGTGTAGTATTCACAAGTGCTTTGCCTACCTAGCTATTACTCCATATAGCTAGCTAGGGAGCTTGAGTAGGAGTATGAAGTAAGGAACCCACATAATAATTAAAAGCCGTTTGTGGTTTTTAAAATTAATTAATGCTACTAATTGAACTTGCTTCAGTAGTAACAGTACTCTCCACCAAAACATTTTGTTCTATTATTTTCAAGTAAAGGGTGTTTTGATATATACATACTTGCCTATTTCAATTTTACATGGTGCATTATAGAAAACAGAGGTTTAAAGGTGAGAACAATAATGAAAACCATTTCGACTTGGCACGAAAGCTCTTTTTACTCCCTAAAAAGAAGGATGCTTTTGTCTGCGACAAAAATAACATGCACATCTGTATTAAAAAAAATTCAAATTTTAGTGCCGACACATATTGCAATGCTCATGTAACCGCGTCACGCCTTAGGGCTTTGCTCTTCCCACAGTTTTCTCAACTCACCTATCTCGTTTTCCGCGCGCACGCTTTTCAAACTGCTAAACGGTGTGTTTTTTGCAAAAAGTTTATATAAAAAATTACTTTAAAAAATCAAATTAATCTATTTTTAAAAAAAATTAACTAATACTTAATTAATCACGCGTTAATGGATCGTTCTGTTTTCCGTGCACACTGTGCGGGCTGGGAAACTGTCTAGCGAACACTGCCTTAGAATAGCAATATAGTAACGCAAAAGCTTAACGACAAGGTAAGCATATTTAGTCACATATAATGCATCATATATTTTTTTCTCATCAAAGAAAGTATTGCCTGCTCCATGTTAAAATTAAAATAGTTTTAAAACATTAAAACGACCAGTCTAGGTTATTAATTAATACCATCAGTCTAGCAATCTACACCGTAATTTCTAACTGTTTTTGGCATGAGCTTGGCTCTGATACTCTCTACTGGTGGTAAAAAACAATCTGATGAACCATTAATCTCATTTGATCGAAGGGTTCAGATTATTTTCTACTACCACCCTAGTTAGCGGTAGTAGAAATGTAAATGGATATTGTTATCTAACAAATGGGGTATAATTGTCATTTAGCAACGACTAAACTTTCCTTCTTTTTTGGATTATTTATGGATTATGAGCAATGCCAACATAATGGATAACCACATGTCGATCTAACCGGGAAAAAACATAAATGATAAAGTTACTCATAATTATTGTATTAGTAAATTACTAATTTACCCTTAATATTATTGATAGTGTAATACTACAAGTAGAGAGTACATGGCATCGCTCTTTTGGAATACACCAATTCGTTTTTGATAAAAAAATTAGCGGTGTAGAATTCATGGAATGCTCCGACCACTTACCAACCCTCCCAACCCCCTCTCATGTCTTAGGGGGTGTTTGGATCCACCTGACTAGAGACTACTTGACTAATTTTAGTCACACTAGGGGACTAAATCTCCAAACACCCCTGACTAAATGGTGACTAAAACTAGTCTAGTCTCTAGTCAAGGGTGACCCAACTTCTAGTGACTAAATCCCCTCTCTCACCTAATTAATTGCTCATCCCATGGAGAGAGAAGGAGAGAGAAGGGGAGGGAGAGGAAAGATAAGGGGAGGTAAATCTGGACTTTAATGCACTTTAGTCCCATCTTCCAAACAGGGGGTGACTAAAATTTTTTAATCTGTCTAAACTTTAGTCAGGTGACTAAAGGGATCCAAACACCCTCTTAAGCATTGAATAAAAGTGTTTACAACTTATTACTTAATTGCACCTAAGTCAAGGTTTAAATTCTAGCCATTTGGCTTTGATACCTTTAAGTCTCGTACATTTATATTATAAATGTGTTATTTTAGATAAATGTTATTACTATTCGTCTATTCACATCCATATTATATGAATGTGCATAAAATTAGAATCATATCATTACCATTACATTTTCTATCATCATATAGATCAAAATACCTCTAAACATAGAATCAATATGTTAGTTCAATCTTCTTTCTCAATCCTCTCTTCTTCTCTCTTCCCCATCTCTCTCCACCTCGTTGAGCCAGATGTGGCAGGCGGCGAGGAGGGTGCCAGCGAGGGAGGTGAACGGGGAGGTGGCGGCCAGCGCGGTGGTGAAGTGCCAGCACCCATTCACACAGCACATCCTCGCCGCCCAGCTGCTGACGTGTGATCATCTCGGTGCAGTACGGGGAGTAGGAGCGACGCCGACTCCTACTTCACGGCTACGGGGACAGCCACCACGCGACCGACTCCCTGTGTGGGTGACGACAGGGCGATGGCATTGGCGCTGCTGCTGTGGTGGACTTCCCGTGTCCCCACGCCTCACCATCACCGGCGTCTGGGGCAGCGGTGGCATCAGCGCCGGTGCCGTAGCCAGCCTCCCTGCATCCTCACGCCTCACCGTCGCCAGCATGTGGATCGCGATGGCCTCGGCACCGCTGCTACGGCTGGCTAGCAGGAGGGGAAAGGAGAGAGAAAAGAAGAATATTGGGAATTAGTACAGAAAATATGATGGTGATGACACGGTTTAAATTTTATATGTTTTTAATTGGTATGGATACGAATAGGAAAATAGTAATGGTATTTATTTAAAATGACACATTTGAAATAGTATAGATCCAATTAACTCTTTATATATATTATATATATAGTACTACTATACTACACCTGGAGTGCGTTATAGCTTAAAACGCTCCCCTCACACCCTTACCCCCCACCCCTGGCCCCCTCCCCACGCTCATAATCCCGAGTAAATTGTTTACTTAATTTTACCTAACATTAACATATATATATACACACACATGTGTGTTTGTCCCCACCCCGTAACCACCACATATCCCGATCCTATTTTTTGGGATCCGAGAGAGAGACGGTGACTCGGTGGTGATGGGCGACTGTGGGTGCGGCGTCGGTAGGTGGGAGGCGCGGCAGCGGGCGCGGTGGTGGCGGATCCAACACGGCTGTGGGCGCGGAGGCGACGGGTGACTACGGGCAGGAGGCAAGGCGACTGCAGATCCGGGCGCGGCGGTGCGGATCCGGCGCGGCTGTGGGCGGCTCGACGGCGGATCCGGCGCGACTATGGGCGGGAGGCAAGGCGGCGGTGAATCCGGCCGCCGCTCCGCTCCCAGCGCACGGCGGCGACCTCCGTGGCGACATGCTCGGCCTCCGACGGCCACCCCCACGATGCGCCACTGTCGATGTCCGAAGCCAGCACCAACCATCTCCGTAACCAACCACCGGCCTGCACGGGTGACGATGGGCATGGCTGTGACGTGCGACCGTGGGCGGGAGGCGAGGTGGCGGTGGATCCGGCCGTCGCTCTGCTCCCATGCACATGGCGGCGACCTCCGCGGCGACGAGCTCTGCCTCCAATGGCCATGGAGGAGCAGCGGTGGTCACCTCCATGACGCACCGCCATCGATGCCCGGAGCCAGCGCCGGCCGTTCTCTGCCACCAACCATCTTCCACACTATAGATCTATGTAATAATGACATGAAGTAAATTGTTTACTCACACCATATGATTGTATTCATGTCGTGTAGGCTTTTTGTAAAATAATTACTATGCTCATATTTCTTGCAAAACATTTACTATGCGCTAATAAGTGCCCGTGAAAAATACTTGGGTCTATTTAACTAGATATAGTAAAATAATTACTCAACAGTAACAAACTAATCTAACAATATTTTCGTGAGTAATTGATTTATGGACACAGGCTCCGGTGTGACAAAAAGCCAGTAACTTATTTACCAAAAGAATATTTGGCATGGAAGTAATTTGCTAGTAATTTTTTTTACTTACGGTGTCATGTGGGAAGGAAAACAGCAAGAGTGCAGGAGGAAAAAAAGAACGAAGGAAGGTTGGTATGCGGGATAAAAGAACGTGGGCGTGGGGGAGGGTGGGCGCGTGGGGGAGGGGGGTAGTGGGTATGTGATGAGAGCGTTTTAGTTATAACGTATCCCTAAACGTATTCCTCTGTGTGTGTGTGTGTGTGTATATATATATATATATATATGCGCTAAAACAAGCCCAGTGTTTGTTATAAGTAAAACACACCCCTCACATAGTTAAATTTTTACTATTAAATATCATTATGAAATATCTCGTAGTAAAAATTTTACTAATAGATATCATAGATATCTCATAGTTAAAAAATATTAATAGGCTCAATATAGGTAAAATACCTTGTAGTAAAAAAATTACTAATAAATTCCATATGTATCTCATAGGAAAAATATTACTAATAGAATTAATAGAGATATTTGATTGTGATTGTACTCATTGTAAAAAATTTACTACCCATACTTGTTTTAACTATAACACACCTAGGGTGTATGTATGTATGCATATATATATATATATATATATATATCAGTTTAATCAAGTTTAATGGGATGATCTAAAAAGCTGATGAAGAGGTAATGGCAGACGATTCACTTGCTCCGACACTCGATCGTCTTATTTAAAATTTTCCAAATTAAATAGGACTACACATAGGTAGAAGCTAGGCACGCGCGCATGCAACAGCTAACTAAATATCTTGCACATTACGTGGATCTTGCTTTAGCTAGGGATCATATCTGTAGCTGCGTCATTAATGTATTTGATACGAAAGTTACGCCGCTGTCGATCGATACGAAGGAGTTAATGTACGCGAGGTACACCGTACGTTTACGCATGCATGTCTGCTTAATTAATAATTAGTAGATACCGACGCCCACAAAACGCCTGCGAAATTAAAACTCCATGGTTGCAATGCGTTTGCTTCCCGATTCGATTCATATGCAACGCACGCACGCTACAATAGCTAGCTCTAGCTACATGTGCACAAGGACGTGCCATTTAATTACGAGCCCAATTTCATTAAGACGGCGTCTTGTAGTCGTACCGTGTAAACTAATGAGGGGTCCTGTACGTACTACTGTCAATCGATCGATCAATGGCAGGGTAACTTGGTTAATTCTCCCCATGTCAGTAGTCAATTTATTGGTGCTATCAAAAAAAAAGTGCATTATTGATGTATGCATGCACACATATCGGTCTTGCCTGTTGCATGCCAATCGTTATCATTGTTACACACTTAATGTATCTGTGAAGAATCATCTTGGTTCCTCTGGGCAGGCTAGTGCACGATAGTGTGGTTGGGGTAGGGGTGGTAACGGGCCCAATATTTTACACTAGAAAATTTGAGAGTTAGGTTGAAACTAGGTAGGTGTCGGTGTTATGGGCTCAGGGGTATGCTGACTTAGAGCTTGCGACGGCCCCGTTCGCCCACGTGACCATCCCCCGAGGGGAGATCGGGCCCGAGGGTGACGTGGCAGCCGCCCACTCTAAGTCCAGGCGTTCCTCGGGGGCTGCCAGATTAGGGGTCGGGCTCCCCCGACCCCCTTGGGCTGCCGCCACGTGTGACGGAGTAGGTGAGCGCTCCCAACGCTCACCTACCCCCATTAATGGCGACGTAGCCGGATTGCGCCTGCGCGCGTGCGTGCCGCATTAGATGCGGAATGACACGTACGCGCGTGCCTGACACTGGTCACGGTCGGCTGAGCGGCCTGAGACCGGTCCGAATGACCAATGGGACGCAGCACAGTACCTGGCGTACCGTCGTACGCCCGGTAGGTATGCTGCACGCCCCGTCAGGTCACATCGAGAATCATGTGAGCCGTTTCGGCTCACATACATCGCCGGAGTTGGTGTGCCAGGTCTAATCACCTGGCACGCCTCACCCCGTACGGCGAGTAAGCGAGTCCCCGGCCGTTTAATGGAGAATGACATACAACGTCATTCTTAGATGATGGGAGGACTGACAGGAGTCGTACTGGCGCTACAGGACGGTGGACTTCTACCACAAGCCACAGTGTAGCCCTTAATTGTAAAAGATCTTTTTTCCTTTTCTCTAGATTTTAGTTTGTCCGGTCCATGTGGTGTCCCCTTGAAGTATAAAAGGAGGCCCAGGCCTAGAGAAAAGGGGGGCTTTTTGGTTGGATCTTTCTGGTTCGACTCTTGAGAGCAAGAAACACACAGATAGTCCATCACACAGGAGTAGACTGTTACGCCTCGCCGGCGGCCGGAACCTATATAATCTCTCGTGTGCTAATGCCCTTTCTTGTGCGAAACTCTCTCTCTCTGCTTCTCCATCTCACCAGCGCACCGGAATTGGGGCCAGGAGTGCCTCTCTTTTGCGCCCTGGGCCGAACTCAAAAAGGGGATCTCCATAGTCCCCCGCTGTGGAGTTTCTCCTCCGACAGCTGGCGTGCCAAGTAGGGGCGCATAGACACACTCCTCGATTCCCATCTCTTCCGTGCGCGCCAAGTTTCGCCGAGTCAGCCCTATGGCTGAAGAGGCCGTGCTCCACACGCCCACACCGAGCGTTAGCGACGACAGCGGAGAGCTGCATTCCCGTCATCGAGCGCACACCCCGTCGCCACCTCCACACCGAAGTCCCGGATGGGGGAAAGCGCAGGAGGCGCTGGAGGGCTCTGCCACCTCCCCGCAGACCAGCGACGAACGGCGGCGCCGTCTGGTCTACGGCGACGACGGAACCCCTCAGGGCACCCTCCAGGCGGCAGGAGCGCTCTTGCGCCACCCGCCTATCACCGTAGGTCCAGAGGCCCCCGTCCAGCGTTTGCTGGACGACGTGGCCAACCTGGTCAAGGCGGCGCAACAGCAGCTGGACTCCGGTGGCCGCTCATCGGCAACCGGATTGTCCGGTACCGCGACTGCCGCCTCTTCATCGGCACGGCGAAGAGCTCGGCGAGCGGCGGCTCACACCTGCCGCTCGTCCACTCTTCCCTCGTCGACACCCACGGCTACTCGCGGGCGTCACGAGAGCATATATGCTGGGTCGGATGCCCGGCTCAACATCGAGCGTCAGCGCGATGAGCGCCGTGCCACCCAAATGGGAGAGGGCGTCGCGTCTTCGGCCGACGCGCGCCCCAGCGGCCATAAGGGAAGGCCCCCCGTTTCCCCCGTCGTCGGGGCTGGATGCCGTGCCTTTGTATTGAGTCTTCGGAATGTCCGAAGGCCCCCAAAGTTCCAGCCCAGCATTCCGGAGAAATACGACGGTAGCGTCAACCCCACCGAGTTCCTCCAGATCTATATGACTGGAATAGAGGCGGCGGGGGGTGACGACAGGGTCATGGCGAACTTCTTTCCCATGGCCCTAAAAGGCCAAGCGAGGGGTTGGCTCATGAACTTGCCACCCGCCTCGGTCCACTCCTAGGAGGACTTGTGCCAACAGTTCACCACGAACTTCCAAGGCACATATCCACGCCCAGGAGAAGAGGCTGATCTGCACGCAGTGCAGCGGAGGGACGATGAGTCCCTCCGGTCATATATACAGTGGTTCTGCCAGGTCCGCAATACCATCCCCTGTATCCCCGCGCACGCGATGATATATGCGTTCAGGAGAGGCGTGCGGCATAACCTCATGCTGGAGAAAATCGCCTCCAAGGAGCCCCAGACCACCGCGTAGCTTTTCGAGCTCGCGAACCGTGTGGCCCGAAAGGAGGAGGCGTGGACTTGGAACTCCTCCGGCTCTAGCGCGGCGGCTGCGGCTGCCCTCGAGTCCGCTGCCCGTTCCGGGCAGCGAGAAAAGAGGAGGAAGAAGAGGACTGCCCGCTCCGGCGACGAAGGACATGTCCTCGCCGCCGAAGGTGCTTTGTGGCCCCCGCGCAAGGGAAGGGTTGCGGATGACGGCAGAAGGGGCGCCGCCGCTCCCAGTCAAGAGCGCCAGGCGGGCAAGTGGTGCTCCGTGCACAACACCTCCCTCCACGACCTCACCAATTGCCGCGCGGTCAAGGGCTTGGCCGAGCGCGTCAAGAAGTGGGGGGAGGAGCGGGGGCAGGAACGCCGTGGGGGCCAGGGCCCCACGGCCCCTACCCGCGACCGGCGAAGTGAGGCCAAGCAGAAGGCACCCGCCGATGATGATGGCGATGACGACTTGGGCTTCCAAGAGCCCGAGGCCACCGTCACCACCATGGATGGGGGGCATGTGCTCATGCTTCCCGCTGCAGCTTCAAGAGCATGAAGCGCGAGCTTTTGGCTGCGGTCCCCACTCATGTGGCCGCACAGCGGGCTAGGTGGTCGGAGGTCCCGCTCACCTTCGACCAAACCGACCACCCCCCATGCGTTGCCCGGGGTGGACAAATTGTGATGGTGGTCTCCCCCACCGTTTGCAACGTCAAGTTGAGGCGCCTCCTGATTGATGGTGGCGCTGCCCTTAACATCCTCTCCCCCACGGCCTATGATCTCATCAAGGTCCCGGGGATGAAGCTCCTTCCGTCCCTACCGATCATCGGTGTGACGCCAGGGCACACTTGGCCTCGAGGTCACATTGACCTCCCGGTCACGTTCGGTGGCCCCGACAATTTCCGCACCGAGCGGATTGACTTCGATGTGGCGGATCTCAATCTGCCCTACAACGCGGTGCTAGGGAGGCCCGCGTTGGTGAAGTTCATGGCGGCCACCCACTACGCCTACCTCCAGATGAAGATGCCAGGCCCGCGTGGCCCCATCACCATCTACGGCGATCTCAATATCGCACTGGCTTGCGCAGAGCAGCGCGCGAGCGACCTCACCGCGGTCCCAAAGCCCGCGGGTGGTGACGAGAGGCCCGAGGCCTCTTCGTCTCACGCCCCGAGGAAGCGGATGACCTCTGGCGACGAGATCCCCGTGAAAGAGGTGGCGTTGGCCGGCGACCCGTCCAAGACCGTCAAGATTGGCGGTCAGCTGGACAACAAATAGGGGACGCGCTCATCTCCTTCCTGCAGGCAAACGCTGACGTCTTCGCGTGGAAGCCGTCGGACATGCCCGGGGTCCCCAGGGAGGTGATCGAGCACCGTCTGGCCGTGCAGTCGGGTGCAAGGCCCGTCCGACAGAAAGTACGGCGACAGGTCCCCGAGCTCCAAGCCTTCATCCATGAAGAGGTGGCGCGTCTGCTGGAGGCCAGATTCATCCGAGAGGTCATTCATCCAGAGTGCCTCGCGAACCCGGTCGTCGTCCCCAAGGCGAACGACAAGCTCCGGCTGTGCATCGACTACACTGACCTCAACAAGGCATGTCCTAAGGACCCTTATCCTCTGCCACGCATAGATCAGATTGTCGACTCCACTGCAGGGTGCGACCTTTTGTGTTTCTTAGATGCATACTCAGGGTATCATCAGATTCGCATGGCTAGGGAGGATGAGGAAAAAACTGCATTCATTACTCCTGTAGGCACCTATTGTTATACAACTATGCCTTTTGGTTTAAAGAATGCATACCCTACTTTTCAGCGTACTACTCGCATTACTTTGGGTAGTCAAATAGGGCGTAATGTTGAGGCGTACATCGATGACTTGGTTGTGAAAACGTGCAACCAAGAGACGCTACTCTCGGATCTAGCGGAGACCTTTGAGAGTCTCCGTTCCACGCGCATGAAGCTGAACCCCGAAAAGTGTGTGTTCGGCGTGCCTGCGGGCAAACTTCTCGGGTTCTTGGTCTCGGCCCAAGGCATAGAGGCCAACCCCGAGAAGATTAGCGCGATAAATAGGATGTGCCCCCCAACAAGCTTAGGGATGTCCAGCGCGTCACGGGATGCATGGCTGCCCTTAGTCGATTTATATCGAGGTTGGGAAAGAAGGTGCTACCCTTATTTAAACTCCTCAAGCGCTCCGGGCCATTTAGGTGGACGGAGGAAGCTGAGCAAGCCCTCACCCAGTTGAAGGTTTATCTTAGCTCCCCTCTGGTCCTAGTTGCCCCCGAGCCCGAGGAGTCGCTGTTGCTCTACTTGGCTGCGACCCCACAAGTAGTCAGCGCGGCGCTAGTGGTGGAGCGCGCCGAGGAATGCCCTCGGCCCGCGCTCCACCGACCCATGTCGATACAGCCCGGGCCAGAGGCCAACGAAGGAGCCCGTCAGCCAGGCGAGGGCCCGGGGCTGCCGGCATGGAGATGGAGTGGGCCCAGAGTGGCCCCTCCCGTCATCTATGTGCGGGATCCGACGCCCATGGCGAAGAAACTAGGCCTCGCCAAAAGTTGGAGTGGCCAGTTTACTTCGTTACTGAGGCATTGCGGAATGCCAAAACCCTGTATCCTAAGGCCCAGAAGTTTCTCTACGCAGTTCTGGTGGCCTCGAGGAAACTGCGCCATTATTTTCAGGCGCACTGGGTCACAGTGGTGACGTCCTATCCCCGCGGGCAAATCCTTCGCAACCGTGAGGGGACCGGGCGGGTGGTCAAGCGGGCCATTGAACTCTCTGAGTTCGATCTCCACTTTGAACCGCGCCACGCAATTAAGAGTCAGGCCCTCGCCGATTTTGTGGCAGAGTGGAGCCCGACCCCCGAACCCGACCTCGGGTTCCCTGACCCCGAGGCCGGAGCTGATCCCTCACAGCAAACCACCAGCCCTCATTGGGTGATGTAGTTCGATGGCCCGCTCGCCCTCCAGGGTGCCGGCGCCGGGGTCACTTTGACCTCACCAAACGGGGACATCCTTAAATATTTGGTTCGCCTAGATTTTCGGGCAACCAACAACATGGCGGAGTACGAGGGACTGCTTGCAGTTCTTAGAGTGGCAGCTGGAATGGGGATCCGCCGCCTCTTGGTTCTTGGCGACTCTCAGCTAGTCGTGAACCAGGTCTCCAAGGAGTATCGCTGCTCCGACCTGCAAATGGAGGCCTACGTCCGCGAGGTGCGGCGTATGGAACACCACTTTGATGGGTTAGAACTATGGCACGTACCCAGGTGAGACAATGCGCTCACCGACGAGCTGTCAAGACTCGCCTCGTCACGCGCCCCAACTCTACCGGGTGCCTTCGAAGAAAGGCTTACCCAGCCATCGGCGTGTCTTGATCCCCCGGGGGACTCAGACGCTGCCACGCCACCCTTGGGGCCCGAGGGAGCCCAGGCCCCGAGGCCCGAGGGGGTTGAACCCGACCCCCCAAGACAAATTGCCTGGATGACTGAGATCCAGGCATTCCTCAAAGATGAGACTCTCCCCGGGGATTACGAGGGGAGTGAGCAAATCATCCGCATCTCCAAGAGGTACGTGTTGCTAGAGGGGGCCCTCTACCGACGCAGTGCCAATGGAGTCCTCCACAAATTCATCCCTCGGGATCATGGCATCGAGGTCCTCGCCGATGTCCATGAAGGCGAGTGCACGCTCATTCCGCCTCGCGCACCTTGGTCGGTAAGGCATTCTGGCAGGGTTTCTACGGGCCAACAGCGCTCCAAGATGCGGCCGATCTGATCAGGCGATGTAGGGCGTGTCAGTTCCACGCCAAGCAAATGCATCTGCCTGCCCAGGCCCTCCAGACCATCCCGCTCTCGTGGCCATTTGCGGTCTGGGGGTTGGACATCTTGGGTCCATTCAAGAAAGCATTGGGAGGCTACGAGTACCTCTATGCCGCCATCGACAAGTTCACCAAGTGGCCCGAGGCCTACCCAGTGATCAAGATCGACAAGCACTCGTCCCTCAATTTCATCAAGGGCATCACAACCCGGTTCGGGGTGCCCAACCATATCATTACGGACAACGGCACCCAGTTCACAAGTGAACTATTCGGCGACTATTGCGAACACATGGGCATCAAGCTCTGCTTCGTCTCTCCCGCGCACCCCAAGAGCAATGGTCAAATGGAGCGCGCCAACGCGGAAATCCTCAAAGGCCTCAAGACCAAGATGTACAACGTCCTCAAGAAACACGGCGACTCGTGGATCAATGAGCTACCAGCGGTGCTATGGGCCAACCGGACTACCCCGAGCCATGCCACAGGGGAAACACCGTTTTTCCCGGTTTACGGCGCGGAGGCGGTTCTCCCATCCGAGCTCACCCTGGGATCTCCGCGAGCCACCCTGTACAACTAGGCAGATCAAGAGCACCTCCAACGGGACGACCTCGACTACCTTGAAGAACGAAGCCGGCGCGCCGCCCTTCGGGCCGCGCGTTACCAGCAGAGCCTAAGGCGCTACCATTAGCACCATGTCCGGGCCCGATCACTCAGCATAAACGATCTCGTCCTACGCCGCGTCGAAATGCGTGCTGGACCGAGCAAACTCTCACCCATGTGGGAGGGGCCATTTCGAGTGATCAGCGTCCCCCGGCCGGGCTCGGTCAGGCTGGCCACGGAGGATGGCACCGAGTTGCCTAACCCGTGGAACATCGAGCACCTTCGTCGCTTCTACCCATAAAGGGGTCGTTGTGTTGTACCTCGGGCTCGGGCCAACCCCGCGTGCCCCCTCGGGCACACCGAAGTTGGCCGGGGGCTCCCACTATCAATATATTCCCCTTCCGCATTTATTTTATAAGCAGCAAATTTCTTTCTTATATAATTCGTTCGATCCAACTGTGATTTCTTCTTTGCGTGATCTGTTGGGTGTTTTGTCTTAACTCGGGACGCTGTTATTCATGTCGCTCCCGGTGGTTTGCACCGTCTAGACACCGATGGGGCCCAGAGCGAGCCGTGCCCCGAGACACGTTGAACTCCAGGGGAACTCACCAATGGCCCACAATCGGGTCCGCACTTACCCCGGTCATCGTACTCTTGGCCTGGCCAGTCTCGACATGTGGAACTCCCCAAGTGCACTAGCTCCGGTTCCTATCACTTGGGATGGCGACCCGAACCCGAAACCCCGCTTAAGTCAAAACGCTGGACGGATCAACAAGGGAAATACAGTTGGAACACAAGGCAAATTACGAGCTAACATAAATTCATGAAATATTCATTGCAGGGAAATAGAAATGCAAACATAAGGTGAAATGCCGATTATTACACGATCGGCACGAAGGCCAAATGTACAAAGCACAACGAAAAAAGAAAGGTGGCGGGAGCTGTCAGCCGCGGGCCTCGGCCAACGGGGTCACGCCTCGCCGCTGTCTTCACCGTCGCAGCTGGTGTCGTCGTCGTCGTCGCCCTTGTCATCGTCGTCGGAGGCCGGTGGAGGGGCAAACCGGGGGGTCGTCCCCTCGAAGGAGTGGACGACCTCCCAAGCGGCCTCTCGGACCCGGGCGCGGGCCGCTGCCTCGGTCCCTGGCGGGAAGTCATCGAAGACGGCCCACGGGGAGAAGTCCGGGTCGCGGGCTTGGTAGCTGGCCAGTACCAGCTCCACCGCCCCCTCGGCGAGGCGCTTCGATGAGGCCTTTATGGTCTCCTCGATCTCCTCCGGGAACCTCCCGAGGTCCTCCGCCATGTTGGCGAGGCGGTGGGCGACCCCAGCCGGGGTGTCGTTGAAGCGGTAGATCCGGCTCTGCCAGACCCTCGCCTCACGCCCGGCGCGCTCCAACTTCGCGACAGCATCCTGGAGCATGCCAGGGCCCATGTCCATGGCCAGCTTGAGGGCCTTGACCTCCCCAGTGTGGGCCGTCAGGAGCTCCTGGAGCGCGATGGCGGTCTCCTCGGCCGCGGCAAGGAGGGTGCTTTGGCCCTCGGGCGCCCCGGTGCCCCGTGCCATCTCCTCGATCTCCTTGGCGCGCGCCTCAAGCTCGGCGGCGCGCTTCTCCAGGGCAGCCCTCTCGGCGCAAGCGCTCTCCATTTGCGCGAGTTCGCGCGGCATAACGGCCTCCTCGCGCTGGGAGACCTCCGACTCACGCCCGGCAACCCAGGCTACGCGCTCCTCTCAGACGCGCAGGCTCTCGGATAGCTGCCGGTTTGCGGCCTTGGACTCCGTGACTCTCGGGCCTGCTCGGTGAGGGCGGCTTCGCGGAGACGGAGCGTGGCCTCCATCTCCGCGGCGGTGGCTTCGTGCGTCGCCAGGTTCTCCTCCCGCGCCTTGAGCTCATCGGTGCGGACGTGCAACGCCCAGTTGCGAGCTGATAGGCCCTCCTCGCGGCGTCGGATACCAGCCTCGGCCTCGGTCGCCTTCTGCTCCCGGGCTGCGGCGGTGTCCAAGACCTCCCGCGCGGCGTCGTGACGGCGAGATAGGTCGGTGCAAAGCGCCTCGTATTGGCGGCGGAGGTCCATGGTGCTCATCTCCATGGCCTCGGTCACGGCGAGCGCCCCGACCCTCTCCTCCTTCACCTCCCTAGTAATCTCCGCCAGGGCGTCGGTGCGCACGTCGATTGACGTGAGGTGGGCGGCGTGGGCCTTCCGGCTGGCCTCCACCATGGCCTCCAGGGAGCGGCAACCCTCGGCCAGCCGCTCCCACTCCGTGGCCAGCTCGGCCCGCTCCTCCGCCAAGGCCTGCAGCTGGGCGTTGAGCCCATCCACCACGGCAGAGTTGGCCATCGCCATGGCCTGGAGCAGGGGCTCTGCACCCAGTGGCGTGGAGGCGGAGAAGGACCTCCGGCGGCCCGGCCCTAGCGGGGTCTCAGGCTCGGCCTCTGGGGCTTGCTCGGCCTCGGGGGCCTGGTCGACCTCGGGGGCTTGGTCAGCCTCGGGGGCTTGGTCGGTGTCAGGCCCCGGGCCACCGCTTGCGTCCCTGTCGGCTAGCACCAGCTGCCGGAGCCAGATCGCCTCGGCATCCTCCCGGGCGCGGACCTCTTCGGCCTCCCGTGCGGCTACTTCGGCCTGCCGGGCAGGGGCCGCCTCGTGGGCGGCTTCTTCGACCTCCCGTATGCGTGCCTCGGCCGCTCGTAGGTCGGTCGCCTGGCGGGCCGCCTCGTCGGCCGACCGCCCCTCGGCCTCGGCCCCAGCGGGCCGGCCGGTCTTGGACTGGCGAGGGGCTCCCCGAGGCAGGAGGTCACTGGACAAGAGAGGCCAAAAACAGAACACGCATAAACTACATGAAAAGAAAAGGAGGGGAGCGGCCCCTGTTGGGAGTGGGACCGTACCTGCTGGCTGGACGCTTGAACGTCCACTTCGGGGGCTCTATGAAAACCCCCTTGCTGGGCTCCGACCCCTGGCGGGGTGCGGTCTCCCCCAGCTTGCGGAGCCGCTTCTTCTTCTCTCCCGGGCGGGGGCGACGGCGAACCGCCCGCCGACCGCTTCCCCAGGGCGCTCTCGGCTCCACCCCCTCGGGGTGGAGATGGGGGAGGGGGCTCTCCTCGTGCTTGCACTTCCCCTTGGGGTCCTCAGAGCGGCTGCCCCTGGAACTACCGCCGAGGGGGGCCAACGAGCAACCCTCGCCGGAAGAGGGCCACCCTCCTCCTTCGCTGTGGCTGCCGCCGGTGCCATCGTGGCCCCGGTCCCCCGAGGCGCCGATCGCGGTCATAATCGCCCGGATGCTCTCGCGGTCCGGGTCGCTGCACAGGGGGAGCACCCCCGCGGAAATCAGGGACGGATCCACCGTGCTGAGGTTCAGCACGCGCTGGACCACCACCCGGAGATCCTCCGGGCTCCAATGCCAATCGCGGCCCGGGTGCGACCGGCCAGGGTCTTCGGAGCCGGTGTACACCTAGGCGCCCTGCCTGCATTCCTGGAGCGGGGCGATGCGGCGGCGGAGGTAGTCCCCGAAGACCATCGCGCCGGTGAGGCCCTGGGCGCGCAGGCCATTCAAGCGATCCAAGACGGTGTCGTACCCCTCCCCGAGGGTGACGACCGACCGCCATGTCAGCTTCCGCGGCGGCGGACGAGTCGGGAGTCAGAGGCGGCGCTCGTTGGGCAAACTGGTGTAGAACCAGTTGCTCTTCCAGTCATCCCACTTTTTACGCAGGACGCAGGGGATGTACTGCTGCACCACCTGAGCCCGCGACTGGAAGTTGCAGCCGCCGATCTCCGTCAGCGGCGACACCGACTGGGTGGTGTAGAACCACCGGAACAGTCGGAGAGTGGGCCTCACCCCCACAAACATCTCGCACAGGTGTTTGAAGATGGCCAACATCATCACGGTGTTGGGGGTGAGGTGCGCCATGTGGAGGTTGTAGTAGTTCAAGACCTCCAAGAAGAAGCGCGAGAATGGCGGGATGAGCCCCGCCATGGCGAAGGGGAGGAAGAAGACCGACTGGTCTGGGAACTACAGCGCCGGGCGCGCTTCGCCCAGCATCACCGCCTCCCGGTCGGGCACCACCGGCATAAATTTGCGCGGCTAGCTAGTCATGCGGTCGTTGCTGATGCGCGACGGTGGCAGCACGCTGCCCTCGACTGGTGAAGATCCCCGTGCCATCGCACTGCAGGATGAAGGACGCGAGAACGAGTGTGTGTGGTGAGAAGGGCGCAAGGAAGCAAGGAAAGCAAGGGCGCAAGGAGGCTGTGTTAGGCAAAAGTGGCGAAGGAAGGGGACAACCCCCTTCTTGATGCCCTTTACACCCCAGCCGCTACCGCGCCCGGCTCCTCGTTTCCCACGCCCACTGTCTCGCCCCCTCGATTGTGTCGCGCACTTCCTCCATTATCCCCACTACTCCATCTCCGGTGCGCGTGCAAAACAACGTAGCCGTCACGGAGATAGAGGGACAGATCGCGCCCGCCTTAATGGCGCGCGCGGTTGCCGAGAGATACGCCATCATCGCAACTCTCAGCATGCAGGCAGACGTGCCCCGTTTTGCGCGCCACCCCGTTAATGGGGGCCGTTACGAGGTAATGGCCCATTACCGCTGAGAGGTGCTATGCGCATCGCCCCGGATAATGAGGCCGTTCCGGGGTAATGGCCCATTATCGCTGAGAGGTGCCCTTCCTCTACGTGAAACCGGCGTCTGTCCGTCTCCTCTAAAGAACCTGGGCCCACATCACGTAGGATCGACGAGGTGGTGCAAAGCCTGGTCGTCCCACAGTGGGCCCCCCACAGGCTTTATGTCAGGGGCTACTGTCGGTGTCATGGGCCCAGGGGTATGCTGACTTAGGGCTTGCGGCAGCCCCGTTCGCCCACGTGGCCATCCCCCGAGGGGGGATCGGGCTCGAGGGTAACGTGGCAGCCACCCACTCTAAGTCCCGGCGCCCCTCGGAGGCTGCCAGATTAGGGGTCGGGCTCCCCCGACCCCCTCGGGCTGCCGCCACGTGTGGCGGAGTAGGTGAGCGCTCCCAGCGGTGCCCCCATTAATGGCGGTGCAGCCGGATTGCGCCTGCGCGCGTGCGTGCTGCATTAGATGCGGAATGACACGCACGCGCGCGCCTAACACCGGTCACGATCGGCGGACCGGCCTAAGACCAATCCGAATGACCGATGGGACGCAACACAGTACCTGGCGTACCATCGCACGCCCAGTAGGTATGCTGCACGCCCCGTCAGGTCACATCGAGAATCATGTGAGCCGTTTCGGCTCACATACATCACCGGAGTTGGTGTGCCGGGTCTAATCACCTGGCACGCCTCACCCCGTACGGCGGGGTAAGCGAGTCCCCGGTCGTTTAATGGAGAATGACATGCAGCGTCATTCTTAGATGATGGGCGGACTGACAGGAGTCGTACCGGCGCTACAGGACGGTGGACTTCTGCCGCAAGCCACAGTGTAGCCCTTAATTGTAAAAGATCTTTTTTCCTTTTCTCTAGATTTTAGCATGTCCGGCCCATGTGGTGTCCCCTTGAAGTATAAAAGGAGGCCCAGGCCTAGAGAAAAGGGGGCTTTTTGGTTGGATCTTTCTGGTTCGACTCTTGAGAGCAAGAAACACACAGATAGTCCATCACACAGGAGTAGGGTGTTACGCCTCGCCGGCGGCCCGAACCTGTATAATCTCTCGTGTGCCACTGCCCTTTCTTGTGCGAAACTCTCTCTCTCTCTGCTTCTCCATCTCACTAGCGCACCGGAATCGGGGCCAGGAGTGCCTCTCTTCTGTGCCCTGGGCCGAACTCAAAAAGGGGGTCTCCACAGTCCCCCGCTGCGGAGTTTCTCCTCCAGTAGGGCTCATTTTTTATACAATTTTAACCTAAAAATGTTTGAGGGCTAGATTGGGTTGTGAAAGAACCCATGGACCTTGATCCATTACCACCCCTAGGGTGGAGTTATCGTGGTTACCTCGTGTAGTAATCTTCTTAGTTTTGGAAACTTCACAGTTTTTAAGGTAACCTCATTGTTTTGTAGTTACTGTACGGTTACAGAGGTAACCGTGATACTGTCGGATAGCTGATAAACCCTCACTATAACGGTAATAAAAACTTATTGTCTATAGGGATCGGTCAACCATTCAAGATTCGACCCTCTCAAACTATTGCATTGAGTCTAAATACACTCCTCAACTCCAAAATCGAGTATTTAGCCCCTCTCAACTATTGAAACTAATCATTTTACCCCTAGTTCCAAATCAAGGTAGTTTTCCCCTATATATGATACTTATATGGTAGTCCAGTCATAAAAAATATACCCCCACTTTCTTACTCCTTCCCCTCGTAGACCCACCCCCTCTCTCTCTCTCGGAGAAAGCAGCACGAAGGTCACTTCAGAGATTAGTGGAGAGCTTTGTCGCTACCTCCATGAATTTTTATGTCCTCGAGCTCTGCCACTTGCAACAGGGGTGCAGCTCAAGTAGGAGGAGGTAGATCTCAGTGATGAGCTGATGAGACGGAGGAGGAAGTGAAGGTTGCCTGCGAGTGGCGAGACAAATAAGACCATCCCTGACCTTGCTAATGTGGCTCCTCCCCGAGCTCAGGGGTAATGGATCTGGCCAACCCTAAGCTCGGACAACTTGATCTAGGGAACATTAGAGGCACCATCAACAAGATCCCCATTGGTGATGGCGTGAGTAATGCACCGGTTTTTTTCCGCTCCACCATGGTGGGACGCTCGTTAGTTGACCGCATAGGAGGGACGAGCTTGACAGAGACGTGCATAATCACTCCTTCCTCCGTCCGTTCTCTTCAGTGGCTTAGCCGCCCTTGCACATTACCTCTTCCTCTCGCTCTCTATCTGGATATGGCAGTGGTGGCCAGACTTTTGGATGGAGGGAGTATAGTTAAGCTTACCGCTTCATGGGCTTAACTATCTCCTATAAAACTCTCCCAGTGCTCTGTATCAACTAATGTCCATATAATTATTGCATTGCCACATAGGCAAAAGAGCTGATGTGGTACATGATTAATAATATTGTTTTATGTACACAAAATATAATTTTATCCATGTAATTGTTTCAAAACCTAGTTTTGCATAAACTTGCACAGAAAACAGGACATTTTCCATAAATTTAGCAAATGTTTTTCTAAAGAAGATATATTCCTATGCGCATAGCAAAAACACCACACGACATGTGTCCCAGTCAGTGGCAGTCTGCGAGCAGGAAATAACTTATTATAATGTGGTTTTACTGTGCCCAATCATAAGTATAAATAAGACAGCAACCGTACAAAAATTGCACGAATCCCGACATCGATCGATCGAATCGACTGGAGAAATCATCAGAAATGTAATGCGGCAAAAGTGAACGCCGTACGTTGATCTCGAGTCTGAATTATTAATTGACCAACGGTATCGCTTCTGGGTGTTCTTCAGAGAAGAGAGAGAGGCCAAATCAATTAATCTTGCAGTTCCCCTCAGCTATATATCGTCTCATCGATCTACACCCCGATTCATCTGCTAGCCGCAGCTCAAATCTTGTTTAAAGCTGCTCTCTCTCTCTCTCCTCAGTCTTCACTGCTACTGCCACACATGCATTATTCCGGTCCATATTGATCATATGCATTCATCAGTTTGCAGATTTGCCGTTGCAGAATTGAATCAATTTTAATCAATTCATCTGGATCATCGCAGCAGCTGGTTGCCTGGGAGAGCTATATTAGCTAGGCTGCATATGTTCATTGTCAGAACTGTTCAGAGATTCAGAGCTTACTCGTGCCCAAATTGACGATCGATCGATTGACTTCGTAGATTAGATACATATACAAATATTTCCTCCTTTTAAAATATAGCAATATCGTGATTAATTAAACACCATCTAGTACTACGAATTCGGACAGTGATAGACCTAGTCCTTTTCATCAGTTTGCAGATTTGCAGTGGCAGATCGAATTAAATCAATTTAATCAATTGCAACAGCTGGGAAGCTATACTACGCCAGCTATGTATATAGAGCCAATAGCTTAGCTAGGCTGCATATGTTCATCGTCAGAACTGTTCAGAGATTAATTCAGAGTTTACTCGAGTCGAAACTGACGATCGAAATCGATCGATCACAACTTGTAGATATAAATATATTGCTAGATGAACAGTGGCTGTAGCCCTTTTCAAAGGCAATCATCTTTTTGCTGATCGAAAAAAGAAAACAGTTACACATATATTGTAGCATGTGTATGCATGGTACCATGGATATGGCCCAATGTTGATGTGACATATATATGTGGTGTCAGGTTGTTTTACACATGCATGGTCGTTTGCTTGTTTGAATCGAAGGATTCAGTTACTACTGCTATACATGAAAAAGAAGTCGATCGATACTGTAGCAAATGGATGCCTGCATCTGCATGCTAGCTAGGTGATAGACAGAAGAGTTCTTCTTCAGGACCTGCATGGAATAGTCTGCTCCATGAACAATTTTTTTCTTTGACTCTTATCATTTACTCTACGGCTGACAAACCATGGAAAAATGAATAAAGAAACAAAAATGATTCTTAGTTAAAACTGTTATATCTGTGTTCTTAGAAGTTTAAAAGTTATTGCTGCAAAATAAATTGCGATGAAAAACCTTAAAGTCAACTCTAAAATTAAAATTAAATTCGAGAATTCAAATTTTGATTGCGTCAGATAAGCCATCATCAATCAAGCAAATGATGGACCATTTTGTTTTCTGAATGCTATAGGTAAATTGAGACCGTAGTGATGGGCTTTCTTTCCGTGTGTGATAGAGCCAACCCCTGAGCCAACTGCAAGGCCCAAAACCAACAAATGGGCTCATTTTCAAGACAGCCCAACAGGCCTCTCGCAATTTCCGTTGAAAGTAGTAGTAACGTTTATTTTCGCATCTTTTTTTTTTGTACACAGTTTTTTTTTTAAAAAAAGAGCATGTTCTTGTTGGTGAATTGAATCGGTTCTCTGCTACAGGGTGTAACTCAGGTAGGATAGTAAGCCTTCAAGTTGGCTATTCTTTTAGGTTTGAAGTTTCTGTTTTCTTTTGCTGCAAAAAATAAACACAAAGTCTACAATGGCTCACAACTGGTCAGAAATTAGACCAACATAATTGAAAACACATGACCTGTTCTGATCAACAGCGGCACATAGAAATATTCTTCTTCTTAATTTTCCAGCCAAAAAATAACCTAAATAATACCCTGGAATCAATGTCTACATACGTGCAAGCACTTTGCTGTTTTCAAAATTTTATAATTTTCTTTATGTACGTATGGGTTAGCTGCGACAAAGCTTGAATTAGTACTTCAAAAGAATTTTTTTTTGAAAATTTTATATATGAAATTGACGTGAAACAATTCAAACTCTGAAATTATTTTTCCCGTCTTTGCTTCGCCAACGCCTATAAATTTGAGCGACGAATCCCACCGTTTCTCCTCAATTTCCTCCAATTTTTCCTCCCCTCCTCCCCACCACAGTTCACCGCCGGCTTCCTCCACGACGGCGGCGGCGGCAACTAGGATCGATGGCTGGCGGGATGGCCTTCGTGGAGCTCGTGAAGGACGGCGCCACTGGCCTGGAGAAGCTCGTCCTGCGCGAGGCCCATGGCTGCTCCGTCGAGGTCGACCCCCTCTCCTCAACCCTAGCCCCCTCCCTCCCTCCCCCAATCCAGACCTTCCAGTTACAGTATTTCTAGCGCTGGATCGATCTGTTCTTCGTTAGACTCCTCGTCGCGAATCCCACAAACTTATTAATTGAGATGTAAAACTGGGGGGGGGGGGGGGGGGAATTCAGGAATTGGTGGGAATTAATGGAGTTGATTCTGGTGGGAGGCAAATGTTTGAGTATTGTAGTTTAGTTTATTGCGATCATAGGGGTCGGGGAAGGTAGCAGGTTGGTAAAAATTCGAATGCACAAGTGGTGTTTGACCTTTGGCTTGTCTGTGGAGGCGGATGTTCATTTCTACGCTTAATTTAGTATTGTTTGATCTCGTTTTTCAATAATGAGGATAAATTGTTTATTGGGGGTGGTCTCCATGATGCTGTGGTTTTGTTTGGGTTTGCCATTATTATACTAGACATTTTGGTGCACGTTGCGCACCCTATTGGAGATAACTTCGTCTCCGTGCGTAATAATTAAACCCAACCAATCAATTCATCTCGATTGAAACTGTATGTCAAAATAAAATTTCATAAAAAATGACAATAAAAATTGTGTGTGTATCTTCTGGGGCTTAGCACCGCCCCAAATCAGCATTAAACATCAAGCAGTAGATGAACACAATCATCAGTCAAAAACAGCAATGATTCTAACCGTCAGTAAGTAGATAGGATAATTTTCTTGTTAATATCAATTCCCACATCATTATAATTGTAAGCAATAACTGGATACATATTTTGGTGCAAATATTCAACATAAACTGATTCTCAACGATGCTTGCTAATTACAATAATTTTGATGTTCATATCAATCCAATGTATCTGGAGCAAACAAGCTAAATTGAGATCAAAAGCATCAAACTGTTCTTTGGTCGCATTGAGGATATACTTTTCCGAATGCATTGAAGAAATACAAATTTGACATCATGAAAGTGGATCTTATTATTCTTTTGGTCCTTCATATACTCACAATGTAAAACAACAATACATGTAGGCTTTAGGCACTGCTGGAGAACACATCTTTAATCCCGGTTTGCAACCCCCTTTAGTCCCGGATTGCAAACCAGGACAACGAATCCCGGTTAAAATAACCGAGACTAAAGATCCATCTTTAGTCCCGATTTGTAACACGAACCGGGACTAAAGATGGTAGCACCACGTGGCTGACGCTCCATCTTTAGTCCCGGTTCGTGTTAAAATCCGGGACTAAAGTTTTTTTCTTTTTTTTTTCATTGTTTTTGCTTCTTGCATCTATTGATCCACAAAATCATCCATCCCCAAATCTAAAAAACTCTATAACAAAATCATCCACCATCCACAATCCACAAATCATCCACAAAATCATCCCCAAATCTTAAAAAAAATTTACAACAAAATCATCTACCATCCACCATCCACAAATTATCCACAAAATCATCCCAAAATCTAAAAAAATCTACAACAAAATCTAGACCAAAAATCATCCGCCGCCCGCCTGCCGCTGTCCTCGTGTGCCGCCACTCGCCTGCCACCACCCGCCGCCTCGTGTCCCGCCCGCCTGCCACCTTCGCCTGCCGCCGCCGCCTTCCCTCCTGCCGGATCTGGCGGAGGGGAGGACGCCGCCCGCCTGCTGCCTCCGCCTGCCGTCTCGTGCCCCCCCGCCCGCCTGCCACCTCCACCTGCTGTCGCCCACCGCCGCAACCTCCCCTCCCACCGGATCCGGCGGAGGGGAGGCCGCTGCCCGCTTGCCGCCTCCGCCTGCCACCGCCAGCCGCCTCGTGCCCCGCCGCTCGCCTGCCACCTCCGCTTGCCACCGCCTCCCCTCCCACCGGATCTGGCAGAAGGGAGGCTGTCACCCGCCTACCGCCTCCACCTGCCACCGCCCGCCGCCTCGTGCCCCGTCGCCCTCCTGCCACCTCCGCCTACCGCCGCCTCCCCTCCCGCCGGATCTGGCGGAGGGGAGGCCGCCGCCCGCCTACCGCCTCATGCGCGCCGCGAAGATGGTGGGAGAGGGAGAGGGGAAGGGGAGGAGGGGATCAGAGGAGAGGGGAGGGGGAGGGGGAGGAGGAGGAGAACTCGCATGTGTAGAGGGGAGGAGGATGAGGAGGGGAGATAAGGAAGAGAGAGAGAGAGCGCGAGAGATGCTGTGTGGAGAGAGATATTTAGTCCCGATTGGTGATACCAACCGGGATTAAAGATATGATCTTTAGTCTCGGTTGATATTACCAACTGGGACTAAAGTTCGTTGGGGACCTGACAGCTATTGAATCGGGACTAAAAATGATTTTTAGTCCTGGTTGGTGTTACCAACCGGGACTAAAGATCAAAAAGTAGCGATGGGCTTTTTAACCGGGACTAAACATATTCTTTAGTCCCAGTTCCTATTCGAACCGGGACTAATGTGATTTTTGCCAACCGGGTAAAGATCAGTTTTCTAGTAGTGAGGCCTAGCTTGTAACTTGATGTAGCTTCACTTAGAATCTAGAATCTTTCAAACAAAGGCTCCATTATTGACCAAGTAACTATCCGTTAAACACACAAGTTTTTCTGATAAACAAATAATCTTAATTCAAGATCTATATTGTACAAACAAATCTATCAATGAGATATGTGCGCCTAGAGGGATAGTAACAGGCTCATATATAAAATTGTTATTCAGAATTAAAAATGCAAGTATACTGTACACACATATCTTATGGTTTCATTGAGAAATCATAGGAATTATCCTCCAATTTCCTTACAGGAAAGTTATAGTTACAGGTTTAGAGAAGAACATCCCTGCTATATCTATCTTGCTTCCATAGAAGTCCAAAATTCTTTTCTGAAATCTAAAAAGACGTTTCTCAGATCCTGAAAAAATTGCGCAAAAAAATAACTCCCACATCTGGTTTCTAACAAAAGGGAAAGACAAGATAGCAGAGAAAATAAAAACTGAGATAATCTAATTCCTTAACAGAAATGCATCCCCTAGTAAAAGTTTTAGTATCAATTTGAGTACGTTCTTGTCTAGGCAGCTAAACAATGATATTTTGGCTATATTTACATATATATGCATTTAATCCTGGAATTAAAAAAGAATCTAAGCTAAATGGTAGTTCCCACATTTCAAAGATTATGTAAAAAATGATACATCTCAAATTGCAGTGCAACTACTTGTCACAAAAACAAGGTACAGATAAAGGAAAACTCAGCTAGCTGCAGGCAAACCAGCAATATTCAACAAAGAACATGAGAAGGCACAACCATCCCAATCGATACGAAACAGCGCCACAATTCAGACGAAGAAATTAACTGAATGCTAAATCGAGAACAACTCACCGGCCTCCTCAGCCTTGCGCCACTCCATGGTCCATTGGCTCCACCGCTTGAATCTAGCCTGCATCGCTCCACTCTTGCACCGGCTCCTGCCCGTGAGGGGAGATGGAGGTAGCGACGCTCGCTGGTTCCAGTCATACCGGGGGGAGGGAGTGGAGCGAGGATGGACGCAGCGGGCAGTCATGAGACGGCAGCGAGATCGTCAAATCGCGCCGCACCAGATCTGAAGGTGGCACGGCCTTGGGTCGGGGCGGCGGCAGAGTGGAAGGGTGGGGAAGGGCACGTGAGAGAGGCCGTCGCCGATGGGGAGAAGCAAGCGAGGGGAGGGCAAGACAAGGTGCGGCGGTTGTCAGGGGACAGTGGCGGCTAGGGTTTAGTGGGTGGGAAGGTTGGGCTGTTCGTTTTTGCAAAAAGAGCCCTCATTTTATGTTATTCGAAGCGCAGTCCTATGTTCCGAATTTTCTCTCCTTAGTCTAAGATATTTCATATTTTTGAGGGAATAATCGTAAGAATACAGTACTGAGAAACATCTAGGTAGGAACCTATTACAAATTTTTTTTGTCAGCAACATCAAGGTTCTTTTTGCAAAATAACCAAAACTTAAGGGCATGGCGCGCTCGCGAAATCCAGCTGCCTGGGCTTTCGGGGGTGATGTGGATAGCGCGGTGATCGAACACGCGACTCCAAATCGCTGTGAGAGCTTCAATCGGGGGTAGGTTTTAATTTAGCCGATATGTATTCTCGGCGACGGTATGTTTCATCTGTTCACTGTCATTTTGTGTTCTGTTTTAGACATAAGCACTTGGCCATGTTTGCAAATCGCTCATCATTTGTTTTTTTATGACTTCTTTGTTGTTGTTTCAGTTATATTTATGTAAACACTACCAGTGCACACAAAGCATTAGATAACCTCCTTATTATCTTTTTCTTTTCTTTCGAAAGTGGTCAAGTTCCTTATTTTCACTATTTTCAGGTATATCTGTATGGAGGCCAAGTGATCTTTTGGGAAAACGAATATCGAGAACAATTGCTCTTTGTTAGTAGAAAGGTATTCAGATCTTTTAATGTTCAGTAAGAGTGTTATTGCTGCCTTGAAGGCATATATGTAGAATGCCTTTTTACATTTAAATCAGTGTTTGAGCCAGAATTTTCTCGATAGTAGGGCTATATAACATTACCCTTTATCTTCTATTTTGTTTTCAAATTTTGAAGTGTAATTTCAATGGATATTTGGGCCTAGGATTAGGGCAGCTCTAGCGCTAACTGCCTACTCCTATATCCACCCGTTATGCACTCTACGTATTTGGCAACAAATCTTTCCTTTTCTTAGATAAGTGGTTGTTTTACAATTCCATTTTTTTTTATCGTTTTAGTTCTTCAGAAAAAACTTTTAGCTTCCAGTTACACGCATTGACACTCAGTCCGTTTGTAAATACCCAGTAATTCTGCATTTTGAAATTCCTTGGCAGGCTTCTTTCAAACCACCAAAGGCTATTCGTGGGGGCATACAAATTTGCTTTCCTCAAGTATGACCCTGGGACTGTTCATTCATAGTCCAGTTATGTTTTTCAAGAATTTCGTCACCCCTGTAATACCCAAAATGGACGATCCATCATGCAGTTTGGGAACCATGGAGTTCTTGAACAACATGGATTTGCAAGGAACCGATTATGGAGTGTTGATGAAACTCCCCCTCCTTTTCCAGCTACCACTTCAAACTGTCATATTGACTTGATATTCAAGCAGTCCCCAGAAGATTTGAAGATCTGGCCGCACAGGTATCCTCTAGTAAATCCTTAACATTAGTTGCTATGGCATTGGCAGATTAAAATGTTCCATTTTGAATTGATATATCCTTTGGCTCCTGCTAAACTGATGATGTTGATTATCCATATATTTCAGTTTTGAGTTTAGGCTGCGAGTTGCTCTTAGTCCTACAGGAGATCTGATGCTCACATCTCGAATAAAAAATACCAATGCAGATGGGAAGCCATTCAAATTTGGATTTTCATATAACACATACTTTTCAGTCTCTGACATCAGGTACATTTTGTCGTGGTAATTTGCTTGTATTATGTTTATATGTAAAATTTAATTCTTTGACTAAGGCATATATCAATTCAAAGGATATGCACTTTTATACTAAGACGTGCTGATTTTTGTTGACAAAAGTTATGTTCGAACCTCTTTTGGATTTTATTACTCCAAATATTATTCAAATGTACAGAAGGAATGATGTACTATATGGGTACTTGGCCTCTACATTGTATTTTTCCTCCTTGGCTGGCCGGTGGGGGGCGCCGGTGCAGTGGTGCCCACGCGCTGATAGAGGATTGATGGTGGTGGAGCAATGGTTCGTCAGCTGTGGATAGGCAGGCGGTGGGCGACGGGTGAATACCTAGCCCAGTCTTGGCCGGGCCAGCAACAACAACGATTTCGAGCGTCACTCTCCCTCTTGAGGGTGTTGTTGTGTCGTCCCATCTCCTCTCATGGGGCTGCCGAGTGAAAACCCAGTCTCAGTTATCTTTGGGACCTCGACGGACGGCGGTGAGGATGGTTTTGTCGCACCTCTCCCTAGAAACGTCGTCTTGACAAACCCCCTTTCTGAATTCCTCCTAGACTTCCGGTGCAAACTCGCTCTAGATTCCGGTCCTCTTGTGTTGGCACCCTAGCTTATGTAAGTTGGCCATGTCGGAGGGCCTGGGGGGAGAATGGTTCCATTCTTCTCTCTCACCCTCTCTTCCTGAATCCCAATGATGTGGATATAGTGTAGTTTTGTGCCGGTTGTTAGGGTGAGTTTTTGGACGATCTCGGCTGTAGCTCCTTTATGCGGCGGTCGGTCCGGTGCTAAGCTTCTCCCGGGTCTGTATTTTGGTGCTGTCGGTGCGTAGGTGGTGGTCATTTTTTCTACTTTTCCTGGTTATGACCTCCTAGGGTAGTAATCTTGTATTTTTTTCTTGCTCTATCAATATGAACTTCGCACTGTCTGATGCGAGTCGTTCAAAAAAATTGTTTTCGCATTCCAGTGAAGTACGGGTCGAAGGGTTGGAGACCTTGGACTACCTTGACAACCTGCAACGTGGAGAGCGTTGTACTGAACAAGGAGATGCCGTTGTATTCGAAACTGAAGTAAGCTTCATAATTCATTTGTAAGTTTCATGGTTCACAGCCATTGCAGTGAGATTATGTTTCTTGTTAATGTTTTGATTACTAAGGCGGACAAGGTATATTTGAGTGCTCCACCCAAGATTGTGATCATTGACCATGACAAGAAGAGAACTTTTGAGTTAAGGAAAGAGGGACTTCCTGATGTTGGTAATTTAGCCTTCTTTGTTCTCAAAAAATAATTGCACCTTGGTGTCGAATTACTCAAATTGTGGTTTCTGGATTACACAGCACAGTTGTCCTGGTCCTTTTGTTTTGCTTACTTTTTTTATATATCTCATCAATATACATTTTTTTTCTTTCATGCAGTTGTTTGGAACCCATGGGACAGGAAAGCAAAAACAATACTGGATTTTGGGGAGGAAGAGTACAAATGCATGCTTTGTGTAGGGGCTGCATATGTTGAGAAGCCAATTACATTAAGGCCTGGTGAAGAGTGGCAAGGAAGGCAGGAGATATCTGTTGTTCCATCCAGTTACAGCAGCGGACAATGGGATCCTGAAATAATTCATCGGATACAGGACATCTGAATTTCTCGGGGATTGCATTCCATCATTTTTCGTGTAAGTATTATGGATTTCCCTGAGATCTTTTTTTTATATAAAAAAGAAATAAGTGCATAAGGAAATACTATTTGCTACTTACGCTGAAACTTCAAGTTTTGCTGCAGGAAGACTCACCACACAGTCAGTAGCTTAGTACTCTTCAATAAATTTATCTGAATGTCTGTCTGCCGATTTCCAGCATTCTCTTTCCTGCTCCATTCCAAAGCATCATGTGGTTTTCCTGGAGCAGCATCGGAGTTTTAAGTCGCCATCGAGTTTTTTTATAGAAAAGATGGAGAATTTCACCCCCTTTCCAGGGTCACAGGCATCATACATACATAATCATGTACCATATGATTTATTGTATTACAGAATGTCCAATTTGACACGGTGGAAAAGAAATATATAGAATGATGGCTTTTGTTTTTGTTTTTTTTACATTACTATCCTAAGAGGTTAAATCACCAGCAGTACATATAGCTCTCCTCCAGTTCTGCTCTTAATTCTGACGTGTTGCATTGTCTTCAAATTTCTGAAATGGAACAGAGAAGCTGTTATAAGCAGGAGAGACAGGAAATCGAGAGTTTGAAGCTTGATTTCAAGATTTTGAAATATGCTGCCTGGTCAAACTAATCTATCTCCTTTCCATTGGTAATTTAGAAGTCACAACCTGGTATTTTGATAGAAACTCGGGGCAGATTCAGAAGGCATCAAGAATGCCTGGCCTGTTAATCCCATCGCCATCTCAATAACCTGTAAGTGAACAGTCCTCTCTGTATATTTCCTAGATTAAAAAAGGAGTCAAAATACTATCTCCGTTCTAAAATTTTGCTTTCTAATACTGAATGTAACATATCTTAGTACAACGAATCGTGACATAAGCATATCCGAATTCGTTGTATTAGGATATGTTAAGTACTAGGTGACAACATTTTGAAACAGAGGACTTTTTAGTCTAGTTGAGTTCGACCTTGAAATATTTTCTTCATCTCTCACCGGGCTAAATCTAGTGCTGGGCCATCGACACGGCAAAACATGATCTTTCCAGGTCAATTGGGCTTTTGATTTTCGAAAACGTTGGTATGTGTAATTGTGTAGCCCCTCTCATCATCGATGGTCCATCTCTTTACCTTCGATGATTCTTTAACTCTTTTGCCTTTCATTTTAATCTAAAATAAAGATGGCTAGCTAGCTCTGGCGTGGTGTTAACTTAGCTTTGCCAAAGAGGAATAAAGCGAGCTCCGCGTGAATTAATGATGCATGCACAGCTTTCGTCTTGCCCGGCATAGCCCAAACTGGAATAGTGTGCATCTGGATAATATTTAACCCCTCCATTCCAACATGTAAACAATTCTATCATTTAAAAATTGTATTAAAAAATAAGCATTTCTAGTACTATATATCCATATTACTACTCATCCCATCAATTAACTTGTATTCATTTTTTCCTCCATCTTACTCATAACCATCCCTTTTTAATTCGTGGTATCAAAATATTATCCTTATGGTTTTAACATCTACTGAACAAGTTAGAAATAGTTGTATCATGACCATCCCCTATTTAATGAGGGGTATCAAAATATTTTCTTTCTGATTTTAATCTGTGCTAAATAATCTAGAAATGCTTATATGGGGTAAAGGGCTAGCAAGATAACGCATCCTGCAGGACCTGACGCCGATCTGCTAATGACAATGTGTGTGCAGACGCCGGGAGCAGGTGCAAATAGACAGAGCTTGCAAACTCGTCTAAGTAAACACTGTCATGATAGGATAATTATATAGTAAACATGTGTATTATATGGCATATCTTGATTACGATTGTTATTACTTCACTAGATGGCAACTGTTGTAGTTAGTGATTAGTGATGTCGTACGTCAGGTGTGGATGTAATGCATCATGGATGATCAAATCGAATTAATGTGCGATTATATTAGTTAACGCAACCTAACTCCCAATCTAACCTGCGGCTACTGCTAGGCTAGTAGGTCCTCTGTCCAAACAAAAACCTAATCTAGATTGGGATTTGTGACACAACAATCTAGTATAATCTTTTATAATTCACTGTAGTAGATTATATCACATCCTATTTAAATTTATTTTTTTTATAGAGGAAGTAACTTGCTTGATCGAGGCAGATGAGCTGCATTTCTAAGCTAGGTGGCTTACCCAACTTAACTTAACATATTTAAAGAGCTAAAGATTTTAAGAAGAAATTATTTAATTAGAATTAAGAAGCTGAGATGGTGGCTACTAATTTATTTCTAAACTATGTAGTTACTAAAGTGTCAAAATCAAAACAAAATTTATATTTTTTAAAGGAGCTAGAGATTGTAAGTATCTATAGCTTTCAAAGGTGCCAAATACTCTTTACTGCCTCCGATTACATAATTCTTAATGTTTTGAATAATGATATGATCTCTAAAATATATATTTGATTACGCTTTTCTATTAAATATATACAATAAATAAATATAATTTTACTTTTACAATAGTATTTTGTAAGACAAACCAATATGTATTGTTTTATAGTGCCTTAAAACTAAATAATTATAAAGTTACTAATAATTAAAAGTTATAGAAGTTTTAACTGAATATTGTCCAAAACACTAAGAATCATAGAATCCGGAGGAGCCTATCCTAAAGCTATTATGCATGTGACCAACTAGCCGGCAGGAGGCTCTCTATCAATCTATCGGTCAGGGACTCTAGAGTAATCTGATGATTTAATCGTGGTGATGAACAATTGTCAAAGGTGAGTGTTTTGAAAAATACGGTGAATAGTATTTTTTTTGTTGATGAACAATGCTAGGTAGCACTAGGTGTCGGTCAGATCGGGTGGTGCACGCTGGTCAGACCGGAGGTGTTGATGCAGTCAGACCGGGTAGCCTGACGGTCAGACCGGCGAACTCTGGGAAGGAGTCAGTTTCGGGTTATTTTCGTGAAATTTCTAAATTGCTTCATGGATATGACTTCTAGATGATTTCTATTCGTATGTTATACTATTGTGTGCTGATGTGAGTCAAGTTGGTGCGAACTTGTACTCGGATATTGAGTTTCTTTGTTGTTCATGTGCAGTTGTTAATTGAGGCCATGGGAGTATAGCCGGTGATGGATCGAGACTAGGCTTGGGAGAAGTTGAGGTCCAGACGATCAAGCATATCACGCGGGATGCTCAGACTAGAGAACAATGCACGTGGAAGTGAAGGTTTCCATATGGCATACACGTGGTGTTGGGTGCGTATGGAAAGCGGAGTCAAATTTGGATTGGAGTCCAAGTTTGAGAAGATTAGACTTTGTAAAGTTTGTTTCTTGTACGTGAAGGTTTATTAGGGGATTAGAACTTCTTGTATGAGATGGGTTGCTAGGGGAAGTCACGTTATGGGTATAAATAAAGAGGAAGGGTGTAGCCTTCCGGTATCGATTTTAGAGAGAGTTGAGTTTAGAGAAAAGTTAGGGTTTCGAGTTTAGTTCGAGATCTTGGTGAGGAGTAATGTTGGTGCACTTTGTAAAAACTAGTTGATGCAATAAAATTTAGATAGATTAATCTACATCTTCGAGTGTTCATCTACCGGTGTTTCTAGATCCCGACGGTTTGACCGGCGGCACAAGGGCGGTCTAACCGGCGGAGCAGTAGCGGTGTAACTGACGGCGTGGAACCGGTCAGACCAGCGGCGGCGAGCAGCAACAGGTGGCAAGGCGGCGGTCAGACCGACCGCTAGCAAGCGGTCAGACCGACGGTGGTACCGCGGTCAGACCGGAGTAGATCGGGCGATCAGACTGGAGTAGTTTGAGGGTAACTTTTATTTCCGCTAAAAGTTTTTTGTTTTTTTGTGTTACAACCATTCACCCCCTCTCGTTGGCTTGGTTCTTGTGTTCGATCCTACAAGTGGTATCAGAGCCACGTTTACTCTATTCGATCTTTGCCGATCTTGAGGTTTTGCCATAGCTAATAAGCTTTCGATCAAACCACATGTTTTTGATGGAGTTGATTTTCCTTATTGGTGTGAAAAGATGCAATCTTATATTATGTTGCAAATCCTTATGAAATTCCCGCTCAGATTAATATTGTTGCTCTTAAGACCGATTTTGAAAACAATTGCAAAGCTCGTAATATTTTGCTTAATGGAATCCCTCGTTCAGATTTTGATCGTGTTTCTCATTTTAAAACTGCGTATGAGATTTGGAAGGCTTTATCTGATTTTCACCAAGGGACTTCCAATATCAAGGAATTGCATAAAGATCTTTTCAAAAAGAATTACATAAAATTTGAGATGAAACCTGGAGAGACTTTGGATGATTATCTTGCGCGTTTTAATAATGTTTTGAGTAATCTTGGATCTGTTGATGATTCTTATGATGCCTATTACACACAATCTAAGATTTATCGACACTTTTTAAATGATCTTGATATGTCAATCTGGGAGATGAAAGTGACTTCTATTCAGGAATCTTTTACCATGTCTGCTTTGACTTTGGATTCTCTTTACACCAAGCTTAAAAGTCATGATATGAATATTCTTGCCCGCGATATTGATTCTAAATCTAGTGCTTTGGTTTCTTCTTCGAGTTCTTCCATTAGTGCTTCTTCCTCATCGACTTTTAATGTTATTAATGCCATGTCCGATGAACAACTCGAGCAATTCAAGTAGGAGGATTTGGTTTTGGTTACTAACAAACTTTCTCGAGCTTTTGAAAAAGTCAAGAATAGGAAGCGAGGAGGACCTGTTTGATGCTTTGAGTGTGGTGAGTTAAATCACATCAAGTTCAATTGTCCTAAACGCAATAAGGCAAACAAGGAGGAGGAAGTGGACAAGAAGGACAAAAAGAAGTAGGGCAAGAAGAGTCGCAAGCAAAGGCTAATCCGAAAATTGATAGAAGCTTTTGACAGTGATGAATCAGAGGATGAAGATGACCGTCATAGGAAAGGTAAGCAAGTTGTTGATTTGGCGTTTGTTGCTTGCAATGCAGATTCTGATGTTGATGAATATGATAGTGAAGAAAATTTTAGCTATGATCAATTAGAACATTATGCTTTTAAATTCACTGAGAAACTGAAAACATGTTCTAATTTTCTTAATGAGAGTAATCATACTATTGAGATTCAAAATGCTGAAATTGTTAGATTGAAATCTATGGTTCCTAATGATGATAATTGCAAATCCTGTGAAGCTTTATTTTCTAAAATTACTGCTTTGCGAGATGTCAATGTTGTTAATTGCTTGATATTGGAATCGGAGGTTGAAAAATCTAAAAAGCTTGAGTCTTTTTTTACTCTTGGATTTGCTTTGCATACTCGTGTTGTTAATGAGTTGACTTTGACAAAGAACATTTTGAAAAAAATATAAAGTTACTTTTTATGCAAGTTATTTGTTCAATGTTTTGAGTACGAAAAGGGCTAAACAACACATGGATGTTTTGGTTTCTCAAAATTACTCAAAGTGCTTTTTGAATGAGATGAAATTGCAAGATGCTTTAGTACATGTTGAGTATATGGAAAATATTGTGAAATCTAATGAAGTGCTTTCTTGTTCTAAGTGTCACAAGAACAAAGGTGTTTTGGTTGATTGTGAAAATTTGACAAAAGAAGTTTCTTATTTGAAAAGTTCTTTGGAAAGGTTTTCCGATGGGAAAAAAGAAACTTAACATGATTTTAGTTCAATCAAAAGTGAGAACTTATAATCGTGGTGTAGGTTTTGATACAAATGCCTATTTTATTGATCACTGATCTGCCTGTTTTGAGCATAACTAAAAAGGGTGAAGTTTTAACAAAACCCGAACCAAAGAAAACCGTTTATAAATCTGCTGGAGTTTTGCCATCTCTTCCTTCAACGATTCAAGAGAGAAAGTCTTTTATTGCAAAACAATCAATTTCAAGACCATCTACTTTACAAACTTGTCGTGAGAAGTACACTTGTTCTTTTTTGGAAAAGATGGACATTTGGTTGGTTTTCGTTTTAGACTTGCTCGAAAACAGAAAAAGGAAAGAGATTGTTTTTGTAACACGACGGTGGCAAAAATCTGGTTTTGGATCGAGGAGCACGGTTAGACCGACACTGACCAGTCGGTCAGACCGGTTGCCAGTGGCGGTCAGACTGGCGACCAGGCCCGGTCAGACCGCAGGGACAGCGGCGGTCAGACCGGCCTTGGGGTGATTTTGCGCGTAATTCAAGTTAGACTTTTGTGAAACGACAAGGTAAGTTTACAGGTAAGTCTGGTTATGATTTTGTTCGTGCATATGTACATACTGGTTCTATTGATCGTGTGACTCATTGTTGGATTCCAAAATTTCTTATGACTAACCCAAACACGGAGGCCTCAACATCTTCTTGTTCGTAGGCATTTTGGCGGCATACTCCCCTTATGCGTTCAATGTAGAGACGGTGATTGCTTTTCAAGGTAACATCGAGGTAATTTTGAGTTGATATAATTTTGTTCTACTTTTTCGTTTATTAGCTTTTCTTGCTAGTGTTTGAAGTAGTAGTTTTTCTAATTCAAGTGGATACATGTCAATTTATGAGAACCTTGGATTTTTTTTCAAAATCTTTGATTTCTTCTAGATTTTTCTTCAGGGAGAATTGGAGATTTATTTGAGGGGGAGTTTGTGCTTTTTCGGTGCATCCATGTTTATTTTTATACATTGGTCTAAATCTGAAAATAAATAAAAATTAGAAAAAGAAGAGCTTTGTTTTATATCTCTAGTATATTCTTGTGCATGCTCGCAAAATAATTGAGGTCTATTTGTTGTTATGTTAGCTTGTGTGCATTTTAGTCTTTTCATGAGGTTTAGATATTACTTTTAAGTGAAATGATACATGACATTAATTCTTTTACTTGAATTAAGAAAATATGCAATGTTGAAGCAAGTGCTTAGTTTGGATGACCAATACTTATATATATGCTTGTTTGTTTGTTATTCCTCAAACTGCTTTATAATTACTCATTGTGCAAGAAAAAAATGAATACTGAATCCTTGGAAATAGTCTTAACGACAAGGACATATTCAATGTGAGCAAAAATAATTGCCGAATCCTTGGAAACAGTCTTGACGACAAGGACGTACCTGAAATAATTGAGAGAAAAATGAGCAAAATCAAAAAGGCTCAAATAAATGTTTCAAAATTATCTTGGTTATTTTGTGATAGAGCTATTTTGAGAAAGAGTGATAAATGCAATAGGTATATATGTGTAAGGTTTTTCTTTTAACCTATGTGCTTGTGAATATGTTGCATTATAAATTGTTGAAATCATGAATGTTGATTGTTGATTTGAGCTTAATTGTAATATCTTTGATTCATGTTTATACTCCAATGCATGCTTGTTAACTAGTTAATGAATTTATCTTATTTGTCTTGCAACACATGACCATGCATTGCTTTAGTTACACTTCGAAAATAAAAAATTCAGAAAATTGAATATAAAAGAAGTGGTTTTTACATGTGGCAATCATGACATCATGGCGTTGGTGCTTTATTGATTATGTTTTTCTCTTTTGAAATTCTCGATGAAATCGTTATCAAAGGGGGAGATAAATATACAAAATGCATGCTTCTTGAAAGGGGGAGAATTCGATTTAAAGATAGTCGATTTTGCAAATATGGGGAGAAATTCTATTTTTTGAAAAGGGGTAGAGTTTTTCTTTACATTTGTTTTTTTTCTCGTTTTTTTCAAAAACACCAATTTGCATTTTGAGATGTTGCCAATGTGTTTATCAAGGGGAGATTGTATAATCATGTGATGAACAATTATTAAAGGTGTGAGTGTTTTGGAAAATAAGGTGAATAGTATATTGTTGGTGAACAGTGTTGGGCAGCACTAGATGCTAGTCAGATCGGGTGGTGCATGCCGATCAGTCCGGAGGTGTTGATGCGGTCTGACTGGATAGTCCGACGGTCATGCCGGCAGACTTTGGGAAGAAGTCGGTTTCGGGTTGTTTTCGTGAAATTTCTAGACTGCTTCATGGATATGACTTCTAGATGATTTCTATTCATATGTGATACTATTGTATGCTTATGTGAGTCAAGTTGGTGCGAACTTGTAGTCGGATATGGAGTTTCTTTGTTATTCATGTGCAGGTGTTAATTGAGGCCGTGGGAGTATAGCCGATGATGGATTGGGACTAGGCTTGGGAGAAGTTGAGGTCCAGACGATCAAGGATATCACGCAGGATGCTTAGGCTAGATAACAATGCACGTAGAGGTGAAGATTTCCATATGGCATACACGTGGTGTTGTGTGGGTATGGAAAGCGGAGTCAAATTTGGATTGGAGTCCAAGTTTGAGAAGATTGGAGTTTGTAAAGTTTGTTTCTTGTACGGGGAGGTTTCCTAGGGGATTAGAACTTCTTGTATGAGATGGATTTGTAGCTAGGGGCAGCCATGTTATAGGTATAAATAAAGAGGGAGGGTGTAGCCTTCCGGTATCGATTTTAGAGAAAGTTGAGTTTAGAGAAAAGTTAGGGTTTCGAGTTTAGTTTGAGATTTTGGTGAGGAGTGTTTTGGTGCACTTTGTAAACACTAATTGATGCAATAAAGTTAAGATAGATTAATCTACATCTTCGAATGTTCGTTTACCAATGTTTCAGGATCCCGACAGTTTGACCGGCGGCACAGGGGCGGTCTTATCGGTGGAGCAGCGGCGGCGTGGAACCGATCAGACCAACAGTTGTGAGAAGCAACAGGTGACAAGGTGGCGGTTAGACCGACGGCTAGCAGGCGGTCAGACCGGTGGTGGTACTGCGGTTAGACCGGAGTAGATCTGGCGGTCAGACCGGATTACACCGATGACTTAGTTAATTTTAGGGTAACTTTTATTTTCACTAAAAGTTTTTGATTTTTTGTGTTACAATCATTTACTCCTCTCTGATCGATTTGGTTGTTGTGTTCGATCCTACTGGATCCTACAGGGACCTTGCATATGTTGTTGCGAAACACTCAAGCTAGGAATAAGCTAGCTAGATATAGATCGATCGAGTTGCTTGCAGAAGCAGAGAGATAGAAAAGGAGATGGATCGAGAGCTGGGCCATCTACCGGTGAGCTTTATTTTGTGATTGCCCATTTGCCCTTCCAGATCAAAGAGAAGAAGACGAGATACTATCTTTATTTTAAAATATAACGATTTTTATATGTGATTCTATATTTAAGAGATTAATTAGTTTTTGTATGGTGTTTGAAACTCATATAGATTAAGATGAATATTAAGTGTTTTACGCAAACGAAGTGGTATTAACGTATGATTAATTAACTTGCAAAATATATTTATCTAATATTTTAAAGCAACTTTCAGTTAGCAGTTTGAAAAACATGTCACGAATATTAAAATTTTCATCAATTTTTATTGGAGAAACGAAGAGCCTAGCATGTAACCGTAGCTGTCTCGTTGATATTGTGGCGATGACAAATGCAAGCACTTGCGCTAGTGGAGCTGTTGGGGTCAAGTAGGCATGGGAAACTTATCCCGTAGGGAACTGAAGTTTAGTTAGTCAATAGACGTTCATCAGTACGTCATGCCGCAAGGAACATAGCTTTTCTTCTTCTTTTTTAATTTTGTTTTGGACAAGAATGTAATGAAGGGTATTTTTGTTTGAAGTTTAATTTACAAGTGACACTAATTTTGAATTTCAACTAGGACTTAATTTTGAAGATTAATTTATGGCTTTTAATCATCTCTTTTCATTAGTTAGCTTTTGTTTGTATGACTGCTACTTCCTCGTTTTTGAAGAAGATTAATTTTGAAGGCGCCGTTTGATTATACATTTATACCTACCGGCCTAGCTACTTCCTCTTTTTTTTACATACTTTTCAATTTATTAAATGGTATACTTTTTTCAAATATTTGCTATTTAAAACTTTTTAAAAATACTAAATCTATTTCAACCTACTGTTTCGTTTTATATGCGGATGATAAGCTCAGCCAGTAGCTGAAGCGAACGGGCAAGTATAAGTCTTAAGACTTTAAATTTGCCTTTGGCTTATAATCCGCATCCCATAAATTGCACAAGCAAGCAGGCCTAATCTACCGTCAAACGGCAACTAACTCCCTCTCACCAGAAACTCCCTCTTCAAATGTTCTTCACTTCTTCGATCTTCTCCTAAGGGGTGTTTAGATCCAGGGGCAAAAAAATTTGGCGAGTCACATCGGATATACGGACACACATTTGAAGTATTAAACGTAGACTAATATCAAAACAAATTACAGAATCCGCCTGTAAACTGCGAGACGAATTTATTAAGCCTAATTAATCCATCATTAGCAAATGTTTACTGTAGCACAACATTGTCAGATCATGACGAAATTAGGCTCAAAAGATTCGTCTCGTGATTTACACGCAAACTGTGCAATTGGTTTTTTTTTTCATCCACATTTAATGCTCCATGCATATGTTCAAACGTTCGATGTGACGGAGAAAAAAATTTGACGGTGGATCTAAACGGAGCCTAAAAGCATATCAAAGTCGGCCGCTTTCGGGCAGAAAACGCGTGATGGTACAAAGAATCTCATTCCGGCAGTATATCAGTACTTATTGCGTATATCCTTTTGTCACCTAGATATCTGAATTGTTTAGTATTTTAACAGTGGTTAAAATGTACGCGGGTTAAGATCTTATTTATCATCATGAAATACTTATTTCAATATATTCGGAGAAACACGAAAACAAAAATAAAATTATCTTGCATATTAATTCACTGGCACAAACTCCGTGTCAGTAACGGCTCAGAGCATTCATCTATAACAGCTCAGCCAACCGTTACAACCTTTCAGTTACTGATGTGAGAATCCATCTATAACAGTTGTGGGAATTCATCTATAACGGCTCGAAACTATAAGCCGTTATTAATAGGGAAAATCCAAACAAAAAAGAAGTGGTTGATGCAGTGTCTGTCAGCACTACTGCACCCCACTATGTTGTCGCCATTCACCATGGAGCCTCCCAGCCACCATCATCGTCATGCAGATGAGAGAAGCTGAGTGTGGGTGAGGAAACCAATGGCGAGGAAGGGGAGAGACCTTGGCAGTGCGGGAAAGGTCGGGGAGGGCGCGACGAAGGCGCGCATGCACGGGACAGGGATGGAGGGAGCGAGGCTGCCGAGGCCGGATCTGCCGCATCCGCCATCGAGGCAGCTCAGTCCATTGTCGTGGTCGCTCGATCCGCCGTTGCTGCCGCCGCCATCTTTCTTCCTCTCACCGATGAGGGAAAAGGACATGTCATCAGGAGGAGCGCCAGTGACGCGGAGGAGGGCCACCGATGAGGGAGAAGAAGTGGAGATGGGAGTAGCTTCCGGCATGGAGAGCTCGAGAGGAGACAGGGGAGCAACATGGAGCTGGTTTTCTTTTTATTATTATTTTGTTGAACTCACTTGGTAGTTGGTACGAGTGTGAATAAGAGCTGGGGACTATACTATCTATAACGACTCTAAATAATGAGCCGTTATAGATGAAGTTAGAGATGTCTAGATGGACATTTGTAACTGCTCCTTATTTGGAGCCGTTATTTGTAACTGCTCCTCATTTGGAGCCGTTATAGATAGGTAGTCATTAGTGACGGCTCTCAACTCCAATAGACATCTTTAATGGTTAATTTAAATAGCCATTACAAGTATAGTCTTATGTAACGATTCTCCTAAAGCCATTATATATGACTCATTACTGAAGTGAGATTCGGAGCTAGTTTGTAAAATTGATAAATAAAATATTTTTTTTAAAAAAAATGATAGAATTTGAATATCATGCATAAACAAGAGTGTGCACGTACCAGTCGATGATGATTTGAACTTTAAAAGAAAACCATTTTTCCCAAAAGAAAATGTTATTGATAATAGTTTGGAACTTTGGATAGCATGCACGAAATGAGGGCATGTGCATTACAGGAGGATGGCTGCTTAATTGAACCTGGAAATACATTTGGTTGAGTTATCGCCTTCGGGAGCTTTTGTTCTAACCGGCTACTCATAAATGTACGAATGGAACATAGAAACAAATAGTTTAACCAAGACCTATTAGAACTACATTAAGTTATTTATATTTGACATTCAATTAAAAATTCGGTCAAACTTGCCTAATTCTGGTCATCGATAATTTTTCAAATGCTCAGTTGAAAAACAAAAGAAATCATATGCGTAGAATTACTCAAAAAGCATATATTGTTTCAATATCGTAAGTTATTAGATTTTATTACTCTGATACAAAATTATTTGTTAGAGTTATAAAAGTTCAATAGAAGCTTATTTTAAAAGTTAAATATTTATGAACATAGGAAACTCAATACATGGGCAGATAACAAAACCAAACATTACCACAGATAACATTATTATCTCCACCCCACACTTTGCTAGCCTCCATACACACCTTACTAGAGTGCCTCTCACCGTTGTTTCTCTCCAGCAATGTATACGCACGTGTAACTATTTTTTATTAACTTGGTAATAGCTCCATCTTTGCAGGTAGAAACAAAAACACCTTAGATCATACACAGTGCTCCGAGGTGTCAGCTCAGTGGCGCTAGCGAGGCCACGTCGCACCCTCACGAACGCACTCGTGGCTTGCAGAGGACATGGGTGCCCTGACTACGGGGAGGCCACTCAAGTGCTCGCGTGCTGCGTTAGAGGAACCGTGCCCTGCATGGCTGCATCTAGTTTCCACGGGAAGAAGGTAAGAAAGGAGAGGAACAATGGTGTAACACGACAGCGTAGGTTAAGAGGCCTGCTATGGCGAGATCAAGTTTGGTATCGAGGAGCCTGCCATTGAGGCCGCAAAATCTACCATCAGGGCTACAGAGGAGAGGAGAAGAGCTCAATGATGTGCCTCGCTGTTCAAATCGAGGAGCCAGGAGGGGGATGACCATGGCCCTGGAACTCGTTGGCCTCTGGTCCGTGCTAGCCCAACTCGCTCCAATACTGCTATGAACACAACAGTTATGATAAGATACACTATTATTTCTCTAGGGGTGATCCTAGGAATGTCACTACTAGGAAATCAATTTTTCATAATGGTACCTTTTTTTTTGCTGGTGGTCCTGTACGAAAACTGCCTGCGAAATTGTAATGAGGGGTGAGGGGCTAAGAACTACTAGCGAAAATTAATTTTCGCTGGCGGTTGGGTTACGTAGTCCGACAGCGAAAATAGCTACATTTTCACTGGCAACCAACTTAAACAACTGCCAGTGAAAATCAATTTTCCGTTGACGGTAGTTAAGGAGCACCAACTGCAGAGAGAAATTCCCTATATTAAAATTTCGCACCTCCTCCCAGTCCAACTCCCACGAGCCGATCTTATCTTCTCCTCCCCCACCTCTCTCCTTCCCTCCCCCAAACCTGCGCCCCTAGCCTCCTCCTCTCGGTGTCGGTGACAAAGACCACAACGGTCTGGCGATGACGACAGCGTCGACCACGACGGGTGGGAGGGGCGGGTTCCGTGGATCCCCAGCCGGGAGGGGTGCAAGCGCGGCGGATCCAGCCGCCGCAAGGCCGCGGGCGGCGGATCGGGCCACCGGAGGACCGCGGTCCTTCCCCTCCCCTCCCCTCCAGGCGACGGTGGCTTCCTCCAGCCTCAAGGTGCACTCGGCAATGACGGGCGTGGCGATGACGGCGATGCTGACAGGGGACGGATCCAGTGGCGATGCCCTCCCTCCGTAGCCTCCCTCTCCTCTCTCTACTAGATTTGGCGGAGGCGAGGAGGCAGACGACCTCTCCTGCGTCGCGGCGGCAGAGGGTATGGCGGTGGCATCTCTCTCCCATCGCGGTGGGAACCAGGTGGCCCGGAGTGCAGCACGGTGGGTGACGAATCCGATCTCCGTGTGCACGCCAACGACAGTGAGCACCTTCTCCCTCCCCTCCGCGGTGGCGGAGTAGTTCTTCCCCGACGAGGTGGTGAGGAGGCGTGGAGGGTGTCCTTGGTGCAGCCGCAGTCGAAGGCGAACTTGGTGGTGGTTTCGGCGGAGGCGGGGGGCGACGGCTGCAGTGTCGCGGCGCGGCGGCGGCAGAGGGCTAGGCAGCGGTGCATAGACAGGGCGCGGCTTGGCGGCGGCCCCCTGGTTCGGCATAGTTCACCTACACGACGACGACGAGCCTACGACGACGACGACGGTAGTTGTTGATGATTTTCTCTTGATGTTTTCATGTCGAAAAAGAAGTGTAAAATCGATCTAAGGATTCCTGGATGTGAATTTAAATTTGGATATGATGGATTTGAATATAATGTGCGATTTGAATTGATATTTGCACGCTGCAATAAATTGTGTTTTTTTTGGAAAATATCTTTTCGCTGGCGGTCCTCCTCTTAGGAGTGCCGCTTGCGAATATCGATTTTCGCAGACTGTCCTCGTAAGGACACGCCTACGAAAATCTATTTTCACAACGGACCACAACCGCCAGTGAAAATTCTTGATTTTCACTGGCCTTTGCTCGTTGGCGTCTAGTAGCACCGCCAGCGAAAATCAGTTTTGGCCACTACACACTACAACAAAAACCTAATGTAGAGGTACTTTTGTAGAGGCGATTTTCAAATTGCCTCTAAAATCTGGAACTCTATAGTCTAGAGATACTTTTTAGAGGCACTTTCAAAATCACCTAAAACATTTTAACTTTAGAGACACTTTTAGCATATTTTATTAAATTTATCTTGTAGAGGTATTTTTTCGGCGTTTTAAAATTTGCCTCGTATGTAAAGGCATTTTTTAAGGTATCTAAATTTCAGTAGAGTCACTTTTCCAAATATTAATATATACTAATTAACTAGGTATAAGTAACACAAAGCACATATTTACAAGTAATTATATGAGGTTGAGATGGTTAGTGCATTGAAGATAAAAAAAGTTCTAACTCAAGAGGTTACGAGTTCAAGAATTGGTAAGAGATAATATTTTCTCTTTTTTTACATTGATTTATTATGGATGCTGCACAATTTAATGTCTCTATTTTGCATAGAGATATTTTATAAAATACCTCTTAGTTCGTAGAAATAATTCACCAAAAGACACTTATGAGACATTTTGAATACCTCTTAATTCGTAGAGGTACTTCACCAAAAGACACTTATGAGATATTTTTGAAAATATCTTTACAACACTGTAAAGATATTTTAAAAATTAATTCTATAGTATTAGGAAAATATGTTTGTTGTAGTGATAAAAAATACATTTTGTAAGTAGTGTATCATGCTACGTGAATGTCATAGCACATGCACAACAACAATTAATAGCAGATATCTAAGATATCTAAGGTTATCAGTAAGATAAATTTAGTGATATAGTCTCTACATTTGAATATGTCATTGTAACTAATATGTGGAATGGGAGAAGTACATGCAATTTCATGTTCCATTTCCATGGAAAATGGCCTGAAATTGTTCCCGGTCGTCTCGGACGTCTCGGAGATACCCAGATCGTGGACGCCAGGTCAGGTCGGTCTCTCTATCTAGCTAGCCGCACATAGGCGCGATCCTCTGCCCCAGTGCCCTGACGACCAATATATCCCTGGGCCAGTCATGTTCTGTTTAGTCAAGTCATTGATCGGTACCTGTGCAACAACAGTACAGGCAGGCAAATGCTTAGCAAATGCATGCATAGGCATACAGAGACAGAGATGAGATCAAGCTCGCGAATGAAGCAGCGCGGAAATTTCGCCGAAACTTTTTTTTCACCGGCATAGAATGATCGTACGAGGTCATCCGAACATTATTAAGACGAAAGAAACGAAATCCGACGATCATTTTATAGAGTAAATATACTAGTAGTATTTGTAGTTCTTGTGCTATATAAGATAAATCTTGTATATGTAGTATTGCATACAAAAACCAAACTAGAATGTGACGTTGTTCAGATTTATTTTACTAGAAAATATCAATCTTATTTTAGGTTGGTTTTTATGGGAGGGAAGAAGTAAGATAAAATGTGTATGTAGATATACTCATAAATATGCTTTGAGTGCTTAAAGGGGTGGATTGACCGTCACGTCGGCAGAAAAGATAGGGATCTATCTGAGTAGATCGTTACATTTGTCGCAAGGTTCACACGAATATATTTGTCTAGATCAGACAAAGTGATCAGAAATGAATACTAATACCCTTTGTGATCGATCTGCTTAGGCAAGCTATATGGTTGCAATAATCTGCCGCCCAACCGATGAACCGCTCTAGCTGCGTCATGCTACTCTTTTACTCTGTATACAGACATATCAAATTTCAAATCGTGCCCGTGCATGCATCGATCGATATCCTAATCTGTGTGAATGAATGATTTAGCGACGACATTGTGATCGATCGAGCAACTAGATCAACAAGTAAAAAGTAGCAAAGGACGGCGACACGGCGTACACATGACATCCAATTGTGTTCCAAGAAGTTCCAAAACTTAATACTAACGACCTAGTCAAGCTACTGCATGAACAGAACAGAACAGACCGATGAATTAACATCCAGTTGCAAAAGCATGCGAACAGCAGATCGATCTATCGATCTCTGCGACCCTGCCTGCCAAATCATCGATATATACAGGTCGGGACGAGGATATATAGATATCCCTCTCCAAGATCCTAGGCAGTATCTGCTGGTGCTCCTGTTAGGAGATTCTTTCGTTGGTCGTACGCGACTGTGTAGATTCGACTGGAATACTAATTAAGATTCCTTCCACAACTCTCTTGTGTATGTCTCAATTCGATCTCATGCGTGAACTCTCTCATTCATGCATCCATGCGGGAAGTGAATATAATCATGCTATTAGGGTAGTATCAATGCGCCATCAAATTTTACCGGATCTCACATGTCACCTAGACTACGAATGATGTTAGCTACATATTTCACAATTTCACAATACATGTTGCTTGTAGCATGTTTGACAATTTCTATACTTTACTTTTCATCTCCACTCTCTCTCCTCTTTGTGTTTTCCTTGGTGGAGGAAGTGAGGCGGCCCGTTTGGTGACGGTGCCAAACCGAGCAGCGGCTACGCGGCCCAAGTGAATCAGGAAGACATACCGACGAGCTCGATGGCATGAAGAGGAGGAGAACGACAAGCTCGGCAGCGGGGGTTCGAGCAGGGGTGGCGACGAGACTCCCTACCCGATACGGAAGCAGCTCTCTCCAGCGACGACCACCACCATTTCGCACAGGGTGTGGGTGGGGGCGTCACACGGGGCCACAACCCCCCACAGTGCAGCCACGCCGTTCTCCCCACACCGCACGATAGCTTTTCTGACGAAGAACGCGTGTTCAATCTGGGCTACACGAATCTCGTTCAGTCACGCCACAAGCTGAGCTGGCGGAGAATCTCCTACGTGTTAGGGATTGGCTGAATACTTAACAGTTAACACTGCATTTTTATCTCTCTATAAAAGAGACCAGGGCAGCGCTGCGAATGCCCAAAAGCTAGCGACCGACATACTTAAAGCAGAGGGGCGCTACCTTGTTCACCGCCGGAAGCAAGCGTTTGTGTCTCCTGTAAGCCTCTCTGGACGGATGGAGCAGAGTGTGTAGCCGTAGAGATCGTATATACTACTACGTACTACATACAGCCAAAAAAGACGGCGTGAAAGTGAAAACGGTGGCATATAAACCCTGCTGCGCGTCGGCGTCGCGCGCGGCAAGGACCAGCGGATCGAGGTCGAGGGAAGCTCACCGATCAGCCGGTCAGCGATCGACCGGTCGGCGTTTTGTGGTTGATGATTATTTGGGGGTTTTGAGCTGGTTTTCCTGTACGTCGCTCGCCAGTCGTCGATCGTCTCTCCGGCCGCACGCCACCGCCGCGGCTGTTTTGCGCGCGGCGGATCGAGATCACCTACCCGAGGTACGTACGTACTGTATATTACGTCTCTCTCGTCCATTTGTTGCACATGCGCCCCTGCTGGTTTTATTCGTGTTCGCCCAAATCTATCGCATGAGCTCTTTTCGGGGGATACAAAATTAAAATCGGAGGAACATATATGTTCCTTCGACGCTTCCATGAATTTCTTTTCTCGAGGATTTTTCATGAAAATTCTAAGCTCTTTGGGATAGAGCAGGTTTTCTTTTCTTTTTTGGAGGGATTGAGTAGTATTAGCCACCAGCCTCCTCCACTACAAAATCCTTTGAAGTCCCTACAACCAGACTTTTTCTTAAAAAAATTAAGATAAATTGTTATGAACTGGTTTCATCCGTAATATATTTTCCCAAGACACCTCTTAACTTGTTAACTTGTTGTGCCATATCCATCCACTTTTGGCACACCGTTTTCACCATTTCATCCCTATATATACACAATATCTCTAACCCCCACTCCTGTTACACCCCTCTCCACCACATCTCCCTTGCTTGCTTAATATATTCGGAGTCACCGTAGACTTCAAAAACAGTAGCGGATGAGGGTAAAGTGGAAAGTGCTCGGGATGAAAAGGACGAAGTGGGGAAGTAGGGGAGGGAGACATTCGGTTCATTTGGTTTGGCGGAACTTCAGGTTCGGAGGATGCCAACCAAATTTATTAGATGAAAAAAACAATTATTTCGAATATGTTTTTAGCTTTTAGAATAAACAGAGCAAATATGGGGCACCGCTTGATGCAATGGTCAACCGGTGTGGAAACCTTACCAATAATAACGACTAACCAGACGACAATGATACTTCTAAAGATTAATGGCCTGTGGCTGGATGTGGGATGGGATGTGCCTTATGAACTTGATGTGTACCTTTGGACCTGAATTGGTGAGGCTAGAGAGGAGTTGCACTTACATCCAACATTCTCGGAGTTTCTATTTCCTTTTGTCCACAAACCAAACCAATTAGCCAACAACTGAGCATTGAGATTTAGGGAAAAAAAAGCAAAAACCGAACAGTTTGGCTCGATTGTTCAAGGAATTTCTGCCCGCCCATTTTACCTATTTTATAGAGTTAGGATGTAAATATGGTAAATGTAAAGTGATAAAGTAAAAAATATAGTAGTATATCGTAGCTAAATCACTCATCACCTTATTCTGCAGCTTTACTACTGTCCGCATACTATGTGGAAGAGATTAGGCAATGAAGTTGTGTATGGGGAGGGGAAGAGGGTTGCGTTGTTCAGTTTAACATCAGAAAATGATTTTGTTACAAAAGTAAAAAAAAAGCATAACATTGTTTTGTTACCTAACCGTGATGGTCGGGTAGGGGTACCCTCTCCTCAACCGCTAACGCAAACCCTGGTTCAGTGATCAGCTAGCCAGAAACGGAGAACACCCAGAGTCCCTCAGCACGTTTTTGCTAGCTTTGGCTGGTTGGCTTGTTGGCTCTGGCCGAGGATCACGAAAACAATCGACTTGAAAAACCAAACCAGCGACAGCCGACAGGGTCGTCGTTCCACTCCACCGTTGGTTCGCAACGAACCACACAGCCAACGCGCGCGTGCGCGCACGACGCCGTGCGCCCCAGAACACAACGCGCGTGGCGTGCCACGCACCCAGCACGTACGCGTGACGGAGACAGACACCCGAGCCAAATCGCGCCGCCGAGCCCGCGCGGTTCGGTTCGGTTTCGACCGAGCAGTTGGGCTCGTGAGGTCAGGTCGTCCGACCGCGACACCACTCTCTCGTCAGTCACACACTAACACAAAAAGCCACGGTCTGGAACTCGCCCGTGACGTCGACGGCCGCCATCACGACTCTCCCGTCCCGACCCCGCCGGCTTCTTCGATCGTCGCCGCAGCAAAATCCGCCGACGAACTGCGGCGCGATTCCTCTCCGAGTTAAAGCCAACGAAAGCACAAAAGCGGAAACGGAGAGAAGCACTCTTCAAGCGGGAAAAGGGGAGGCCGGGAAGCAACGCGGAAATTAAAGAGGAGAGCAGAGAGCAGAGCAGAGCAGAGCCCAGAGCCCTCGATTCGCTTCGTTTCCTCCGCCGCACGCCTCCCCCCCCCCCCCCCCCCCCTTCCCCCCACTCCGACTCCACCGCCGCAACCGCAGCGGCGGCGTCCCGCTCCACCGCCGCTCCCGGCTCCGGCTACCGCTCGCCGCCCCCCCAGGTTGCTGCTGGCCCGAGGTCGCTCTGGATTTTTGCGCGGATTGGTGTTGGTTTAGGGGCGCGTCGCGCGTGGTTGGATTTGTGTTTGGTTTTTGTGCGTGTGTTTATGCTGTTCTGATGCGGGGTTGGATTTGTGCTTGGTTTTTGTGCGTGTGTTTTTGCTGTTACTGATGAGGGTGGTGTGGGAATGTGCGTGCAGATCGGGGGCGGCCGCTGCCTACCTGCGGTTGGGGTGTCCGTGTCATCTCTCCTGAGGAACCATGCCGGTCGGAGTGCAGGCGCCCGAGGCGTCGCCGGGGCGGTACCATCGGCGGCGGGACGATGACGACAACAACGACTGCAGCGACGTGCTCGGCGTCGACGTGCTGGATGATGGGGCCGACCCCTTCGACATCCCCGCCAAGCGCGCCTCCGTCGAGCGGCTTCGCCGGTGGAGGGTGAGTATGAGTTCCCCCCTTTCTCTCCGCTAACTGCTATATTCAACTGCTCATTGCTTCCATGTGCAATGCTGTTCAATTCCGTGCGGATTACCTTTGGCTGCCACTTGCGCTTTTGAGTTTTTAGTGCTACCAGGCAATGTGTTTTGTTGGAGCATGTTATGTTAAACTAATATGATCCTGTATACCTTTTTCCTACTTTGTGGCTCCTGTAGAATTGTAGTGAGCTGCCTGCGATTGTCGAACTGTGGTTCTCTAAAACTCCAGAATGATCTGAGCTGAGGATTGCCGATTTTACTTTAGGAAAATATACTACGAGATAAGAACTGAATGTTGCTGGTGTTAGTTTTTTGCTCTGTTACTACCACCTAGAATCTAATGAGATGAACACTGATTGTGAATTTTAATGGTCGGTTCTTAGTTCTCTTCAGGTACTGTCAAATATTAAACGATGTTAGTGAATGCTATGCATGTATAGGGTCATTCATGACCCTTGGCTACATGTGCAAATTGTTGCGGCCGGGACATTGTAATGAACCTATCCCTCGTGTACAAACGGGAAAACAATTATCGTAGTTTTAATGTTTTGAAGACCTATTGATAATTTTTTTAGGTGGAGCCTATTGAACTTGTAAAATCATTAGAACTGAATTTACAAGTTAAACAATCTTGTGAAAATTATTTTAACGAGCAATGCATATGCAGTTTTGACTAATGTTGTATTCTGCTCACTATGTTTACACAATACAACTATGTGTTCCATTGGCAGCAAGCTGCTCTCGTGCTCAACGCTTCTCGGCGATTCAGATATACTCTTGATCTGAAGAAAGAGGAGGAAAAGGAACAAATAAGGAGGAAAATCAGGGCTCATGCTCAAGTCATCCGGGTATATGTTTAAGCTTATATTTGTGCTATGCATATCATATCATGGTACAGTTTTGTTGTTTGACGGTTTCAGTTTTGAATTCAATCAGGCCGCATTACTTTTCAAGGAAGCTGGTCAAAAGAATGGTGATGATAGGGAATTACCAGGTAGTTTTTGTGGACTCCCTTTCTGTCTGTAGACATAATTGTTAGTTGCGTTTTTTTTTCTCTTGAACAATTGTTCATTGTGTTTATCTCCATTGTTTATCGATATGACTGCTATCTTTATCGAGGATTAATTGTTCATATAGTTATGAATTGAATTGCATTGTGATATATAGCTGTGCAAAGAGAAAAAAGAGAGGAAACCTTACACATTCCTATAATGCAGAAATTCTCCCTCGCGGGTTCGGAATTGGAGAGGAGCAGCTTACAGCTATGACACGGGATCATGATTATTCTGCTCTGCAAGGATATGGAGGGGTATGTACCATTCATACTGCAAATTTAACTTGAATAATCCTATTTAGAACTACTAATTAAGGCATGGAATTCTTCTTTAAACATTAGGTTAAAGGACTCGCAAATTTACTGAAAACAAACACGGAGAAGGGAGTACATGGAGATGAGGTAGATTTGGCAGGCAGGGCAAATGCTTTTGGGGCTAACAGATACCCTCGCAAGAAGGGGAGAAGTTTTTTGGTAACTTTATTTACCCATTTCAAGTAGTAAACATGTCTTAGTTTCAGTACTGATCTCTCTCTGTCTCTCTCTCTCTCTGGGCTGGGGGTTAACAGGTTTTCCTTTGGGAAGCTTGCCAGGACTTGACACTCGTTATCCTTATCATAGCGGCTGTAATTTCTCTGGTATTGGGCATTGCAACAGAGGTGACTCCTATAACCATCCTCCTTTTTTATACTCTCTCTTATGCGCTGTATTTTATCTAACCATTGGTTGAATATGATTTTACCTTCTGATCTTGAAATCCAATTTTATTGATGTCCACAAACGATGGTTTAGTTGAAAACCCTCACTGCCAGCAAAACTTTTGATCAGTGTTTTCTTTAGCTCTAAGTTCTGCCTTAAAAAATTACATTAGGGCATCAAAGAAGGATGGTACGATGGCGCAAGCATTGCATTTGCGGTCTTTCTTGTCATACTTGTTACTGGTATGCTATTTTCACTTGTTCATCTCTATGCTAATTGATCTTCACTAAGTAGTTCAATAGTAGAGATATTAATAGGTGAATACACTATCATTATACTTTACATGGATGCAAACCATTGTTAAAGGTTCTTTAACTTTTTCTGAATTTTGAGTCATGCTATAATTTGTAATAATAAAAGACTAGATGTTATTTTGTGTTATTCTTTGGTAAAGTGATTGCAGTTTATCTTTAGCTCTTTTAAATAGAACACCACTTCTATTTTCGTTATGTACTTTTTTTGAACAGTAACAAATCATACTCAATTACTGCAATAATGGAGTTATGATAGACGCCCTGAAATAAATAATTACACATAAGGTTTGTACAGAACTTGTTATGAAGATTCAAACAATCCAAGTACCCTGTTCCATTATGCACAATACAACGGAAAGGCAGCTAGAGAGTGTAGATGTTTTCCCTGACAACAGGCCCAGTAACCCTTCTTCACAAATCATTACCTATTGCTTGTTTGGTTGAGCCACTTCCATATGTAAGCTTGAGAATGCAGATGCTTTCTCTGACAACAGGCTCAGTAACCCTTGTCCGCGAGTCTGCTGCGCAACATAATTACCTATTGCTTGTTTGGTTGAGCCACTTCCATATATCAGTATCAGACTCTGATGATTGAAGCCAGCACGCTATTCCAATGCCTATGCTTGAAGAGTCTCAGCTGTAGCCACAATAGCTTGCTTCACACCATCCTTTTACTGTCCAATATTTCATTAAGAAAACACTATGAAGTTTTCTCAGCAGATCTAATCAAATTGTTCTCGTAGCATGCTCAATTTTTAGTTTCTACATTTTTTGTCATTTACTAATGTTTCTGCAGCATGTTTTGTTTTTCCCCATATCCTTCATTTTTCAATGTTCAACATTTTTTTCCTTCTGCTTAGCAAACCCATGCAAGACACTCGTAGTCAGAATAGTTTAGTTGCTTCACTAAACACTCATTTTCTTTTGTATTAGCTGTGAGTGACTACAAACAGTCCCTTCAGTTCCAGCACCTTAATGAAGAGAAACAAAATATACAAGTGGAGGTGCGTGATATGAATGTACCCATTTCTCAGATAATTAGCAACCATATCTTAGTCCTCTAATGGGGTTGTATTTGTATTACACTTGTCAGGTTATCAGAGGCGGTAGAAGGATTGAAGTGTCAATATTTGATATTGTAGTTGGTGATGTAGTGGCTCTAAAAATTGGTGACCAGGTAAGATTATATAAATCCATGCATTCTGATTTGGTTTATGTTCCATGCTGTTTCTGTTTCTGAAATTATAATGAAACTAAATACACCTTTTAGGTCCCAGCTGATGGTGTTTTGGTTAGTGGTCATTCTCTTGCCATTGATGAATCCAGTATGACTGGGGAAAGCAAGATCGTAAGCAACCTTTTCGACCCCTATTTGTCCTATATAGGACTGACTTCCCCATCATATGTAAGGCCTGTTTCTTTTATTAGGTTGTCAAGGACCATAAATCACCTTTTTTAATGGGAGGATGCAAAGTAGCCGATGGTTATGGTACCATGTTGGTGAGTAACCATATCTTGTTTCATTGCCTCACTCTTCCACTTTTGTTATGAAAATTGCATGCCTGTTAACTAAAAGAGGCAATTTGAGACCCATCTGTTCACCTGTGGTCATCGATTTAAATACTGCTGTTTAGTCCAGTAAATTAATTGACAAGCTGGAGTAAACCAATTTGATGGACTTTTTAACAGACCCTAGTGAAATGATATGAAATTTCACCCATACTTACACGACTGAAGTGTAAAAATATCAATGTCATTACTTTGTCTCATGTATGTTAGTTCCTTGTACCCTCAAGAATCATTGTTTGTGACGTTTTTTTCTCAAACGTTCGTAATGTGGTGTGGAAGTCTTTTGTATATGAACTTTTGCAGTTTCTTTTGTAGGTAACTGCAGTTGGTCTAAACACTGAGTGGGGCTTATTGATGGCCAGCATCTCAGAAGACAATAATGAAGAAACTCCACTACAGGTTTTCCTCCTTCAATCCCTTTGCTATGATCCGAGTGGGAATTGTGGGCTGGTTTGGTTTTGCTACCAACAATTTGGCAACTTCATAGTACCTATTATGTGTTCGCATTGAAGCCAATATTTGTCAAATCCTAAAGTTGAGGCGCCTCTATCCTATCGAAAATTTGGTAGGGCCAAAACTTGCCCAAGATTTGGCACTACCAATAACCAACAATATGATAGGGTAGAGAACCAAAATTGCTCTTCATTTGAACAGTTGCCCATGCCACCATTTACATCTTATGATTGATTCTTGTTCTTCTCTTTTCTGTTGAAGGTACGGTTGAATGGAGTTGCAACTTTCATAGGTATCGTGGGGCTTTCTGTTGCTGCAATGGTCCTCATAGTCCTTATTGCAAGGTAAGCAAAGTGAATGGCTATCATGCTCTTGATGTAATTTTAGTATAGTTCTGGTGATTAACCCATACAAGCAAAAAGCAAATTGTCCGCATGACACTTTTTACCACTAAACTTATGCCTTTTGAATTGTACTGGAACCTGGAGTGCAATATGGCATATCATTACACTGCTTGGTAAAGCAATGAAGTGCTCACTCTGCAAGAAATATGATCTGAATGACTTAAATATGAACTGGACTATACATGAAACAGATGGAAAGAGACACTACTGCACTTGCAACTAAGGTTTAGTCTCTTCCCATCCACCCACCCACCCCCACCATGATGTATGATCTCCACCACAATACATGCACGCACACACAATGATGTATTATCCCTATATAGAGAAATATATAAAATACTATAATTAGGAATTGCCATCATGATTGTGTATATATGTAATATGATGTTTGTTGCTCATGTATCCACTATGTACTTAGAACTTTGCCTTTGCTCCCAGATATTTTACAGGGCATACTACAAATCCAGATGGCTCTGTTCAATTTGTTAAGGGACAAACAAGTGTGAAATCTACAATTTTTGGGACAATAAAGATACTAACTATCGCGGTATGTAGCGATTTAGTGTTCAGTGTATCTGAAGACCCTTCTGTTATCCCATTCTTATATTACAAAGTACCATGTAGGTGACTATTGTTGTCGTTGCTGTACCTGAGGGACTACCACTTGCCGTAACTCTAACGTGAGTTGATATAGGTTGATATTTTCATTCATGTTTAACTTTATTTGAATCATTCAACCTCTTGTTTTATTTTATCAGGCTGGCCTATTCGATGCAAAAAATGATGGCAGACAAAGCTCTGGTATATATTTCTCAGTTTTGTTTGTGTTGTACCCTTTTGGTTATTACATGGTTCTACTCATGTAACTTTCAGGTGCGGAGGCTTTCAGCTTGTGAAACAATGGGTTCAGCTACAACCATTTGTAGTGACAAGACTGGTACACTAACACTCAATCAGGTTAGTTGTTTTTGCATAGTAATGGATATACAATTTACTCTAATACTCAGTTGTAAATTACCATGGTACCTTTATGATTATTTGACTGTGACTTTTGGTTGCTTAAGATGACCGTTGTGCGATCTGTTGTTGGGGGGATAAAGCTGAAATCTCCAGCTGATATTAAGAATTTGTCGCCTGTTGTTTCCTCTCTTGTACTTGAAGGAATCGCACAGAATTCTTCGGGCAGCGTTTTTGAGCCAGAGGTGATGCCACGTGTTTATCACTACTGCTTTCAGTTTACATACCTGAACACTGTTCATTGTTCTAAATTAGGCTATTCAGTAACTGGTAGATTTGGTAGACTCTAGTTATCTACTCCCTCCATTTCATATTATAAGTCGTTTTGACTTTTTTTTTTAAGTTAAACTTCTTGAATGTTTGACCAAATTTATAGAAAAATATAGTGACACTTCTAGCAACAAATTAGTTTCATTACGTCTAACATTGAACATATTTTGATAGTTACTTTGTTTTGTGCTGAAAATATTGCTATATTTTTCTATAAATTTGGTCAAACCTAAGAAAGTTTGATTTAGAAATAAGTCAAAACAACTTATAATATGAAATGGATGTAGTATTTGGTAGGTATTTAACATCCTGGTCTGATTGTTTTGTGAGTTGCACGCTCTTGAAGAGGTTCTTCTATGCTCTCCACAATAGTGTATAGTGTGAACTTTAAATCATATTGAGTGTCTGTTTGCAACACACAGTTCCACTACTAAGGATGCTGCTTGACTGCTTCAAGATTTGTGCAAATGAGGAAGCACATGGGCACTAGTCAGTTCATTACCAAATTGCTACCATTTTAAAAGGCATGCAAGGGAAGCGTTTTAAATTTGATCACTAATATGCACATAAGTTTCTATATCTTTCACATAGAAATAATTTCATAGATACTCAATGTCTTTTTTCGTACTTGTGTATTGGTGACCATTGCTAGTGTGTGCAGTGGTCTGCGTTCTTTAGATGCATTGTCTCATATTGGTACCTTTATCCTTTTATGTTATCCTGATTATTGATTCATCAGGATGGTAGTCCTATTGAGATAACAGGCTCGCCAACTGAAAAGGCTATTCTTTCTTGGGGTGTTGAGGTAAGTTTCCTTGCATTCTCAAATTTTGCTTCTCTTTCGGTGGCTACATTTTTACTTATCTAGCTGATGCCTCCTGTAGCTTCATATGAAATTTGCGGAGGAGAAATCAAAATCTTCTATTATTCATGTCTCCCCATTCAACTCAGAAAAGAAACGTGCTGGTGTTGCAGTGATTGTGGTAAATCCATCTTTTGTCACTAATGTTATTTGAGATCTAGTTTTGGCTGTTAGTTTGTTCGAGGCATCCTATTTCTTGAAATGATTCCATAGACACATACTCATTAGATACATGAGATTCTTCCTGTGTTGTCAATATGTACATGTACTTCGATAGCGATGAAATGTCATTGGGCCTTATCTCAAATATGGCTCCCTGGAATTTGATGATTACATGCCTTATTTATGTTGGTTAATTGACAAAAGGTTCATTTCTTTTTCAATTTAATGTTATGTATATTCATTGTGTCTCCACGGTCGCAGTTTAGTTTTTTTCCAAGCATCTTCTTTTACTTGTCTAGTGTCTATGATAATATGATATGATATCGGTTCAGAACATATTTTTTCGTGATTTTAGAACAGTATAACAAAAAGGAGCTTATGTATCAGAAGTCCTCCTATTTGTTAACTGACATTCTTATTGATTTGTTTGAACAAAAGGTCTTGCACTGAAATGAGAAAACCGTTCTTTACATAGAAAGACTGCATGGCAGGTTCAGCATGTTCTGATTACACAGTAATCTAAAAAAACACTATGCTTGGTTTATGGATCTAGTTTAACGAGAGTACAAATATTTTCATGACTTGCAAGTGCCTTCTATTTGGCATGTAGCACATACACACTGCAACGTTATAATATTGTTTGCATGTTACTTTCAGAGTGGTTCAGATATTCATGTGCACTGGAAAGGAGCTGCTGAAATTGTTCTTGCCTTATGTACAAATTGGCTTGATGCAGATGGCACTAATCATGAAATGACACCTGATAAGGTATTAACCACATAGGAAACCCTTCTCAGGTTTATTTAATAATTCTCATGTCTCAGCTGGGTCTTTCAGGCTAATCAATTCAAGAAATACATAGAGGAGATGGCCGAGGAAAGTCTTCGATGTGTTGCTTTTGCTTATAGAAATCTTGATCTGGGTGATGTTCCAAATGAGGAAGAAAGAATCAACTGGGCATTACCAGATAATAAACTGGCTCTCATTGGAATCGTAGGGATGAAGGTACATGCAAAGCAAACCATGATATCTGAACTCTGATATCTGTTATATTTAAAACAAGGTTAAAAGAAGCTTCTACATTGTCTAAAAGCAATGTGTTAAAAGCAATGAGTAAGTGCACCTTGTAGCGCTTATGCGGCATAATTGGCCACTTATATGGTATAATCGGCCACTTATGCGGTTTAAGCTGTACAAGGTTGGGACGACTGTTCCTTGTATGCGGCCTTGTAGACCTTTTTTTAGAACACTGGTCTAAAGCAAGAATTGACCTGTTAATCAGAGGAAAAGAAAAAAGTTATACAAAATTTAATGTGGTGGGTCTAGATTACAGTATAGATTGATCGGATGGTTATTAGGGCCTTAAGGTCATACGGTAAAATGTATTCTTTGCAATATGCATGAGTTTCTAGTAAATACAACTTTATTTTCAAATACAAGCATGAGTTAGTATCTGGCCATGCAATTGCATCTGAGTTTGGCTAGTTATGTATTATAGCTCACTTTTCCTTTACTGTTCTGGTAACATTGTTTGTCTTTGTTTGAGACATCCATATTTTTTGCAGGACCCTTGTCGCCCTGGAGTAAGAGATGCTGTAGAGCTGTGCATCAATGCTGGTGTAAAGGTATGTAGTTTGTTGAATTCATGTGTGCTGGAGGACATAATGGGCATTTACAAACATTACTAGTCTCATTTACCTAATAGTGAGTGTTGATGCTCGAATCTTCCTTCAAATATTGACTGTTATATACAATTATAGAAAATCAGATTTGGATGTACTTTATGCTCCAGTGAACATAAGATCTGTGTACTTTTTTTTTACTTTCTTGCCTTTAGAGTTTATGTTCTTTTACTTAAGGAACTAAATCTGTTTATTTGTTCATGTTGGATGTCTAGGTGTAAAACTATGAGCACCAGTAATGTTGGCACAGTGCCACTTGAATAGTTGTAGCTCTTCTCATCACTATTACCTGAAACTCTGCGGTTTTTGAACAAGCAGGTACGGATGGTAACTGGAGATAACCTACAAACGGCCAGAGCAATAGCGCTTGAGTGTGGAATACTCACAGACTCCCAGGCATCTCAACCAGTTATAATAGAGGGAAAAGTTTTTCGTGCATACAGTGACGCTGAAAGGGAAGCAGTTGCTGAAAAGATTAGTGTAAGAACAATCTCATTTATGCTTGCAAAAATATTAAAATGTGTCCCAAGTTTATTGACGTAACCTTATAATAGTGCTTTTAGTTCTTAGGCTGGTAAATTGCTCATTGTGTTTGTTATTTTCCCTTGCTTGGTTTGGCAAAAATGGGACCATAAACCTATAGCTTGGTTGCAGAAATTGCTGCAGAATGCTTGACGCTTTATTTCATGTAGTAAGAGAGATATTTTCTACTTACTTCTGAGTTTACACATTGCCATGTTCAGTACTTTTACTGGCTGTTAGCTTTGATCATTTTAGGGGAAGCAACCTGATGTCAACAATGCATTGTAGGTCATGGGAAGATCTTCTCCAAGTGACAAACTTCTCCTAGTAAAAGCACTGAAGAAGAAAGGCAATGTCGTTGCTGTTACTGGAGATGGAACGAATGATGCTCCCGCATTGCATGAGGTACATACATAATTGGGGAATTTTGTTTTGAACAAATGAAAGGATAAGCATAATGGTTTTATTTCAATCAGATTAAGATGATTGGTCATGCATGTTGATGCACATTTCTAATTGTGATCTCTTATTCCTCCTAATTCAGGCAGACATTGGTCTTGCTATGGGCATTCAAGGAACAGAAGTAGCTAAAGAGAGCTCAGATATAATTATTCTGGATGACAATTTTGCTTCAGTTGTAAAGGTTAGGGAAGTTGGAACTTAATAATCTTCTGCAATTAATTTAACAAATGCCTTAACATTTATCCATATTTAACGTTCTAGGTGGTCCGCTGGGGTCGTTCGGTTTATGCAAATATCCAAAAGTTTATTCAATTCCAGCTTACTGTAAATGTTGCGGCTCTTATAATCAATGTGGTTGCTGCTATTTCTTCGGGAAATGTTCCTCTAAACGCTGTTCAGGTTTGCAACAACACTCAAAATACTCTTAGAATTTTCTTTGAGAGGAAAAACACTCTTAAGAGTTACTGCTATGAGCTATGCCATATTAGTATAACTTTGTTTATTGATAGTTTAAAACTTAAATTGTTAGCCATGCCTGTATTGCCATGACTAGTTCGTCCACTGCTCTGTAGTAAGGTCACGAAAGATATTGCGAGATAAACTGTGTTGCTTTAAACTCTTCTTCTGTTTTGGGTCGGTCTGTTTGCTTTGGGAGGTTGGAAGATGGATTCTTTGAGAACTTTTCTTTCAATCTTAATGCAATGGTGCACAAGTCTTATGTGCATTCCCTTAAAAAAAACTAGTTTGTCCACTTGCTGCTGTGCCTGAATCACTACATTGGCTAATGGAAATAACTATGGAGTATGTGCTTGTTACTTTAGTGGCACTGTACGGAGTTTACTTCAGTATATTTTCAGTTTCTGCTACTATTGGGGACTGTATCCTGCTTGCTCACTGTACCATTCTTTAATCACGTGAGGGCTTCACTTGGAATTTGGAATTTGGCAGTGTCTTATTGAAAGCATAACTAGGATGCAAAACCAGTTAGGACATGAGCACGTTTTCTAGTGTATTGTGATATGTTAAATCAAGTTTGTTGGAGGGACGTTCAGAAGATGTCCTGTAAATAAAGATGGGGTTGAAAAAATAATGTTACCATATGGGCCAAGGGGAAATTGTTAGTGAAAAGTGAAATTTAAGGTACTTAAGTGTATTGATTTGCACGTCAGCACATGGCTGAATGTTTACTTTCGTTTGTTGTTGATTTAGCTTCTTTGGGTCAATCTCATTATGGACACACTTGGTGCACTTGCATTGGCTACTGAACCACCAACAGACCAGCTTATGAAGCGCTCACCTGTTGGACGGAGGTTAGTACACCTGAAACCAACCTGTGCTCACTATAATTCTTGATTGTCATAAATTTGTAAAGGAATAACAAAATTCTAACATGCTTGCACATTTAATGCAGAGAACCACTTGTGACTAACATTATGTGGAGAAACTTGTTCATTCAGGTAGGGCGAATTTGTCATATAATGCTTCTGCATTGTTAATCCATTTATTATTTACTTGGCTAGTTGCTGAGATTTGTTTTTCTAACCACAGGCTGTCTTTCAAGTTGCTGTTCTTCTGACACTCAACTTTAGAGGCCGGGATCTTCTGCATTTGACTCAAGATACGCTCGATCATGCCAATAAAGTGAAAAATTCATTTATTTTTAATACATTTGTGCTTTGTCAGGTAACTTGTCTTTGGTGGGCTTCTTGCACCTTTTGAAAGCATGTTACTGGTTTTTGTTAAATGGTTATCTTTTCTTTTCATATATGGCATAGATGTGCACCATTTTGCAGCTTGAGAAAAATCCTAACTTCTCCCTTTCTTTGCCAATAGGTGTTTAACGAGTTCAATTCTCGTAAACCATACGAATTGAATATATTTGATGGGGTTTCAAGAAACCATCTTTTTTTGGCTGTAGTGAGCATAACCGTCGTGCTGCAGGTATGAAAGGGTGGAAAGACTCGATCCACCCTCAAATGCTGATTAAGTAGGCTGGGGAGCAGATAAAATTTAACTAACATATCTTTGATACTCAGGTAATAATCATTGAGTTTCTTGGGAAATTTACATCAACAGTGAGACTCAGTTGGAAGCTTTGGCTTGTTTCTGTTGGTATTGCTTTTGTGAGGTGAGATACTTGTCCACTTTGTAGAACATAGTGCTTCTGTTGCAGGGATGATTAATACTTTCCAAAATTATTTAGTGATCTTTTCTTCTTCCAACTATTAATCTGATAGCAATCTGAAGAAAACAGCTCGGAATTAGTTTGGGATGGATAAATTATGACGATTGACTGCAGTTTGCTTACTGTGAGCTAACTATTGCCTTCTTCATGCAGTTGGCCCCTGGCTTTTGCTGGAAAGCTCATACCGGTTCCCCGAACTGAATTGAAAACTTGCATCTCAAGGTGTTTACCGGGAAAGAAAGGTATACCTACTATATTTTAGCCAGCTGTTGTAAACATTTAAAACGTATCTGTTCTCTAGCAACTATGTTTGCTTCTATGTTTTGTTTCATTCGCTACTGTTTATCAGAACACCGGCAGTAACATTGTTTCTTTTTAGTTTTTACCAAATTAATCACCTTCCTTTGGCTCAATTACAGATAACGAAGGATCAACTCCACCTCCATATTCACCTCCACCTGTGTGATTGTGCATCTCCAAGTGACCAAAATTATGAGCTCTGAAATTAGTGGTGGTGCACATAGATGCTTGTATAATTTTGAAGGTTAACTTCTTCTAACCATGCTACCTCTTAGGCTGACTGTATACTGAGGTTGAAGCCAATCCGACAGATGTTTCATCCTCGCTTACTCATGAATTGGGCCTGACGCCGATGTAAACAAAGATTAGGAACTTAGACATACACTTTGCTAATTGGGCCAGGATGGGCATGGGCTGACCCGTGGATACTCCTTTACCCACACTAGTTCAACTAAATGAACTAAATTTTACTTTTAGAATCACAAAAAATGAAATGTAGTTCGTTTAGTTGGACTAGGGTGGATCAACGAGTACCCGTGGGTTGGCCTGTGCCCTACCTTAGCCGCATTCATGCATCTTAGTATAGTCTCGTGTTCCTTGTTGAGAAGTGCGCTAGTCAGCACCTTTTTCTTTCAAAGTATTACACGGAGATGTCTAAAAATTTCAGCTAAATGACTGGGAGGTTTATTACAGTGTTACTGCTTTTGGTTTTTGAGAGCTGCTCGTGTTTTTCAGGGTCAACATACATTTTGTACTTAAATGCTGTACTTGTTTAGGTATGTTCTGGTGCAAATTATAATCCCTTGTAGGCATGATTTGACCTTGATATTAGCTTGTTTGTTGGAGGATTTAAGCGAATCTGGCTAGTAGCACATCATCATGACAAGCTGCCCATCCAGCTGATAGCTTCATTACACATAACTGGTAAGTACATATGGCACATGATAAAAACTACTCCCCCGTTTATACCGTTTCGTATTATAAATTGTTTAATTTTTTTCTTAGTTAAACTTCTTTAAGTTTGATTAAATTTATAGAAAAATATACTAATGTTTTCAATACAAAATAAACATATTATCAAAATATATTAAGTGTTAGATTTAATGAAACTAATTTGGTGTTGTTGATGTTTCTAATTTTTCTATAAATTTAATTAAATCTAAGGAACTTTAAGAAATAAAAAAGTCAAACGATTTATAATATCAAGATTTTCTATAGCAAATTAGTCTTTTATTTTGCCTCTAATACTGATGTACGGAGTATTTCTCTTGACTGCAAAAAGTGCAATTGCTAGTCGTACAATGCTTGCCCTAGAATTCTATCACTAGGTTACCATTTCGATAACTTTTCTAGTAAAACTGAATGCCCCTCTTTCAGTATATCTCCTGGCTATGGATCTAAGTAGGGTTGATGATTACTAATGCTTTAAGGAGTCAAATATGACCTTTCGCGAAAAAAGAAAAGATAGCAAGGCAATGCATGCGATGCTTGCCAAAAAAAACACACACACGCACCCTTTTGATTTGTTTACGGAGACGTAATCTAAGCATGTCACCGAGCCAACAATAAGTAGGCCACATGCCCGTGCTCCCCCCCCAAATCATGGTGCTTAGTTTGCGTGCTCCCTGCTTTGCTCTTTCCCCTTTACATTACATGCAAGCAGCCATGAAAATATTACTTGTAGCACTAGTACATGACTTGGTCACTTTCCATTACCAGGATCGAGATGGTACTGATCTGTAGTACTCCTGTTGCTAATAGCGAGGCAGATTAGCATCGGTCGTATCGACGTATTGCATCCAACTCGGGATGCTTAGATTAATTAAGCACAATCGTACTACGTACTGCTCCAGTAGATGGTTTGGTTCTTGGATCTCGCACTGGATGATGCATATGCGTATGCTCCCGGTGTACGGACACGATCTCTCCTGGTGAAGTGATGATAGGGTTAGCTAGTAGCTCTAAACATCCGGATCAAATGATCAAAATACGGGTTTCTGTTAGGTGGCATACCAATTTCTTACATATACTTTTGGGACGTTCTCATGCATTGAATATATGATAAGCCAAAGAAAAATTATGAATAAAACTGTACTACGAATCTTTAAAATCTGAACCCATATCTAGATTCATAGCAATATATTGCTATGTTCCATATGATTTTAGATTACAGATTACTAAAATATATACAGCAAGATAACTCCTGCTCTTTTAGAAGGTCAGAAAGCATTAAAATCATCTTGTAATGTCCAACATATATCGCTACACGTGCTTGTCAGAGCCGCTCCATACACACAATCACTTTGTGCATGCTGAGTTAACGTAGCTAGGCTAATTTCTTTTTCTTCTTCGACTAGATTAATTGGCCGGGTAAATGTTCTTACGTGAGCTACAGGGAATGCGCATGCTTGCAACACACGCAGATTTTTTTATGTTGCAACGAATAACGAACATCATAAATGCAAGTCAAGTTTTGGATTTTCTCCTCGCAGGATGGGAAAATTGGTTTGGCATTCTTGGCTCAACCACACGCCGAATTTTAATTTTTGGTTTCAAAACAAATTAAGTTTGTAAAATAGTATGATACTAATATAACACACACACTAATTAATCTCGTTTTGCCCATTAATTCTGTGTTAACCGTTTCTTTTAGATTGTTTTCCGGACCATTTTCTTTGAACATACTATACTTATCATCTTAACTAGCATGGTGGCTCACGCAGATTAAGCGGCTAGCATCGTTATATTTTTTTCGCATAATAATTTAAATATTTTCAATTTTTATAATTAAATATATTAAAATGGTAACATAATTTTAAATTATGTACTACCTTGACCAAACTAACCCATGCATGATATTCATATTGTACTGCATGATAATTCTTTTTTAAAATTTTTAATTTTAGTTATTTTTCAAATGAATTTATATATGGCCCCTATACTCCTATTTCAATATTTTTAATTTTTATAATTTTGAATCTTCATTGTTTATAATTTTTATTTCTATATAGACTATAGATCCTCTTTCAATATTTCTTTTTCTTAATTCTAAATTTTAGTTATTTGTAAATTGTATTTCCATATGGACACTAAATCTTCTTTCAATATTTCTTTTTTTTTAATTTTGAATTTTTGTTATTTGTAAATTGTATTCCTATATAACCTGTAGAACTTTTTTCCAATATTCTTTTTTTAATTCCGAATTTTAGTTATTTACAAATTGTATTCCTACATGGACTCTAGACTTTTTTCCTAATGTTTCTTCTTATGTAATTCTAAATTTCAGTTATTTATAAACTGTATCCCTATATGAACTCTATACACATCTCCCGATTTTGCTTATTTTTATAATTGTAAATTTTAGTTGTTTCTAAATTTTATTCCTAGAACTCTAAACTCTAATTTTATTTTATTTTTTAAAATTATGGCTTTCAGTTAGTTCTAATTTCCTATATGTTTCCAATATTCCTATTTTTAATTTCGAATTTTTATTATTTTTAAATTCTATTCCTATATGGACTCTAAACTCTTCTTTCAATATTTTCGATTTTTTATTTTTATTTTTATTTTTTTCTAAGTTATATTCTATATAGACTATCAACTTCTCTTTCAACATTCATTTTTTAATTTGGAATTTTAGTTATTTCTAAATTGTATTTCTTAGTTTTTTATTTTTTAATTTCGAATTTCGATTGGCTCTAAATTGTATACATGTATGGACTCTAGTCTCCTATTCCAATATTCCTTATTTTTTAATTTCGAATTAGCTATTTTTAAATTGTATTTATATATGTACTCTATCTTTTCTTTTTTTTCGATTAATGTAAGAATTTCTAGACCATGAAAGTGAACATAGTGACTCCTTTTTCTATTACTTTAATAAGTTAACTAGCACGGTGACCCGCGTAAATTGTGCGGCTAGCATCTTTATATTTTCTCTCATATAATACCATATATATTTTTTATTATATCATTAAAATATCTTAAAATAATAATATTATTTAAATTTTGTACTAACTTGACCAAATTATCGATGTGTATTATTCATATTGTGTTGTATATACGTGATAGTTATTAATTATTTTTAATACCGAATTTTAATTATTTCTCAATTATAGTTCTATATGGACTCTAGACTCCTCTTCCAATATTCTTTATTTTTTAAATTATGAATTTCTATTATTTATAAATTTTATTTCTATATTTCTTATTTTTGATTCAAAATTTCAGTTATTTCTAAATTATACTCCTATATGAATTCTAGATTATTCTTCCAATATTTCTTATTTTTCAATTCCGAATTTCCGTTATTTATAAATTGTGTTTCTATATGGACTCTAACTCTTATTCTAATATTTCTTATTTTTTAATTCTGAATTTTCATTATTTCTAGTTGTATTTCTATATGGACTTTAAACTCATCTTTCAATATTATTTATTTTTTAATTTCGAATTTCAGTTACTTCTAAATTGTATTCCTATATGAACTCTAGACTGTTGTTCCAATATTTATTTTTTAATTTCTAATTTTAGTTATTTGTAAATTGTATTTCTATATGTACTCTAAACTCTACTTTTAATTTTATTATTTTTATTCTAAATTTTAATTAATTCTAAATTCCTATATGGGCTATATACTCTTCTTCCAATATTCCTTATTTTAATTCCGAATTTTATTTATTTATAAATTGTATTTCTATATGAACTATATACTCTTCTTCCAATATTCCTTAATTTTTTAATTTCGAATTTTGTTATTTATAAATTGTATTTCTATATGGACTCTAACCTCTACTTTCAATTTTCTTATTTTTTAATTCCGAATTTCTATTAGTTCTATTGTATACCGACATGGACTCTAGTCTTCTCTTCCCATATTCCTTGTTTTTAATTTCGAATTTCAGCTATTTTTAAATTGTGTTCCTAGACTCTATTTTTTTCATTTTCTTCGATTAATATGAAAGTTAGCAATTTTTAAATTGTATTTCTATATGTTATCTATCTTTTCTTTTTTTCCGATTAATGTAAGAATTTCTAAACAATAAGAGCGAACGTGGATACGTAGTGAGTCTTTTTTCTATTACTTTAATTTAATAAGTTAGTAGATTATGTGGGGGGGGGGGGGGGTGGGGGAATGACATATTGTATCGACATATATATTGCGCGTGCTTCATGCGTGGCGACCGGCACGTACATGAAAATAATTCGGATATGGCCCACATGATACGTAGCCTTGAGATTGGGCCCACACCTGACAGTGGTCTCGGGAGAGAATTGGTTGAGAAAATACGTTGCCGGGCCCATGCGGTTATGCTACAACGGCAGCAACGCGGGTTTTAATTATTATCAACTTGAAAATTTTGATTTATTTAATATTTTAGAACAACTTTCGTATGAAACACACTAATGTTGTTTGATGGTTTGAAAAATATATTAACGAAAATCGAGATAGAATCCGTATCTTAATCAGAAAAGGATGATGTGCAAAAAGGCAAATAACATATGTCATAAAACCATAGTTTTTGTTCCACTTAGGGCCCATTCATTTGAGCAGTTGGCAGTGGTAACTTCCTTGTTATTTATTATCTCGTTTACCGAACTATTAAATAATGTATTTTTTAAAAAAAATCAAATAAACTTATTTTTTAAAATTTATAATAATTAATACTCAATTAATCATACGTTGGATCGACGCTGACTTAGGATGGTCTTATCATAAGAATTGTGAATAGTACATATTACATACAACTGATAACCGAATTTATTATTATTTTTACTTGTATTAGTTAAAATTATTTGTGGAGTGATATATGTTATATTGATTCATCTTATTAGATATTTTTATATTTTTATAACTATTTGGATGACATAAAAACGAGAGGACGTCGTCCCTCAACGGATAATCGGGTTACATTCGTTTCAAGCAGACTGAAAGAAGAAATTTCTCGTTATCTGTTCACACACACTTCTCGAACTACTGAACGGTAAAATTTTATAGAAAAATTGCTTTTAAAATTATATTAATCCATTTTTCAATTTTTAAAAATGACGCATCAGTCTCTTTCTTTTCTCTCTTCTCAAACACCCCCTTAACTTTTGCTGGCGTTAAGTTCTCACACAGATACATTATACTCTGGATACACTTAATTTGACATAGTCACCCAACATCGGTGACTTAATTAAGGCAAGACCAACTTAGTAATTTAAAGCTGAATTCTACTCAATTAACCCAAACTGATTATTAACGCACTCCAATCTAGACAGCTAAATCTGATCATCCCCAAAGCCCAAAGCTTTACCATCATCCAACCCCCACTACATTCCTCTCACAATCATCAGCATCACCTCTCTAGCTCCCTCCCTCTCTCTCTCTCTCTCTAACCTTTTTCACCAGCCTGCAGTCTGTCTCCATAGAATTCCCTCTCTCTAAACTTTTGCACCTGCCTGCATTCTGTCTCCATAGAATTATCTCTCTCTCTCTCTCTCCTCTCGATGGATCGTCACCTTTGCCATCATCATCACTGCCATCGTCTCCACGCCTGCTCCCCCATCCCTCCCTCTTTACCCCGCCACCATCGCCGCTGCTCCCCTCCATAGCTCGAGCTCGGTGGCGAGCGAGCTACTTAAGTACAGCTCGGGCAACCCTACCTTGCTTCTTCTTCTTCTTGCCTCATATCTCGAGCTTCTCTTCTTGCGCGTCACACATGAGCCTCGAGCTCGACCTGCTGTCCGCTGCCGCTCACCTCCCGACGATCCGCACCACGGTGGTGGCGGCGGCGGAGGAGCTGCCGGAGTTTGAGGAGGTGCTGTGCAGCACGCCGACGGCGGCGGCGAGCGTGCTGCGGGCGCCGTCGGTGTGCCCGCCGGCGCCGAGGAAGAAGCCGAGGCCCACCAAGAGGAGGAAGAAGAACGCTCGCTGTAGCAGCTGCTGCTACTGCGGACGCCGCCGCAGCGGGAGGACGGCGGCGTCGTTCGTCGCCGTGCCGGACGATCTCGCCAAGGTGTTCGTCCCTCGGCGGCCGGTGCCGTGCCGGCCGCCGCTGGACGGCAAGAAGATCCGCGTGCACGTCGTGGGCTAGCTGATCCGATCCATATGTATCCATTCTTGGTCGTCTTAGCTTGAAGCTGTCCATGGCGAGTCGCCTAAATACTCTCTGGCTATACGTACGTGCATGCATGGCCATGGAGTTGTTGGTTGCTTGCAACGAGAGACGGTTTAGTTTAGTAATTAATTACTCCTAGTTTAGTTTAATTTAATCTAGTTTTACTACAGGGGGTTATTTGAATAACAAACTGTAAATGTAGTTGATTATTATTGCCCCTAGCTAGCTAGCTGACTAGATGTTCAGCTAAATTCAGTTACCAATTGAATGCTCATCACTCATCGGTCGATTGATCATGCCATTACTTACTTTGACAAGAAATTGTGCTTGCATTGCATGATATATATACTGTATGTGCAAAAGTTGACCAATTCTTTTTCCTTTTTCAACACTAAAGTTTATTGGTTGTGTATCTATCAGGCAGGCGTCGGGTGAGATGTAAAATTGACGAATTCGTTAGTGTTCTTGCTATCTACTGTGCCATGCTGTACACTTATTTCTCAATCTCGTGTGTTCTCTTCACGATTGTGACTGAATGAATGACTACTTACTTCATTTTGAGAGCTCCTTTCGAACACAGGAATTTACTTCAATTTCTCAAAAATTTCTCTATCCCAAACGTTTGGCTCTAGCTTAGAGCTTGATTATAAAAAAGGCAACAAAGACAATGTTTGATTTAGGTTATTGAACGGATTGTTATAGCATGTTATCTATTTATTTTTTGTGATATATTAAATATTTTTTTTAAAAAGTAACAAATAACTTAAAAACAAGTGATCTTAGCAAATGCATTAAAAGATAACTTTTTGAGTAGACGAATTTTTTGAAACTTGTAGCATTGCTTAGATCACTTATTTTAAGTTAAGTTGCAGTAAATAATATGAAAAAAAATCGAAAATTGCTTATCATTTTTTAATAATCTAGTAAATAATCTGAAAATAACATAATCTGAAATCTCTCTCTCTCTCTCTCTCTCTCTCTCTCTCTCTGCAAATTCATGCATGGTGCATGTTTGATTAGTTAAGTACTAGTAGATGGTCAGCTAATTGAGGGGGAGATAGAGAGCAGGTAATGGCTGGAGGGGAAAGGAGAGTGTTCAGAGCTTCCAAAGGGTGACCCCCCTTGGTGTACCTGGTCCTTTTGATACCTAAAAAGGGATGCATATATGCATGAGCCATGAGGCAGAGCAGAGGAGGCATGCAGCAGTGGCAGAACATACTACTCCAGTCTCCAGATCTGGAGAGGAAAGCTGCATGGTTAATGCCACTCAGATCCGAAAATTTTGTGTGTGGGGGGGCCATTGCAAGAGGGGATTCAATGATACTGTCCATGGTGAACTAACACTGCTGCTGTCCCTGCATTTCTCCCTGGACAATAAGCTAGCGGGTGGCAGAAAGATGAGCGGCAGGCTGCCAACCCCATCATATATGTCCCTAAATATGCTGCCATTTAAGTCCATACGGTCCATCTGATCATGATTATATAAAAGTTGTTTTAGCTAATTAAATTCAAGGTGTATTTTGATTTTCGATAGAAGTTTTCATGACTAATTATATTGTGGCTAATGGTTTCTCATAAAATATATTCTTAGTAGTTTCATATGCACACAATATTAAAAGGCTACTTGAATTATTCACTTTGGGGAAAAGAATACAAATCCAAAATGCACAGATAATGTATAATTCAAAGCTTATCCACCACACCCTTGATTCGTGCCGCTCCAACTTCATGCCTCAGAATTAACACGATATTCTCTTTTTATCATATTTTTGTAAAGAGAAAAAATCGCTTTCCTATCTTCTAAGCCTCTCATCATCCCGTAGTTTGTCAACCACGCTAAAACTTGAACTTTAAAACTTAATTTTTGAAGTTGATTTTAGATTATTTTTTTAATTGTGGTCTACTTTCGCTATTGACTTTTAAACCGCAAATACTAACACTACTACAGAAAGGGGTTTTGCAGACGATCAGACCCAGTTTTCGCACGCGGTTGGTCGGTCCGTCTGCACGAGAAGATCTGCGAAATCACTATTTTTGCATGCGTGTGCTTATGTGGGCCGCATGCAAAAATAAAAATCCAAAAAAATCGCAAAAAAAATGTGTCGTCTGCTCCCGCAATCGCGGGAGCCGCCGCCACCGCTCCCGCTGTCGGGGAAGGCGGATCCACCCGCAGCTGCTTATCGTTGGCTCTCCTCCCGCCGCCACCGGATCTAGGCGGGTGATGGTCGCTGTCGCCGGATTCGCACGGGGGACGGCCGCCGCCGCCGGATCCACCGCCGCGCCTGCTGTCGCCCGCGCCCCCGCGTTGCCCACCCGCCGGCTGAAGAGAAGAGGAGAGGAGGTGAAGAGGATAAGAGGTGAGAGAGAGAGGAGAAGATAAGGTTGAACTTCAAAATTTTTTAAAGTGTTGAGAGGGGAAATAGGAGGCAAGTTAGACCTCTAGGTGATTCCTTAAGAGGTTCGTATGTAAAAATCGATTTTCGCAGACGGACCTCTTAAGGGGCCACATGCGAAAATAAGCTCATTTTTTCATGCGGACCATTAAGAGGTCCATCTACGAAAATCGATTTTTGCATACAGGTCTCTTAAGGGGCCGCATGAAAAATGAAGGGTAATTTTTTCAGACGCAGCCAGTTATAATCCATCTGCAACCTACACGAAGGATTCCTTCAGGAAAATCGTTTTTGTAATAATGTGAAACATATGCAAAGTTATTATCTATAGACTATTTTTTTGGATTATCTATATATCTGTTGACAGAAAATCCCACCTCCCATCTTTCAAATTTTGGACCGTCGGATATGCTTTAAGATTCGTGCAGAGACATTAACCCTAACTCTCCTCCTCCCGTTCCCCTCCCCTCGCGCATTCCGCCACCACCACTCCCTCCCATCGCGCATTCCACCGCCACCATCGCTCGCCTCGCCGGCTGGCCGGAGGGCGTCAACAGCTCCGGCGAGACCCCCTCCCCCCTCCCCTTCCCTTCCCCCTCTCTCCTTCCTCCTCGAGCCATCGGCGGCGAGATGCCCTCACCACCAACACCAGCCCACCGCCCTCCTCCATTCCCGCGGCTCCGGCGCCGTCACCGGCATCTCGCTGCCCGCCCGATCCGCCGCCCACTGCTGGGATACTACCTCCCATGGTCGTCCCTCTAAAGCCGGCGAACTCCCCCTTCCCCCCTCCCCTTCCCACCCCCACCCCAACCCGGGACTCTAACCCATAGGATCGTCTGTCAGAGTCTAGGGTGTCGCCGGCACCGGAGAAGAAGAGGAGGTCGTTGGAGTTGGAGGAGAAGGTCAGGAGCACGAATCGTGAAGCTCATCCGGTGATCCAAAATCTGTAAGATTTGGGGATGCATTTTTTATCGGCAGAAGGTTAGCAATTCCGTATTTTTATTGCTTTGGCTATTTTTTGTCACGGTTTATCTATAAATGTGTGTAAGGACATGGAGCACAAACAGTTGAGACGACCATCACCTACTTACATTTTTTCACATTTATGGTCTTCGTGGGCGCGTCGTTGAGGTTTAATGTGCTTCAGTTCGGCTTAATCAAACAGCACATGTTGTATTGGACGCCCACTCGCGTATGCACGAATGCGTGTACTACGTATGCTCCCAACCCACCAATAATTAATATGGTATTTTTGTACATTTTTCTGCAAGGGGTCATGCACGCACAAGAAGGCAGGCAGCTAGCTAGCAAAAATTTATGCCGTGGCTAATAAGTAAAGCCATTTCCCTTTACTGCCTCCTTTTCTTGCATGCCCACTATAGACTACACCATCAACCTTTTACTAGTTCTACATTCTCACACACCTAGCACCAAAAATAATGATGCTGGTTTTACCTTTTCTTCTCTTTTTTTTTTGAAAGAGGAAATGAAGCAAACATGCACTTGAGAGCTAGTTTTGCTTGCGTTGTACTTTAATTAGGACATAGAAGAAGAATAAACCATGCACTTTCTAGCTATCTAGTAGGGTTTATTACATCTCATTGTTTGCAAGTCTAAAGTCAACAATGGCTACATCATAGTGCAAATATTGTAATGCCTAATTGATTAGGGCCCTCCCACGATCATGCATGTTTGAAGCTAAATGTACTGTAAATTGAAATGATTCCCTCGTTTTTATATAAGAAATACAAATGCAACTATATGCTCTCTTTTTAAAAAAAACAAAAAGGAACACCAAATATTCTCAATCTTGCCGTCTGCTCCTGGCAGGCTAGCATAGCAAGCATAGAAGACATGATTGAAAAGAAGAAAAAAAAATACGAGGCCCAAATATTTTCCTGGGCAGGCCGAGAAAACTACCTACCAAGGCCCAAATCCTCTCCAGCCCAAGTATTCTCCTTCCTGGGCCAAAAACTCTAGGCCCAAATCCAATCACATCCAACATCCACTGGGCCAAGCCCAACCAGACAGGTTGACCCGGCGCCGCTACACGTACACACAAAGCCGCCGCCGCTTGTTTTCTCGGCCTCCTCGCCTCGTCTTCTCCACCTTGCTTGTACCCGCATCCACCTCCTCACCTTTTCCCCTTCTCATCTCTCTCTCTCTCTCCATCCAACCCTACCCACATCCACGCGACCAAACCCTCGGCGGCGGCGGCGAGGCGGCGAGGGAGGAGGAGGAGTAGCAGCCGCGTTGGTAGCGCCAGGTGCGGATCGAATCGGATCCGGGGGCGAGCAGAGGTGGGGGGAGAGTGGGGGGAAGGGGGAGCTATGGCGTACGTGGACCACGCCTTCTCCATCTCCGACGAGGACGACCTCGTCGGCGGCGCCGTGGGCGGGCCCCGCGGCGCGCCCGTCAAGGAGATCGCCTTCGCGGCCGCGCTCCTCGCGTTCGGCGCGCTCGGCGCCATCGGGGGCGTCCTCATGGCCGCCAACAACGTCGGCGGCGACCGCGCGCATGGTGAGCAAGCACCCTCGCGCCTCCTCCCTCTTAATTCCCTCATCTAGGGCCTCGGCTTTGGTAGAATTTCCCCCAATTGATGATGCTGTGGTAGTAGAGATCTTACGGCCGGGATTCTAGCTGGGGGAGTTTGGCCTCGGTGAATTGGGTTGTGAGGATGAAATTAAGGGGGTTTATTGAATTGTTCGACTTCGCAATCATCCATTTTGGTAATTTCTCAGAGGAAATTTAGTAGTAGTAATTTACTGCTGGTATGCTCATTTGATTTTGATTTGGTCAAGCACATGCCCGTTACTACTGCTGGGTGGCAATTGGGGAAAATAATGTACTTTATATATGCATTGCAATTTGGTGGCTGTCGTAGGATCAGAAGAGGAGGGGCTTAGATTTCGAGTGGAACATACATTTATTTTAGTGCTACTAGTTTGTTGTCAATAACATTCATTCATCTATCAAGTTTTTGTAATATATATTGGCATTTTATATCCAAAAGCTCCAAGATAGCAATCATTGGAAGCAACAGGGCTTGACTGCTGGAGTAGTGTTTTAAGATTCGAATGGGTTCTCTAGTTTGACAACTTATGGGCTAAAAAATTTTGACATGTTCTTCTCACCTTAAGTATTTTTGTGGTGGCTTTTAAGCTGGTGGGCATATCATCAAGTTTTTAAGTTTGGTAACATTTGTTTAGCTTATACTAATATCGTCTAACAATAGGTAGGGTACCCCTTACACATAACCTTGCTGTTGAAACTTTTTTCTTCCTTTACCTGAAGTCATTGCCCTTTTGTTGGAACAGGAATCTTCTTCATGATTCTGGGTATTGTGATGTTCATCCCTGGGTTCTACTACACAAGAATTGCCTACTATGCTTACAAAGGGTACAAGGGCTTCTCGTTTTCGAACATCCCGCCAATCTAAAGAAAAAGGTGTATCATATGGTTATTTGGTTCATCTCATCACGTCCAATGGTGAACACCATTTCTCATTTTCATCTTGTCGATTTCTTCTTCTGCCCCCCCTTTGTAGGATGAACTTCTAGACATGTACATATAAAATGCTACTCCCATAATGCATCATTATGGTGTGGTGAGCTGAAAGGTTGTCCATTGTGTGATTATGTTTGGTTACTATGACACATGTCTGATAAGAATCTTTATAATGTTGTGTTTCTCTCATGTTATGTGCTGCTTGTGTTAAGACTATCTGAAGTTAACGCACTATGACAGTTTGCCACCATTAGATAAGAACACCATTGTGTGAATGAACATCCCATTGGCTTTTGTGTTGCGCTCATTTTGCGACTGTTGACAGAAGCCTGTCGTTGCTACCTTAAGTTGCTACCTTAAGTTTTGTATCATGTCAACTACTGTTTCTGGAATTGTGGTCTTTTTGTGCCTAGATGGAATTCAGTGGTCTGTACTGCCAGATGTGTTTGACTGAGAAAAAGTTGTGCACCGTCTTGTCTTTGGAATTCAGTGGTCTGTTGCATCTAGAAGTGTGGACTAAGAAAAGGTTACTGAGAAAAGGTTTACGACTCCAGTGCGCAGTCGAGAGATTTTGTAAATCTTAAATCAAGGACTGTTCTAGAAATCAGTTCAATCACAAGTCCTGTTCTGTCTGGAGAATGATTCAAGTATTGTTACTGTTTGAAGAAGATATCTATGAATTAGGGGTTCACCAATTGCCAGATGCGATAATGGCTTAATAAAAATCAATTTTATCTTATGAAATGTGGAGCAATAGAGCCCATCGGTTGATCTAAAATTTGAATTTTCAAACTTGATTTTGAAGTTGATTTTAAGATATTTTCAGCGTAATTTTTTTTAGCGTTGGCTTTTAAATCATTACGAACAAAAATATATAAAAGTTTTACTTATAAATTAGATTACTTATAAATTAGATTTCCTAATAAGCTGTTTTGGCTTATAGGCTTATTAGGGAATAAGCAAACATGCTGATAAACTACTCTCGTCCAAGCAAAGTATACATCTGATCAGCATGAAATTTTTTATTCGATTTCTCTTTAAACCAAATTGTTCGGGCCTTAAACATGGGCACATTTATTTACAATTAGAGTATTATACAAGTCCTTCCTACTAGAAGATCCAGTCCCAATTCCGTTGCATTTTTCCAATCCGCAGCGACTGACAGCAAAACAAGGAATCGATTGAAACACCGAACACCAAAACGATCGAATCAACGAAAAACCGGACAAATATATGGGAGACAGTAGAATATTTCCGCTTGAAATTTGGATGGATCTAGAAAGTAAACACCCAATCGTGTTAGCGGCCTGCGTCTCTCTCGGCACTTCTGCAAAGGGTGGCTCGCCCATGGAATAGATCGGCAGAGCACCCGTTCGTCTGAGAGCCATCCAAACATACAAAAACAACAGCAAAGAAGGTGATGTTTTAGATGGGGGAGATGTGGTTTGTGGCCAGGTATTGTGGCTTGGAACTAAAGAAGATGGATCTCCAAACAATCTTCTCCTGGCTTAGGCATCGATCTGGGCTCCAAGCGGCAGTCAGGACGCCATTGAAACGGCGCCTGCTGTTGACTCATAATATAGAGCCCTATTCTCATTCTCACCCAATTCATTTGCATCCAAAAACCATAGCTAGCCATGTGATGAAATCACAAAACAAACAAAGCGGGAGCAAATCAATCGTTCAGCGAGAAAATACAAGAGAGGAAAACACGGAAGCAAATTGCCACCCAGAAAAACAAGAGGAAAGCACGGCGCCCACCTAGATCTGATTGCGCTTGTGCTGCGGCGACGGCCGCCGGGGACAAGTGGGACTGATGGGTTTAGGGTTCTGAAGCGCTCCGTCTTTTATAGACGGCCGCCTCGATGTCCAGCCTATAAGAGTATGACACGTGTCCCGTGAAATCTGTGTCTTTCTGGGCCGAGGCCTAAGCCCAACAACGAATTGGTAAGATACTGTTATTTGTATGTCCAGTTTTCGTAACACCTATTTGGCTGACTTCTTTCCTTCACTTTTCTGAAGTCCTCTCTCTTTCATGTGCATGTTTTTTAAACTACTATGTTTTAAAAAAATTTACTATATAAAAGTTGCTTTAAAATATCATATTAATCTATTTTTCAGATAATTTTAACTAATACTTAATTAATTTTACGTTAATGCATACCTCGTTTCACGCACCCCGAACACAGCCATATATTTACGTTTGTTTATTTTTTTATTTTTAATGTAAAAACGTATACGTGATCATCACGTTTCACGTATGCGTAAAAAATGGGTATCCCATCTGAATACGATTTACTAGCATTATATAACGTATATCTCGAGGTATAAATACTCTTTACTCTCTACAGGGGCGTATCATACGTACATACGCGTCGCCGCCATGGCTAAGAAGAAGGACAACGACGACATCACCGCGGTGTACACCTCCGTCATGGACCATGTCATCGGCGAGGTCCACGACGACCTCGTCACCCAGGGCATCGGCGACGGCGTTGGGCTGGGTGTCCTCGCGGCGATCCGCGCCCGCTGGTAGGCCAAGCTGGCATGGCGCTATCCCGGAACTACGCGCGGCCCTGGATGGCAATGGCGATGGCGCGCGACCGGACTACAAGCCAGCGGCCGACGGCGGCTACTGTTACAATGCGCCTAGCAGTGGCCCGCATCACGACGCCGTCGTTAAGGAGGAGGAGGAGGTAGCAGCTGCCGACAATGACGACGCTTTCTTCCCAGCTCCGGCGGCGACGCCGATCGTGCTCGTGGCGGCGGCGCTGGCACCGGAGACGGCGAACGACGGCTACGCTTCTCGGACGGTGGTGACGCGTGATCTTCTTGGCACGCTTGGCGCGAAATGCAAGAGATATGTGTAACTAACAACGTTGCATGTATGGAACTGCTCAAATTTATAATGAATCAGAAAAAATACCCTATGTTGTAACGTGGGAAACTATTTAGCCTTTTAAGATGATGATATGTTTTTTCTTTGGTAAAATTGGATGATCTTTAAGTTGAATATACCCTTAGTTTCTAGTTTACAATTTTTATTTGTCCAAAATATATAAAGGAATATTCAGAAACTATACATAATTGAGATTTTTTGTCATCATGGATATATGTATCAGTGTATCACTACAATGTTCAATCAGCATGTCGAGCAACTTCCGGCAATCCTAGTTATAATAAAAAGTATATTTTCATGCATGTACAGATTGGTAAATAATAAAGGTAATTAATTCGCTTAATCCTTTGGATTGGATAAACCTATGCATGCATGCATGCATCTCGTTACCTCGCTGTTGTTGCTACTGCTTGATGGTTCGCGATTAGCATAACGATCTGAATTCTGAACAGGCATAGGAGAGAGGCATCACAGCGAGCTTTGCTTGCTCGCGTCGCGGCTAATCGAAGAGCAGCCATAGTCAATGTTTGCGTGTAAATTTATCGATCTGTGTCCACGACATGCTTTGCCTTCTCTCTCTTCTAGCTGGCCCGTGCGTATATATATACGCCAATCAGGATCAACATCTTGTTCTTTCCTTGTACGAGACGATGGAGCGATCGTGTGTGAGAATTATTGTGCGCGTGGACCGAATAAGAAAAAAAACGTGAACATTAGAGAAAAACATAATATCAAATAAATAGATAGGGGTGAGGTTTCGAACCTAAATTAATTAGCTCACACATCACCTTGTGAAGTTAGCTAGAAAACCCTTGAGTGTTTCTCGACCGAATAGGAAACAGAAAACGATTAATCTCGACCACGCCCTGACGCAATCGTTTGCGAGACGGATAAAAGCATGGACGCGTGGATCAGAATCGATATGCTATATGTACGGACGACTTATGAAAATTCATTGAAAAACTTCTTCAATTTTTATAATAGTAGTGATTTGTAGTATTGATTAGCTGTTTGTTTGTGATAATAATGTATGGAGAATTACTAACTATACTTAGGGTGTGTTCTTTCCCCTACTTTCCTAACTCACATTATACTTACGGTGTGTTTTTTTGCAAGAAATTTTTATACGAAAGTTGTTTCAAAAAATCATATTAATCCATTTTTTAAAAAACTAGCAAATACTTAATTAATCATGTGCTAATGAGTTGCTCTGTTTTACGTTTTGGAGGGTTAGTCCCAACCCAAGGAGGGTGATTTGGTAGAATCGAACTGATATTTTGTGAAGGAGAAGGCATCGAAGTTACTCTAAGTAAAGAGATTGAAATTGAAATCGAATTGGCAGTTCAGAAAGAAAGAAAAAAAACGAGAGGAGATTGAAATTGAAGTAGCAGACAGAGGGTAACAGATTGGAATTGGTAGGTTCAGAATTAAAAAGGAGACTTAAATTGGAGGAGCAGAACAGAGGGTTAGTCTTTTGTAGGGGAGCGAGGACCGATCTTTACAGTTGGATTTAGATCCGATGGTTTGCAAAAAGCTTGGTAGAAAACATGTCAGTTAATTTACACTTTGCAGTTAATTTTGCACCACATGAGAAGTTCCAGAGTTATTTACAGATATGTATTGATGATACTGCTTCCTGAGTCAGATTGCTTGATGAACAAATAGTAGTAGTGGGCCTCGCTAGCTATGCTATGCATATCCTATCTCAATTGTGATTGAGCTCAAAAAGAAAAAAAAAAACTCTGTATAATTCGTAGCAGGACCCATCCAATGGAATCTGTCTAAGGTCCATCCAATGGAATTTGTCTAAGGAAAAATTCCTGAACTTGGCCCACTTCACTTGTTCAGTTCTTCAGGATAATAATGAGCTCTGGTCATGTGAACTCATCATACAGCTACTGTAAAAGTGTAGAATTTCAGTTAGCAATTTGTACACTGCAACTCCTTTGGTTCAGTCTACATTGATGATCGATCCACTTCCACAGTATTCTTTTTTCATATGATTGTTTTTTCCAACTCATATTTTATGAACCTCCATATGATCTTTCCAAGGGAAAGCCCAAACTCAGATTTATTTCAGTGGGCAGTTAAATGAACTTCTCTCTTCTGATGATACTATACTAGATAAATGCTATAGTATGCTTTAGGCTACAAAGCAGCTATATATACCAGAATTATCTGGTGCTAGAAAGTCCAGTAGCCGAAAGGAGAGTAGGTTCTCTCCTCTTTTGTCTGCCTTTTCCTCCTTTTGTTCTCACCTTTTACACCCCCTTTCCATTGTTTAGCTTGACTAGAATCTTTCCTAGCTACATAAAAACTGTGACCCAGAAGCTCCTTCCATTCACGGTGGTCTCTACTAGAGGTACAAACAATGATGAAAATTACCGATCGTTGAGTAACGTTTTTATAAAAGTGGTACTGTTTTCGACAGATTTTTATTTTAATCCTATACACTTTTGATTTTTCTAATTTCCATTAGCTTCATATTAATATCACTAAATAATTAAATTCATAGATATGAAAAAAATCAGTAGATATGATATTGTTTTTGATCATTTTCATTCCCGATCAAATAATGATAATATAATTAGGAGAGTATAATCGTTTCTCTTGGTACTACAATAATGAATCAGTGGCTCGAATCCTCATTAATCATTGACCCGTTTGGTATTCTGACGTGTTAGGTTACAATAGTGACGTCAGCAGCAGGTCCATGACGGGACGAATCGTTGAAATCATCATGACAACTTGGTGATGCTAAGCATTCCCTCTGATCCTTCTGGATAAAGTTCATTTCGCCTGTTTTTGTTTGTCCATCCTGTTTAAATGCACTTAGCTAGTTCGGTATACCCAACTTCCCATGACGCACCGAAAAATCTATTTGAATGAATCCAGCAATTAATGCCTGCATACTACGATGTTATAATTATGGGTAAAAATGGAATGGGTGAAAAAGTAGTTATACTATATTCTAAACCATATTTTTTTTAAGCAGATTGTTTCGGATATCATTACGAACTCAGTTAAAAATGTATTTAAATCTATTGGATGTTACATGCATTTCAATCAATATAAAAGCAATGGGACAACAATACAATGATCAATAAACGACCGTCACAGCAATTATATGGTTAAGTGCTAAATAATATGAACACATGATATCCATAATAAAAAATCTAAATTAATTAATGAATCAGACCATTGGATATATTGACTCATATTATATGCAATAGATAGAGTGGTTACTTAGGTTGATAATTTTCGATTATCCAGTAAACGAACTATCAGGTAATATGATAGAAATATCGGATTGTCCGTATCCATTGGATTTTAAAGACACCACATCTGCATCCAAATCCACAACATACTATCTGTATCCATATCCATATCTGTCGGATTTCTTAAAACCTGTACCAATATTCTCGTTTCGGATGGATTTAAAAAGAATCGGATCCGTTTTCACCACTAGATGCTATGCATTTGCAAATTAAACAACACTAATTAATTTGTTAAGAGTACAACTCAACTAATCTGTCAGATAGTAAACCAAAATTAACCTGAGCTCCAGGAAGAGATATTCCTTTTCACCCTCGTGGCAGTAATAATCAACAAAATAATATATCTTAATTAACATAGCAAGCACTACTTTTGTTCCAAAATATAAAAAATTTTGGGATTGAACACATGTATTAAAAAATAGGTAAAATTAAATGTGTGAAGATTGTGATCGGTTGAGAAGAAAAGATAGATAGAGATATTAAGAGGTTGAATGTTATGATTGGTTGAGAGGAGAATAAATTGTTATATTTGAGAATAAATGTTAAAGGTTAAAAGTTGTTATATTTTACGATGGAGGGAGGATTGTTTTGTTTGCTTCCTAGGATACATGAGATAAGTGATAAGTACTGTCATTAACTATGTCATAAATATTGTAGTAGCATTAACTAATCACCATTGACCTAATGCGCTTTCAACAAGTATCCTGTCATGGCGGCTGGCTAATTGACGTGGGGCCATTTGATTTGCAGGCCTCAGGTTTGAAGGATAAGGATTGCTCTTAACTTGTCCCCTTCAAAGTGATGCTCTCACTAAAAGCATGGGTTTTATGTGCTTCAAGCTTCGTTTTTTTGAAGGACAAGATTGTGACTTGGCATGGATATCATTGTCGAATCATGTTTTTATTAGGTTTTTGACACTTTAGTTTGTTGGAAAATTGCAGGTGCTTGACGGCTAAGGCAATGGAATTTGGTGTCTCCTACCTCCTGTCATGTTCCTTTGCTTGATAGTTTTTCTTCTTTTTCACTCCTTATTTTAGGATAACTCTTCTTCTCGTGGAGTTTGATTGATATCAAATGATAAGATCAATTCTGTTATGATACTCTACTATCCAATTATATTTACGATCAATCTGTTACGTATAAAATTAGAACCATTTTTCGACACATTCAAATTACGGAGGGATCTATGGGCTATGCTTTTTTAATATACTTTTGTCTCACAACTTCATATCAATCCTCAATGTAGAAATATCTAAATCACCTTTGAGCAACACACTTTCTAGCTCCTTTGTTCAAAAGATTTGAAAAGGAAGTGCCTTTCGTGAAGGCATGCACAACAAGCACAAGAATTTTGTGTGCAATGCAATGGATATACATAACGGCATCCAAAGCTGCAATCTCTTCCTTTCCTTGTACCCAAACAACTCCTAGAGACAAGAAGCCAAAACGCCAAATGAAAAACAAATCCAGCCCACCCCCGAGAACTCCACGTCAGCGATGGCCCCACACCACCTCCCAATCCAGCCCAGCCTAGCTCCACGTCATCGTGGGACCCACACCCCCCGCACTGAATGCTGTGTAACGTGTAGATTATATACTCCATCATCAGTTCAAGGCTTTAGTTTTTTATAACTTATCCTAAAATATAATATTTTTTTATCAATATTCTATTCTCAACCAATTATAATTCTCCGTCATTCAATTTTTTCATCTTCATGTTTCATCCATTTACAACTATTTTCATTTAATTATACCTACTTTCTTAATAACTATATCTAATTTTAAATATTCTGATAGTGTATCCAGAGTACTCACGTCTGCTCGCAAAAGCATAAAATTCACAAAGTCACAAGCACAAAATTCCCCTGCTATTCTGCTCGATATTTTTCTCCTCTCCTTTCTCGCGAACGCTTTTGCTCTCTCTCTCTTCCCCTCACCGCTCGCCACTCACCCACTCCCTCTCTCTCTCTCTACCTTTTCACGCCCGTTGCTCACTCACACGCTCCTCCTCTCTCTCTCCTCCTCGCCTTCTCTTCTCTCACTTCGCCGCCACTCTCACTCTCCTCTTTCTCTCTCTCCTCTGGAGACTGCAGTTTTACAGCTAGATTCTACTAGAAGCCACCAAAAGCAGCTGCGGCGGCGGCGCCGTGCTCCGGGAAGCGAGCCCGGTGGTGGCGGCGGCGGCAGTGCGGAGGACGGCACGTCACGGCATCATCGCTAGATCTGCGGCGCGGGCCTTCGGTTCCTTCTCGCGCGATCTTCGGAGGGGTGGTGATCTGCGCAGGGGGCGGCGCGCGGCTGATGCTGCGGTAGAGGTGGCGCTGATTGCTTGGGAAGTTGCGTCGATGCGGATGGCGGCGGGCGGGAGGTGCTGCTTCGGGAGGGGGGCCGCTCCGGCGGCGGTGCTCGTGGTGGTGGTGCTGATCGCCGCGGCGGCATTGCCCCGGTGGGCGCTCGCGGCCACCGTCGCCGCCGATGGTAAGTGCTGCGCGCTCGCGTGCTTAAGTCTGCTTGGATGCTTGCTCGTACGTGTTGCACTAGCTTTTGGTTGGTGGCCGTTGCTCGTTGCACTGTTTGCGGAGTGATGATTCGAGCTAACTACCGTTCGGGATGAACATGGGGTTTGTCGGTGAACGCGAGGTCAAGGAGGGGATCGATTTCGATGCAGTGCTGTACTGTGCACTAGAGATTGGGCGGGTGATGAGAAATGTGTGGGATTTATTAGGTTGGGTCGATCGATTCAATTTGATCGTGCGGATTGGCAGGGATATTCAATTTGATTGTGCGGATTGACAGGGGTTTCTTCCGGTACTTCTGGATTTGATGCTGCGGTTGAATTTTTTGTGTGCTTGCTTGTGGAAGCAATGACGTGGTTAATCGGGCTGCTATTTTCCGTGTGGAGGGATGTTTAACGATTGGCTATTTTCCGTGTGGAGGGATGTTTAACGATTGTTATGTGAACTGTGCTCTTTGGATTAATAATTTGATTGTGGTTATTGATGGATGATTTAGTTAGGCTAATTGTGGTAGAATGAGAAAAGACTAACTATAGTCTTATTACTCTCGCTTACAGGCATCTTTAATTAAAATGTCCATAAAAAGGGGTCTTAGTTGTAAAAAGTTGGCTGAAGGTGATATGATGACTAATTTCCACGCTCACCCTTGGTTTTTGGTGAAATGCTGGGTTCTGTTTTACTTGAATTGGCTCGCCCATTTGCACACTCTGCACTGTACTTACTATGTAGGTGCATTTCGTTAAGTACCTGAAAATGGTTTTGATTTGGTGTGAATCCATGTTAGGGATAATTATGTTTGTCACTAATGACTGTTTTTGCTTGATTTACGGGCAGTTGCTGCTATAAATGGACTGTATGTTGCACTTGGATCACCGGCTCTTCCTCAATGGACTGCGAATGGTGGTGACCCCTGCGGTGATGGTTGGCAGGGCGTTGTATGTATTGGCTCAAATATAGATTCAATGTACGTCAATTGTACATTTGCATTTCCTTTATCTGGTTGAGTGTTTATATTTTGTGCTTTTATCAACTCATTGTTTGTAGAATTTTCAATGCTGCAAATTTGGAAGGACAGTTAGGCAGCCTGGGGAACTTCACTTCAATAACCACTATGTAAGCGTATTATTGTTAATTTTATTCTCTTTGCTCATGATTGATCCTTGATCATCATGTCATCTAATTATAAATGCATAGTAATTAATAGATCAATAGGAAATTCAAAGTCTTTACTTATATATTGGCAGAAGTTATGTTGTTTTCGTATGTATCCTGGTCAGGTTTTGTGACTATTTGCTTTTCTTTCATTGTAGAAATCTTAGCAACAACAATATTGGTGGAACTATACCAGAAGATCTACCTGTTACACTGCAACATTTGTATGTGCTATTCTTCCTCTTCTGCAATTCTTTTAAATCTTGTGATTGAGTGATTTGTATGTGCCTTATGTTCCTTGCTGGTGCAGTTTTATGTCTGATAACCAGCTCACTGGAAGCATTCCGATGTCACTATCAAAGCTTCAGAGTTTAACAGACATGTATGACTATTGTCCTATTTCCGTTCCTAAGCAGAGAGGTTGCTGTACTGTTTTCCTCTGATCCTGTTTTCCTCTGATCTGTCTCACTCAAGATCTGTCTTTTTGTAGGTCTCTAAATGATAATCATCTCGACGGGAAACTGCCAGATGCTTTTGGTTCCCTTACTGGCCTTGTAAATTTGTAAGATACCTCATTTTCCTCTCCTTTTCATTTTGCTTATTCTTACTCTTCATGTGCACTTGCTCATGCACCTGAGAGTATATCATATCTTCATTTTCCTCAAGACCCGAGAGGGTTGGCGGGTAAGGGGTGAACTGTTAACTCGTTGATAACATCTAGCATTTGATCACAGTGATATTTCATCCAATAACTTCAGTGGTTCATTACCACCTTCTCTGGGAAGCCTGTCATCATTGACTACATTGTAAGTCTACAACTATTTTCTTATATAGGTTTTTCCCTATCTCTTTACTTATTTTCATGCCTTGTTATTTCACAGGCACATGCAAGACAACCAACTATCCGGGACCCTTGATGTCTTGCAGGATCTCCCCCTCAAAGATTTGTATTCCCACACTCTCTATTCTGTCATCATATTACTGATTAACTTATATTAGTGCACCATTATGTATGAATTGGACTATGAGCAATTGTTTTCTCAGTTATGTGTTGATTTATAAAATGGATCTGCTTAACAGACATTTTCATCCGGTCTACTTTAGAGATGTCATAGTATAAATTATGATTATCCTGCAGTTTGTCATTGTTTTGAAGTAACATGCAACAATATGTTAGCAGACACAAAGTTCACTTTGTCATTGTTTTGAAGTAACACGCAACAATATGTTAGCAGACACAAAGTTCTCCATTATTCGGCAGTCACATTGAATTTGATAAGGCACATGGCAGTCATACATTTGTTTGCAGAAGTATAATGTACCATATAGTCATGACAAAAACGGTACCTTTAGGTTTTGACAAAGCTGTACTAGTTAGAAAAAGGAACAGTTGATGTAAGTGATTTAGCTTTTATCTTATTATAGGCATCCACCAGGCAAACGGTAATCTAAGTCCAATTTGTTGTGTATGTCTAATCCAGATCATCCTTTTTCTTAGAATGTTGTTATGCATACAAATATGAAATATTAATGCTTGTTTCTGATAATATATTTACCTGAAACAGAAATATAGAGAATAATATGTTTTCTGGACCGGTTCCTCCAAAGTTGCTGAATGTGCCAAACTTCAAGTGAGAAGCCTTTTTCTTACATATTTCAAAATTTTATTGATGCAATTTACATAGTACTTGTATTCCTACATAAAATTCTCTCTACCATATACTTTTGCCATATGTAATTATATGTAAGGTAACATAATGAGTAATTCATTGTTTTTGCCTACAGAAAGGATGGGAACCCATTTAATACCAGCATAGCTCCTTCTGCATCACCCTCTTCAACACCTACAGGCTCTACACCAACACAAACGCCATCATCACCTTCATCTCCTTCAGGAACTCCTTCGCCATCTAGTTCGCCCTCTAACTCTTCTGGTGGATCTACTGCTCGAGACAGCAGCTCTCCATCATCTAGGAAACATAAGTCTTCAACCCTCAGGATTGTTGGATATGTTCTTCTAGCTATTGTCCTGTTTATAGTTACAGTGCTGCTGGTAATATTTTGCCTGTCCAAGTACCAAGAGAGAAAGTCAAGACGTGATTATACAACAAGTCAGGTGGGGAGGGTTCATCAGAGGGTTGAAGAGCCGAAAGTTAAGCAAGCTTCAGTGCAGTCAAGGAATGATGCCAAAAAAGGTCAACAATTAGTTTATATATTCTGTAATATATTTCTGATTATCTTTTATTTGTTTTATATCACGGCATATGATGTTCTATTAACAGGCTCAACAGAGGTTCCTGACCGGAGGCAGGTTCGCGAAATAAATTTGGCAGTACCAGGTATAGATGCTTGTAAATCTGATCTATCAGGTCTATTAGTGCTGTAATACTATTCACATTTTTAAGTTCAGATGTATAAAATAACTGTTCAATTGCTGGCAGCTGCTCTTGAGAAGCCTCCTGAAAAGAGAAAAGAACATGTAATTACCTTGCAGCGATCAGAAACAGAAATTTTTGCCTCTACACCTCCGCCGCCGCCTCCTCCACCACCACCACCTCCTCCTCCGACACCACCACCGCCACCGCCGCGGCCACCGCCACCACCACCACCTGTTGAAAAAGTGATTGTAAATCCCATTGTTAATCCAGAGAAAAGAGTTAGTACTCCACCTAGGACAGGTCCTTCGACATCTGCAACATCCTTTTCCGTTGCATCACTTCAGCAATATACAAATAGTTTTGAAGAGGGAAATTTGATAAGAGAGAGTAGGTTGGGAAAAGTATATCTGGCAGAACTTCCTGAAGGCAGGGTATGTTTACAAAATACTGCTTCATTTAAATGGAATTTTATGACTATTGAAATGCTATACTCATCTTCCTTTATCCTATGCAGTTCTTGGAAGTTATGAAGATTGATAACGCCAATGATAGAATACCGGTAGAAGAATTTCTAGAACTGGTCGCACGTGTATCAGATATTAGGCACCCCAACATCCTTGAGCTTGTTGGATACTGTGCAGAATATGGTCAGAGGTTACTTGTTTATAATCATTTCAGTAGAAAAACACTGCATGATGTACTACATGAAGGGGAGGAATTGGATGTTGCACTATCATGGAATGCTCGCCTCCAAGTTGCTCTTGGTGCAGCAAAGGCCTTAGAGTAAGTTACCAAGCTGTATCGCGGTTCAATATAATTACCATGAAGTTGTGCTTATTTAATTTAGTCTTTCATGGGGTAGCTTTTGTACTTACACTCTTCTTTCAGCTATCTGCATGACAGCTGTGAACCTCCAGTAGTGCACCAGAATTTTGAACCAGCCAATGTGCTCCTTGGTAATGGATTCTCAGTACGTGTCGCTGAATGTGGACTGGCAGAATTGATGCTGTCAGGTTCTGTTACACAGGTAACATCTAGTGTTGTACGCCAACCTTGTGGTTGTGATACTTCAGCTTTTCCATCGCCAGCAGTTCTGATACATTTCCTAAAATACCTGAAGTCCGATTATGTTTTTTTTATAATTTGATATTGTTTGCCTTCTAAGTAATGTTTATCTCTCAAGATGTCCTTGGAGATCAGATAATGTGCTCGTGAAGGATACCAACTCCATGAAGCATAATTATGCTTATATATGAGTAATGATCCAGTATTCAAGTACCTAAGCAGCTCTCAGGCCATGACAGCTATTAGGTCTAGTGCTACAACTTCCTTCCAAACTAGAGCAGCATTTCCCACATATTTACTATCATAGGAAAGACTATTGAAAGAAGGGCGGATTAAAATTTTACTTATCTTAAGCTTTTAGATTAATTATGTTGGGCCTTCCAGCTACCAGCCTACCATGCACATCCACCACGGCAGTAGAACTCGCCTCAGGCCTGAAATTATTGGTTGTTCCCTCGATTTATTCATAAGGTGTTGTCTCTTGGTTAGGATTATTTTCAGTTAAGATGCTTTTAGCTGATGTTTTTAGGAGATGGTTCATCTAAGGGCTTTAGCAAATATCGGTTAAGCAAGCAAAGAAACAAGCAAATTCATTCACATCTCTGGTCTGGTTGGCTCGTTGCATCTCCTAATGAAGCCATTGCTGCAAGGATGTCCTCTTCGTGGTTTTAACTTAGAATGGTGTTCTTTTATTCCAGTTGTCAGGTCGCATGAGGGCACTGCTGAACTACGAAGCTCCTGAAATCCATGAAGCTGGGACTTTTACCTACCGAAGCGATGTTTACAGTTTTGGCGTGGTAATGCTAGAACTTCTCACTGGCCGTAAACCATATGACAGGTCAGTGATTCACTGTAATCTGCATTTCTTAATTTTAGTTTCAAAATTGTGTTAGATCAATTGTCTCCAAAAAAAATTTGTCCTAACTTTCTAGTTTGCTTGCTTATTTTCCATTACAATATGCAGTTCTCGTCCTCGTGCTGAACAACATCTTGTTAGATGGGCTGATTCTCAACTTCATGACATTGAGTCCATATCAAAGATGGTTGATCCTTCTATTCAAGGAAAGTGTTCTGAGAAAGTACTGTCACGTTTTGCAGACATCATCAGCAGTTGTATTCGGGTAATCAAATACTTCTATTCACTTCTGAGCTAAAACTGTAGTTTATAGTTTCTAAGCATAATACAAGATAGTACATGTGTCGCTTCCTTAAGCATATCTATCAGGATTTTATGCCAAAATTTTCGATAGAGAGCTATTTAATTAGGCTAAAAGCATAGTGTATCTAAATTTCCTATTAGCCCATTGCATAATTTTGCTTCATTATTGAGGTCAAATGCATCTGCAATTTTATATCCAAGTTATTATATCACAAATTAATTTGTGTAGTCATTTTGATACTAAAATCACATTCAGGTAATATACTTGTTTATCTGTTCACTATGATATGCTCTGCTTCTGTTGGTTTTCTTTTCTGAGAACAGCAATATGAGATGGATTTAAAAATCATGTGATTGATGAATATCTGAAATTTCTTATGCAGCCGGAACCAGAATTCAGACCATCAATGTCAGAGATTGTCCAAGACCTAGCTAGGATTATAAGTGTTACCGGTGAGGAATCAGAGTAATGAAGAGATCAAGATGGGGCCGTACGTCTAGGAAGCCAGCTCGCGCAGCTATCTAAGATATTCAGAGGAAACATAAGCAAGTCTGTGGAGCATCCTTTCAGTATTTATGATGGACACCATTGTCCTTTAGTGTACATGTTGATTCTGGAGCCGCATTTACCTGTTGAAAGGTGGTAGTGGTACAGCCAGGGGAGCATGGGCCTTCTCATTGTGGGCCAAGTAGATTCCTGTACTTTAGACGCTATCAAATTGCATGTATATCTTATAACCCATTCTAATTTTGATTATTTTTATTACATTAAAATTAGCGATGTTCATATGGTGTTTCATAGCATATCTGATTTCTGTATTTCTCCGGAAGCTCGTTCAGAAATCATTTACTTTGTTTGATTAACTTCATATGGTTTTTGTGATTTTAGAAAGTATAGTGGCGTAGAGGTGTTCAGAGGCGGATGAACTCTCTCGACATTCATATGCTTTCTTCCGTGAAATTGGACATGCACATTCTCCTCCGGCAAGCAAAAGGACCTCATTTAGGTATGCATTATGTGCTCGGTTTACTCCTGTTGTCTTTCCTTTATACGATATATTGTATAGTATTTGAATGGATTATGGGTTTATGTCTTTGGTTACCCTTAAGTGGTGAGTAGTCATGACTAGTAATAGGGACAAACTGGTGGAAATATATTGCTTAAAAGATAATAGATGGCAACCAGTGGCTGATTACTAACCTGTCTGATCTGTGACAACAGTTTGTGGTAAAATTAAGTTTGCTTTTGTAATGTTAGATTAGCAGTCTATGCGGAATAATTTGGTTATACAAGAGTAGTACTACTGTATGCTGTTTTGCTCTTCTTTCAAAGCTAGTACTGATAGCTTCAACCATCTACTCTCACTTGCTTTTGTATGTGCTTGAGTTAAAAAAAACGTATTGTAGCCTTTTGGGACAAAGAAAAGTTTACTGTGTCAACGCTGGAAGCATAGATCACACCCGTTATATAGGAAAACCTTTTTGGTAATTAAACAAGTTTATTTGCCTTTTTTTTATAGAGCATAACATTATCATCTGTTTTGATTGGAGTAATGTGTTCCTATACATTGTTGCTTTCGCCCACTTTTCTGGGAGGCCTACTGTTTTGAAGGAAAAAAATCTGGATAAGTAGATGCACTCATCAATCATTAAAACCTCTACTTATTTAGAACCATAGGAACTGCAATTTGCAGAACTCCCCAATTAAGACAGTGACACCTACACAGGTGTCCGGCCACAAGAAGGTTAGTTGCCTTGCACAGACACATAGAGTTGGGTAACCTGCACCTGGTTTCAGAAAGCAGTTTTGCCGTGCCATATTGCCATGTGGGTGGTGGCAAGTTGCACAGTACCGATATTATGAGGCTGGCAAGAGTTCCCGTAGCAGGGGGCTCTCTTCTGCCAAGTGCCTTAGCCCCTCTTGCTTTCTCCCCCACAAATGTCACTCGGAGAAATGAGTGTCTCTATTTTGCCATTTGCCCAATGCCTCATTTCCGTAGTGGTCCATATGTGCAAGGATGGCTTAACGTTGGGGTTTCCTGGTTATAGAGAGCTGGTCTACATCAATGGATCAACCGCATTGTTGTGTGGTTGCCGTTGATATGATCCATGGTACATTGAACTTCTATTTCATCGATGGTATTTTTTTTCTTTTATAGTTAGTACCAAATATCAGTGAGATCAACTGCATTGCTGATTGACGAAATGCAGCAGACTAGATATACAGGTTTCACGAATGGTTCTGGGTCCCCGGTTTTTCTCAACTGGAACAGAAGTAGAATTGTAGTGGTTCATATTAGCTCTCATCTCACTGTCACACTAATGCATATCTTTGCCAATTGCAGTTGGTTGCTGAATAGTGGGATCTTTACTGATCCTGCAGAATCATGGCGGGCAGATCATGCGTGACTTCGCAGGAACCAACTCCAAGTTATGACGGGTTGAACCAAACTTGTACTCTCTTGGTCTGAATTTCCGTTCATGATCGTATGTGAGTGAGCTTCAATCTTCCCTGATCCACAGACGCATGCAGTTTTTTTTCATCGCACGCGTGACTGCACCGTGCATGAATCTCTCGTCGAACTACTTGTCATTGTTGGCTTGTTGATGGAGGAAGGTGACCCGATGCATCGAACCGGAGGAAGGATGGATGGATGCAATGGATTCATATCTCCCGTTTTCGTGGCTGGTCTCGGCTTTCCGGGTCGTGTGGGCCCGCCCTATCAGAACAGCCGGGCTCGGCATTTTCTACTGCGGTTTTGACCGGTGAGACGTCTTCGTTTTGACTGGCGGCACGTTACGGTTAATTGTGGGGAGAAATACGTTCGGTGGCATGTATTCATCGCAATTCGCGAAGGAGGAGAAGAAAAAAAGCATGTAAATTCGTAGAATTTTACAACAAAATGTGCGGTTATTGGAGCGAACAATGGAAGGTTCAAGGGCATTCGGAGGAGCATGATGCCTACCGGAAAATCTTGAGAAAATTCACACCCACAGATCCAGTGAGAGCGGATGTTTCCTTCTGGTGTTCCTTCTAGAGAAAAATCCACGTGCACCAATCGAAGCCTTAAAGAAACCACAGTGTGTGTCCAACATGTTAACCATACGCCTATTTGATGTGTTTATGATCGGCCGGAAGACGGGGTTTTCTGAAGCGATCAATACCAAAAGTATCCATCAATTCATGTATATATAGTTGTTGATGAAATCATTATCAGGCCTATGCCACCACGATTAAACTGCCAAGAATGGAGATGCTAAGCACGGCTGTCCCATCCAGCTTACGGAAGTGAACCTTTTTGGGTCGGGTCCAAGTGCTAGCCAAGATGTTTTAAAAAAAAAACATTTATAAGCTGTAGTCAATTCTAAATTCTAAATTGTTAGACCTTACCTTTAGAATTGTTTTTTTTTCTTCATTTAGCTTTGGCGCTCGGACCGCTGGCTGTGTTATGCAGTCTGGGTTCTCAACTTCTTTCCCTCGTATTCCGCACGCACGTTTTTCAAATTACTAAACGGTGCGTTTTTTAAAAAAGTTTATATGCAAAAGTTGCTTAAAAGATCATATTAATCTATTTTTGAAAAAAATTAGTTAATACTTAATTAATCACACGCTAATAGATCACTCCGTTTTCCGTGCGCAGTAGATTTGTTCTCATCTCCTCCTAAGGAACTTAGCGTTAAGTATAAGAGTAAACAATCGTAACCTAAAATTATTATTGTTAGAGCATCATCAACAGATATCCTACTCCATTCCCAAACCTGAGTTTTTGGGATTTTAGTGAAAAAAACTGCTCCAATAGATCCCCCATTCCGTTGATGAGCTTTTGGAGTTCCCATCCCCGTAACACTCGCTTTGTTCTATGCGGGAGAGCGATTCCACTCCCAATCTCACATTCCTTTCGTTGATTATCATTTCCACGGCAGGCGCAAAATGTTGTTGCCTAGTTCTTGGCGACCTCGCCGCCAGCGGCATCTGGTGTGTCCCACCGATGGCTGCATCTTCCCCACATATAGAGGGAATCAATCGGCGCATCTGTAAGAATCCTCACCTTCACTATCAATTCCACCATCGGCTCAGCGGCGATGACGGCCCCTTCGATGGTGCAATTTGCCGGGCTTCCGTCGCCGATCCCCCAAGCTCCATCGCCGCCGCCACCCCAATACAGAGCGAATCGTCCGGCCGCCCCTTCGCTCCCCACGTGCGAAGCCTGGCCCTTGTGTAGGGTTGGCGCCTTCGGTGTCACGGTCACCTACCGTCGACCAGCGAACTACAAACGACAGAGGTCGAAGAAGGGCAGCAGATTGGTTTGGATGCTTCTGTCGAGCATGATTCGACCGATGTCGATCTAGGGCGTTATTGTTCTGTTGGTGAAGATGAGGTTTCTGTTCGTCAAAGCAATTTTGGTGTCCCATCACCGATTTTGTTAGCACGGAAGGTATTGATCCTTAATCCTCCATGCTTGTTCATGATATGTATGAATTTGTGTGCTATGTCTGTCAGGCGAGAATGAGCTTGATGGTTGCTGGTGTTCCTAGCTGTGGCTTTTGTAATTAGCTGAACTTTTTTTTGTTAGTACCATGAGAATCTAATTTCCTATTTGGTTTTGGCTTTGTTTCAAAACCGAGTAATGAATTTGCTTGTGATATGAAACTTAAACAATGTATATTTTCCATAAGTAAATTTTCGGTGTTATGAAATTTCCAGCGATGACTCTATGATGGAATGATGTAGCTAACGAAACTAAGTTGGGACTTTTTTATGGTGTAGCTAGCAAGTAGTAAACTAGCAGTGACATTACACTAGATGAACTACAAAGATACGTGCTTAGAGCAAAGCGAAGGAAATAATTTTGTCTTCTACTCATCAATAAAAACAGCTATACCATTTCATGTGGTCTATGTTTTCCTTGTTACCTCAAGATTTTGATAGAACATTTTGGCCTGACAAGCAAAACATTTAGTTTGTCATTTCTGTTTTAATTTGCCTTTCTATTCAGACTACAGAAGTTAATCTGATGCTATATTTTTCTTAAATATGCAGGTAGCATTTAGGGATTGCAATAATTTAGAGTTTCAAATTTAGTTGATTTCTGTCCAGCAAACATAAAAATACAGGTTGTTGAGATGTAATCTGGTACTGATTACCGCATGAGATGTAACTCTTAAGGTTTGTGCTGCCATTGATCTTGCTGCTGCTGTGAAGTTGCTGGGAAACAGTTGGAGCTACTATTGATTACTTCAATTTCCTGAGTTGCCTGATGCAACTGATCATGCTGTTGTACTGTTGCTTTGTGCTACCATTTTTTCTTCTTGGTTGTGACTGTACTATGTTAAAAAGTGTTGTTGATTTATGCTGAAAACTACTCCTAGTTAAGGTTGTTTGCTAATGAAAAATGTTGCTGCCACCGGAATAATGCTGATGATGGCGGCTGAAAACAACTGCTGGTTCCTGCTGCTTGGTGATGAAAAATACTGCAAACCTTCTGCTTCAGCTTCAGGATTATGTTTTGTATCGGCTCTAAAAGAACTATTGTATGTACGATATAGTAATGGAAGGCCTTTGTTAAGCTATGATGATTAAAAACAAATAGAATAAACAAAGTTTAAAGCGCGTGGGGGAGATCGATGTCAGGTGCGAGGAGCGCGTGGGGGAGATCAGCGTGGAGGGAGATCGATGTCGGGGGAGGGGGATTTCTGTTGGTGGTTTAATAGAAGATCCACTTTTTAATTTTTAGGAAATCAGTTTTAGGCTTTCTCTTTCTCTTGAAGGGATAAGTATTTTCACATACTATATTCAGTTTAGAAACCTAAAAACAGATTTTGGGTTGGATTATTACTAATCTGTTACTGACGCTCTTACTTGGGTAATATTTTTTCGGCCTGGTAGCATAGTGGTACATCATTTGTGCCACTGGTGACCCCGCCCCCACCTCTCCCAAGTAATATATCCAGGCTAAGTATGTGCAGTAAGTAGGATTATTTATCCCTAATAAAAAACAGAACAAGTCTGTACCGTGACCATAACACGTACACCATCTATCTTTTTTTCTCTCTTTTCCTTGTAGAATACTGCATTATATTAATAACTAATAATCATATATGTATTGTTTACATCAGGTTGCTATCGTTTTGAATTTATAAAATATTAAACAAGATAGATAATTGGTTGCTCATTTTGCGAAGATGATATTATCACCACTTACACTCCTTTCTCCTCAATATTCATAGCGTTAAATTAAAATGAATAAATATATGTTGTATAGCTACACGCATGTATGAAGTATTTTTTACGTTGATACGATACATTACCTATAAGAAACCTATTTTGCACGTATAGCTTTTTTTCCTAATAATTATGGTCATTTGTCAGTTAGTCTCCCTTATATTTAAATTTTGGGTTCGCCACTGATCTGTGACACTTTATTCGAGGAATAGATATGATAGAGAGGATGACTAGAAAGGATGAGTAATGATGAATAGGGTGGAAAGGGGTAAGAGAGCCAACGTGAGACGGTGTGTGCAAGGTCAGATCCCTGGGCTCATTGAGTCACCGACAAATCATAATGGCTTATATTTCTAGTGTTCAACGATGTTTATAATCGTTCATACATGTATTTGTCAGGGCTTTAATCAGGAAATTTCTATGTCTGTCAGTGGGTTGTGCAAAGGGAATGAAGGCTACGTTCTCAATCTCACCTTACTCGTTTTAGAAAACGGTACATTTTCCAAACTACTAACTAACTGTGTGTTTTTCTAAAAATATTTATATAAAAAAGTTATTTTAAAAAATCATACTAATTATTTTTTAAGTTTTTTAAACCAATACTTAATTAATCACGCGTTAATCCATCACCCAATTTTGCGTGCGGATGGGAGGGTTCCTAACCCCTCCAAAATAACATAGCCAGTGGCTGTGTTCACCGGTTCTTCGCCGGTTCGAGTTGGGAACCCTTACCTTTACCCTATTGCACGTAAAATAAAGCAATGGTTTAGCGCATAACTAATTAAGTATATTATCTAAAAAAGCTTAAAAAATTAATATAATATTTTAAAGCAACTTTTCTATAGAAAATTTTTGTAAAAGACACAACATTTATAGTTTGAGAAGCGTGCGCGCAGAAAATGAAAAGGTAAAGTTGGGAAAGTAAGCTAAATAACACAGTCCCATGACTCGACATTATATATGTGTTTCCTCTACACTTAAAAGTTACTCCTTCCGATTCATATCACATGTCGCTTTGACCTTTTCTCTAATCAAATTTTAAAAAGTTTGACTATGTCTATAAAAATATTAGCAACGTCTAAAACACCAAATTAATTTCATTGCTAACATTGAATATATTTTGATAATATATATGCTTTATGTTAAAAATAATATTATTTTTTATGATTTATCAAACTGTCGATGTTGTAGATCACGACTACGGTATTTGTATGCTATCGGGATCATTGGTACCAGGGTATACGCGAGATTCAGGTAAAAGAGATAGGAGACATGGATTTTTATACAGGTTCAGGCCCCCTCAACTGACAGGTAATAGCCCTACTCCTGTTGACCGAAACTGGTGTTACTCTTATAATCAAAATCACTCGAGTACAATATTTGGGATAACCTATCTAGTTATCGTTGACACAGCGGCATGGACCACCACTCGTAGTCAACGACAGGGTAGTCTTCATTCTCGAATACGAACTCGGCGAGATCAAAGATAGTGCTAGATCCCTCTTGTTGGTCTCCGCGGGCACCAGATTGGGTATGTCTAGTCTTATCTCTGATGTCGATGTCCGGCGGCGTATATTAGTGTCTATTCTGACTGTTGTGTTCCTCGCTGACTAGGCTCTCCCTCTCCTCCTAGGGGTCTTGTATTTATACCCACAGATATCCCCTTGTCCAAGTAGAACTAGGGAGAGAAATATGGATACGATCTGAGTAGACCTTATAGTTTCTGTGTAGAACTATGATTCTCTTTCCTTATCCGGAATACCTTCCGTATATGAGACATGATTCCATATAAGACTTGATATATGGTGGGCCCCACCGAGCTTAACCCAAGAATATTAGGTATGTCTTATCCATAACATTGACACAAACTTTAAAGAAAATGGTAAAAAAATCAAATTAACTTATAAATGAAACAGTTGGAGTAAAAAAAAATAGGGATAATTTCGTTCTTGCCCCTACTTTGATGTTCAATTTTACACGTGTTTTTAGGTTTTCGTTTTTACCCCTACTTTTTTAAACGAATCAACCGTTTGCCCCTGTTCCATTAATTTTTGCTAATAGTGTTAAATATGGGGTAAAAAGGAAGAGTATACCCTTGGATATTTTCTGATACTTTTGTACACCACTTGCACATTTACCCTATTTTGAGATAAACCATTTTGACATGAACTTTGAACATGTTGTAAACTGATTCTTCCTACATTTCAAATTTAACCCAAATTTTAGCAAACTTTCATAAAATTTTGACAAATTAATTTATTGCTATAGTATGGCATCAATAGATTTGTATTTAAGGGTATACTTATCCTTTTTACCCCACATTTAACACTATTAGCAAGAATTAACGGAACAGTGGCAAACAACTGATTTGTTTTGAAAAACTAGGGGAAAAACGAAAACCCTAAAAGCAGGAGCAAAATCAATATTGGACATCAAAGTTAGGGAAAGAATGAAATTGCCCTAAAAAATAATACTACGCACTATTTTTTTGTCGGGATGACAAAAGGAGGTCGTCCGAACGTTGTTAAGACAGAGGAGAAAAAGTTACAAAAAAGTTTTTCATCGACAAATGGTTATCGTGGAAGGATGTGCACCAAACCTCACGCCCCGAAACCACACGCCAACCGCATAAAACACAAGCAACAGAGAGGGGAGCCGAGTGCCGAACCGGTCTCCGCTGGGTCTACAACAACATAGAACATATACTTAAAAAACGACACCTTCATGAAGGTTGTGACGCTAGAGGATACCGTCGTCGCTCGTCTAAAGGAACTGGACATGGTTTTCACACTCATAGATCCTTGCTGAGAGGGAAGGGGCACCTCGATAGGCTCCCAGGATGGTTACCACGCTCGACGGTGTAGCTGCTACCGCTACAGTGAAACACCGAGCTAGTCTTGTGCCTAAGACCCTCCACACCCCTATCGCCGTGGTTCATCGCCCACCAACTACGTACTAATTCATTTTAGAAGAAGTGATCGTAGCTCCAGCGTGATGACAGAAACGACATTCGCCGAAATAATCCACGCTGAACGGTGGTGGGAGCACGTGCAGATGCATCGATCGCGGCCTCACACTTCCAAGAAAAATACCCACCACCACCACGACCACCACCTTCCTGAACGGGACATGCTCAGTACTATTTCCGTTCCAAAATAAATTCATTTTTTCTCTATCCAACGTTTGATCGTCCGTTTTATTTATAATATTTATATAACTTTTAAAATAACATAGTCACACATAAAGTAATATTTGTGTTTTATCACCTAATAACAATAAAAATATTAATCACAAAATTTTTTAAATAAGATAGAGAGCTAAATGTTATATTCAAATACTGGAAAATAAACTTTTAATGGGACCGAGGAAGTACTTCGTACGCACGGCAGGGGCAGGTAGCCTACTCCGACTAGTAATTGCCTTAGCCGGATAGGGTGGGGACTCCGGTCCGATCGATCAGTCGTCAGCAGTCTCACGCGAGGCACCTCGCCTGCAGGACGCGTGGAACGTGGCGACAGCGAAGCCTCTCCATCCGGCCACCACCTGCCCAACTCCATCGATCCATCTGCTCCGTCTCTCCGTCGGATGAACGACTCAGATCGATCTATCGCCTATTCGCGTTCCCGATCCCGATCGTATCGACCGACTCACACGCGCGCGCGCATATACATACACACACACACATATATATATATATATATATATATATATATATATATATATATATATATATATATATATATATATATATATATATATATATATATATATATATATATATATATATATCATGAGTAAAGGCTAAAATACCCCAATCACCCGTATTATCAGATTGATGGTATTATGATATATCTTATCAATTTAAGATTCCTTATATTTTAAAACCGTGGGAGTACGATACGATGGATGGACAGATCGGGGTTGATTTGCGTGACGTTGCCACCAGCTGCTGCTGCTGCTGTTCGGCACGGTGTACATGCGTGTTGTGCAGTTGCGGCCGTCCACGGTTTTTGTTGGATGAGATAAGCTGCACGTACGCAGCAACAGCAGCTACCGTGGATGCGATCGGAGCCAGGGCTAAAAACGACTAACCAAAATGGGACTTTCTTTTTACTACTATTACGAAATTAACAAAAACAGGCATCAACAATAATGTCTGCTGACAATCATCCATCCAACAAGTTACTGATCTTACATTCCTACTCACTCGATCTCGTCGTTGATATATAACGGTAGGGTACGTAGGACCGCAGTTTCTTGTAGCTAGCACATATTTTGGAATGCATTATATCAGCAGTTAATTATTGACTAATTAATGTTCTACTAATTAACCATATTTAGGACGGCTTTAGATTAGGGGCAGAGTCAGGCCTCGGACAGCTTGGGTTGAGTCCCAGCTTGACTCCAAAACTTAATGTAAATCTTTTACTAAATTACATATAGATTTTGAAAATATATAATTTCTGACTAAAAATGTCAAATTCAGTTCTAATAAGTTTCTAACTTTTTTTCTCTGCCGCTGTTGTACATGACTAGATCCAATATTTTTTGGAGCTAGCAAAAATCAGAGGATTAGGATCTACACAATTAATTACATTAACAACATTTTAGTTAATCGTTCTATTCCTACTCTAGAGAAATTTTTTAGACCGGTGATCTGCTATCTGAGCTTAACATGACCTTAGTATTACCTCACTTAGTCCCGTTATAATTTGATGAAGATACACATTTTATCTTGGTTTTTGTTACCATGTTTTTCAAATCGCTAGACGGCATATTTCGTATGAAAACTTTGTATGTTAAAGGTGTTTTATAATAATATATAAATTTATTTTTTTTAAATTTATAATAACTAAAACTAATAAATTATAGACTAATAACTTTCTTGTTTTCTATATTTTAAAATCATCTACCCCTCCATCACATAATATAGCAATCTAAAAAAGTATGCAAGACTTCCTGATATTTCTTTTCATCTGTTTTTTTTGCCTTTGTTCGGTTTTTTTCATCCGCTTTTTTTCGTCGCGGTATTTCTTTTCTATCCTTTTTCCTTTTTAAGCCGTTTTTTATGGTTTTTCCATCCACTTTTTTCTTCGCGGTTTTTTCTTCGCACGTTTTTTTGCTGGTTTTTTCTTCGCACGTTTTTTTCACCGGTCTTTCCATCTTTTTTATCCGCTTCCATTTCCCTTTTTTGGGTTTTTTTCCCTCCGCTTTTTTGTCACGGTTTTTTCTTTGCACGTTTTTCCTCGCTGTTTTTTACATCGCGTTTTTTTCGCAAGCAAAAGACTTATATCTATATCTATGTACATACCTAATAATTAAAAAATATGTAAAACTTGCAGAATTTTTTTGGTCCATCTTTTTTTCGCTGTTTTTTCACACTTTCGTTTTTTCTCCGTCCATTTATTCACTGGTTTTTTTCGATCACACGCTTAGGTTGTTTTATCTGGTTTTGTCTGTCGCCTTTTTTAAATCCCATCCAATCTGTTGCATGCGCGCGGAGCACGCCTCCCGCCGCCGCCGGGCCAAACCCTAGCACTCTGCCACGTCAATATGTCTCCCCATGTGTTTTCTTCTCCAATTGATTGCAAAAATTGATTCCCCACTACTCCCTCAACATTTTCCTCACGAGTTCCCCGTTCAATTCGGCTTTAATTCACTAAATTAATCTTAATCACTGATTATGGCTGGCTGGCGAGCTTCCCCGGTCATTTTTATCCCAAGTTTTACCAATCCGTTCCGATTTTGGGAAAAACAGAAAAGGGAGTTCGAGGGATCAAAAACCCTCAACTAATTTTGGAAAATTGAGAAAGATGAGCCGGATTTGATGGGAGGATCGGCTTGTGCATACGAGCACGGGACTATATTCCATAGGTTGAAGATGGCAGTCGGCTGTGTGAGCTGGTCCTGTGGCTCCACTTGTAGGCTAGATCGAAGAGAGGCAGGCCAAGCGAAGAGGTAGCGGACTGAGCTAGGCTCAAAAGGAAGGATATAATGGGCTTTCAGCCTGATAACTGTTTAGCTTAATAAGAAAGAGTTTTTATTAACTTTTCAATTACAATGTATAGTCGATTCTAATGTTTCAATTTATTGCTTAGATCCTAATAACTATTGTATTAAAAAACGATCTTTACCCGTTACAACGCACATGCATTTGTTCTAGCAGAGTTGTTCTAGATAGTGAATGAATAATAAGTGAATGAAGCGAGTAGGACCTCTGCATGCATGGTCCTGTGTAGTCCTAAAAGCGGCATAGAGTGATAGTGAGAACGGTCCAAGAATTTTATAATTGATAATTTCATTACCTCGTGTACAATTGGAAAATCTTTCGTATCAAACAGGAGGGACGGAGACATGGAAGGCAGCAGGGCTTAGCCTCCTTCATGGCTTCAAAATTTACACTAAACTAGAAAAAATACCCTTGCATTACAGGGGAGTTAGAGATTAATGGAGAATGAGTTTGTTCTTTCACCGATATCTAATGTGTATCAGTACTTAATACCTAATACTTAATACCTAGTAGAAGTCGGTCCATTTAAAACCGGTACTTATGTACTTTTTCCCCATCTTCACGGGGTAAAAAAATATAGAATTGGCATCTTTCGTAACTATATCGTAACTATAGGTGCCGGTTAAAAAAACCAAAACTAACACTGTAGATATAGGCTTTCTAAAGAATCGATACCAATTAATTTAAAAACTGACACACATAATATATTACAGTTACCGACACGTCTAAATCATGGCACATAGAAATTATACTATATATTATAATTATGGAAGCCGATGGCATATCCGAATCATGAAAAGTAATGTTATTATTTTATTCTGAGAGTATCATTTTTGATTTATAAATCGCATTTGTGGTCAAATAATGGAAAAAAAACAAAGATAAAAGTAATGGAAGCAGGGTGGACAGGGAGGGGAAAGATGAAAGCAGCAGCAGCAGTCTCTCGTTTCTTCCACTCAAGCTGTGTTTGGAAAATGGGTTTGGAATATGATTTCCCACCCCTCCAAGGGTAAGCTCCAATCTTAGCCATCCATTCTTCTCACCCCATTTCATCCTATCCCTCCCATTCATTTCCATTTCCCGATCCCACCTCTCCTAACCCATTTTCCAAACACACCCTCCGTCTCTCTCCTCCACGTGACATTTCCTTCTTATCCTTTCCCATTACTTTACTCTATCTCTCTCTTCACCTCTCTCTCACTCACGCAAGCTAGAAGAAAGGTAGATTGGACAGGGAGAGTTAAAACAACTCCGTTTCTCTTCCTTCTCAGCCGAGCGGTCGAACTTATCCCTCCACGCACCCACGGCCACTGCCCCATCGCTCACCTCCTCATCACTCAGCGTACCCATCTCTCTCCTCAGCGCTGACGCTTCTCCTCCTCCTCGTGCCCTCCCCTCCCCTTCCCTCATCGGCGCGACATCCCTCTCCCCTTCTTCCTCCTGTCTCGCTGGCACGGTGCGGCGACGGTGAGGGCACAATGCGGTGCGGCGATTGGCGAGGCCATGCGGGTCACGGAGCGCGTGCACGGGTGGATCCGGGTCGGGGTCGAAGAGACGGGTCGTGTGGGCGTGGCGATGAAGAGCTCGGAGGCGCTCGTCATGGTGGGTGAGGGAGGGTGTGGCGCGTGTGTCTCCTGCTCCTGCCTCCTACTTGACGCGGAGACCAATCGGACGGGCACAGTGACAGCGAGGGCACAGCCTCGGAAGCCCTTTCCTCGGCGTGGTGCGGTGACGGTGGTGGTACAACGTGGAGGTGGCAGCGACGGCCATCCCTCTCCCTCTCCTCATCGGCCTCGACGGCGGGGGTATAGCCAAAGATGGTGATGACGGCCATCCCTCCCACTCTTCCTCTCCTCCTTGGCCTCTTCGTTTCTGCTATCGGATCAGGGAGACGGTGGCGGTGAGGACTAGGTCTCGAGGGAGATGATGGCGGATCTTGGATGACGACGATGACGGTGGCGTGGTTGGTGAGTTCTTCTCGATCCGCTGTTGCCTGCGTGTTCTTCGATCCGCTAATTTGTTTGATTCGTTGATTTGTTGCCTCGTGATGTGATATTCACTGCTACAGAAACACACAAAGGTGTTAGCACTATAGATACCGGAATAGCTAAAACCGACACCTATAGTGCTTTTGGACGTAAATACATGCCCGCGGGGACGTCAATGGCAAAAAAGGTCACCTTTATGTACAAACAGGTGCCGGTTTTTATGGAACGAATACCTTTTATTTCTATCTCATCAAAGTTATTGATTACGGAACGCAAATTAGAACCGATACCTATATAACTCTCAGTCATAGGTGCCGATTCCAGTTAACAAACTGATAATTTTATGCAAATTGAGCCAATCTTATCCAATCAATCCAAGCGAATCTTTTTTTTTCTCTATCCGCACATCTCCTCCTTTTTTTCGCCCTCCCCTCATTTTTCTCCGCCCGTACTCCTCTTTCTTTTTTCCTTCCCTTTTTCTTCACCTCCTCTCTCGCCACCTCCATCCTCTCTCGCCACCTCTCCCGTCTCCTTGAATCATAAGCGGTGGCAGCGGCTGCTCCCCTCCCCGGCTGCCCCCTCCCCTCCTTGACGTGGAGCCGATGGCGGCTGCTGCTCCCCCTTCCTAGCATGGCGGCTACGGCGGCAGTTGCTTCCCTCCCTGGCATAGTGGCAGCAGCTGCCCCCCTCCTCCCGGGCTGCCCCCTCACCTCCCCGATATGGAGCCGACGGTGGCTGCTACTCCTCCTTCCCAGCATGATGGTGGTGATGGTTGCTTCCCTCCTCGGTGTAGTACCAGTTGCTATATTTTGCGATAAGGGAGTAGTAGGAACGAACTCCACCTTAGCATGCGTGTTGCGTACATGAACCGCAGAGAAACGAACCACGTCAGCTGGTCTCCAGTCCTCCAAAAACTAAACCCTATGATCACGCGACACGCCATGACATGATCTAGGCCCAGACGTTAACGTTACAAGCTCGTCGACGTCGTCTCTGCAGATGTGTCTAATTAAACAAACACACAAAACGCCGTAGCGTATTAACGCCTCTGATCGATCGCCTAAACGGTGATTAAATTAGCTCAGGATTGTAGTCCACAAGCTCGATCTCATGGCCATGACCCTACCATGGGAATCTTTTAACAGGCGACGATCGGAGCCACGAGCTCCCTGCCTAACTCTCCCTAAATCATTTTCTAATTAATCGCATGGTCTCAATCGGCCATCGCATGCTGTCACCTCTCCTACCCTCACAAATATAAAAATGCCAACAAAAGGTTGATCAGATCTTTTTTTTTTCTTTTTGGCATCTCATGCCATGACCATGAATGACGTAACTACAGAGAAGATTTTTACACGCCAGATCATTTAATTTTACCGATGATTCTTACTGCAGCATGTGCAAAAATTCATATACTCCATTAGTCCGTTTTTAAATACATGACACCGTTAACTTTTAAACCCATATTTGATCATTCATCTTATTTAAAACTTTTATGTAAATGTATAAAATATAAGTTATGCTTAAAGTACTTTGAGTAATAAAATAACTCACAATAATTACGTAATTTTTTAATAAAGCAAATGATCAAACGTGTGATAAAAAATCAACAGCATCATCTATTAAAAAAAATAGAGGTAGTACTGTATATATGAACCATGCATATTTATTTAGGACTAGTTTGCGCCCTACCAGTTCTTTGTTAGTAGCAATTTTTAATAGTGTTTCTAGATAATTGGATATGGTTGTTTAATAGTGCAAATTTGTCCTACCAAATTTGATTAGTGCCAAAAGTTGCTTAAAATTTGACACTATCAATATTGTGTTTTGGTATGGTTCTAAACCAAGCTGCCTCTAATTTGTTGTGTAACTGTTCTATTGAGATTGACAGATTATTGTTCAAATTATTATATATTGTGTAGGAAAGATTGATCTTGACAAAAGAAGGATGGTCAGATCAATCAGGTGTATCATCCTTGAAAAAAATGTATCTATAAATCAGGTGCATCATATGCTGGTATGCATGTGGACCTGCATCACCAGAAAAGGAAATGCATCATTATCCAAACTAATCACCTAGTCCATTTGTACAGAGCATGATGAAAAGAGAACCTAAGCTAATAGACAGATTGATCAAGTAGATCGATTTGATACTGGATAACATTTTCATAAGCAATAATTCAGTGGACATTCCATCACTCATGGCCCCATATGCACAAGAGATAGAGTGAACATAAAAACAACATTATTCATACTAATTATGTCTATCTCTCTGTCTCCCAATCCAAAAGCTCAAATTGGAGATTAATTAGAAAAATTCCAAACCGAAAGAAACCAAGCAACTAGCTAAGGTAGTAGCTTTGCCTTCAGGAGAGGTGAAAGAATACTTCTTTGTTGACAAAAAAAAGGTAGGAAAAAAAATCTGGCCTCTCTCATCGAGTGCGACGAGGTTTTGTGGACAGGGATCGCTCTACGACTCCCCAACCAACGGCTCAGGTTTGTCCTTAATTTTATTAAGCACACAAGCTAATTAATTAAGCTTTTTTTTACCTGTCATTAACGGTGGCTGCTAGCTCGTCAGAAGAACAGATAATATATTTCAGGCATCGCTCCAAGATGGTGTAGGATAATACTCCTAGTGTCATGTGAAAAGTACACCTGAATGATGGTTTATTCACAAGTGGTAATTGTTTTTTTGTTAATTGGAAAGGTTGGCGACGAGATGGATCGGAATGGAAGGGGATTGGATGGATATGTTAGAGAAATTTGTCATGTGTGTGTCATGTTGTTAGATAAACACAAGGTTCAGTTTGATCTAGAAAACGATCAGATCATGTTGCCCTTACCGAGTGTATATTTTAGGTGTTGAAATTACGTCAGTTAGATGAGGGATTAACTCTTGCGCCGACTGTACGTTGATCAGCTTCCGTACCACAAGTGTTCTGCGTATAATAAAAGATACATAAATTTAGAACAATTTGTAGGACATCATATTGATTGTGCTAATTGCAGCAGCTTTACTTGTTAAGACAATGGGTCAAAATTCGATCCCTACATTCTAAATGGATTACACGGCCAAAAGTTTATACAAGAGTACTTAAGACTCAACCCCTTATACGAAGAACATATCTCAAACAAAAGTTTAACCAACTAAAAAGAACCCGAAGTTTAAGCTTATAATCTCCTTGTGATGTTCCTCTTGAAGAAACACTTTTTCTTCAACACAATGCCATCCTCCTGTTTAAGCAAAACAGACCAAAACTGCGCCCAATAAATCTCCCTAAAAATTACCTATATTAAACAAAAAGAGTTTGACATATTGAAGATCACATCATTCATGTTTAACCATACATCTGATCAACACTTGATATTTTAGCTCAGATTTAACATCATTGTCGCCAACACTTATGATCAGAATTGATTAAACATGTGTTTGATTCGGGGATGAGATAGAATGGGTTAGACTTATCCTCGAAGGACCAATCCAACCCGAATCTCCAGGAGAATATTCCCTTTCAGAAATCCTCTCATTCCACCTATCCCCAAACCAAGCTCTCTGAACAATGGGTTTGACTCAATCTAACTCACTTCATCCCTTAAACCAAACTACAATAATGATAACCGTGGGATCGTAAGATTTTTCGAGCCGATACATAAGCTTTAAAAGTTAGAGAGTTACATTGTAATTATAATATAGTTATAGTTAAATTAAATATGGTTATACTCTAATTTATATATTTAAAGGAATTCAATAAAAAATTTGCTACTATTTTCTTTGAAAAAAACTTCCTAAAACTTATTTTGCGACGGAGAATACTTATTACAAACGAGGTGGAAAAAGTCAAAGTAAAAAAAAAAAACAGTAGTACTAGTCGATGGGGCAAGCGAGGCACAGCCACCACCAAAGCCGGTGGCCGCGGGTCCTCTTTAAATACAGGCCACACTCCACTCGACTTGCCGACTCATTCCATCGTTTCGTTTCTCCCCAACCAAAAAAACCTCGCCGTCCGCTCGCGCGCGCGCCCGCGGTTTCTCCCGCTCGCCGCCGGTTTCCCCGAAACGCGCCGCGCCCGAGCCCGCCGGTCGCCGTCGCGCTCGCCTCGCGCGGAGACTGGTCTCACCCTCCCCTTTTGCTCCGTAGTATAAAGCCACGGGCCCTCGCCCTCGCCCGCCAGGTGTTCGACCAAGTGACAAGCGTCAGCCTTCCGCGTTCGCCGATCGAGCAACCGACTGCAGTCCGGAGTTTGAGGAGATAGTGGTGGTGTGTGCAACTGTAATGGAGGTCGGCAACGGCAAGTGCGGCGGCGCCGGGTGCGAGCTGTGCGGGGGTGTGGCCGCGGTGCACTGCGCCGCTGACTCCGCGTTTCTTTGCTTGATATGCGACGCCAAGGTGCACGGCGCCAACTTCCTCGCGTCCAGGCACCGCCGCCGCCGGCTCGGGGTTGAGGTGGATGATGAGGAGGAGGATGACGCCCGGTCCACGGCGTCGAGTTCTTGCGTGTCGACGGCGGACTCCGCGTCGTCCACGGCGGCGGCGGCGGCGGTGGAGGCGGAGAGCGAGGACGTCAGGAGGAGGAGGGGGCGCCGCGGGCGGCGTGCCCCGCGCGCGGAGGCGGTTCTGGATGGGTGGGCGAAGCGGATGGGGTTGTCGTCGGGCGCGGCGCGCAGGCGAGCGGCCGCGGCCGGTGCGGTGCTCCGTGCGGTGGGCCGTAGCGTCGCCGCCTCGCGCGTCCCGATCCGCGTCGCGATGGCCGCGGCGCTCTGGTCGGAGGTCGCCTCCTCCTCCTCCTCCTCCGGCCGCCTCAGCCGCCGCCTCGGCGCCGGGGAGGCCACACTGCTCCGGCGGCTGGAGGCCAGCGCGCACGTACCGGCGAGGCTGCTCCTGACGGTGGCGTCGTGGATGGCGCGCGCGTCGAGGCCGGCCGCCGAGGAAGGCTGGGCCGAGTGCTCCTGATCCGCCGCCGCCACCGCCGGCGGCCACCGCACGACGAATCTTCCGGCCGCCTGAGATAGAAAGTACTAGTAGTACTAAAAATGCGAAACTTGTGGGTAATGATTGTTTGTTTGCTTCCCCCTCTCTAATTAATTAATCCCAAATTCTTAATCACCATCAAGGACTGAAAAAATCTTGTGGTTAACATGAAATTACAAGTCCAAGTCCAAATTGATCAATGGAAGTTACAATACGCTGTTGGCATTTTCTTTCTCCTAGTACTGGTAGTACTAGTTACACATACAAATTATAGTTCAGTTTGATTGGTTGATTAAAGATGATTTGATCAATTAGACATTTGTGGTCGAGAATGTCTCACTGTAGTACCAACTCGATTCCAAATTGGATATTTTCATCTTCTTATTGTGTTGGTGTTCGTTGGTGCTCCTATCTCAGTGTACTGGGTTGTCGACGTTAAATCTTTTGAAACCACTTATGTATGGACAGTATTGTTAGCACGAGTCGTGTTAGCTTGAACGGGAAGAGGCAATGATGGAGGGATGCTGTCCTCTCAATTCCTCGTGTCCTGCCGATCACTTTTGACCGACCTCATATCACATTCTTCCTCCGTCGTTTAATACATGACACCAAATATTCTTTAAACATATATTTGTAAAAAGTTTAAATAAAATAAATGATTAGGTGTTTGTTAACAATTTAACGGTATTATATATTAAAAAAGAGGTAGTAGTAGATACATGAGTATATAAAAAATATAACGCGCTGTCGCAGCAGGCGAGAGCCTGGTGTGGGTGTGGCCGGCCGTCACACACGCACGACCTGGTCCCTCCCCATCGGCGACCTTGACCGTGGTAGAGTGCTAAGTTTTCTACTCCTTTCGTTTCCATATACGATGTTGTTGACTGAAATACGTGTTTAATTATTCGTCTTATTTAAAAATTTTATATAAATACATGAGATATAAATAATATTTAAAATACTATTAGTAATAAAACAATTCACGATAAAATAAATAATAATTACATAAGTTTTATTAATAAGATGAATGATTAAACAAGATGAATGATTAAACGTGTATTCGAAGGTTAACAACGTTATTTATTAAAAAATGGAGATAGTATCAGACTGTAGAGACTGGACCGGAGTCAACAACAACATGATCGGTTTGTATCGGTTATTCGAAACGCATTATAAACCCGTAAAACTCGGGGTGGCAAGATAGCCCTTTTGTGTTGTTATTAAAATGTGTTTGCTGAACCACAATTTGTGTGGATATTATGGTACCCATATACCCACAAATATAGATTATCCGATTGATTATAGGAGATATGTTATGTAATCAGAATATGAGTAGTACTAGGATTCGGGTGTTATATTGCCTTGTTTGTTAAGGCATAGCCCGAATACCTGGTATGGTAAGATTGTAAATTAATTAGGAAAGATTTAGACCGTAACCGACTAAATCTTATCTTGTAAACCCTCATCTTCCGGGTATATAAGGAGGATAGGGTGCCCCTTGCGGGTAGAAGTTCTCGTAAGATCAATACACAACACGGAGGCAAAACCACCGAAACAAGAGTAGGGTGTTACTTCTTCGTGAAGGCCTGAACCTGTCTAAATCACTTGTCTCGTAACCCATCTACTTTTCCATCTTAATTGCCACCCCTTTTCATATTGCCAAAATCTAGTTTCGACAGTTGGCGCACCAGGTATGGGTGCATCAAGTTCATCGCCGATCAAGTAAGATGGGATCATCATCAGGCATCGACGACTTCGCCTCCCCCCGGGCAGGCGTACCGCTTCGGCAGCCTCGACTTCATCACCGACAACTTCAGCAAGATCACACTTCTTGACTCAGCGTTAGGCCAGTCGGGAGAAGATCGCATCTCTTGGCCACACGGGTTACCGAACGTGGCCGAGACCATCGCCAGGATATTTTCTACTAAGATGGCTTCGAGCCACTCGGGAAAGATGTCTACATCGACTTCACTTCCTACGTCAAGCCCACCTCGAGATAATCAAATCTACCCGACGATCACCATGGAGTTACCAACGGATCTGATCATGATCTCTGGTCCAAGGTCTCCGTCCCTTCGTGGGACGAGATCTGATCTAATCTCGTTCAAGATCGGATCCGGCTTCAGGGAAGTCAACGTTGTTCTACCCAAACTCGGATCTTGCTCCTCCACCGAGCTCGCCGCCTATGCTAGCTCCTCGGAGGAGAGCGTTCACGGCAATCCACCCGACGCTGAGGTTATTGACGACACCGACTTCGACGATGACTACACGCTGGCTTTCAACGGCGTCTTCATGGCCAACAACGAGACCGACGCTGAAGTGGCCGCAAGGCTACAAGCAGAAGAAGCAGCACGAGTCGGGGTCGAGCAAGAGAGGATTCAACTGGAGCAAGAACGCGTCAGATTGCAAGAAGACAGAGCCAGACTTGAACAAGAACGGCGAGCCCAAGCAGAACAAGAGCGACAACGCAGAGAAGCTGAGGATGCGAGACGTAGAGAAGTTGAAGAATGCAGAAACAAAGATCTGGCTGTGGCAGGACGAAGGGCAAGAAACGCGATCGGGCAGACCGTCGTTGATAACACCAATGTTTTTCTCACACCTCAACAAAACGTAGTCGGGGCAGTCACCCTCCTTGACGCGCTACTCGGCGCAGCTCCGGCTCACATCACTCCAATGATAAATCAAGTCAAGACCTTGGTCGCGGCAACAGGACCACGTGCCGAGTCAAGCCGGCGACCCAGCGAGTCAACTTCAAGAGCACCAGGCGGCAGTCGTGCACCTCCATCAAGAGTGAGAGATAGCAAGAGCAGAACCAACTCGCGCGCCGACCACCATAGCGGGGTACACCGAGACCAGTCGGTCCACTCGCCCGCAGGAAACTTCGCCCGGCCGTCACACCACACCAGAGATCGCCGAAATCAATCTGACTATCAAAGTCCACCCAGGGCTTCAATCGACCTGAGAGACACCCTCAATCAGAGACGAAGAGAGAGAGGCATCACGATTCAAGACGACGAGGATTGCGATGGGGTTCCGGCTTTCACTAGAGATCTGCGTCGAGTGAATTGGCCGGCTGGCTTTAAGCCGACTGGTATCGAGAAGTACGACGGGAAAACTGACCCAGAGTCATGGTTAACCGTCTACACACTCGCAATTCGCGTAGCAGGAGGAGACAACAAGGTCATGGCAAACTATTTGCCGGTAGCATTGACCGACTTAGCCAGAAACTGGCTCGCCGGGTTGCCACGAGGCATAATCGGCTCCTGGAGCGAACTCCGTGATCACTTCGTCGCCAATTTCCAAGGCACTTTCCAGCGCCCTGGGACCCACTTCGAGCTATATAATATCGTCCAGAAGCCAGACGAAACCCTCAACGAGTACATACGGCGTTTCTCCGAGAAGCGCAACAAGATTTCCGACATCACCGATGACAATATCATCGCCGCATTCAGACGGGGGCTACGCAACGATCTACTGATTGGGAAATTCAGCCGCAAACCTCCGAGGATAGTCAAGCAGATGTTCGAGAAAGCAAATGAGTACGCCAAGTCGGACGATACAGTTAAGGCATCAAGGCAGTCGGCGGGCACCTGGAAGAAGAAGGACCACGACACCGCGGCAGGGCCTAGCGGGAGCAACACAATGCGCAAGGATCGTAAGCGAAAGCCTGAAGATCTAGTCGCCACAGTTTCGAATCAGAACCACCAGGGCCAGAGCCCCCGGATCAACTCCTACGACAGAATCATGAACGGTCCATGCATGCACCACCCTAACAAGGGACACGCGGCCAAAGATTGTTTCATCTACAAACAGTTTGCGGAGAAATATGCTGCCCAGATCAAGAAACCAACTGAAGGAGAAGGAACTTCAACTCAAAAGAAGACCGACGACGAGCCAAGCCAAGGGGCATATCAAGACCCCAGAAGCGAGCTTAATCACATCTTCGGCGGTCCGCTCGCATACGAGTCCAAGAGGAAACAAAAGATCACCGACAGGGAAGTCAACGCGGTGCAACCTGCAGTCCCCCAATATCTGCGATGGTCGGAAGTCCCCATCAAGTTTGACCGCTCGGATCATCCCGACCGAGTGGTCCACCCGGGGCGGTACCTCCTGGTACTAGACCCAGTCGTTCGGAATGTCAAGCTCAAGCGCACCCTCATTGACGGTGGTAGTGCGCTAAATATCCTCTTCGCCAAAACCCTGGATGAGATGCAGATTCCTCGATCCGAGATGAAGCCGAGTAACGCCCCTTTTCACGGAGTCATCCCGGGGCTATCTTCAACTCACTCGGCCAAATCACTCTCCCAGTGACCTTCGGGACCAAGGAGAATTTCAGGACGGAGAATATCAGCTTTGAGGTAGCCGACTTCGAGACAGCTTACCACGCCATCCTCGGTCGCCCGGCGTTAGCCAAGTTCATGGCGATTCCCCACTACACCTATATGATGATGAAGATGTCAGGGCCACGTGGCGTTATATCCCTACGGAGCGACGTCAAGCAAGCCCTCACGTGCGACAAGGACAGCTGCGAGCTGGCCCAATCTCGTAAGAGATTAGCCGGCCAATAGGAGGTCCGACTAGCCGCATCAACATCACAAGAAGGCGAGATCCCAACCAGCAAGGTGGCCAAAACTGGAAAAGGCGATGCCAAGACAAAGAAAATTCCTTTAGATCCCTCTGATCCCACCAAAACTGCTATAGTAGGCGCTGAGTTAGATAGCAAATAGGAAAGCGCGCTCATCACCTTTCTTCAAGCTAATAAAGATATCTTTGCGTGGAAACCATCTGATATGCCTCGTATTCCTAGAGAGGTGATTGAGCACTCTTTACATGTCAGAGAAGACGCTAAACCTATCAAGCAACGACTCCGCCGATTTGCACAGGACAGAAGAGACGCCATAAAGGAGGAATTAACCAAGTTGCTCGCAACAGTATTCATCAAGGAGGTATACCATCCCGACTGGCTCGCCAACCCGGTACTGGTTCGCAAGAAAACTGGTCAATGGCGCATGTGCGTCGACTACACGGATTTGAACAAAGCTTGCCCCAAAGATCCTTTCGGCTTACCCAGGATAGACCAAGTGGTAGATTCAACAGCCAGATGTGAACTACTCAGTTTTCTTGATTGTTACTCGGGTTACCATCAGATCAGCCTTAAAGAGTCCGACTGCTTAAAGACTTCATTCATCACCCCGTTCGGAGCATAGTACTGCTACGTCACCATGCCCTTTGGGCTGAAGAATGTAGGGGCTACATATCAGCGTATGATCCAGCGATGCCTTGCAACCCAACTCGGACGGAATGTGGAGGCTTACGTCGACGACGTCGTCATCAAGACCAAGCAGAAAGACAACCTGATACAAGAACTGGAGGAGACATTTGCTAACATACGCACTTTCAGGATGAAGTTGAATCCCGAGAAATGCATTTTCGGAGTACCGTCAGGGAAACTACTCAGTTTCATGGTGTCTCGTAGGGGCACCGAGGCTACCCTAGAGAAGATCAACGCCATATTAAATATGAAACCCCCGAGTTCTCAGAAAGACGTCCAAAAGCTTACCGGGTGCATGACTGCTCTTAGCAGGTTCGTTTCAAGGCTTGGAGAGCGTGGGATGCCTTTTTTCAAGTTATTCAAAAAGAATGACGACTTTCAATGGACACCAGAAGCACAAAAGGCGTTTGAAGGTTTCAAAACTTTCCTGACAACTCAGCCGGCGCTAGCTTCGCCACTACCACAGGAACCATTGCTCCTTTATGTATCGGCGACTGCAAAGGTGGTGAGTACAGTTTTAGTTGTTGAGCGCGAAGAGGATGGTCGGACCCAAAAAGTTCAGCGACCAGTCTACTTCGTCAGCGAAGTTCTTGCCGACTCCAAAACCCGATACCCTCAAGTACAGAAGCTGTTATATGGAGTACTAATCACCGTCAGAAAGTTGGCTCACTATTTCCAAAGTCACTTGATCACAGTGGTTACATCATTCCCGCTCGGCAAAATCCTTCGCAACAGAGAAGTCACTGGCCGCATTGCCAAATGGGCCCTAAAGCTGATGCCTTTGGACATCACCTTCAAGCCTCGAATTTCTATCAAGTCATAGGTGTTAGCCGACTTCGTCACCGAGTGGACCGAGTGCCAAGATGTCCCTGCAGAAAAGATCGAATGCTGGACGATGCACTTCGACGGGTCAAAGAGGATCTCAGGGTGCGGAGCAGGAGTCGTTTTGATTTCCCCGACTGCAGAACACCTCAACTACGTTCTATGGATTCATTTCCCCGCATCCCACAACGTGGCAGAATACGAAGCACTCCTACATGGATTATGGATCGCCATATCCCTAGGGATTCGCAGGCTAATAGTCCGAGGAGATTCCCAACTTGTGGTCAACCAAGTAATGAAAGACTGGACATGCCTCGACGACAACATGGCGGCCTACCGACAGGAAGTGCGCAAGCTAGAAAATAAATTTGACGGGTTAGAATTAACCCACGTTCTCCGGCACAATAATGAGGCGGCCGACCGACTGGCCAATTTCGGATCAAAGAGAGAAGCTGCCCCATCAGATGTTTTTGTCGAGCACCTTCACCAACCCACAGTCTCAAACAGTTCAACTGCCGAAAAGGAAGCTGGAGAACAGGTACTACTGCTTGACGCTGACTGGAGAGCACCCTTCATCAAGTATCTAAAACATCAAGAGTTGCCTCCTGACAAAAATGAAGCCGAATGGGTTCACCGCCACTCCAAGACTTATGCTCTCGTAGAAGAAGAATTATACAAGAAAAGTCCATCTGGAATATTACAAAGATGTATTTCTCTCGAGGAAGGCATACTACTTTTAAACGACATTCACTCGGGAGTATGCGGAAATCATGCGGTAGCAAAAACACTAGTCGGGAAGGCATACCGACAGGGCTTTTTCTGGCCTATGGCGGTCAGCGATGCAGACAAAATCGTTCGCACATGTGAAGGTTGCCAGTTCTTCGCTAAACAAACTCACCTGCCGGCCCAGGAGTTACAAACTATTCCCCTCTCTTGGCCTTTCGCGGTCTGGGGACTGGACATGCTAGGTCCTTTCAAAAGGGTGCAAGGCGGATATACTCACCTGTTCATTGCAGTGGATAAATTCTCCAAGTGGATCGAGGCAAGACCAGTGGCAACCATCACTACGGATAAAGCACGCGACTTCTTCATCAACATAGTACATCGCTTTGGCGTGCCAAATCAAATCATCACCGACAATGGAACTCAGTTTACTGGTGGTGTATTCAAGGACTTCTGTGAGGACTTCGGTATCAAAATCTGCTATGCCTCAGTTGCTCACCCAATAAGTAATGGACAAGTTGAGCGCGCAAACGGCATGGTACTTCAAGGAATCAAGACTCGAGTTTTCGATAGGCTGCGCCCGTATGCCGGCCGATGGACGGAAGAATTACCCTCAGTATTGTGGTCACTGTGTACAACCCCGAGTCGGGCTACGGGCCAGTCACCTTTCTTTTTGGTACGCGGAAGCTATGTTGCCGAGTGAAATGGAGTTCGAGTCCCTACGAGTTCACAATTTTAATGAAGAACACCACGAGTCTGACAGAATCGATGATCTAACCCGACTGGAAGAAGCAAGGGAAGCAGCACTCATCCAGTCAGCCAGATATCTCCAAGGTCTACGACGCTATCACAATCGCAACATCAAGTCACGCGTCTTTATAGTCGACGACATGGTTCTCCGGAAGATTCAAACAACTAAAGACAGGCACAAATTCTCCCTTGTGGGAAGGGCCGATTATAATAGCAGAAGTCACTCGCCCGGGAGCCTACCGACTGAAGCGTGAAGATGGAACTATTGTTGAAAACTCATGGAATATAGAGCATCTTCGACGGTTCTATGCTTAAGAGCTGTTTTGTAAATTTTTCCCTTGGACTGCCCACTCACTTATATCAGCCGAGTGGCCAGTCAGGGGGCTACCGATAATAATACAGTATGAAATTAGTTTTGTTCATGACTTGTCATTGACCCTGTTTAAGTCTAGATCCAGCGGATAAGGACTAAAAATTTTTTCAATGGCCGTTACAAGCTCTAGGCTTGAGGCAGTCAGACAAAAATTTTAAGAAACTTGAAACTGGATCTATGATTTACTGCATGGTATAAATGAGTCATTATACATTGCTAAGAGTACTCTAAATGTCATTATACATGGCATAAACTGGATCTATGATTGAAAATTTTCTAGTACATCCAAGGCAAGCTTCTCCGCAGAATCCTGAGCTTGATTGATCAGCTCCAAGGCTTGCTCGTCAGTCGTCCCCTCAGCAAAGCCGTCCCCGACAACATCGACTTCAACTCGGGGATACAGGGACTTTAATATTGCCAACGCCTGGCTTGCACCCATCATAGCAGCATTTTTAATATTGCTGAAGTACTTTGCCGGAGCAGTACGGGGCCCTTCAAATATCTGAACTGCATCCTCCTGACTGGTTCCGAGCCCGTTCTGGAATATCGCGTTCAACACTGGAGCAGCGGCGTTGGCGATGTCATCCCGAACGCTCTCAGCCTTTTTTACCTTCTCGGCAAAGACTCAAACTGTGCTTTGGTTTTCACCTTGTGTTCTGCATTCGTACAAGTCAGAGATAGAATCCGGCTGCACAGTAGAGTTTAACTTACAAACAGAGATGGGCTAGTACCTTCGAGGGCATTTTCAGCTTGGACCTTGTCAACTGCCCGTCGAGCATTGGCCTCTTCAAGCTTCTTTACTCGAGCGGCTAAGGATTCGATCCTAGTGGTTTGAGCTGTGCAATAAAACAGATAAATCAGTTAAACAAATAGGACAAGCAGCAAGTTTATGGCAGAGTGTTTCTCACCTCCAATTGTGCCCCGATAATTAAAGCTAGTGTCCATAAGCTGGTTTATTTGGTCCTTTAATTTCCTCTCTTTGACCTGAGCGTCCTCTCGGGTCTTTGTTAGTTCAGCTCGGACTTGCTCGAGAGTCTCAAGGTGAGGCACGAGTTTTTCCAACGCACTCGTTTTAGCCTCGTTCCTTAGATGGATTCTCTGGATAACACATCGAGTCAGCAGCATGGCTAAACCAGACTATTGAATACAAGAAGAAAAATACTTACATTCATGAGGCGAGTTGACTCGGTCAGGTGCTTTTTTAGCATCTCGAGCTCCTCGTCCTCCTTTTGACGGTTAATTATTATACCTTGCAAAATACCGTCCCGATCCCTCCATTGGAGTTTAGTCGGAGGAAAAGAGTCCTCGACTGCTTTTATCCTTGGGATCTCCTCTTCGATATCATCGATCAAAGGACCTAGTTTGCAAACTTTGAGACAATTGGAGCACAGCATGCAAATCGAATTGAAGTATAGCAAGACGACGTACCGGATATTATCTTGGAATTTTTCCTTGGAGTTTTTTCCGACTCGCCGACTGGTTGGTTAGTCATATCTGGCTCTGCAAAAGTCAGTGAAGGGATCCCAGACATTCTCCCTTCGTCTTTTTCTTTGAAGTTCTCGGAAGTCGGTCCCTGGTCAGATCCCTTGGGATTTTCTCCGACCGGTTGGGCAGATGCTTCAGGTGCACCAGTCGGGATATTTGTTTTTTCCCTGCTTGATTTTCGGTAGGAGGACCGACTTCAGGGTTGCTTGCATCTTTCTCCGACTGATCCCCAGACGGGGGCTAGGCTTCGACAGTACTGGCAGTTTTTCCCGACTGACTATCAGTCGGGAGCTCAGGACTTGACTCGCTTGAAGCTACAACGGATGGAGTATCTTTTTGCTACCTAGATCAATGTCTTGAGGTTTTCTGAGCCTCGCAAGATGAATTTTGGCATCATCATTTTTTCTAACAAATCAAAGATAACAAGAATGAGATATGTGAGTAAGAATGGCACCTTGTGGATCTTCGGATTTTCGGAGTTGGCCGACTGGCTGGAGATTTAGTTGGAGCCGGCTTGGCGCCGGCTTGCGGTTCAGTCATTTCATCTTCGAAGTCGTTGCAGACTAGTTTTCTCCTCTTCAGCTTCTGTTTGGGGTCGTTCTCTTCGACAACTCATTTACTTTTCCCGGCTAGGTTGATCTTTGGTCCGCCAGTCGGGTGGAGCTTTTTTGGAGTGGGTTCCTTATGAGCAGGTGCAGGTGGTCTTGAAAAGAAGCGTTTGTTGTCCTAATCAAGGAATTTTCCATATGAGCTAAAGTAATAGCCAGATTGATAACAGTCGGATAAAAAGGCTTGCAGATTTTTACCTCTGGAGGGGGCCGCACCAGGCCGTAAGGGATCACTGGAAGCTTGTGGCTGTAGTCGACTGCAATCCCTGAAGAGAACACCTTGTACATCTGGTTGCACATGACTTTGTAGTCGATGGAATCCGGATCCTCTCGGTTGGGATCTGACTGCCCTTCATATTCATACGCTGGCTTGCTCCTCTCCTTGATTGGAGCCAGTCGGCACTTGATGAAATGCCGAGTGATTTGCTCCCCTTGTAGGCCTTGTTGCTTGATTTCCATTAATCGGAGTAGCAACTCATTGGCTTGGGCGAGTTCGTCGCCATCTGGGAAATTTTTCTAGTTTTCGTGGGGAATAGGAGGAAGACCGACAAACTTGGGAAGACTTGGAGATGGATTTGAGATATAAAACCAGTTTGAGTGCCATCCTTTGTTGGAAGTTTTAAATGGAAGTGAGAAGTATTTTTGGGTTAGAGTTCCCCGCAACTGGAATCCAGACCCGCCGACCACACACGGGTTGTTTTTGTCGGGCTGAGGTTTGAGATAAAATATGTGGCGGAACAATGCGAAATGTGGTTGGATGCTAAGAAAAGCTTCACAAAGATGGATGAAATTGGCTATGTGAAGAACAGAGTTAGGATTCAAGTGGTATAACTGGATTTTGTAAGAAGAAAGGAGACCGTGGAAGAAGGAAGAAGCTGGAACAGCGAAGCCAGAGTAAAAGAAGGAAGAAAATACCACAATCTCACCGGTGTCGGGGGTTGGAAAATCCTCGCCGTAGGCAGGGCGCCATCCGATGATTTCTTTAGCCGGCAGAACGCCATCCTTCACCATCTCCAGCAGATTTGACTCCTTCACATCGGATTTTGCCCACTGCTCGAAAGGGATTTCTCTCTCCTCAGCCATGAATGCGGAATGGATCTAAGCGAGATGGTTAGTTTTTTGCGGGTGAGATGGAGGCAAGGTTTGGGAGGGGTGAACCGCTGTAAAGCTTGATGTATGGAATCAAAGTTTGGAGGTTGTGCGCGTGAGGATTTGGAACCCTAGATTGCTGTCACTGTGCGTGGATTGGGGTTTTTTAGCGAAGAAGACGAAGCGGCAAGTGTTTTAACGGTTAAGTCAGGATTTTCGTGCGATGAATGGGCCGGGAATTGCGGCTTAATTGTAGCCTATGAGGTTTTAAAAGTCTAATATATGTCCTTAGGGGCTTAATCTTTTCTGTGATGAGCGGAAGGGAATATATCTAGAATATTTCATACTGTTGCGACTTAAACTCTTCGGAGAGCATACAGTGCAAATTTTGCCACGTCACTGAGCATATCAAATTAATCAAGTATTATTACTTTGGCTTATTAACCATTTTTGGTTATTTTTTGGCGATTGGAAAACCTTATAAGAGATTTCTGCCATATATGCTTTATTCTTACCAAATGAGGTGAAGTCATGTCTCCTTAGGGGCTAACAACACATTTTATTTTAATAATGTGTATGTGGCATGACTAAGCTTTTTTGGAAGCTTTATATTCATGATATATATGGTTTTAATAGCCGGTTTTGTTGATAAATTTTTTGATATAAATAATTTTAGGATTGTTTATCATTTTGCTACTTAGGTGGCTAATGAACCACTCGGCTGGTTGATTTTTATTGATTCTGACTATATGTTTAGTTTTTTCCAACTAAGCACATAGTCGGGGGCTACACCTAATTAGGTGCATCTAGTCGATGCACCTGGGTATATTTTTTGTGAAATTTTTGAGCGATTTTCAGCCCTTCACAGTCTTGCGATTTGGATTTTGCGCCCACGAGATTATGGCAGAGATAATTGAAGTACTTGGAGTTGATGATTTCTATTTGGGAGAAGATTATCTCGTCGACTGTAAAGGTCTCAGGGGCTACTTTGGATATTATGGTACTCATATACCCACAAATATAAATTATCCGATTGATTATAGGGGATATGTTATGTAATCAGAATATGAGTAGTACTAGGATTCGGGTGTTATATTGCCTTGTTTGTTAAGGCATAGCCCGAATACCTGGTATGGTAAGATTGTAAATTAATTAGGAAAGATTTAGACCGTAACCGACTAAATCTTATCTTGTAAACCCTCATCTTCCGGGTATATAAGGAGGATAGGGTGCCCCTTGCGGGTAGAAGTTCTCGTAAGATCAATACACAACACGGAGGCAAAACCACCGAAATAAGAGTAGGGTATTACTTCTTCGTGAAGGTCTGAACCTGTCTAAATCCCTTATCTCGTAACTCATCTACTTTTCCATCTTGATTGTCACCCCTTTTCATATTACCGAAATCTAGTTTCGGCAATTTGCCTTGCTTTGTACAGCATGCAGTTATGTACTAGCCTTGTCACGTTTTCGATCAAATGTATAACATCATAGTCTTTTAGATTCTTTCGAAAAAATGTAAGAATTTTGTTACGGTTTTGTTATTTTATTTGTGATAGATTTTTGGGCTACATCTTTCGACTTGTTGCCCGTAGGATCTTGCACAATAACTCGTGTTCCTGTATTCCTAACTTGCAATTACACTAAGTTACATATAACTTATATTTGATTACAGAGCACTTACACTCTCACTTACAGTTCACTTACACTCAATTAGAATGCACCATAATTAGATTTTACAACTGTTTTTTCTCTAGATTTCTGATTTTTGACATGTTTATTTTTTTATTTCATTCAAAACAGGTTGTATCCATTAGTTGAAATTTCTACAAGGTTTGAAGCTCTAGAGACAATAGGTAATCCCATTTTATTATTTCAGAGTATTTTCAAGGAGTTAATTCAATTTTTATACGAGATGAAAAATAAAATCTTACATACTCCAAAGGAGAAACCTTATCCCTTCTAAACCAAAAAAAAAAAGACCTAATAGTATACTTACCAAGTCGGCACACGTGGATCAAGTTAGCCTATCACATCAGCACACGTGGACCAGTTAGTCCACATCAGCACATGTGGATAAGTCAGTCTGTCACGTCAGTAGAAACCGCTTCTAAACCATTAAATGAGTTTATTTACACCGGTTTTTAAAGTTAGACGAGCCGTTATATCCAGTTTTATGGTTGAGAGATATGAATCGATGGAGGGTAAGAGATGGGAGATACAAATTAGACTTATTCCCCCATACTACAACACAGAGAAGGTCCAAACTACAAAACAAGCTGGCCCAACCCAAGCCCACCTATCCACTTCGGGCCTCGCTTCCACCATCCATCCCGACCTCCTCCGCCTCCGCCTCCGCCCCGCCGCCGACGACTCCGGCTCCCACTCCACCTCCAATCGAACCCCACGCCGCCGCCGCCACCGCCGTCCCCTCCTCTCCCCTTCCCCGCACGCTGCCGGTCGAAGCCACAAGCCGCGATGGATTCCCTTCTCGCCAACTACGCCTCTTCCGACGACGAGACCGACGAAACCCTACCCACCCCTGCCCCCGCCGCCGCCGCCGTGCCCGCGGGGCGGCGCGAGGGGGCCCGACCGAATCCTCCCGCGGCCTCCGGTGGCGGCATCTTCTCGTCGCTCCCGCAGCCCAAGTCGGCGCCCCTCTTCTCCTCCCTCTCGGCGCCCAAATCCGGGCCGGTCTTCTCCGCCATCCCACCTCCCAAGTCCTCCTCCTCTGGGAACCCTAAGCGGGTTGTGCAGTTCCGCCCGCCGCCGATCCGCCAGCCCACGGGCGAGAGCTCCGACGAGGAGGACGACGCCGAGAAGCGCCGCCCTAGCGAGGCCGAGCCGCGCGCGCCCGTATCTGCGGGCACGGGGCCTGTCTCTTCGTTCCTCCCGCCGCCCAAGCACTCCCTCGGGTTCGGTGGCGGCGCCGCCAGGAGGTCGGCCATAGACACCGCTGCGCCGGAGAGGTCAAATGTTGCCGCTGCTGGTCTATCGACCTCGGCCGTCAACGCAATTGCCCCAGAAAGTCCCGATACGACCTCTGCCGATGACGACGACAATGAATCGCGTGGGAGCGGTGATGAGGATGAGATGCCTGTGCCAGAGGAGCAGCAGGAACAGCTTGCTGTTGATTCTGAAGCTGGACAGCAGCAGCAGAATCAGCAGCAAAGCTATGATGCTGGAGTTGGGAGCAGTAATGGACAGGAAGGCTACGCATGGGATCCAAATTACTATGCCAATTACGGTGCAAACTATGGCTGGGATCCGAGTGGCAATGTGAACTATGGGACTGAAGCACAGTATGCGGCATATGGAGGAGAGCACGGTGGTGTGTATGGAAATACATACAGAGGAGAGCATGGTGATGGATATGCACATTCAGCGGCGGTGCCATATGAAGGAGGCTATACTGGTGGGTACGAACACCATGCAGCTGCAGTGACAGCACCACCAATCCAACAGCCAATACTGCCACCCGAGGTCGGTAGGATTGGAGGGAAGAGAGGTAGGAGTGACATGCCAGCAGAGATTTTAGAGGTGAACCAAGCAGAGCTGATGAAGAACCGACCGAGGGAGGATAAGTCCAAGCTTACTGGGATGGCCTTTGGCCCTAGTTACCAGGTACAGAGTCAGCTTGTTATGGTTTCTACTTAGCTTGCAGCATTATTATTATGTTCGATTATTTTTCTGGCAAGTATCACATGTAGTACATAGTAGGATGAGATTTCTAGAGTAGCTTGCTCTCTTGCCAGGAACTATAACCTTATATCCATCACTATGGCTGGTTAGAGCATGCAACGCTGTAGTTATTCCTACAAATGGTCTGTTGGTACCAGATAATTGGCTTATTGATTAAGCGATACGGTAGTATTTATTTGACATGCTTGTGATCAGTTTAGAATGCTGCAAGCTCCCAAGCAAGTATTTATTGGAGGGCATAGGCAGAATCATGATACAGTGGCTCTTTCTTATTGTAATTTTGCAGTTCATCAGGTCAGCGATATTATTGATTACTGATAACCTCTGTATGGACATAATTATGTTGCTCATATTTTCAGTTGCGTGTTTTACTGTTCTGGTTCTCAGATCTTCAGTGGAGCAAGTTTAATAAAGTTTTGTGTTCTTGAATTCTTGTGAAAGGATATAAGCTAAGGTTACATGTTACTTATGGTTCATACAGCATTTCTGTTGGTGTGTGTCTGGGTGGTGGCTTTATGCTATTTGCATGTACTCTAATAACATTTGATTTGATCTACTTTTATTTGGCCAGTGACTGTAGGCTAGATCTGGTTCTGTATAAAAGGTTTTAATTATAGTGGGTGGAAGGGGTATGAGGTTAGCTTATGTACATATGGAACAGATATCACAGCTTCCCAGTGCGCGCTATAGGATTTCAGTTGGAAAGAATAGGAGAGATGTTTTTTTTGCACATCCAACATCCCTTATCAGTGACCAACAATCTTAGTTGTTAATTAAGATTGAAATGATAGTGGAAAGGGGAAATTTGTCCAAAAAGATGGATTCTATAAGTTTCCAACATGATAAAGTTGCAATTGCCATCAGGTGTTTATATGTCATTGTGTCCACCATTAGTTCGAAAAGATCTAAATTGTGAGTGAGCATCATGAGCTCATAAGTGATAAGGTATCATTTATGAAAAACCAAACCATTTTTGCATCGCTAATTAAGTAAGGATCATTCTAACCCAAGATTTCTGTTTTGAACGCAGCCCGCCCCTTCGGCAAAAGGAAAGCCCTCCAAGCTGCACAAAAGAAAGCACCAGATTGGTTCTCTATTCTATGACATGAAACAAAAGGAGATGGAGCTTGCCGAGAGGCGTGCCAAGGGATTCCTCACGAAAGCAGAGACTCAAGCAAAATATGGATGGTGAGCATGGTAAGTCGGGCATATGATGGAATTGAACCATGTATTTTGGTTTTTGTTGTCTAAATATTTTTGTTGTAAATTGTTCTTGATAGTATAAACTGAAATTTAAAACTATAGTTGTTGGAAGCAACCTTTTGCCCCATTCGATGGGGACCTACTCTTTGCTTTGCCAAGAAGAGAGGCATTTCTTGTAGCAGTAACTAGAAATTCTAGCTTGAGATCATTTGATCACTTGTGATGACAAAGTTGCCAATGGTGCGCTCATCTATGAGGCAACCAATTAGCCTACCGGCAAAGGGGGAAAGTCCAAGGCATCCAATGTTGCACTCATCTACTATGAAACAACCAATTAGCCGACAACTATGAATTAACCAATTAGCCGACCGACGAAAGGTGCAATCCATGCGAGGAGCCTCACATTGTGGGTTCGATTTAGGGAGAAAGAGAAGGGGAAGAGCGTGACCACGAAGGAATAGAAGGCTCGACGACGGCTGGTTCTACCTGAGACGCACGATATGTGATCCGTTTTGGCTTACATTGCTTGCAATTTGATCTTCCCGTTGGACAGGAATTCAGCTAGTACAGCGGCTAAACCTTGAATTCTCGAAAAAAGGATTTTCCTTTCAAAAGATTAATATAAAGTAACCGTGATGGTTTCATCAGGTTGAGAATTTGATATGACGAGAATGAACCACAACCTTGCAGGATGACAATATATCAGTGTATGTCAATCCATGGGCTGTAGCCTGTAGAATACCAAAAGATGAGGCCGAAAACTCTAATTGCTACAATCTTTAGCGATGACATACAAACTGCAGCAAAACAAAGCAGATGCAAGGTTATGCCTATAAGATCAGAAAGGCTGAGAAATACATTAAACAACCGACAAAACTGTCATTGGAGTATAGCACGAAGCACTTGAGCTCAATTAACTGCAAAAGTTTTTAATCACAATGCATGCACTTCCAGTTTGAAGTTGCTTATGATAAAGATGCATAGGAACGTAACAATAAACTGGAAAGTTTGTTGCTGCCTTTCCGTACAAAATAAACCATCAAACGAACATCATCACAACTCCAGGTAGCTCATCGGTGGAAGAAAAACAGAAATTCTGTTAGATCGAATCAACCACAGACAAGCCCCAAGTCCTGCAATTCAGCATAGATAAAACAGGGCAAGTAGTCAGCCTTCACATCAGTTGCAGTGGGGTTCATAAGACAACTTTTAAATCAGGAACATTCGAGTATGAGCTTGGAATGGCTAGAGACATTGCATAATTAAAAGGTGCATTGCAGACCTTCCCTTGTGAATAACTGTACAACCATATAGCTCCTCTACACAATAGAGGCATACATTACTCCTAAATCACATTTACCCATTCACAGGGATCCAGGCAACCAGCATGTTTGAAATTCAACAAAACATTATATCAGTTTGACTGTTTTGAGTGCCTGTTTGTTCTTCTTCAAAGAACATCTACCAATCATTGATCTAACCAGCTAGCAATTGAACTCATGCAACTTTAAAGAGGATTACATAAAATTCTGCAACTATGCTATTATATATTGTACCAAGGTTATTTCCCAGTATACTAACTACTAAGGTTAAGTCAGAAGATGCTCATTTCATATGGTGTGATAGCAATATGTATCTTTTCAACTAAATTTCATTACAATTATTCAAAACTGAAATAAACAACGGGGCCTGTGCACCGACTCAAACAATAGCTGTGACTCTCACTACATTCATACTATAATAAACAGCGAAGATGCATCATGATCTTATATTACCAATAATGCATTGCATCCATTCACACAACAAATGCTTCAATCCATACATTACACTAAAAAATATATAAATAAAAGGTGTTTCACCCTTTCAAGACAAGGAAACAAAGCAAAGCGTGAAATGCACAAAATTAGTAGATCTATGCAGGACTCCATATATATTTAAAGAAGTTGTAACTTGTTGCGGTGGAGAGGCTTGCCGATATCCAAGCAGTACTATGTCAAAGTATAAATGGATCACGACCACCAAACCAATTAAATTCTACTAAAAACTAATTAACGTTACTCCTTAAAATCTTTCATTTACCTTTTCCTACAACCTACATTGTCCACACCATGGTGGGAATGGAGCAACATACAATCCGAAAAATTCCTATCAAAATTACTCATCAAAATCTATCATTTGCTTTTTCCTATGATCCACCAAACCAATTCAATTCTACTAAAAACTAATCAAAGTTACCCCTTAAAAGCTAGTATCATTTTTTTCCCTATAATCCAGATCCCGCTCCATCACCGTGGTTGAAATGAAAAAAATCCCAATCACTCGTGAAGTTTTTTTAAAAAAAAAAAATTCCTCATTTCTCCATACCTAACATTTCCAATCTAACCATCCCACGGCACCGAACGAAACAATCGGGGAAAATCAAGCCCAGTTCAGATCAGGGCGAGGAGACGGGAAAACCCTCACCTCGTCGGGGGGGCGCCCCCAGATCTAGTGGTGGGCGGCGGCGGCGCCTTGCCTCTCGAGCTCCTCGAGGTGGGCGAGGTGGCGGCGCTCCTTGGGGAGGTTGATGAGGTAGGAGAAGGCCATGAGGCCGTAGATGACGTGGAAGAGCGGCTCCGGCGAGCTGGTCTCGATGTACTTGTCGATGTAGCGGTCGACGGCCTCGTCGCTGCTCTTCTTCACGTTCTCCCAGCTCAGCCGCGGCTTCAGGTACCCAGGCACCTCCCGCACCTTCATCCCCCGGATCTCGTTGATCAGGGCTCGCATCGCCATGGCTGGATCTCTCCGTTCCTCGCCTCGCGTGCGCCTCTCAGCTAGGGTTTCGTGGCTTCGGAGACGGAGACGGAGGTGGAGGAGGAATCTCTCGCTCGGGTAAAATGGGGATGGATTTGTTCGCGGAGTGGTTGGGTTGGGTTGGGCCGAGCTGGGCTTATATTGGGAGACATGTGGGCCTCCATAGAGCAATGCTGGTTCGACATTTAGCGTGTGGCTGACATGTGGACCCAGATATGGAGGGGCGATACAATACTTAGGCTAAGTTCGGAAGGAGTTCTCAGCTCTGGTTCCGTGCACACGTTTTTCAAACGGCTAAACGGTGTTTTTTGTAAAATATTTCTATACAAAAGTTGTTTTAAAAATCATATTAATCTATTTTTTAAAAAAATAGCTAATACTTAATTAATCACGTGCTAATTAACCACTTCGTTTTGCGCCCAACTCTCCCTACCGAACACAGTCTAATTGGTTCGGAAAATTATATATTGAGTGAATTGCACTTTAGGCCACATTTTATTGCTAAAGTTTTATTTTGGATCACTTTATACCTGATCTTTTCACTTTCGACTAGGTAACTTTATTTTTGTTGCATAATGGATCACCCTAACTCTCCTCGGTAGCCATATCTAGTGTCTCCTTCGGCAAAGGTATGGCATGATGTAGGGAAGTTCCTCGGCTTGTCATTAACGACAGGCTCGAGGTCGTTGGAGTGCTGAAGATGCGGTTTGGAGTGGTCCATTGTGTAATAAAGATAAAGCTACCTTGTCCAAACTAAAAATATTGAATAAATGGAATCCAAAGTGAAACTTTGGCAATAGAACATGGTCCAAACAGAAATTAACAGTAACTGGTGCTCCATGGTGCCTAGGCTCCAAGATTTGAAATTGAGTATATACTCATTCAAATGAGTATGATTTTTTTTAAAAAAAATGTTTAGGTATGAACATTAACTACTTTACTACCTAAGTTCATAGTTTGAACTGAATTTGAATATTTTTTTTGTCGGATTTTGATTCTGTATCCAAACATATAATTAGTTAGGTATGTAATAGTGGATTATCAAATAAAATTAAATTTGAGTTGTTTTGTTACTAGGTATAGGTATGACTCGAATTCTTATACCTAGGTATATACTCACAATTTAAAAATTTTGAAAAATTTGAATGAATTTGTGTATTTCATACATTAGTGCTCGGGCACTATGGTGCCCCCATATGGTTTATATATACACACACACTTCCCTCTTTCTATAAGTTGCAACCACAAGCTCAGCATACGCGAAATCATAATAAGAGCCCTTAGATTATTAACTCCTATAAATATCCACTCTAGCTTATTTAGTCCCCACTGGATGATTATTCTTACTTTTTTTTTAAAAAGAACATTTTTTCCGTGTGGGATGTCATCTGAACTAGTCACGCACGTGTGACGAGAAAATTAACATTATGCCATCTTCAAAAGTGGGTTCTGCTCAAATACCATCTTAGAACGGGTTTCATTAAAATACCACTCTCAACCAAAGGCTACACACTATAATACCCAAATGGACAAAAATACTGCGGTTGCTACTCTTCTTCCACCTCCATCGTGATGAGGACACAGTGGCGGTGAGGCGGGCGCTGACCCACACACCCATCAGCGACGGTCGTCTGATCCGTGCCATAGGCAGTGACGACTAGCGAACCCGCACGCTCGTCAACAACGGTGGCTAGTGGAGCTACCCGCTCGTCGTCGTCTGCTAGACCTGCGTGCTCATCGATGGTGGCACCAAATCCACACGCTCGTCGGTGACAGCGGCATCCGATGGACCTACCTGCTTGTTGTCGTCGACCGCTACATCCGCGTGCTAATCGTTAGTGGTGCCAGATCCACGCGCTTGTCGGTAGCGGCAAGTTGACCGGCGTGCTTGTCGGCATTGGCGGCAGTCGGCGGACGTACGCGCTCATTAGCATCAGTGGTAAATCCATGCACTCGTCGACAACGACGCCAGGTCCACGACCTCCACTGAATCCACACGCTCGTTGTCGTCACCCTCCAAGCCATTGAAACGAAGGACGGAAGGAGGCCGGTGGGAGGAGGTCATACACTCCATCCATGGCGCTGAAGGAAGGTGGACGGAGGAACTAGGGGCAATTTGTCCAAAGTAGCATTCCGGCATGTAGCCTTCGGTTGAAAGTGACATTTTAACGAAACCCACTCCTAAAATAGCATTTAAGTCCAACCCGCTTTTAAAGATGGCATGATGCCAATTTTCTCACGCGTGACTAATATGTGGGAGCTAGGTGCCTAGGTCGACATGTCAAGGACATAATTGGGTTCAAATAAATTTGCAAATATGCGGATTGCAAGCACACACGTCTAGGGTTATTTTGGTCCATATTATAACGAAAAACGTTACGGCAATGACTCTTTTTTTTAGAGAAGGTTTTTCTTAGAGAATGGTACTTTTTTTTTACCCGGCTTCTATATCCAACCGGATATATGCAGTATTTTCAAATAGGGAACTTAGCACTCAAATAAATCAATCTAAAATTCGCTCCTATGGAGATTTGAACTCATGACCTTGGATGCTACTCAGGTCACTGCAACCACTAGGCTACATGCTCTTTCACAATTACGGTAATGATATGATTTTAATTTTGTATGAATTTGAATAATATAAATATGAATAGACGAATGGCATTTATCTGAATCGGTATATTTGCAATGACATAATAATATGAATGCAATTAACCCTTAAATTTAAATTGCAAACACGCGGACCGCGAGCGCGCGCGCACGAGCTAGGAAAGGGAGGGAGTGGGAGCTAGCGCGCGCGCGGCGCGGTGGGTCGCATGCGCGGGCTGGCTAAAATTAGCGGGGAGGGAAGGAGTTGATCGGAAAAGGGAGGTCGCGTCGCATTGCGTCGTCGTCGTCGTCGTCGTTGTCGTCGCCGTCGTCCGTAGCGGGAGGGAGGGAGCGAGTGCGCGCGCGGCGGCCGGAGGTCGGCGGCGGCGGCGGCGCGCGCGATCGCGATCGCGATGGGGTCGTGGCGGCGCAAAGCCTACGGCGCCATCAAGGACTCCACCAAGGTCGGCCTCGCCAAGGTCAACAGCGACTTCAAGGTCCTTCTTCACCTTTTACTATTTTCTCCTCCATTTCTCTCCTGTTCTTGTCGACTCTTGTCCATGTAAGTTCTTGCCGCTTTCTTTTCCTTTTCCTTTCTTTCTCGTTGTTGCTGCTGTTGTTGGAATTTTGTTCATATGCTCTTGCAATCTTGCTGCTTTTTTGTGTGTGAGCTAGCTGCATTTGGCCATGCAAATGCTGCATTGTCTTAGGACAAAATTAATGGCAAATGCATAATTTGTATACTTCCGTCCTAAAAAAATCAACCTCTAGGATGAATTTGGATAAACATTTATCTATGTTCATTCCTAGAAGTTTTTTTTTGATAAAGGGAGTATGTTACCTGATATTTGCTGGGTTCTTTCAATGGCAGGAGTTGGATATTGCAATTGTGAAGGCCACCAACCATGTAGAATGCCCTCCCAAGGACAGGCACGTTAGAAGTGAGTACTCGATCGTCTCCTCCTCCTCCTCCATAATTTAATTGGCTACCTGAATGCCAAAATGTATCTCTTTGAGCAGGTAATATAATCTTAGAATCTTTTTTTTTCACATTGTTGCAGAAATATTCGTCGCGACCTCCATTAACCGCCCTCGAGCGGACGTTCAATACTGCATCTACGCTTTGTCAAGGAGATTGTCCAAGACGAAGAATTGGACAGTTGGGTCTTGCTCTTACGGTCCTCTTTGATTATATTCCTTATCTGGATAATCTACGTGTTCATGGACAGTTGGTTGCAGGTTGCATTGAAGACATTGATAGTGGTACATAGGCTCTTGAGAGAAGGTGATCCTACATTCAAAGAAGAGTTCCTGGCCTACTCATGTAAGGGAAGCGTTTTGCAGATAGCAAACTTCAAGGACGATTCAAGCCCATTAGGTGGTTCCCTATCTTGCATAGCGATCAATGCAACAAAGAAACATATATATTTTCTTTTCCCAAATCAAGCTCTAATTAAAGGATAGAAAGGCTGCATCAATTCACCTAGCTAGCGTTGTTTTTGCCAGCTTGGGATTGCTCCGCGTGGGTTCGCGCCTACGCGCTTTTCCTAGAAGAACGGCTCGAGTGTTTTAGGATCTTGAAATTCGACATCGAAACCGAGCGTTTGATGAGATCTCCTCAGTGTTCCAGCAAGGTTAACATTATCTTTCTCACCTTATTAAAACGAAGTCCATGTAGTGAATGAGATGTTTTGCCTCATGATGATTAAACTTTTGTTAATCCTAACAAATGCAGGCACACAGTAGAACTAGAACCCTGCCTTGCATTGATCTTCTGGAGCAGTTGCCTGCCTTGCAGCAGCTACTTTTCAGGCTTATGGGCTGCCAGGTTTCACAACCAAAATGTTTTACTAGCATACCCTTGTAAAGTTGATGGATGTTGTCAGTAGTTTCATCCATATTTTTTGCCATTGCAGCCTGAAGGTGCAGCAGGCACGAACTACCTTATCCAATATGCATTAGCCCTGGTAATTTAATTTGCAAGAAATCTTGCATAGGTTACTCCCTTTATCCAACACATTATTTGTTCATAAATATCATATGGAGGTTTCACATGTGCTATAGGTTTTGAAGGAGAGCTTCAAGATCTACTGTGCAATCAATGATGGTATCATCAATCTTGTTGATATGGTAAAGTAATTCTTTATGATTTTTTTAACAGTCAGGCCATTATCGACATTTTATATAAAAGAAGAATTCTTTACGATATCATCCTAAATAGATTATCGCTTTCAGTGCCATTGAATCATAAATATAAATTTTTTGTTCCTATTGTTATGATGCAGTTCTTTGATATGCCAAAGTATGATGCTATCAAGGCTCTAGCTGTCTATAAACGAGCTGGCCAGCAGGTATACATCTCAATTTTATAATCTGGTATTTTTGTTGAATTCAAGCAAGCTTAGTGTATTTACATCTTTCATGAAAATGGTTGACCTCATGCTTGTCCAATGCACAGGCTGAAGATCTTGCTGACTTCTACGATTTCTGCAAACAACTTGAGCTTGCCAGGACATTCCAGTTTCCTACTCTAAGGCAGGTTAGTTCCTCATCTTGATCTCAAAAGATTATCTTAGGTCTCAATCAGAGCAAAAGGATAGCGAAACATTTTCATGATTTTGGCCACACCCCTCATGATCTTGGATTTCTAATGCTCATTCCTTGCACATTATTCCTCAGCCACCACCGTCATTCATTGCAACAATGGAGGAGTACATCCGAGAAGCACCCCATCCCTCCATTAACAGCGTGGTGAGTGCGGTTCTTCATGAGAAACAAGTACTTAATTAAGTACTAGTGCAATTCTATCAGTACCATTATGTTTTTTGTATTTCTTGTGTTTCTTTTAGGAAAAATACTGTAGGAGAGACTCCTACACTGAATAAATATAATAATATAAAGTTACAAATACATATTTACAAGTGAAAAATCTTAGAAACTGTCTAGCCGTTCTGAAATTTGTGGGTGGTAATTTCCTTTTGCCCTATGGATAGCCAACGCAAACTCTGCTCTAAACTTGTCTTTGCAAACTTCGAGAGAGCGATTTAGATTTCTATTTCGTAATTCTTGTTGCCAAAGCAGGAGAATGGTGAGAGGAAGCTACTGACCTACAGCCAAGAAGCTCCAAAGGAATCTGAAAAACCAGCAGAAGAGGAGAAATATGAGCCTGCAGAGCCTGAACAAGAACCAGAGCCTCAACCTGATCGTAAACAAGAACAAGAGCCACCAGAAACCACTGGAGATCTACTAGTACTTTTCTGCATTATTTTCTCTAATCCATTTTTATGTGCTAATCCAAGTGTCCACTTCCCTAAATCTTATTCCTGTGTGTCTATGTTTTTCTGTATCTTGCAGAAATTGGATGCAGAGGTGAATCCATTGGTTGCAGAACTGGAAGAAAACAACGCATGGGCCCTAGCCATTGTGGCACCAGGTATATTTAGCTGTATTAATCTCAAATAACAAAACATTGGCCACTTAAATTTAGCTGTAAATTTGCGGACTTGCTGCCAAAAGTTTAAATAAGCCAAAAAAAAAGTCATTAACTTTATTATATTTTTTGGCCTTTCTTGCAGGTGATCAAACTAAGGCATCAACTTCCCTGGACTTGTTTTCTGGCAACACATCTGGGTGGGAGCTGGCACTGGTCACTGCTCCAAGCAGCACCAGCCAACCAGTTCAAACCAAATTGGTTTGCACAAATCTTTACTCCACCAGCTAGCTTCAGATAACATTTGCTCATGTCTGAAACTTTGAAAAACTTACAAACTTACAAACTTGCATCTGATCCAACAGGCTGGAGGCTTTGACAAGCTGCTACTTGATAGCCTCTACGAAGACGAGACGAGGAGGCGGCAGATCGCCGGAGTCACCTACGCCGGTAGCGTAGGAGGAGGAGCAACCAACCCTTTCGACACCAACGATCCATTTGCTATGTCGAGCAACTTCTTGCCGCCATCCAATGTCCAGTTTGCAATGCTGAATCAGCAGCAGCATCAGTACTACCAGTCTCAACACCAGCAACAATACTACCAGCCTCAGGCTCAGCAGCACCATTTACAGGATCATCAACATCACCATAACATGTATTTTCAGATACATTATCATCAACATCAGATATACCAACAACAGCAGCATCAGTACCCTGCACCTCAGGCTGGATCTTCCAATCCGTTTGGTGACCCTTTCGGTGACCTCGTACCAATGGCAATGGCTGCCCCTCCAAAACATGGACATTCAAGTTTGCTCTGAATTTGCCATATTCATGTTGTTACTGATCCCAGGCAATTTAACATAGATGGTTAACTTAGTCACCTTCTCACTTGAGTAGAACAACTTGTACAACTTGATATTCTTCGTGCTAACTTAAGAAGTATGATGCTGTATTTGCCCTCTCGCTTTGTCTTGCAATATCCACATTTACTGATACCACTGCAAATCTGTGGTGATAATCTAGTATTGATCCCGAATACAATGGTATAATCTGAATAATAAAACTGGTATAATCCAGATAAAAAAACTGAAATTCTATTAAAATTGTTGCTCTATTAAAATGTTAGTGGTAAGTGTAAGAGCATCTCCAAGAGCTCCGCTATTCCACTCTCCATCCTAAAATTTAGTAAATATAGGGAAAGGGGATCCAATAGTCAACAGACTCTCCACACGAGTGGCTATGTCGTCTAACTTGCAAAACCATGGAGCTGGATTTGGGTGGCCAAATTTACAGATTTATTGCTTCGGCTTTTCTTTTATCAATTTTACTTTCTTCCATGTTGGACTCGCCTTCTTTTTCTCCGGTTTTGCTCTCTTCTTTTTCCACGTCTTCTTCCCATCTGCTCTCTCCCCTTCTATATTCATATGGAAGGATAAATCAGAATTTGCCTTTCCAGCAATCACAAGCGCCTACCCGATCCTTTGGGTCTTTAGTATGCCTCCCATTATTGAATTACTGAATTTCACTTCTACATTTTATGTATTGCTATTACATGTACTTTTCGCCACTTCTATACTCACGGTTTACAAAGCCGATGGCTCCCCATAATGCGCCACCCTCGGTTTGTCGGTTTCCTAGTTACCACATGTTTTCGCCAAAAAATAAACAAATAAAATTTGGAATCAAAGCATGGTTTTTGAGCGAATTTTTCATAGTTCACCGGTGGGTTCCGGTGGTTTTATAAACGCCGTATACTTGTTTTGGAGGCTAATTGATCGTATTCAGCACTTTTAAAACGTGTAATCAAGAAGTCCAAAAGAAACTAATTAAGCCATTCATATATTGAAATTTAAACTATTCAGATAAACTGATTGGTTGAGTTCATTGTATATATACACTACTTTCACTATCCCAAAATACAAGGGATTTTGGACGGAGGATTTTGGACGGATGAAGTGTATCTCATCCGTCCAAAATCCTAATTAGCAACAAAACCAAGATTTTAAATTATCTATACTTGCCAGATATGATGTACTCTTGTTCTTTTGTTATGTACTATGTGCTTTTACAGTGAAGCTGTTTGCTATGTTGCTTTTTTTTTTGGATTGATATGTTTCTACTTTCTTTCTAGGCATACCAGGTTGGGAATTCACAGCAATCGTCAAGCGGGAAGGAGCCAGCTATCCATGGCAGCTCATTTTTCACAAATTCAGAATATGACAACGCCCAAGTTACATTATTGGAACAGAAGTATCATCTCCTCTGTTACGGCTGTGTTCACTACGAAGGGATTGAGAAGAAAAATCCACTTCGTGCACTATGCTAAACGGTGTGTTTTTTTCTAAAAAATTCTATAAAAAATTATAGTATTTCATTTTTCAAGTTTAAAATAATTAATATTCAAGCACTAATAACTTGTGCATTCTTCAATCTTCTTTTTTTTTCTCTTTTCTCAATTAATCACATGCTAATAGCTCATAAGTAGGTTAAGATTTGCTTTCAGACTACTCTAATCTAAGTCTGGACAGTATGAATGTTCGGGAGTCGTTGCTGTGGCAGCGCTGCGGCTAGCGAACGGGACAAAACACTGATATGCTGGCTTCGCGAAGCCGCAGCAAAATGGAGCAAGAAGTTGAAATGCTGACAGTGCATATGATATGCAGATTAAGATCAGATGAAGGAAATACGTGATGAAAAATTGCTGATAAAAACCATACTGACAATAACATAGTACCATTCGAAATTCAATCATCCACACTATACTAGTGTTGTTGCATTGTTACAAACAAACTTCCTAGCAACAAGTCTGACCTGGATATCTGATAATGAACTCATCGCAAAATTCAAAGGAAAGAAGGTTGCATCAAAATATATTAGAGTGAACTGCATCCTTATATGTGAATTTGTTAATTGTCAAACAATTTTTGCAACAACAGCAACTGACCTAGACGACCACAACGAAATTCATCACCAAAAGAAGCGACATACAATTATCGACATTGATCGGCAGATATACATGATAGCTGCACGATAATCTAACAAAGTGGTCATACAGTTCAGCCAGAACACTCTAAACAAGACAAATCCAAATGCGTTAGGTTAGCATCCGCATCTGACGAGCAATACAGATACTAAATAGCAAATCTTGATGCAAGAAACCATCCATTCCCAATAGCATTTCGATATCAAGAATAATCAGAATGATATGCGGCAGAAATATTTGTTATAAGCCTACATGATCATGTAATTCAATCAATACTCATGAATAGCCACTACAGATCTTAGTAGCCATACCATCAATGTTCCATAACACAAAAAGCAGCAGCACAAAAGTAGTCTTTCTTTGCTTTGTCTTCCAACACAAGAAGAGATAAAAGAAGCTAACACTTTAGGTAGATAGCAAGAACCCTAGCTCCTGAGTACCTAGGCGGTGAGGAGGACGGCGCCGCCGGCGGCCTTGATCTTCTTCTCGGCGACCTTGGAGATGAGCTTGGCCTTGACGACGATGGGCCTCTGGGGAGGCACCATCCCCTTGCCGAGCACCTTGGTGTAGCCGAACTGCGTGACGTCGATGACGGGGGCCTTGTCGGCGCCTGCCTCGGCGGCGGCGGCGGCGGCGGCGGGCACCATGGACCAGAGGCGCTCGACGTTGACGGCGGGGCAGTGGAACCTGTTGCTGAGCTTGTGGAAGTAGCGCATCCCGACCTTGCCGAAGTAGCCCGGGTGATACTTGTCGAACAGGATGCGGTGGTGGTGCATCCCGCCGGCGTTGCCGCGGCCTCCCGGGTGCTTCCGGTGCTTCCCGATCCGGCCGTGCCCGGCCGACACGTGCCCGCGCTTCTTCCGGTTCTTCTTGAACCGCGTCGTCATGGCGGCGGCGCGGCGGCGAGGGGGCGGCGGGTGGTTGGGGGAGGAAGAGGTGGAGGTGGAGGAGTGAGTGGGGTGTTTATAGTGTTCGGTGAAGGGGTATCGGCCGTTGGATCGTGAGGAGGGGTGATCTGCACCGTTGGATGGATGCGGGAGGAGCTCGATTAGGGTTTTGAGGGTGAGCTGGGCTGGACCTCCATCTCGCTTTGTGCTCACTTGAGATGGGTAAATGGGCTGGGGAAGGAGCTCTTAAATAAAGGAGTAAATTTATTTTAGATCCCTCAATTTATCGTGGATACCGATGCCGCATATGTTCATCATCATCACATCCCCTCTCCCCACTATGCACCAAGCTCTTCGAGCTCTCCTCTCTCTGCCATGTTCAGCCAATCCCTATCACCGGCTGATCTCCTCTACCGGTATCCCTCTTCCCTCCTCTCACCGCATCATCACCTCAACCCACCAAATCCAATTTCCACATCTCCCCTCAATTATAACCATTGTCCCCTCTCTTATAGCCACCATCACATGCTACCACCACCACTCCACCTTGCTGCCGGAGCCGAACTCTTGCCATCGCCATTCTGGCCATCTCCCTTACTCCCTTTATCAATTGCCTTACCCGGGAACACCCTCTGCTACCACCGTCGAGGCCTTCTATCCAACAGAGCACCGACGCCCCCTATCACTCCTCTTTCTCTCTTATATCGCATGGCACACCCGAAGGAAGAGAGAACCAAAGATGGAGAGAGAGGGGGAGGTTGGAGGAAGAATAAATAGTCCTGACATGTGGGCCCTGCTTGCCACATCAGCTAAAACCGGTCACTATACTATCAAGAACCGACCACTGTATTGTCAAGAGACTAAAGTTGATACGATATTGTGAGTTGGGGATGGATTATACCTGGAATTTTGGTTTATGGACGGATTTTAGACTCGACGATAAATTGAGAGACCTAAAGTAAACTTATTCCTTAAATAAATTCGAACTTACAAACTCCTTACTGATAAAGAAATAAAACTATTTGATCCACTTAGTTATTATTAATTGGAATGTTAAAAAATCAAGATTTAATCACATCGTTTGTGAAATGTTTGTAAAAGAAAGTTTGTACGTACTATTATAAACTACACTGGCTGCTTAACTACTTATTATGCAACAACAAGACAGACCCTTTCTACTAGTTACGGATTTACATTCAGAAATTCAGATGCGTGTGTATTTTTTTGAGACTTCCTGCACCATCAAATGAAGTAGATCCACCCGTTTCCAACCCACATTTCCCCTCCCCTTGCTACAGTAAATCCCCAAATCTCTCTCCCTCCCTTCGGCCCCTCTTCCCCTTCAATTCTGGTGGTTTGCCACCGGCGAGGGTTGGAGGAAGGGTCTGGCCTCCTTTCCTTCTAGTTTAGTGTTGTTAGTTTATTCCTTTGTATTGTTAGGTATTTCCTGTAGGTAGGGTTCTTCCCATGTTTAAGCTTTTACCGGCGTGTCCCATGGCTACAGAAGTTGCTGGTGGTGAAGGCGTTGGTTCGTGCCGAGTTGTGGTTGTTGACGATGTCGACAAGGTCAACCTATCGCTTGAGGAAGAGGAGGCTGATTTGGTTCTGGGGTTGTAGTCCCACCACCGCCACCAGGCCACAAATCTAGGTGCCACACAGAGGAGAGCGAGGTGGAAGAGAAGGAGGCCAAGGCGGAGGAGGTTAGAGTTGAGAAGTTTCTCTAGAGGGTTCGATCTGTCTGCGGCGCGAGAGGTTTGGGGTGGCGGCGCTCCACACTGCTCGCCGCCTCTTGCGCTGTCGACATCGATGCCTCAGCCACCGAAGCTCCCAAAGCTCAACCCCCACCACCCCCCTTCTCATGCCGCCGCCGGAGCTGTCCTAGTGCTCCTTCTTTGGTGGCCCTCGTAGCGGTAGTCCTGAAGTTTGAAGCCCTGGTGGTGGAGGTCCCGGCGGTTGCTAGCTGGTTTACCATCGGCGGTTTCGGTGACGGTGTCCTCTGCTCGGTGAAGATCGGCTTACCATCCGTTTGCTGGCTTTGCTGCGGTTGGGCATCGGTGGTCCGGGTGGTGGTGTTGGCTTCTTCCTTCTACCCACCGGCAGCTTGAATGCTCTTAGGATCTTTGCGGTTGTGAGTATGCCTTGGCCAGGTTCTTCCTCAACCATCTTCATCGTCTTAGTAAGACAAAAGCCATTTTGCAGCTATCGGTGACGCGGGCCCGGGGGTATAGAGACTAAGAGCATGAGGCGACCCCCTGCACCCATGTGACCCTCCCCCGAGGGGGGGTCGGGTCCGAGGGTGAGGTGGCGGCCGCCCTCTCTAATCTCCGCTCCCCTCGCACTCTGCTGTAGTAGGGGTCGGGCCGCCCCGACCCCTCCGCACTTCCGCCACGTGTGCGGGGTTAGATGAGCGGTTCCAACGCTTACCTAATTGCATTAATGACGGCTCAGGCGAGCGTGTCTTACCACGCGCCTCACCGCATTTAATGCGGTGAGGAGCGCGTGTGACTGGTCTGACAGCGGTCACGCTGACTGACCGGTCAGAATGACCGATGGGACGACGGCGCAGCACCAGTGCACTGGTACACGTCAAGCGGTGCGCAACATGCCCCGTTAGGTCCCATCAAAATGATGAGAACCTTTTTGCCTCTTTATCCAACCGGAGTTGGATGAATCGGCTCCGGTCAGGCGGCACCGGTCTCCCGGTACGAACGGAGCGCGCAAGTCTCCGCCCATTTAATAGGGAATGAGCGTCCCCCTTGTCAGATGACTGATCAGACAGGAGCCACGTCGCGGCGACTATGCGTGCGATTTATGGGACAAGCAATAAGACGACGCTTTAATGCAAAAGAATGTTTTCCTTTCTCTGGGAAGCAACCTGTTGGCCCATGTGGTAACCCCTTAAAGTATAAAAGGAGGTTCAGGTCTAGAGAGAGGGGGGATTCTTTTTCCTAAGAACAAAAATTCTAATCAACTATACACAGGAGTAGGGTATTATGCCTCGCTAGTGGCCTGAACCTGTATAACCCCTTGCGTCGCGATCTCTCGAGGCACCTCTCTCTCTCTTGATCCCTCTCGCATCGGAGTACGGATTTTCACCATGCGTCCCTGGCCGAACTCAAAAAGGGGGGCCCTCACTGTCCCCCGTTGAGGAGCTCATGCTCCGTCAGCAGCCATTCAAATTCTCATATACCGAAGGTTGGCTAGACTTCGGATTCATCTTTCCTTCTGCTCACTAGCAGCAGAAACCATGCGGGATTTATCATTTGGGTTGAGCTTGGACCTTATGTGCGACTTTGGTTGACAGGCTTGATGTTAGAGCTCCTCAGATTCAATAATAATGAACTTCGTGGAAATACTGTACTGAGTTCAGTGAAGCTCACACCAAAATCTACGGCTTAACAACAAACCTCTGTTTTGTGTCTTTTCCGTGAAGGCAGCCGACGGGTATTACCGGCCCGTCAAGCGAAGTGCACGTCCCATGAGGCACAAGGAAGCAATCGTCGCGGCAATGCCGCAGCTCCCTGTCAATATGCTAGACTGCTTCGTTAGTTCAGTTATCCCTCCTTTCAAAAGGATGACTCTTTGCTTTCAGCTCTTATCTTTTGACAATGTACTGGCGTTTACCCCCTAAACTCTATTCTTGCTTAATAAAGTCTTTGTGTGTTCAAAAAAAAAAAAAAGATGCGTGTGTACTTTCACTTCATAGTTGAATAACATGAAAAAGATATATACGCTGAAAATAAAAAATCAGACGTATTCAAATAATTTTCTGCCATTTACAACTATTTAGTATTTATTACATGTACGTTGATTAAATTGGTGAGTTTACGGTGCAGAACGCTTACTTCCCAGCAGACAATAAGAAGAGAAAAGGATGCACATCAGAACGGAAAATGTGTAAACAAAACTCAATAGGAGTGCAGATTAACTGTCAGGTTGTGCTGGTGTCATAATAATCTCTTCATGTCTACAAAGAATGGATCATATAATAACAGTTCAATCTGACAAAAACCCCTATTCCTCAACAGATGGGGGGAGCTAGGAAACTAGAAAGAAAAGAGAGAAAATGTGGGCGTGAAGAGCAGCTCATAGCAACATACAAAAAAGCACAACATGTTACAATGAGGGCTGTGTCAAAACTAAATAAATATCGCCTCAGCCCTACCTAGGGACTCAGAATTTGCAAGACATCGCAATTGCCGCAGCAACGTTGATATGTCTCTGGCCTGAATCTGTGTTACGCAGCTAAATATCAATTTCACAATTTACATAAAATAGAAGAAGAAATAAATCCTAGGGGAATTCCTAGGCCAAAAGCAAAGAATCGTGTAGAGCTCAAGTGGACGTGTAGCTGGAGTGCTTCAGTAGGTTGTTGAGAGCTTCTGGGTAAAACTTTCTAGCAAAAAGGTAGCATGGTCTCTTTGTTCCGTTCCACATACAGGGTGTCATTGTCACAACTTTCTGCGATAGAGATAAATGTACATATCAATATTACATGGAGGGGCTACATTTCTATGTTTTAGTTAAATTCCTTGACTGCGTTGCATGCAGACACTCAAAAGCAAATATCTTCAGGTGTTTGCAGACAAGTGCACAAACACAGTAATCATCACCAAAATCCTAGTAATGGTATATTTGTCTTCGTGCTTGAGTGAAAAAGAGGATTTGCTATATTTACCTTATCATCACTTGTAATACGGAAGTTCTCTTTGATAGCCTACACAACAGTAAAGTACATTGGTAAGTGTCCACACATAGAAGACATGTCAATTGGCAAAAGGCCAAAAGCATGTGTTCATTTAATGATATAGAGCATACCGTTATGTTCTTCAAGAGTGCATAGGTAACATCCATAGCTCTATACGACCTTGGATGCCATTTTCCTTCAGACCAATCAACATGTGTCACTGACCAATTAGAGATTCCACCAGGATCTACCATCTGAAGATGAAAGTGAAAGTGCATGAAAGAAAAGCAAGGACCAAGAAGAAAGCTAAATATCAATTCAAAATACTATTTACTGACATTGAAGAGGGTTGGCAAATAATGCTCATCAGCAATACAGTTGCGTCCCTCTGCTGGCTGCAGAACACAAAAAAGCAGAAAAAAATTGGTGTATTAAATAAAATTATGTATATATACATTATTTCAACGATATGAAACACGTGATTCATAATTTTTTTTCTTGACGAGTTAATACCCCTTTGATTTCCTGTAGCATATGGCTAAAGCAGTTAGAACTTAGAACCAAGTGGCACAAGTCTTAAATTCAGGTCATCTCCAAATTATTGTCTCTGCTAAAGCTTTACAATACCAATAGCAGTTCCAAACTTCGTATCTCAACTAACATCTTAGCTTTGAACTTCATTCTGACAGTATCACCAGGGTATCATTTTCCCTCTTCGGGATAAATCCCGGTACCCTGGTACCCTACTGTGATGCCTGTTACTGGCTGGTTCCCAATGAACACCATGAAGATGCATTTATTTTCATTTTTCTACTACATACACTATAGTAATAGCATTTGTGTTTAGATGCTACCAAAATAACTTAGTAATCACTGTACACATGAAATGAGCTATAGCATGATAGGCATCGACAATTAACAATCAATGAAGGAGGAACATACCTTGCAATACAGCTCGAACTTATTGTAGTAAAGGTGGTCTGCTAAAATCAGTAAAGCATGCCTTCGTGTTACAGCAAACCACTACAACACATACGAAAACCAAATCAGAAAAACATAAAAAGATGGAAGTGATATATCATCATTCTCACAAACAAATGTCCTAGTTTCTGAAGATGTTGACTTAAAAGAATGCACCAAGAATACATGAAGCGCCTAACAAATTTTGGGGTAGTAAACATTCTGAAGAATAATAAAGTAGTACTGTAAAAATATGAACCTGGGCACCCTTCCTGAAGTCCCTCTGTTCTATTTCAGGGAGCATTTCCACAGAATACCTTCCGCTTCCATGTGGTCCAGGATCAAGGAAGCTGATAGCGTGAAAAAACACAATGAAAAACGCACACGAACATGTGTGACTAGGGGCAATAGAAAATTGCGCGGTGATCATAGCTCTGTGTTGATGCATTCCATTCTTTAAGTCAAAACACACCAACGTTTTCTACACCATTCTTGTGATGTAACAAGGGTATTCCTTTGTATAGAAATATAAGCCAAAAGATTGATCTAGAATAAAATGCATGATGAAATATTCCTGATTTTCATATTTCCAGTTATTCTCCTGTAAGGTCACAGATGAAATTAAAGTAGAGATGTTATAATCAATATATGAAAGAAGTTTGTTTAAAGCAGAATTACATGCTCTGACAGTAGCTATTCCCTGCACTTGTATGTACTATATTTTCCTTTTGTCAAATGGATCAAAATATGAGTTCAGCACTCTTACCAATCAATGAAGCTGACATTTGTTCCCATCAAATAATTATATATGTAATCAAATGAATGTAGTGGAACACAGCTGTCAAACAAATAAAAAGGATCTTAACAAAGTGCAACAAAAACATTTTCTTTTTGCAGGCAAAGTTTTAAAAAACCAAAACCTGTCTGATAGCAAGATGAAAAATTGATTATCAACATCTTCCAATGCATTTGCTAGCAGCCTCTTCTCCGCATCAACCATTGAAATCCTCCCCCATACAACCTGCAGATACAAAGATAATGCAATGCTTTAGTTCTGCAAAACAAATTATAAAATATTATGTTGGATGTAAAAGAAATTATAGGAATCACTGATAGCAAAAATTTCAAAAAACAAATCACAGTCCTTTTGCTTATTTGCTGCAAAATGTACTACTAAAAAGTAAGAACTTCTAAGGAGAACCAACATGGAGTTTCCTAAACACAGGAAGTAAAAGCCAGATAAAGAAAAATGAACTAAGCCTAGCTCAGTTGATGGGTGTGGGTTGTGTACACTACCACCACCTAGGCTCAAATCTTCTTTTTGAATTTAGATATTATCTTTTTCTTTATTTGAACAACATAGAGTTTCTTTGTTAAAAGCTTACCTCATATGCAGGTCATTGGTTGCAAATGTAATGTCACTTATAGTCATCGAAAACTAATCCAAGCAATAACACAATTTTCTTCTTTCTTAGTATAAACACAAGGAACAGTTGTCAATGCATAACAACATTTCTTATAGTTCATAACACCTTGCTAAGCAGATGAGTTAAGATAAAGCAATAAAAGAAACAAACAAGTAGATAGAGTGGGGGGTGAACATTAGTACCTTTTCACTATGAATCTCTCGGCCAACAAACAAAGAACTAGAATGTACAGGTCTTTCACGTGATGCATGGATATAAATGGAATATCGACCCTCATGACCCTGCACACAGAAGTTCAAGCAAATAAATTTTAAAAACTAGATGTTGATGCATCTATACATAATACAAACTCCATCCTCATTAGAGAAAGAAGCACATGATGGGTATATCTGCGCCACACCTGTAGAAACTTCTCCCAGAGTTTCTCAAAGGGCAATGAACCTGGTGTCAAGAACATCAAGGCAATCTTTGGATTCTTCGAGACAGGCATGGGCATTGCAAGGAGATCCCTCATAACAACAGACGAGACGATCTCTTCGTCTGTTCGCTCCCGTCGGGCCACAGCAGGGAGCCAATCCTTGAAAGGAGTGCAGACACTCGAAGCGAAGAAGTAGCACGCGGAGTAGCGCCGCGGAGGGTACGCATAGGCCCCGATGAGCGCGACGCACACCAGCGACAGCAGCACGATTATCCACATGGGCTTCTTGGCAGCGCCTCGTTGGCGCGGAGGGGGCATGGCTGTCATGTCCTTGCTGCCCCGCTGCCACACATGCGATGCCTTCATCTCCTCGCCATCGGCAAAATCATAACCAGAGCCTTGCGAAAACTACATGCCACTCCAAACAGGAGACGGTAGAACTACACCTCCAACTCCAAGGTTTCCAACCTCTTCTGCAATGCAAGGTAGCCATCCAATAGTATCAATCCATCAACCAAACTCAAATTGTCACAATACAATCAATTAGCTACAATAACGTGGGGCATATGGGGGTTCAGCTGAAACCTCGAAACTTTTTTGGAAACAAACTGCTATCAATAGTTCAATACTACACCATCACGCATTAAATAAAATAATAAAATAAATAGATAAATCCGGGGTAAACTGATTGGAGAGGAAGGAAATCAATCCAACTCCCGATGGATCTCCAATCTACGCCGCCCGGCTCATCAAGAGCTTCAATAATACCTTTGAATTCGATCCGACCCAACCCAAGACGGAGTCCGGCTGCGCCGCCCACCCCTCGAAACCCCCGCCCGCGCGCGCCCGCAGGGGAGGAGGGCCGTACGAGGCGTCCCGTGCGCGCGCGAGGAGGCGAGGCGGGGAGGGGAGAGGAGAAGAGCAGCCGCGGCGGCGGCGGCGGCGGCGGCGCTCCGGTCTCCGGGCGGCGCAGATCGGAGAGAGAGAGGGAGGAGGAGGAGGAGGAGGTGGGGGGTTGGGATCCTCTCTTCTTCGCCTTTTGTGCCTTGGCTTTGAGGTAGTAAAGGCAAGTTCAGTTCAATGACTTGATCACACTGGATCGAGGGAGGGGCCGAACTGAACAGTTTGGGAACGAATCCTGGCCGTCCGATATATGAATCGGATAGCCCAGATCATCTGATGTGCTATAGTAGTAGTATACATTTTTTTAAAAAAAAAATACTGCCCACATACAATATTGATCCATTGTGTTTGTCCACAAAATCAGGAAAATGCGGATTTTATGATTTGCCATTCCACTCCCTAGTAGTAGTAGTTGAAATATAGTAGTTGTTGTTTACACTAAATTATTATAAGTTAGCCGAAAAGTCAACTTTCCACAATTCGTGGGGGTAAAATGATCTTTTTTTATTATTTAACAGAGGGTAGCTAATGAAAAATTAACGATGATATATTTCTGGAACAAAGACACTTAGATTGGAGTGATTGTCGATGATATTTCTTGGATTTTCTCTCATAATAACATGTGACCAAACCTCACATGTCATACTCACGTGAAAGAACTAATGGTAGAACATCATAATAATAAGGATTGGCAAATCCTCGGAATTTTCAGTTATTACAGTGTTACCGCTCCCTATATCTAATTGAATACTTTTATGCGGGGTAAAGTGCATCATGCGTTGTATTACTATTGCCCAAATTTTGTGCACGCATTGCACTGCAGATAATAAATATTGTGAACAAATGAGGCATTGCGTGAATTTTTCACTCTACCACGTCCTAGTAATTACTATCAAATGTAGTTTTGCCAACTTTGCTTCTCTTTTTTATTCTACGTGTCCCCAATAGTGGATAACATTTTTATGCTCAAATTGTCCTCAATAAATGATAATGTTAGGCTGATTGTTTTTGCCCTTGGAATATTTCACAGACCTGTCGTGGCCCCCACGAAGCTGCGGTTCTTGACCTCTGTTTTGGACTGTTCAATTTCAGGCATATGTATGCCTTGCCGTGGACGATGGATCATCGTATGATTTGAAACACTATATCGGATGTTAACTTCGACCTTAATTAATAGAGAAACCAACTCTAATATACTCACATGCTCAAAGTGTCAAAAGTCAAAACAACACTCGTTCTATCGCTAATCTGTAGGAGTTGTACACGCCAGAAACAGCATTGTTGTGTTCTGTTTTGGAAATAGAATATAAACTAACAAAGAAAGGGAGAATTTTAGGTTGACATAAATAAAGTATATTGCAAAAGGAGAATCCAGCCAAACAGGTAGGAGTTTAGGAGAAGACAACAGAGACAAATTTAAAAGTCTGCACACACTTACAACAGGGATCACAATGTAATAATAATATTAAAATATTATAAGGTTGATCCGTTGATTTGAGTTGGGCATTATTGATTGGCCCCGAATGTTAATAAAGCTTGGAATTTCTGTGGAAACCATTCACATGGATCGAGTCAAATAAGTACAGGCTGCTGCGTTCCAGACAAGAAAAACACAGTATGCAGGTTGGAATATGCCGATGTGCACTGTATCTGTATTGGACATAGCTTTGTCTAGGCATTCTCCAGCTTCAGCATCTTCCAGCCGAGTGGAAAAGGGATTCAATAATAATGGCAATAATACAGCAAAAATTAGCATAACTTAGATTGTTGTGAGCCAGCATCAATATTTATTAATGTGGATTGGCTCTATCACATGGAGTTTTGCGTTAACGTTTTATTACCTAGCTGCGTAATTCCAGCCTTCCAATTTGACATTCAGAAACACAAAGACTAAATGCATTTAGTTGGTGTGACTAACTCACACTTTTTGGCCTGTAAGTATCAATCGTACAATAAATAAAGAGTATTTAAAAAGCTAATTACATGTCTATTACCTGCTCATCGTACCACATCATAAACTGCCACAACCAGATACCTAAAAGCTAAGCAACATTTGCTTTTCAACGAACAAATAAAGACGAATGACTTTCATAGAAGACTTGTAATCAGATGGACATCGTACTTATTCGACTATAAACATGCCCATGTTTATTACAATGATGTGAACGAAGATGATAAATAAATGATACATAGAGTAGAAATAATGGCGTGTCCATCGAGCACTTGCGATCAAAAACCTGACAAAACGACGACGGCGCGTATAGTTGCAGGAAAAATTCTAGTACATGATCTCGACCTACAGCCTCGGTAGCAGCAAATGGAATGCTTCCATGTTTTTTTTTATAGAACATTTGGTGATATATCCTTATTGTTTACACAGAATCTACAACAATTATTCACCGTGCTTCGTCTTCTAGATTGCGGAACCCGGTGGTAAGGTCGTCATACAGCTTCTGGAATTTCGCAATCAAAACTTCTTCGCCCTCTGCGGGATCCTCGAATTTTTGCGACCTATAAGCAACAGATACCATTGGTGATGTTGCAATCTACACATCAAATGTTAGAAACTTGAAAATAGGGTAGAAATGCGTACACTAGGCGGTAGAATAGATCACCCATGCGATGCTTTATGACACTGTATGTAATCTTCTGTCCATCAGCACCAGCCGCCCGCTCCACCGCCTATAAAACAATACAAGCATACAGATTATTAAAATAGTTCTTATGCTACTTTTGTATGGGAATATCCTGTTTGTAATTATATTGAGTAATGAGTAAACAATCTGAGTAACTTATATGACATACAATAAACAGTGTCTCTAATCAGTTCTTCAATTAGCTCCACTCATTCACCTTTCAATGTAAATGGTACCTTAAGAGTTGAAGTTTCATGCTGATGCCATGCTAGGATTCAATTATTTAAATTCAAGGGACAATTTGGTCCAGAGCCTATCTATGCCAGTAGTCCAAAACCTAGAACTCCATATATTAAGCCAACTCATACTGCTATTTTTTTGATCCAGAAATCAGAAATTCTGGATCAAGCAGGAACCAGTGTTTCAGTTTCATGCCCCACTATGATCTTGGGATTTGGGGCCTCTAGGTGACCAAAGATTGATTTAAATATAAGCTCACGAGCATCAGTGACAGCTGATAGAACACGATTATTGGAAAGTTTTGACATGATTTTCTAGTCAGCTAGGATTGGTTTTCTAAAGAAAATTGGCAAATTATGGAATTCCTGGAACAATGAGTAAGAGAATTTACCTGGGTTGCCAATGTGTTGAAATGAATAATGTTGCGCATCATCCAAACAGATTTGTAGAATGGACAATACTTATCATATCTGTTTTACGCAACAGAATTGATCAATTAGTTAATATGGATTATGACACAGGTTACTAGAACTATCAAATGGGTTTAACACTCACGGGGTAAATGCATTTTGCGCCAAATAATCTTCTCTCAGAAGTTTTGCTGTCTCCAGTGTAATCTTGTCAGATTCTGCCAGTGCGTCTTTACCAACAAGCTGAATGTGGGTAAAGAGTCAACAATAGATATCATGCAAAGAACAACGAAAGTGCTCAAATCTTACTTATGCCACAGCTTGTTTAAAAATAATGTATGTACTAAGGTCAAGTTTATTATCATTTTCAAAATGATTAGCAGGACCAATATAAGTGAATAAATGCCAAGGAACTGGTACTGAGGGTAGACAAGCAGTATGTGCGAACACTTCTGATAGGATGTTACATTAGCACGATGCAGATTAATAAGAAGCATAACAGCCAGGAGTGATACGACAGTATGAGAAAAGGTAACTTCAATAAGAAAGGTCAAAACATTGTGGAATTCCAGGAGAGTAAACCTGCACTATTTCATTTAGATCATCTTCCCTCTGCAACACCTCACGTGCCTTTGTTCTAATATCAATGAAATCTGGATCCTCCTTCTCATAGTGCGGCTCAAGTGCCTGCAACACAGAACATTGAATTGTCACATAACATCAAAGCAAATACGAATGAACAGGAAAATGTTCAAATATAAACCTATGAGCATTTCATTGAAAAAAGTGAGTTATAAGACCAAAAAACATTAGAACAAACTATAACCATAGAAACTTGTGTAGTCGTGTAATTCTAGAGACCTGTTGTCTACTTCCTCTGGCCATTTTAGCCTTCTCAACTCTTTCCTATGGAGTAAATGCCATTTCTCTTTCATGTTTGCCCTTGTCAAATAAATGCTACAGCTCTCACAAATAAATGTTCCATTTTTCCAATTGTATAAATTTAGAGAGAATCTATATACCACTGAGTTTATTCGAGTTTAACGATTTGCCATCGACATTGTCTCTTTCTATAATATATCGGCAACTTTACCAATTGTTCTACAATATGCCATTGGGCTAGGCCTTCTTTTCAAAAATACCCAAAATACCCTTATGGACATACAAGGTTAACAATTGATTTATCTCATTAGAAGTTTCAAAAATATATGAAAACTTTTATGTGGCCTCCTTACACAACATGGAAATTTGTATAGAAGTTTCAAGTTTTTTACATTTCTATTTTTTTGAAAAAAAAATATAACTTGTCTGTTATATGCTATATAAAACACTTTTTATTGTTCTTTTTAATATAAATCATCTTTCATACACTACATAAGATATTATTGTGCTATTATCACTTGTATAAGTAAATTCTCTCATATATCACATAAAAATATTTTTTCTAAAAACTAAATATAACAGAAAAATCTTGAAATCTGTATGCAAACTTCCATGTTGTGTAAGGAGGCTACATAAAAAATTTTCATATTTTTTTTGAAACTTCTAATGAGATAAATTAATTGTTAATCTTGTATGGCTCTAAGGGTATTTTGGGGATTTTTGAAAAGGAGGTCCAGCCCAATGGCATATTGTAGAATAATTGATAAAGTCATTGGTATATTATAGAAAGAGACGATGTCGATGGTAAATCGTTGAACTCAAACAAACTCAGTGGTACAGAATAGATTCTCTCATAAAATGAATGGCAACAAATTCATTTAAATATTTTCTTAATCTTTGTGCACAAATCTAAAACAACTTAGGGCATCCACAAACCACAATGTGCATTTAAAGTGGGTAGTAAGGAATAAAATACTACTATTACCAGGTTGTATACATTGTGGGACTAGTAAGTAACAAATTCCAGGTAATATCCTTACTAGCCAGCCATAAGGAATAAACAAACGATTTCTCTCATCCCCCTCTCATGACTAGTGTTTGTACACTTATGTTGTTTCACCATTGTAGCTACAACAACTATACCCACCGACGCAGGGCCCACCCTTACTCACAAAGTAGGTAGTAAACATTGGTGATGCACTACAGTTGGAATCTGAGGGGAGAATAAACTATTTAAGCAAGTTGCTTGTCAGAAACAAACCTTAGAATATTTCGAATAAGATATGAGCCAATTCACTGATGGGAAATGCTTCCTCTGGGCAAGCTTTTTATCTAATCCCCAGAAGACCTACAAACAAGAACATGTGGTTTAACAACACTGAAACAATAAACATTATTAATCATGACAGACTTAGCTGCTTCCTTACCTGAACAATACTAAGGGTCGCAGAGGTAACAGGATCTGAAAAATCACCACCAGGTGGAGAGACAGCCCCTACAATTGTAACACTTCCATCCCGTCCTGGACTTCCAAGACACCTTACCTTACCAGCACGTTCATAGAAAGATGCCAGTCTTGCAGCCAAATAAGCAGGGTAACCACTATCTGCAGGCATTTCGGCCTGGATAACAAAAATGTGGCATTGCCCATTAGAATATTACCATAAAATAGATATTTAAAAAATCAACACAAATGAGTTATAACAATCTTAACTCCAAAGTATTCTACTTCCAAAGGATATATTAGAAGTTAGCACCCACAAATGGTCATCTGTGCTAAGTTTTACAAAGTATTTTTAGCCGTACATGGTAATATTGCAGTAAATGATGTAAATTGATTCTATAATTACTTTAGTGTAAATAGGCTATCATAACTACTAGTGAAAAACACAGTGAAAGAATAACTGCTAGTGTAAATATGTCGGCACACCGTTTAAGAAATAGGAGGCTGATTTTCCTTTCAATGAGAATAGGACAGAGCTTTATGCAAGTTAAAGCACGCTAGGATAAGAAATACAAAAAGGAAATCAGGGCAAGTATGGCAGAAGAAAAGCAACGTACCAAACGCCCAGAAATCTCACGCAATGCCTCAGCCCATCGTGAGGTGGAATCAGCCATCATGCTGACATTGTAACCCATGTCACGGTAATACTCAGCTATCGTAATTCCTGGCGGGCAGAGTCATATAAGATTTTGTTTACAATGAGATCATTGGTGATGAACTTAAGATCCATAAAATGCATATTATCAGCAGTCCAAATGACCAAAGCAACAGGAAATTAAACATATAGATAAACCAATGTTACAGAAATTATAAAGTGGATAGCACCAATTGAAAATATAGTTGGGGAGGGAGATGCCTTCATCATTAAGATTTTATCATATAGTTCACAGTAATATACAAGTATGGGTCTCAGGAATAAATGCACATCTACATATTGTTTTGCCCTGCATCTCTTATACACAGATAAACCAGGGACAAAGATGCATATATCATCATTGTTGTACTTTCAGCCACTGTTGTGCGGTATGAAGATTCTAAACGTGGATACATGTTAACTAGTACTCCCACCGAATAAGTAGGCATGTCCAGGTTGATGTAACATCATATTGCTGGGATCCATACAAAACTAAACAACTATATGACAAAGTGGGGTACACTATATGGATATCAGACACTATTATGGCTTAATGTAAATCAATCAGGGGCAACACACCATTACCTGTATAAATGGAAGCTTCACGAGCAGCAACAGGCATGTTGGATGTGTTAGCCACCAGTGTCGTTCTCTTCATCACAGACTCTTCACGTCCATCGTCTGTCATCATTGTCAATTGGGGAAAGTCCATGAGGACCTCAGCCATCTCATTTCCTCTTTCGCCACATCCAACGTAAACCACAGCTTGGGAGTTGGAATACTGCAGAGTTGGAGAGGCTATTCATCTCAGTACAAAGATGTGATCAAGGCAACAAAAGGAGAGTATATGAAGCTTCTAAAGATACTACATGGCAATAAGGAATAGAAAAATAGTGATCACCTTGGAAAGTGCCTGACTAATGACAGTTTTTCCACAACCAAAAGCTCCAGGAATGGCACATGTTCCTCCAAGAACTGAGGGGAACAAGGCATCAAGTACACGCTGGGACCATTTAAAAGTAGATAAGAATTAGATTAGTTGAGTGGAAAAAAGAGGGGGGAAACAGTACCTTGAACATTTAGTGATTCAACACAGAAACCTTAATAAAAATGGGGAGGAAAAGCACATGTAATACGAGTGAGACCCGTGGGAGGTTCTGCACAAACCTGTCCTGTAAGAAGAGGTGTATCTGCAGCAAGTTTTTCCTTAACAGGCCTTGGTGAACGCACAGGCCATGTCTGTAGTGCAGTACAACAGATTAAACTAATGCTTTAATCCTCAGACATGTTATCCTCATAAAGATGGAACTTGTTTACCTGGAGCATGGTAAATTCCTTTTTGATACCCTGAAATTCCAACTCTAGCACTGTATCCTGCATTTATAGCAAGAGCAGGGTTCCGTACAAGGTTAAGCAAAGTTAGAATGCATGCAGATCAATAGGACATGGGATAAAGTGATACTGGTAGCATCCACTAACCTGCAGGCTGTATTGACCAGCTGGGGCAATGTAACTTATTTTCCCCATAGAGCCAGGCGGAAGAGCAACATGGTGTTTCATCAAAGAATTTTCATGGACGGTCTGCCATATAGTCAGAGAACTTTAGCAAAGGCACATGGTTAATGATGGGACAGATCTCAAGCTACTAACTTTATGCATAGTGTTAATAATAACCATACAAGACGAAGCTCAAAATTCATGGTAACTTACAGCATATAGATCTCCACCCGTGATAACATCTCCAACACCTGCAGCAGAATGATAGAGATGATTTTAGAGTGCCTTGCACTGCATGCTAAATGAAAAAGGATAACAAAAGGTGCCCCTAATTTAAGGGCCTGAAGTATAATAAACACATTACCTAGCTTCTCTTCTGGCTTAAACTCCCACAAAGCATCTTTGTCAAGGGCAGGGACTGAGACACCACGAGGAATGTACACATCTCCAGATTTAATAGCAATAGTTTTTAGAGGGCGCTGCAAACACGATAAGGAAAAAGGATGTGCCAATCGTCAATGGACAAGAAGAAAGGAGCTTAATAAATAAATGAAATTACTTCATCACGTTCACAACTTGACGTACCTGGATCCCATCAAAAATGTTCCCAAGAATACCAGGTCCCAACTCAACTGACAGGGGCTGTGCAGGCATAACCTTTATGTGTTAAAAAGTAGCAGAAACAAGTACACTTGACAGATCAGTTTAATAGATGAAAAAAATGCACCTTTCTTGTTCTCAAAACAGGGTCGTTAACCATCAGTCCAGCAGTTTCCTCGTAAACTGTGATACACAAATAACAACATTTCTGATGTTAGATATTGACTGTATATGGTTTCAACAGGCATATAATTGCTATCAGAACTTTTGTCTGTATGCTGCTAAAGATAGAAACTAAAGAGATGTTGCACACCTTGAATTGTAGCTGAATCCCCCTCAAGACGAATAATTTCTCCAATAAGGTTATCGTGTCCAACACGGACGAGTTCGTACATGGCAGCACCTCCCATTCCATCAGCCACAACCACAGGTCCAGAGACCTAAAACAACCCATTCGGTCAATAACGTTCATCAACACAATGTGAATGAAGTTAAGAGCTAAACAAGCCATCACACAAAAGAAAGGACAATTACTAGTGTACGTATAACTAGGAAGCAGATCATAGCATAGGATGACATCTAAATATTCTACCAGACAGATACAATAGCACTGAGTTCATAATAGGATCTATGATTCCAAGACATAAGTATGAGCAAGCTCACTTTGGCATTAACCAACACTATAATCTAGCACAAACCTATCTCGAAATACATGTGTGACGCAGTTCATTGTTGAGTGGCACGGTCTTAGTTAAACTATGGCATTTTTGGAATGACGCGTATTGTTTCTGATAGATACTCCATCCATCCCAAAAATATAACACCTAGTACTACGAATCTAGTCAGGAGGTCTCCTACTAGGTGGTTTCAAATCTTGTACTAGGTTGTTATATTTTGAAACGGAGGGAGTAGCAAATTTGATGAAATTAAGCTGAGAGTGAGAGTGCACACTATTCGTCCAGGGTTCATTCATCCTTCTATCCATCATCTGGGAGAGGAATAGAAGCCAGGATATCTTTTAGTGGTTAAATTACAACAAAAATAACTCTCTTTTTTTATACTTAACCACGTTAATAGCAATTCCAACCATCAGTCAAATTGTAAAAACCCATCTGAGCCCGCTCAAGTCACGAGTTCACAGTAAAACCTAAACTGTTAGTAGTATCCTTGCAACAACAGATCATACATACGACTGGCGATCAGAACGCCACATGTGAATCTCAAGCAGAGCCGCTCAGCAACACAGAATATGCAAACCCCACCACCAACCAATGCCGACTGGTTCCGAAGGCCCTCCTCCTAGTTCACAGCACAAGCCACCCCGCGACAGATCCCCCCAAAAGCAATCCGCGCCACCACCCCATCCCAACCAAATCTCGCGCCAATCCAGCCCCGATCCGACCACGCCCACCGCCATAGAGCCCGCGCCCCGTCGGGATCGCGCGGAACGAGCCCGGTGGGATCTACATTGGAAGCAATGCGAGCAGTAGAGGAGAGGGGGAGGGGGTGAGGGACCTTGCGGACGTAGCCGTACTCGCTCTCCTTCTCGGAGTCCTCGAAGGTGGTGATGCGGTCGCCGAACGCCATGGCCGCCGGCGACGAGGTGGTCGTCGTCGACCTTCGGATCGGCGGTGGCGGTGGCGGTGGCGCGATCTGGTCGGGGAGGGAAGGGAGCGATTTGGGCGGGCGGGGGGTGAGGTTGGATCCTGCCTTAAATAGACGTCGTCGCGTGTTCTATTGTTTTTTTTTTTTCGGATTTGATTATATTTTGGTTGTACTAGTAGTAATTGGACTCGTCTCCAGCTCTGATTGGAGGACACGCCTCTTCTGATACGGTTGCGAGCGCTGCATCTCGTGTTGGTTTAGGACGCTGACATGTGGGCCAGAGGGTCATAGAATCTGTGGGGTTTTTTAGTAAGTACACAGCATGTGGCCTTCTGAGAGGTGAAAAGACACCTAGGCAGCGTTCTTTCCTCCCCTTTCCCAACTCCTCTCCCTCGTTTTTCACGCGCACGCTTTTCAAACTACTAAACGGTGTGTATTTTGTAAAAAGTTTCTATACAAAAGTTGCTTAAAAAATCAAATTAATCCATTTTTGAAAAAAAAATTAGCAAAAACTTAATTAATCACGCGCTAATGGATCGCTCCCTTCCACCTCTAGCGAACGCTGCCTTACAATATATAATAATACTTTTAGATGAGTTTTTACTTGTCAGGTTAGTATAAGTAGTACTAGCGGTTTTTCCCGTATGATATTGTGTGAAGCAATTTTTTTAAAAAAATAAATTGAATTTGATATACAACTCTGAAGTTATCATAGATCAGACACAGTTGTATCTCATGTTCAGAGTATAATCCGTTGTGGCATACAAATGATGGTTTTTGTTCCGTAAATACATTTTTAATTCGCATACAATATGTTTTATTAAAAGTATAATAACTAAATATGATATATAACTCTTATAGTTTATATTTCCATAAATATAAAACATGTTAGGGTCAAATACTAAAATGTCAAATTTTACCAATCAATATATATGGTCTAATTACGATTGATGAAAAAAATTCCGTGCCTTCCCCTATATAGTAATTAGGGAGTGTCTAGATTTATTAGCCGCCCGGAATTTAAAATTTTCAGTTTGCTTTTCATAGATAACAATGCTCCGCTATTACTTAACCCTTTATTTGAACAAGTCCGCTCTTTCAAAGATAAATGGTTAGAACAATAAAATTGTTCAACCTAAACAGGACAAATTCACAACCCATGCAAAATTAGAAAATCCATATAAAAAAACAAATTTGCACAAAAAAATAAAACCATATATAACAACAAAAATTCAGTTAATCGAAAATAAAATTGCACATTGCATAGCTCTGTATTTTTAAATTTAGCATGTGTAATTTGAGGTGACTGAAATTCGCATGAAATCTAGCAAAGACTCATATAGTTATTATCATGAATCATTCCCTTTTATATGTTTTCAGTGTATTGTCCATGTTAATGGCAAATATGTTACAACTTACAACATACATAAATTACAACTAGGCGGTATTATGCAAGAATCTACTCCATCGGTTGTCCATATTTCCTAATAAGCTAAAACAGTTTATTAGATAATAAAAATTAATTTATAGATAAAACTTTTATATATTTGCTTTTTGCGATTTAAAAGCCAATGTTGAAAAATAAATCATGTCGAAAATATCTTAAAATTAAGTGTGAATTTTTAATTTTTGGCTTTGTCTTCGGCTGATTATAGAGCAACCGATGGGGCCATGTTGAGTCGAACAAATTCCATTACCTTGTACTCCATACATATATATATATATAACTGGCAATTTGGCATGAGCTAGAGTGTACTCGCATATATAGATGGTTCTGTCCTTTTTCTTTTCCTAAAGAGGGGGTTGAATTTATTCTGGAGATATAAGTTTCGACAACTAACGTAGAATTAGTATTTCAGATTTGGCATTAGATGCATTCCACCATCTTTTGTACACAGTACTTTTTTTAATTTAAACTGAAGCTTTAAGTTCAGATAAGTTGTCTGTTAGTCAATATGCTTCCGACCCATTTGATTTAGATTATTGCTACGGATTATCTATTTGATTATAGGGATACATTAATTTTTTTAAAAAATAACGTTAATATTTTTTAAAAAACACGTTCTCTAAATAACAAAGAAGAAAAAAGTTTTTGAGAAACCATATTTGTAAAGGACACGACAACACAATGCACGGTCACTGGTTTGGTTAAACCAGTGACCACTTTATCCCCCGTGACGTATAAATCCTCCTTTACCATCTAAAAATAGCAATAAGCATTTGTATAGATTGGTCACTGGCGTATCTTTCTTTTAAACCTCTTTGATGATTTATATCTTTTAAACCCAATATTACTTTTAAGATCTTTTTCATCATTGTACTCCGTTCAAAATATGTGATAAAACAAGTTCAATGTTGAATATATTCAAAAAATTTATTAATCTAAAAGTAATTTATTTAAAATGTAGAAGTAACTTAGCTATGCAATAGAAGTAACTCTTTATAGCATTAGAAGTGATTGCATTATGAGCGAGTTGACATAAGAAACTATGTGGAGTAAATCCACAAGCAAAGTGTAGAGAAGATTTTCATGTAAATACATATATTCTTTATTTAAAGTAATCACTATATTATTTAAAAAAATTAAAATCTTGCGTCATATGGAAAGTAACTCTTCATGATGTTAAAAGTAATTAAACTACTAAAGGAAAGTAACTTTTAAACAAATAGGAGTAACTCTTCATAATAAATATAAGGTAAGTAACTATAAAAAATAAAAAAATAAAATAAATAACTCTTAGAGGTATTAGAAGTAATTGTACTGCTTGAATGAATTAACTCTTCACGGTGTTACAAGTAACTAGACTGTTATAAGAAAGTAATTCTTCACACTATTAGAAGTAATTATACTTTTAGAGGAGTTAAGAAATTTTTTGAATATATTCAATATTAGACTCATTTTGTCACATATTTTAATTAGAATATAATGGTTCAAACGGATCTTAAAAACACTATACGGTCATAAAAAAATATAAGGTCATCAAAGATTCTATAAAAATAAGAAAATATACTAGTGTAGTTAGCCTCAGCATGCACGTGAATCGAAATGATAACTACCAGATAGCATGTGGTCCTCTTGGTCTCGTTTCATTGTCTCTTTATTAGTACAATATTCACGTGTTCGTATCTCAGCCATCATCAACTAATTGGTCAGGATAACCACTTTTAATGCTATAGGTAGTTAGTTTTATCGCGCAGCTAAGTTACTTATACGATTTAAATAAATTACTTTAAATATTTAAATATATTCAATATTGGACTTATTTTATTGTATATTTTGAGTAGAGCTTGATGGTATAAACGAAAGTGAAAAATAATATGTGGTTTTAAAATATATAAGTCATCAAAGCTACTATTAAAAAAATAGGCTAGTGTATCCGATCTTTATTTTTATGGTTGGTGGTGTGCAGGTTCCTCGCTTTGATGTATTGCAGTAAGAAGCAAGCCTGTCATGGATGGATGGTTGTCAGACATGTTGTGTGATAAGACAAAATCTAGAGCGCTCTTGATTTATATTTTCCGATTTGTAAAGCGTGGAGCAAATAATCCAATGAATAAATTAAGAAGGGCCACATAAGTTACCTTGTTCAAACGAACATTTAAACTCAACCTTTTTGCAGTGCCGGAGCTAGCTCCCGAGCTAGTCGAGTACTCGTCCGAGCTCGGCCGTTGCCATTTCCACTGTATTATTACATCAATACCACACGTAAAAAAAAAGCAATTGCTAGCTAATACTCTTCGTCTTTCAGGCATCAAAAGTAAATGCTTACGAGTTAAATTACGTGCAGGTAGGGGTGGTAATGGATTAAAGTCCATAGATTTTTTCACAACTCTATTTAGCCCTTAAATATTTTTAGATAAAAATATATAAAATTTGAACTCTACCCATTTAAACGCAGCCTCCAAATTTTCTAGTGTAAAAAGTTGAACCCATTACCATCCCTACCTGCAGGTATCAAGCATTCAATCTAAATGGTAAATGGCTCAGTATGAATTGTTTCTTTTTTTTTTACTTTTTTGAAAGGGGTGTTTAGTTGCTGGTCACACCTTACTATGGTTTGTCACGCCTAAGATTAGGCAAATTTTACCACATTAGTATCTGTTTGGTTGTAGCCACAGCTGTGGCTAGATTCTTTTCCAACAAATTAGGTTCCACATGTCACTGACACATGGAAGTATGGTAAGATTCCCTTAGGCTTGCCAATGTGTTTCCAACAATTTGATCATCTCAATTTAGGTAAGTGTAGCAATATTTATTAGTAAATGGTAGCAAAGTATAGCTCGGAACCAAGGACACCCTAAATTGGGTCTATACTTAGACTCTACTTCATGCATCGATAGTTCGAGACCTTTTTACCTACTCTGTCGTATCCATTTTATTCCTTGCGCAAGATCCTTTGCGAACTTCAATTTCATTAGTTTCCCTAACTTACGAAAGAAGTTCAGAATAATATGAATCAACACTGCCTTTGTTCATCTCGAAAATCCACAAAAGAGCTCTTGGTAAGCAAGCACCTTCAGTTACCTCACCCAAGAAATGTTCTTTCCTTGCAGAGACCCAACACAACCAAAGCATATCCTCTCGATCTGATTCGTGTTCGTCACACATATGGATAAAAAGCACCCGGTTCTTGTGAAATTTTGCCCAAAATTAATCCTCCACATTTCGAGATCGATGGGGTGCTCGTCGTCGAAGAAGGTGGAGGAGGAGGCGGCCGTGAAGACGTGCCATGACAGGAGGAGCTTCGTCAAGAAGGCGATCGCGCAGAGGAACCTGCTCGCCTCCTCCCATGTCGCCTACGTCCACTCCCTCCGCCGCGTCTCGCTCGCCCTCTTCTACTGCCTCGCCGAGGACGAGCACCTCTACTTCCTTCAGGAGAATGCGGCGGCGTGCCGGCACCGGCCGTGCTCGCCGGAGAGGAAGGTTCTTGTCATGAACTGGCTGAGGCCAGCCGCCGGCGGCGGCGGTGGCGCGCCGGTGCACCCGGTGGTGGAGGTGGAGCGGTGGGAGAATGACGCCGCCGAGACCGTCACGGTGGACGGGTTCTTCGGCGTGGATCCCGGACAGCTCTTCCACCCTTCGTTGTACGCTCCGGCGAATGTCATGCTGGCCTCGCCGCCGCCGCCGCCGCCGACGACGACGACGACATGGGACTTCGTCTCTTGGGACCCTTTCTCCTCGCTCCATCTCGATCATCAACAATACGTGAGCTATGGCGTTGATGATGAAGAGAGGAGGAGACGTGACGACGAAGAAGACGAGCAGATGCCGGAGCTGGAAGAAGAAAGCGAAGATGAAGACGTCGACGATGGCGAGGTGGTGGCGGCGGCGGCGGCGGCGGTGGAGGAGCAGCCGATGGAGGAGGAGGAGAAGGTGGTGGATGGTGTCAAGAACGAGCTGAGGGTTGTTGCGAGCGCGGAGATCGAGCAGCAGAGCACGCCGGGGTTCACCGTGTACGTCGACCGGCCGCCGGCGAGCATGGCGGAGGCCATGAGGGACATCCAGGGCCACTTCATGAAGGTCGTCGACACCGCCAACCAAGTCTCCGTCCTCCTCGAGGTCGTCCCCTACCAGAGGAAAGGTACACCTCACACCGCCATTGCAACACCTCGCCAATCTCATCACGCAAACAATGCAAAAACTATTCTAAACTTTCGAAGAAGGCTCTCGTTTTTGATTTATATGTTATTTGAATAGTTATAAAAAATTAATAAAATAAGTTAATATGTGATTGATTGCACAAACATATAAGATTAAATTTAACTTCTTCTATATATTTAAGAAAAAACAAATTTAACTGTGAATATATATACATTAACTATAGTTTAATTTTTTTAATTTATGAAAGTTAAATTTATATTTATATATTTATAGAGTGATATACCACATGTTAATCATTTTTAATTAAAAAATATCTTCTTCCCATCGTTGATTATTTTTTTAAAAGAAGAGCCTATACCCAACAAGATATATGCAACCTTTTTAAATAGGAAATTTAGTATTCAAATAATCAAATCTAAAATTCGCTCCTATTGAGATTTGAACACGGAACCTTAAATGCTATTCAAAGTCACCGTAACCACTGTACTACCTACCTTTCACCTCCATCGTTGATCATTGATGTCTTGTAGACAGTCCGACCAGCTGCTCCGAGCGACGGCGACGAGGAAGGCGGCGATGTCTCGCCGGAGCCATTCGAGCTGTTCAAGAGCCACAAGGAGAGCCTCGATAGGCTCTATGAGTGGGAGAAGAGGCTCTACGAGGAAGTCAGGGTAGAGACCGATCTCCAAACTCTGACGTCATCTTCTTCGTGTAGCTCTGAATTTTCCATTCTCATGGCGGTGGTGGTGATTTGATGAATTGATGGTGAAGGCAGGGGAGCGGGTGAGGCTGTCGTACGAGAAGAAGTGCGCGCTGCTGCGTAGCCAGGACGCCAATGGCGCCGAGCCGTTCGCCATCGAGAAGACGAGGGCCGCCATGAGAGACCTCCGCACCAAGCTGGACATCTCCATCACCACCGTCGACGCCGTCTCCAAGCGGATCGCCGCCGTCCGCGACGACGAGCTCCTCCCCCAGCTCACGCTGCTCATCCGAGGGTACTCTCACCGATCTCGCAAGAACAATGCCAATCCATCCATCGATCTGATCGTCTAAGATTTTTTTTCCTTTTTTCTTGTTTATTAGGTTGGCGACGATGTGGCGGGTGATCGCCGATGCGCACCGGGTGATGAAGCGCACGGCGGACGAGGCGTGCGCGCTCCTCTCGTCGTCGGCGGCTGCGGCGCGCGCGGCTGCGGGCGGCGAGGGAGGCGTCAGGGGCCCGCCGCCGCCACCGGGGCAGGCGCGGGCGGCCACGGCAGCGGGCGCGCTCGGGGCGGAGCTCCGCGGGTGGGGCGCGGCGATGGAGGCGTGGGCGGAGTCGCAGCGCGGCTACGCGGCGGCGCTCTGGGGATGGGCCCGGAGCTGCGTCAGCGACGGCGAGGACATGCCGCGCCTCCTCGTCGCGTGGGCTGGCGCGGTCGAGGCCATCAACGTCGAGGCAGCCACCAAGGCAGTGGAGGCCGTCGCCGCCGAGGCGGCCGCCGTCGCCACGGCCGCGCGGCGGCGCGGCGGGGAGGAGGAGTGGAACGAGGAGGAGGGGAAGAAGAGGATCTGCCTCGGCCTCGCGGCGGCGCTGGCGAGCACGGCGGAGGCCGGCGGCTTGGCCTCCGCCGCGTACGGCGAGCTGGTGGTGGAGATGGAAGAGAAGGAGCGCGCGAGGGAGATGGCGGGAAGGGATGAAGAGCTAATCCAAAACTGAACCAAACCCATTGTTTAAATTGTACTTAGCCATTCACAAATCACAATTAGAGTACTTGACGCAGAGAGATGACACTCAATTATCGCCATGAATTGTTCAGAAACGAAGCATTCACTCCAGACTTTCAGAGTAAATTTGATTTACCATTCCCTACCAGATGAAAAAAAAAAATCGACCATTTGGTCACTTAGCTGAATTCTCCAGGCTCTCACCAATGATGGATCATGAATTCAGAAGGCAAGCTCAATCAGATCAGAGAAAAGAAGTTCTAAATTCCACAACATTTATACTTCGTAGTTTCAGACTTTCAGTCTCTTAGCGAGTCAGTTCTATTACAGGAATAGGGAAGAGTGCATGACACCTTGACACGAGGACTCTGAAAAACTTGATGTCCGTTCACTTGGACACATCACGTTTCAAACGTAGCTGAGCTGACATAGCAGTAGGACCAGTAGTTTCACTTGGACATGCCGCCGTTGGAGTGGTTGTCCCAGCCCCAGCCGTCAACCACCTCGCCGCCGGGCATCTGCACCTGCTCCGGCGGGGACAACCCCGTGAAGGGGTCATCGCCGGCGTAGTCCAGCCCGGCGAGCACGTCGGGGACGCGGCACGCCTGCCGGGGGTTCAGCGCCGGTGACAGCCCGCCCAGGTGGCCGAGCCCGCACGACAGCGCCCCCCGCGCCACCATGTCCTCCGCCATCTTCACCTGCACAAACGGGGACGGCTTCAGAGTTCAGAAACCGGCCGAAATGCAGGATGGATTGATGGCTATGTGATGAGCAATGCAATGTGCGGATGACGACGAACGATCACCTTGACCCGGAGGGTCTCAACGTCTGATTTGAGGATTCTGTTGTCCGTGACAGAAGTTGTGAATTGCTGGTTTGCATCCGTCAACTGCTTGAAAAGCGAGGCGTTTTCGCCCCGGAGCTGGTCAACCTGACAAAAACAAGAGCACGACTTGAGCTATGGAAATCCGAAAGAACCGGCACTAGCATTTCGCATTTTGAGTCAGAATTACAGTACCAAATTACCAATTGGCACATGATTTGTTAGTCGAATCAATCTGTTACTGTTTGAATTGAACAATGGCAAATGCTCGGCAAGTACAAAACTTCAGATCATATCAGTTTACCTGTGACTCGAGATCAGCTAAGTGAGCTTGCTTTCTCTTCCTCGATCGCCGAGCAGACTCCCGATTGGACACCATCCTGTAATTTGAAGCCAGCAACCGTTTCATGCAAGTTCTTTGTCAAACATTCCTTCTGAAAAGCAATGTTCAACTTCTACTACTAGCGAATACACCCATAATTTTCACGCAGTGACAGACAAAATGCTTGACATAGTCGCTTATGTTCTTGGTATACCTTCTCACTCTCTTCACGTCCAATGGGTTCGTGCTTTGTTCGCATGGACCACCCTCTATATCCAACAGTGACTCACTTTCAGAATCCGAACCACTTGTGCCTCCCAGAGTTTGGCTCTCCTTCATGTTCAGATTGGTAGCTGATGTGGGACTTGCTGCTGCTGAGCACAGAAGATTGAACAGAGAGTTAGCAAGAACAGTTAAAGAACTGAAAATTGGGCCCCATCAATAACCACAATTTTGATGCAGTACATGACACAGTAACAGCACTGGTAGTCTGGTACTGTCCATGCATGTCCATTGCTGCAATCTCCATGTGTTGAAGAATGCTGAAATCTCCATGTGTGCTTTTCAGTGTGCAGTACAGTAGCAAATCATTGCATACATCGACCAGTGAGCATTTTTGTGTGCAAATTGCAGACTTATGAATTATTGATGAAAATCGTGGAAGAGGACGAGTGTGAGGCCGTACCACAGATTGATGACTGAGACTCAATTGTCGTGGAGACCGCAGGATGCCGTGCGTTGAGGCTCTGGGACTGTGGCCATATGTGATTAGGAATGTCCCCTGTGATGGTGCTCTGCTTGGACAAAAAAAATTAATCGAGTGATCAATCATGCAAATCAAAAATCAAGTACGATTTAAGATAAGCAACCAGGGCTTGTAATCATCTTCCTTATCTGAAAAGAATTACTTATCATCAGTTCTTAATAACAACTTAATCAAACCCTGTCATGACAACAGAAACTCACCTGTTAGGCTGTGAAAGCAAAATGGTTTCTCCTCTTCCCATGCTTACAATTCAGGACTCCCTCTTATCAGGCTATTCAAATAAATTCTTTTAAAACATGAGACATCGTTCGTTCGTTCATTCATTCGCATGCTAAAATTGTACGAGTCTGGTGTGACTGTGTTGTGACATGTCCTTCTTCCATATAATCGGAAAAAAAGAACTCCTACTACTCACTATGAATAAGTTGCTGTACTAGTAAAAAAATTGGTAGAGGATGAAACAACAGTCTTCTACTTGGAAAAAGCTAGCAGGAGTAAGCTGATCAGCATCAATTAACGGAATTTCGCAGACATGAAATTCTAGTCTAAGCATATACAAGCACCGTGCTACTGCAAGCTAGTACCCAATACAACAAGTGTTCAACGTAATTTTAGCACACGGATTTATTTGTTTTTGAGAAACCCCGTACAAACGTATACACTCACAACGTGCACGAATTTACTTTAGCACACGAATTTAATACTAAGTAGTTCGCAGCAGGCAGCATAATCAGTAATCAATCACTCACCCAGTCCGCGAAGCCGAAGCCGGAGAGGTCGGCGGCGGAGAAGATGCCGAGCGGGTGCTCGGCGTCGTCCCCCCTCCCGCCGTGGAAGAACGGCTCGAAGTCCAGCTGCGACGGGCACTTCTTCATCTCCTCGACCGCTCCCGTCCGTCTTCCCTGCTGCTTCCGGCGGCGGTGATCGGCCGCGGGTGGTGACGGTGTCGGAGTCGGATGGTTTTGGAGATGCCCCGGCGAGGCAGATCACTGAGGAAGAGAAGGGAAAGAAAAGCTTCGTGTTATCCCGGCGTGGAAAGCAAAGCGCCCGGAGCTTCTCCTCCTTGCCCCTCATTACCCTCCATATTTACGAATCTGACTGGAAGCCGCCGCGAATGGTACGGGGAAATGCGTTGAGGCGCCGGGGGTAGTTTGGGAAATGCGTTTGAGGCGCCGCCAGTGATGGGAGCCGATTCGGATCCGCACCACCGACCTCCGGCGACGTGACGGCGCACCACGTCAGCGGCCCTGGATCTTCTGTGGCCACACGTTTTTTGCGCTCCATATGTCCTCGTCACAGCGCTCGGTTGCAAGACTGAGACAATTACATCCATCCCCTACTTTCAACCCAACTGGTACTGTACTCTTACATAAGATTTGTTTGGTAACTTGAGGGAATAGAATTGAGAGTTTAGATAAGGGAATTAGCGGTGAGATTAACATGAGAATTTGATTTCTAGTTTTAATCTCTTGTTTGGTAGAGGTGGTGGGAATCAATAGAAAGTTAAGTTACAGATTAGATCTTAAATAAAAATAGATGGTTGAGATTTGTTTAGATAAAGTAAATGAGAAATTCCCTCCCAATTACCACTCCCTACTCATGTATTGAAAAGAAGAGAGTTTCTCCCTCAATTCCCCATCATTATCACATGTAAACTCCCATATCCCTCAATCAAACAGAATAATTAATAACATCATCCTTCTAAACTCCCAATCCCTTCAAAAAAAACTCCCCCGACCAATGGACGCTTAGAGTTTGCACTTTTGCCTTTTTTTTCTTTTCTTAAAAAAATTAATTGTTTGTCCTATTTTTTACGAAAGGTTTGATAGTGTTAATTCTAGGGTGAAAGGATATTTATACCTTTAGCTGTTGTTACATTTTTACCTTTTTTTTTTGCATCTCGTGTGATTTTGCCATTCCCTAGATCACCCAGAAGCACCCCCATCTCTCTTCCAGCCCCTACCACCGAGCTGTCGGTGCTAGGGCGCGAGAAGCCATGGCTTCCGCATACCTCGACGCGCCTCGTTGTCACTCACCGTGCCGGAAGCCACACGGCCGCCGCCTCAACACGCCTCACCGGAGACTTGTTGCGCGCGCCGAAACTACCATGTGCTCGTTGAAGAACCACCGTCGCCACCTCCTCCTCTTGCCGAAGAACCACCATCGCCACCTCCTCCTCTAAGGCTTTTGGGTGGTGACATGCCGGAGTACAGGATTAGATGGATGCTTAGAACTCCATCCATTTGCTTAGTGTTAGAAAAGTAAATCAATATTTCATAAATCGTTTTCTTATTTTCGTTTGTATTTATTTAACTAAAAACCACGGGACACACATAATAGCCATCAAAAAGTGGGGACAAAACAAAACCCTAAAAGTAGAGGCAAAACAACAATTTAAATTGAAAGTGAGGGTTTAGATGCAATTATCCCGCAAAATTTTCCCATCCTTGTCCCCATGAGGGTACGGACACCTGTCGGGTTCCTCACCCTTGCATCTAGGCATCTACAACGATGGAGCCACCATGAGGTAGTGGACAACTGCAGTATTGTAGTCACACAAGGCAGCAGTGATGGTGGTGGCACATATTTCCAAATTGTTAAACAGTACGTTTTATTTAAAAATACATAAGAAATTTATTTTAAAAGTTATATCTAATCTTAAAATTATTTTAAGCTAATACTTAATCTATTAACTTATTAAAGTAATAGAAAAAGAAGCCTCTACATTCGCTCTCATGGCCTAGAAATTCTCATATTAATCGGAGAAAAAGAAAAAACAGAGTCCATATAGGAATACAATTTAAAAGTAGCTGAAATTCGGAATTAAAAATAAGGAATATAGGAAGAGAAGACTAGAGTCCATGCCGGTATACAATAGAATTAATGGAAATTCGGAATTAAAAAATAAAAAAAAATTAAAAGTAGAGATTAGAGTCCATATAGAAATACAATTTAGAAATAACGAAAATTTAAAATTAAAAAATAAGGAATATTAGAAGAAGACTAGAGTTCATATAGAAATACAATTTAAAAATAACTGAAATTCCGAATTAAAAAAAAGAAATATTGAAAGATAAGTTTAGAGTCCATATAGAAATACAATTTAGAAATAATAAAAATTAGGAATTAAAATAAGGAATATTGAAAGAAGAGTATAGAGTCCATATAGGAATTTAGAATTAATTAAAATTCCGAATAAAAATAATAAAATTAAAAGTAGAGTTTAGAGTACATATAGAAATACAATTTACAAATAACTAAAATTAGAAATTAAAAAAGGAATAGTGGAACAATAGTCTAGAGTCAATTTAGAAGTAAGTGAAATTCGAAATTAAAAAATAAATAATATCTAAAGATGAGTTTAGAGTCCATATAGAAATACAATTAGAAATAATGAAAATTCATAATTAAAAAATAAGAAATAATAGAAAAAGAGTCTAGAGTCCATAAAAATACAATTTATAAATAACGGAAATTCGGAATTAAAAAATAAGAAAAATTGGAAGAGGAGTCAAGAGTTCATATAGGAGTATAATTTAGAAATAACTGAAATTTTGAATTTAAAATAAAAATATAGGAATAAAATTCATAATTAAAAAAAATAAAGAATGTTGGAAGAGAAGTCTAGAGGCCATATAGAAATATAATTGAGAAACTAAATTTCGGTATTAAAAATAATTAATAACTATCATGTGTATACAACACAATATGAATGTTACACATTAATAGTTTCATAAAGTTAGTAGAAAATTTAAATTATGTTATTATTTTAAGATATTTTAATAATAAAATAAGAAAATATATAAAATATTATGTGAGAGAAAACATAAGGATGTTAGCCGCGCAGTTTGCACGAATCACCATGCAGTTAATCATATACGTAAACCCATCCTTCCGTTTGACGTGCGTGAAAACTTAATTCCCAACCCACCCTAAAAAGCGCAGTAGTGTAATTAGGCCCACTATCCTAATGAGGGCTAAACTAAACCGGGCCAATTGGGCCCTATTGATTGGGCCGTGCACTGGGCACCAATCGTAGCACTAGCAGTAGGCTGCCTGAACCATCATCGCCGTCGACGGCGACCGCCCGCTCGCTATCGAGGTCGCCGGCTCGCGTGGCCGCCGCCGCCGCCGCCATGCGAGAGCTTTCCTTAGCCGCCCTACGAGATGTACGTACGTTCCGTGAACTCATCCTCCATGCATTCCTCTTCTCCATTGCTATGTTGCATCCTTAGCCGCCGTTGCTTCAGATCTGAAAGCTAGGTCCATGGGCATTTGGCGTTCGATTCGTTGCATCCAGTGATGCTGGGGATTTGTGCGAGTCGCGTTTCGAGTTCTCTCCTCTTTTCTGAATGCATGAAGCTGTTGTTTGAAGACAATATTTTGCTCTGGATGGTGGAATGTGGAGGCTAGATGAATTGGAAGTTGGAATTGGTGTAGAGAACATGGAGGCTATCACAAACAGAAACTGGAATAAAAATTTTTTAGTTCATTTTAGCACAAGTAAGTGGAAGATGCATGGCTTCTTGGTAAATGAAAAGCCACATAATGCTGACGAGCATCTTTCACCTAATCACCTTTGTTATGCTAAGCTAGGCTCGAATCTGCCACTAGCAGTTTGCTGTGTACATCTGAAGCTGTTCACCATTATTTGGCTACTTTTATTCTCAAATCGGTAGATGTTATCTAAGCTTCCAGGCTCTTCCACCCTTCATGTTAAACGTTTTAAGCCTCCCGAAAAGCATGACGATGATCAGGATCGCTTTCCCGTTGTTGCTCCATTTCCCGGCAAACCCGTATGAGGCATCCTTGCAGCGTGCATCATGGTTCAGTAGCCTCTTGCAACTGTAGCCAACAGAGAACCCCACGTTTCCATATGCACTGCAACAATCAGTCATCAGAGCCAGATGTTCAGTGATGATAATCTTGCAAAAAGTAATCGTGAGCTTTCTGCAGAATATAGTGAATTTCAGAGACTTACCTGACAACTTCAAATAATATGCTGAAAACATTGAAATTTAGTGGATCTGTAGCCATCGATTCCCGTTCTGTGATGCAAATTAGCATTGCAAAGATAGCCAAGTAAGACATTTGTGAGAAGATCCAGTTCTCCAATAACCCTTTTCTTTTGTTTCTCTTCTTGGTCTTAGAATCCTCGTCATCATGTCCGGGTAAAAACGAAGTGCAACCAGGGAGATACCTACATAAAAGTTAGTCCAAGCATGCGTTAAGAGTAAGAATGATTCATCTGAATGATAAGCATTAACTGGATTAGCTGTATGTAATATGCAGCTTGTAACCAGTTCTTGAAATACTATAACCCTTTGACCAAATCTATCCCTGAGCTTGGTTTCTGGGGTTGTGTGATTGATTATTTTCCTTTATTAATGGTACATAGGAAGCTCCCGGTGTATTCTTAAAGATTATCTGATGTCCTTATGTTCCCATTCTACTATATGCAACCTACCTATTAGCAATGTGTGATATATTTGAGTGTTGCTGACATATTCAAGAGAACCACTACTGGACTATTATAAGTGGAGGAAAAGGCAAATGTAATGTCCATGACGTGGTAGCTGAATGTTTACTGATGGGAGTGATAAATCCAAGAAGTTTTTCTTCCTTACGAGCATTCTTATTTTGGGGAGAAGGTTTGAGAAGGGACTTACATCATGATGGTGTACAGGACTAGGATTGCTGAAGAGAGGCTTGACAGATCTGTAACAGATTCACCTGCATGCCTTGCATTGACTGACTGAAATAGAGCGGATACTATCTTTTGATAGTTGCTCATTCCATGCAAAGCTACCGAGCTCCATTCCAAAGAGAGGAACAATACGGTTTGCAGAACGATCAAGCTCACAACAGTTAAAATCAAATTAATAGTCTCCCTGGTACTCATAAGATGCTTATATCCAATGACCTTTGGATGTTCAAGAATGTAACGGCATTCTTTTTTTCCAGTAATCTTCTCGACCGACCACACCATTAATCTTAAGCATGGTGCAAATAATGTATTTCCTGCTAGTATCTGAGGAATAATTAGCAATAGAAGAATGGAGTTCTTCTGAAAGACAATCATATTCTCATTTACTGGAGTGAAGCCACAATTTCCAACCGAGGAGATGGCTGTAAATACTGAGAATATGATGATCCCAATGCCTTTTCTCTGTAGAACTTGATGTGCACCGGGTACCAGGTTAAGGTAGAGGCAAATAAGTAGGGAACCGCCTAAGTTTGTTACTAGAAGATATCCCATAACCACAAAACCTAAATATTCAATTGACTTGGGCTCTACATGTCCTCCATTTTCCATGTGAATTTCAGAAAATGAAACTGTAACTTTCGTGCCTTGAGTGCTGGGATCAAATTTCGTGGAAGTGATAGACTCGATGTCAATGCAAGGTGAGTGATACCTTGTGCTGACTGATCCTTTTGTACCAAATTTGGCTTTCATAAAGTGAATGCCAAGCATTGAAGTGAATATCTCACCACCAAGCAGCATTAAAATAGTCAAAACCCAGAGCTGAGCGCTTGAGAAATCCTCCATTTCAACAGTAGCCATGCTTGAAACCGTTGATGCAGATACAGAAGTAAATAGCACGTCCAAGTCTTTCAGAGTATTTGACTTGTCTCGTGGCTTGAGGACCTTTAGAGATCCATATCCAGCAAAGGAGATCAAGGCAAAGTAAGCTACATGGACAAACAGTGGATTGTTTTGGTAGATGAACTGGAAGGAGTTCTTTATGGATTGCTGTGCAGATTTGGTAAAAGAAAACAACTTGCTGACTGCAAATACACAAAAAGTTTGTAGTTTTTTGTGCGATACTACAAGACAATGAATCATCTTCTAACTATTTGTGTGGGAGCTAAACAGCATGTCTTGGGTGCTTCCTTACTTGCATCAACATACTGATGTGTGTCCATTTATATAGGGGAAAAATATTCTCCTCTCCAACTTATACTTGTGATGTTTCGTACATATAATCTCTACTGTAGAACAAAAGCGATTAGCACCGCAGAGTTAGTGGTGAACTTACTGGACAACGATGACAGAAGAATCAAAGACTGTTTTGGATTCTAGATAGCTTATGTGAATGTATTATAAATGAAGTGCTGAAGGATTTATTCTCTACTGCTATTGTGGCAAATAACCGTCTGTTCTGAAAAAAAAATTCTACTGGTTAGTGAAAAATGCAGTATGAAGAATTAGCACCCAGAATGCAATGATATTTCAGTCTGTGCTTTTCATTAGGCTGCCTTCCTATGGAATGTGCTTGCTTTGATCTGTGAGTTTGAAGAATTAGCACCCAGAATGTTGGACATGCACTGCTTTCAAAAGTTCTAATTCTGTTAGAAAGCTAATACGTTCCCAGCAACTGAGCTTATTATGCTTTAGTTTTTCTTGTCTAGCCTAAAATTGTACCTTGAATATTGCACCTCATACCATTTCAGGATGCGGGCATTATTGTTGTTAAGCCTCTAGTTGCCTGTTCACACACTATTCTTAGGTTCTTACAGATTCCAGTCACAAAGAGCATGTTTGTCCTTGAATACACGATACCAATTTATATTAATTTTGACAAACACATTGTCTTGAATATGTGGTTTCGAAGCATGAATGAAAATATACAAGTAAAAATTTCTGTCAATACTACATTTTAAAACCTCTTTTCAAGTGAACAATTTCAGTGGTCAAAGCGGCATTAGTTGACTTTGAATTGGAAAAAAAAAGACTTGTTTTTCATAGGAGGGATATAAGGGAATTCTAGAACTGAACACTCAATACTTGAAATATTTTTGCATAAGTTTATTGGCTTTAGATCTACTTGGATCATTAAATTTTACAAAATTGAATTAATGAGATGAATTGTTTATAAACTCATAATTTACTGCAAGTCTGTTATAGATAAAGACAATGCTATGCACAATGCATCCTTAGCATTAGCTAGCTAAACTATAATAACGGTCAATGAGGTCAGTATAATCTCTCCTAATATCCCTGAATTTGAGCAATTTAATATTCATTTTGTTACTAAGACCATGCTTGAGCTGTTGTAAGTTAAATGCGTCAGTATTTTTTTGCTGATCCTGAACTGTTGAACTAGGTCTGGATGGTTCATTCGAGCTGTTTCTAGCTAGTATTTAATAGACTTGCATTTGTTAATTATTTTTTCTCTCTTCAGACCTGGGCGATTTTCAATGGATGTAAACCAGGGAATAAATCATTATAGGAAAAACTACAGTGATTTTTCATGAGTTTTGTATGAAAGAAGAGGTTTGCCTGTTCCATTTTACTCAGAGTAACTTACACTCATGTGACTTTCCGTCTTAATGTATGTAACTATGCATATACAATTGCAAGTGGTTATTCTTATAAAATATGGGTCTGAAAGCCTATTTATGCTATCCTAATTTACATTAGATACTACTGAAATCAGTCGTTGGTTACTAAATAATATGCTAAAATAATTTGTTGTCTCCATACAAGCAGTGCTTTCTTTCCCTTTTTCTTGAAGGTAAAGTCTGACATTTTGTTCTGGAACACAAAACTAGCCCCATAAGCTTGGTGTAGTGAAGAAGTTAAAGACTAGATCTATCGGACATATTTGAGATATTCTATCATTGCTATTAATCTAGTTACTTGTTTAGTGTTTGGCCAATGGACCATTCCAGATTAAATGCCTACTAAGACTTGTAGGGTCCTTCTTATCTTATGCTGTTCAACGAGAGCGGTGCAAATACCAGTTGGCTTGCTTAAATTACTGGCTGAAGTGGTTATGGTCTAGACTCTACAAGAACCTTTGAACTAGATTCTTGAGGCACCACTTGATAAATCACGATGGAGTCTTTCTATTATTAGTCCACCAGAAGAATATTGAGCTTTCTGCATCCCTACCTTTAAAGATTGTGAACATTCGATCATTGTCATCTTTCATAAGTTTTTTTTTTTTTTGCGTTTTATAAACATCAATTTTTGGCCCTTTCAGAAATTGAAAATTGAGATTTGGCTGGGAATACTGGTATAGGTTCAGAGTGATGTTCTGCATGAGGGTGCGTTGCTTGTGATCCAAAGTCCAACCCTGGCATAAGAGGGTGAAAAACCCTTGTAAAAGGGATAGAGAAGAACCTGTGGCTGTGCCAGTTTTGAAATATTGATTGAGAGTTAAGTCAGGGCAAGCTGTAGAGTTTGTGCCCACCAAATCTAACACCATTGTCTTTGCTAGCACCTTTTTGCTAGAAGTAGTATACTCAACAGCTGACCCGAGTGCATTAGAACCTTCAAATTCTTGTTATTATTGACCGGCACTGATTCAAATTTGACCACTAATAAATTTTGAATGGTTAGATTATAATGCATGAAAGATTAATGTTTATGTCTAGGGTGCAACACACTTTGATAATTCAGCATCTTCGTAACTATTTATATATATTTTTCTTTTGCAAAAAAGACAGGTGGTCAAAGTTTAAATATAAATATGAATTGTGTCCGGTGACAAGTATTTGGGAATGGAGGGAAAGCTATATTTTGGGAACCCTACTAGAATTATGCTAACATAGGTGCAGCAACGTTAAGCCCAACATTATTCGATAGGATACTTGGACTGGCCAGATCAGATCAGAGCTGGCGACTGTTACAGATACTTTTGGACTGACTAAGCTGGGCCCAAGTATTGACCTGGTTTAGTTACAAAACATTGTCAGATCTGAACCCTGGACATAAACCTGGCTTAGACCCAATCAGGCCTAAAATTCTTAGGGATAAACTCTTCTCAGTAGTTTTGTCCTTGGTAATTTTGAACTATCTAATGTGTACGTCTCATAATCTATGAAGTATGCACCTGTAGGCTGTATGGGTTCTGCACTCATAATTACTGCAATTGTTGAAACTTTAATCACAGTGAAACATGGCCTATGTTCTTAGGCACCTCATTGTTATTTTTAGTTATGTTTTTATCCATGAGTTAACATTTGCTTACTTAAATGCGGAGCCTATATTTTGTCAATTATGTAATGCTTACCCCGTTGTAGAGTAAACATAATGAAACAATCTTTGAATTTTCCTATTTACTTAATGTATTCTGATTTTCTTCTAGATATGCACAATCTTTGCAAGTACTGTACTGTACTACTGTATTTTTATGTGGCTGATGTTATGTTCCCTTATGTGTGTTCATTTCATATGACAATCATGCGCAGTCCACATGTTGGCGAACTAGAATTTACTTTTCTTAGAACGAAGGACAAAGCATCCACTACGACCAAATCAGGCCTTTTGGGGGCGAGAAGACTGATGGAATAGATTTGTCTCTTTTATCTTCATCTGTTGAGTGGACACAGAACAAATTCTTTCAAATGCTTTATACAGATTCTCTATCCTGGCATATACTCGCAATGGAGACAAGGTTAAATGTGCTAGCTTAATTGGACCAGTAGATTTGCATATCATTTCGTTTTTCATTCTGTAATGTGTGGATATTACAACTTCCTTGCACCGGCAAAACTCTATCTTCAATATTTATAGGGCTGAATTTACAACTTCCTTGCACCGGCAAACACATAAAATATTCGTGTTGTAATTCTGTTTGTTAACTCGACAACGAATATTTTCTACAACAAAGTTACTGTTAGGTGTGGATGTACTACTATGCATGCAAAAAATCAAAATATTGAAACATCACTCTTCATCAACAAGGTTTGTTCTATATGAATAACCACAAAGATTAGGCTTATCTTCCTTTATTAGTGTTTTAGTTTTGTACGCCTTCAAATTTTAGACAGATCGCTATTGCTACTGGGTGATAACTGAAGAACAATGGTACGCAGGAACAGGTGTAGAAGTTCCTTGTTGTCCACACGTCACAGAAATGTGGAAGATACAATACTTGATTTCCTGTACTATGCATACCTGAGAGGTGAGTTAATACCTGGTGGCTCTGTCATGGTATCATTTGCCTTTTATCTTACAGTGTGCGACTAAGAAGATTAACATGTCAGATTCTCGTTTTCATGTGTAGATGGTAACCATACAAGCTGTTGCAACATGTGCAAGTCTGCCTGATAATTCCATTGCCTTCAGAATTGATGATGACCACAAGTACGTCTTCAGATAATTGTCCTCTGTGATGCAAATCGTGATGCTCAAGGTGCACAGTAGGCAGATCGCGCCAGACTCTGCTCTTTGGTCCATTCCAGGCTACTTTTTGCTGCTGATCGAGTGAATCAAATGGTGCTTATATACACTTGATTTTGATACGGAGTGAATGGCCATAGGATCTCATTCCACAGATGGCAAGATCATATCCAAACTATTCCAGGGAGCAATTCTGTGCCAGGTCAGTATGAAAGCAGTCTACATTGGCACGTGCTTCCCAGACATTTTTAGTATACCACTGTTGTCATCTTTTTGTGTACACCTGATGATGGCTTATGATCTGGGATTAAAAACTGTTACTTCCATAAAAAGATGTATAAAAACCTCCCTATCTATTCAGTTTTGTCAGAGATATGGGCGTATTTGAAAATGAAAAACCCCAAAGTTTACAAGTTTTGGCCAACAATTAGTCTAAGTTTTTTCCTGTTTAGTCTATGAAAATTATACAAAGAAATTCATATTTCAGAGTGTTTTTACATGATATTGATTTTGTAGCCATTGAATTGTATATTGTAAGAGAAATTAATGGTTAAAGTTTAATTTTCACGACTATGTTGAATTAAAAAAAATGTTCTATAAAATTGGACGAAGAGAGTGCACTACAAAATAGGGCAATACATCAGTAAGAACAACTGCAGACCTATTAATCTTGTTTGTTTGATGAAATGGTAAGCTTTCTTGCATTCTCATACTAATACTGCTGTGTAATGGATGGTCCCAATGAATGTCACTAAGATTCAGGTTTTACAACCTGGTGTTTCCTGATGGTCTGATACTGATAGAAGGCATCACTATCTGTGATACTGCCATAGTGTACGTGAGCAAGAATGGTCAAAGTTGCAAGTTGATCTCACCTAGGCACATATTATAACATAAGAAATAATGTGCCTGCACATGCATGGACCATATGGTCCATATAAGATGCAAGAATGACAATTTTCTAGAGGCAAATTGTGATTGGGATAGACAATTTTGCGTTACGGGTGCCCCCAAAAACTGGGGTTTTCTGAAATTTAACCCTTTTTTTTGATAATCTGTAACTTAAACGTACCTTTATCCTCAACTCAAAATTTGCCTCTAGAAATCAGATTCTGGTGTTGTTTACCAGTGCTTAATTAGAACTGGAAGTTGAAATACCAAAATTTGGTCATTCATTAGATCAAACCTGTCATCTAGACCATGAAATTTTTACCTGAGCCAATTAAGCACTTGATATGCGGTACACTTTCTCTTACTGAAACTTCAGAAGAGAAAATAACATCAAATTTCTTTACTAATTACTCCTGCTCGTACATAATATTGCAAGCACGAAGTTTCCAGTGTCTTGCGGTGAGCGTAACCCCAAAACTTTCTTCCTCTCTTTAATCTGTTTCTTTAGTGTGAGAATCCTCTCTTTTTTTTATTCAAGCCACAGTTAAGAAGCATTCCAGTGATTACTCTTTATATGTTTCATCCGCTTATATAATTAAATGATCTCTTTGACCTCTCTATATATATTTCTTTGCTGCTACAGAATTGAAGAGCAGCTTGACGGTGCTACATCATGCAGTCGATCGTTCGATCGATTAGGCAGCTGCGACGCTGAGGGAGAAGGGCAACGGAGCAGAGTGCGGTGAGGCCGAGTACTCGTTGGCCTTGAGGGCTTCAGATCCACAATTGTCTGCATGGTCGTCCATTAGCATCTGGTGGCACCTGCACTCGGAGCTGCAGAAGGCTTTCTCCCCCCTACAGGTTTGAGACATGCACAAAGACGTAAGTGGTTGCTGTACCTTTTCTCACTTTTGACAATTCCAACGTTTAACGAGTACTAACATTGCAAAGCAATGTGTGACATCTAAAAATGTGATTGGTGAGCTTGTTGTTTTAGTGATGATCCCATTCTACATTGAATATCTTTTGAATTGAGTTAAAAGGGAAAATAAAATATGATCTGTTATTTATTGAAGCAACAGAGAAAAGTCTCTTTCACCCTTTAGGCTAGAGATTATCATGTTAATCACAGGAAAAAAGAAGAAAACATAAGCACCGCTGGTTATGATGGATCCAGGTTATATAGCATTGTATATTGATCTGGTATGTCCACTAGTTGTTTCTGATTGACTTGGCATATTAGACTTATACTTTTTACATGTATTGCAAGTTAGCTGTCTTCCATAAACAAAGCAACTTCACTATAATTAAAAAGATAAAAACTACATACTCTATTATAATCTTTTAGGAAGACAAAACTGTAACATCCTCTTCAACCAAAAAGCTAGAAATAAAAAAAAAACTAGGTAAAACTTACTCTATCCATTTCATATTATAAGTCGTTTGACTTTTTTTTCTAGTCAAACTTCTAATTTTGACTAAGTTTATAGAAAAATATATTAGTATTTTCAACCCAAACCAAATATATTATCAAAATATATTCAATGTTAGATTAAATGAAACTAATTTGATATTTTAGATGTTGCTAATTTTTTCTATAAATTAAGTTTGACTAAGAAAAAAGTATGAAACGGAGGTAGTAGAAGGTAAAATGTATCATGTATGATATTTGGCATTTCCAATCGCTTTTTGGAAAGATAATGAACTTCTTATAACTAGTTTTGAATTTTTTTTCCCACCTAAACTAAGGTTGTGTTTTTTTGGTGAGTTGGGAACTCATTCCCTCCGTACGGAAAACGGAGCGATTTATTAGCACATGATTAATTAAGTATTTACTAATTTTTTTGAAAAATGGATTAATATGATTTTTTAAAGCAACTTTTGTATAGAAATTTTTTTTTGCAAAAAATACACCGTTTAGCCGTTTGAAATGTGTGCGTGTGTAACACGAGGGAGTGGAGTTGGAAAACAGGGTACCGAACACGCCCTAAGGTGCTTTGTGCTTCACAGTTAATTGCAGGCTCACGTTACCAATAGATAAAAAATACTCCATTCGTTTTATATTATAAGTCGTTTGACTTTTTTCCTAGTCAAACTTTGTTAAGTTTGATTAAGTTTATAAAAAAATTTAGCAACATATAAAACATCAAATTAGTTTCATTAAATCTAACATTGAATATATTTTTATAATATATTTGTTTTGTGTTGAAAATACTTTTATATTTTTCTATAAATTTGATCAAATTTGAAGAAGTTTGATTTAAAAAAGTCAAACGACTTATAATATAAAACGGAGGTAGTAGTATAATTAGAATTCCAAAATTAATGTTATAAACTCCTGAAAATTTTAAGCAATATATAGAATAGTCCATAGAATAGACCTTGGGTGCCAATAATAGGTAAAATATTGTCAAAATAATATAGTACAATTTTCATCAAAATTTTAATATTTTTTTATGATACATGAAATTTTATTTACCTGTACATGTAGATGTCGAGCCCATCAAGCCTCTTGTCACACAGGAAGCACCGGCTCAAGAAATCAGCAGCCGGCGCCGTCTCCTCCTCGTCGGCTTCCACATGCCAGCCGCCGCCACCGTCGCCGAACCCAAAGTACACCCGCTTCCTCACGCTGCTGCTGGCGCCGTCGACGCCAGCGACGTGCGTGATGACGCAAGTGTAGCTCTCAGAGAGCTCGGCCTCCTCTCGCGCGCGGCGCCGAGCCGCTGCGCCGATGGCGATCGGCTCGGCCTCAGTAGTCAGGCAGGCGCGGCTCATGGCCGCAACGATGCCGAGCCCGACGCCGGTGGCGCCGCCGTCGAAGCTGCGCCTCGGCCTCGGCTCGGAGGAGCTCACTGGCCCCAGGAAGGTGGAGAAGAGGTTGGCAAAGGACGACGATGCCGCCGTCAGCTTGGTGATGGAGCCGAGCCTTGCCGGCGGCGGTGCCTTCCGCTCAGTTGCTTGCTCAAGAAAGCTCATCGTCCTCTCACTTCAGGTAAATTCCTTGTCCAAGTTCAGTTTTGATGAACACTAGCTAGTGATCACTCAATTGTTCTTTTGTTCTAGAGAGAGAGGAGAGAGAGAGATGCTTTAGTTATGTAGCTGTTCTTCACTCTCTCATCTCTCCTCTCCCCTTTGAAATTCTTGGAGCACTAGCTTTCTCACTGATTAAAAGAACACCAATGGTGATGAGGTCTATGGAGAGTGAGAGGAGAGAGGGAGAGGAGGGAGGGAGAAGGTGGTGGCAACATTTTAAAGGAGTAAATGGGTGAGTGGGAGCTGGGAATTTGGGTTTGTTAGGGATTAAATTATTTCGTGATGTTGCACATGTGGGAGCTCTTTTTGTGTGGGAGGTTTTATTTCTTGATATTTAGTGGAGAATATTCCACAATATTAATTATTTATCATATGAGAATCAAGGACTTGTCCTTTTTTAAGTGCATCCGAAAATTCTTAAGTTTTGCTTAGATTAGATATGATCGGTTGATCGTTGTCTCTTTACGAGGTAAGAGTATAATCCAGCGGTCTCCAGTCTCCACCAAAACTTTGTAAAGTATAGTTTCTTTTATGATTTTTTTAAAAAAACTAATTTATATGATTTTCAGTAGTTGAGTGTTGGTGATCAAATGTGATTGATGTACAAGGAGAAATGTAACTTGTCTGTTGAGCATTTGGATGTTTGTTATGGTAGATTGTCCGTGTACACCTATATATAATAAACAGACAAACTTGCTTTTCGGCAGTTTCGCTGAAATTTTGTTTTGTTGCATGTTCGTGGAATTGTTAGCTCTGCTATCTTTGCTTGTTTCTCTTGGGATGATATGATGGATATTGCTCATGCATATGGTTACCTGCATAAACTTGTTTGTTTGTTATTCAGATCATCAGATGCACACACGTACACACCCTTAATTTGCGAAATTTTAAGCGATGAAGCAACAAAAAAAGAGTTAGTTTGCGAAATGATTATTAAAGCCAGTTTTTCTTTCTCTATTGAAGCATTTCGTTTTTTATTTTACCAAAAATATTTCTTTCTTTTGACAAAATGGCTCGTGAACTTTCTAAAAGCACTAGGGCAAATTAGGAAAACATATCTTGGTGTGATCGATCCAATGTGGACGGCTCTCTCTGTTTCTGTGTCACGATCGTCATGAAAAGAATAGAGGAGGAAAGTTTATTGCACATTTGCATGTCACTTGCAAGTGTTGTCATCAAGCAGAAAGAAAAGGTGATCCTAACGCTATATATTACTACAACCGTAACCCGATGCTTTAAAGTTGTAATCATCATGGTATGGCCAACAAGCACACTAAACCACATGAATTATCCTAGTCTTATACATGCTCCAATTGAACAGTTTAATTAAAGGCATTGATTAGAACTTAAGATTTTTTTATAGGTCTATGCAGGTCTTGAATTATTCTCTACGGGAAATTCATGCTTCCAAACAAACTCTAATAATTAAAGTAGTATTTAATAAATGCGAATGCTCATATATGTATACATCAAGTATGGTAAAATCAAGTATGGTAAAATTGTTGAATCCTCATGTCAGTTCAATTCTGCCATACTTAACTAGCTAGACGTATTAGGGAGCCTAATTAGGAAATCATATTGCTTGGTGATATCCAATGCGCCACCCATTTTTTTCATACTTTTAGCACAAATCATCTATCACTATCTTCCTCTTTTCTCATGGCTGGCAAGCACAATAAATCCATCCAAGACACGTATCATGCGTTTCCAATATACCTGAAACCAATGGTTGAGAAAACTGACCTGTGATATACATGGGTCACTGTTAAACCACCTTTAAATGCTTCCTTTCACTGTTGACCATCAGCCATATGGTACGTGAGGTTGATCTGAAAATGCGGCATGTGTTTGCCTATATGTAGACAACCAACAACCATAGCTCGACAGAAATCATGGCCAGAGTAATTGATTTAATAAGCACAATCACCAACCCTAATCAGGTACCAAAAGAGATATCTGTGCTAGGATCTGAAGGACTAATAGTTACTTATAATGTTAACCCGGTGAAACGGTGCTCCTGTATTAATCGATTGTGTCATATCCATACTATGCTATTGTGGATTGTATCAGCGGTAATAAGGTACAAGAATTACATAGCATAGGCAAACCTTTTGAAATACAACTATATTTATATATATGTGCAGAAATCTTAGTGTAAGAAATTAAAGTTCTATAACATCAGATTTTACAAATTCCGTACTGTACATGAGAACATGATCAATATGTGTTAGTCAGTCAAGGCTGAAAATTAATACAGTATAACATAGCACAAAACATTTCCATTTTGTTGGTTTGTTATGCAGTTCACGTGCATTCAGAATTCAGCAGCAAAAGAATGAACCAGCATGTGCCTTGTACCACGCTCCAGCAAAGCTAAAGACAGGAACAGAATAAAGATCGATGGTATACAACATCACAGAAAAGTTTTAACAAGTTTCGTGCAAACATACATTGCATTTCCACAGGTATTGATTCTTCATGACCACCTGCCTTTGTTATGCTAGGTCTCATGAACTCGACAGTATAAGCGCCGGAGACCACCAACTGTCCATCACCTACAAGATTGCCCTGTTTTTGTGGGGTTCACCTAGTATACGAACTCCCTCTGTTTGTATACTAATAGTTGGACACTAACAGTTGAGACCTGAAATTAAAAATTGATACTCCTCTGTTTCAAAATATAAGGTGAATTATATTTTGTTAGAACGAGACTTTGATCAATAATTGCTCTATTAGCATATTGTTTATGTAATGTAAAAATCATAATAATAAGCAAGTACTTTTCAATACGAATTTAATAAATTTAATTTTGTGTCACAAAAGATATATCCTAATAAAGTAAATGTTGATCAAAGTTTTGACCTAACGAAACAAATACACCTTATATTTTGAAACGAATGGAATACATACTTTATAGTTTGTTCCTTGGTGAAATAATTGGTTGCAAAAATAAGGTATTCCTACATAATTACGCAAGCCGGACCAGTTCTATACGTATATATGCACATCTCTATCTCTATGCACACATGATGCGTTTAAAGGGATCAGAAACATTACACGTTACTGACCGGCATGTCAAATCTGTGCATGATATGCTTCATCAAATTGGCAACTTATCAAATGTGCAAAGCAAATGATTCCAGAAAAGAAGCAAATATGTTTTACTATCACTTTAATATCAATGCCACTACTTTTCCCCTTGCCATGATGCTAAGACGATGCGATCAGGCCATAATAGAGGAGACAAATCAATGTCACTCGTTGAGCCAATAAGCACATTCAAATTATTCTTATCACCTTGTACTAGTTTGTAATAAAGCAGTAGCAAGCAGGAATAAAAAAAAGATATTTCATCATAATATTTTCTAGTGGTAATAAAGCGATAGCAAGCAGGAATAAAAAGATATTTCATCATAAGCTAGCCTAGCCACTCATAAACTAATTGAGGTAGAAATTTATTTAAAACTTACTTTCACCTCTCTCACCTTCCACTAGTGTGCTCTCTACATGGGAAGAGTTGTAATATGACTACGTATAAATCTTTTTTACGTCCATTTAAAAATTGTGCGATATTCTAGCATTATGCAGTCCTTGTCTGCAGGTGATGCACCCTAATTAAACCTAATACATGAGTGATCCTGACTTGTCTGTGAATGATATGTCCGTCCACAATTAAGCCTGCACATATATGATAACCCTGAAAGCTCAATACATCATAATCTTAAGCGTACGTGTCTCTCCTGATGCAATTATACTTAACTAACTCCCTAATAGCTGGCTAGGCTTGATCACAATTCTCTCTTTAGTGAGCTATATAGCTGGCAATCCTGGCATATCACAGCCCAATCTGCAGGTGTGCCTACCCTTTCAAAATGATACGACAGATGCTATTAAATTCAGGCGAATAATCTCTCTTATATGCATGGATTGTGCAGCACAGTAGTGCATTACCATAAAAGTGACAACTCGTGACGATTTTGCACTTGTTCGCCACAGACTTTCTGATGCGCCATAAAAATATAGTAATTTGCTAACTTTCTAAGATAGCTTATTCCATAAATCGTAGTGCTAGAATGTTCCAATCATATATAAAGTTAATATATTTTTAGGACGAGGAGAGTTCTTTGTTGGCTGGACCTTGGTTGCAGCTGTACTGTAACTGCAGAGACACTACTGTGTGGTGTACACTGTACAGTGCACCAGTGGTTCAGTCACTGAAGTTCAGTGGAGCACCAACCAACCAACATTGGCTAAATCTGTGGATGATACAAGTACAGTGCAATAGTATCATGTTAAATCTGCTTAAAAAGTTCAAAAGGATTTTTTTAGGACCTTTTCCACTGAAATGTTATTTTCTACGCGGACCAGGCTATTAGCCTATTACTACTCTATTAGCACTCTCTATTTTGAACTCTTTTATGCCAACAAAAGTTTGTTAGGAAATTATTCTTCTGAGAGTCCGAAATCATATAATATATCGATGATAAAATTTACGGTACTCGAAACACTTTGAATCCTTGGATAATGTTACTAACCCTTTCGAGACTATATGTTCTGTTTGCCTGCCGGCAAAATTTTGACTTTTGTCTTTTTTATCTCAGGTTGAAAGTGAGGTTTTGCTCAAACTGAGTACTCTAGTTTGAGAAGCTGGCTGATGACTCCATATTCTCCATCAAATGTTCAAATGTAACGGAGAAACCGAAGAAGCGAGAAAAACACAAAACGCAAAATCCTGCACCCAATTCCGGTGGATAATTTGAAATCCATACCTGATGCTCAGATTGGATGAAGAGACGATCATACATGCATTCATCCGGGCCACCTTGTGCAGCCTACAGCAAGCAGATCTTCTATGGCTTCAAGGTCTGGACAGCCAATCAGCCATGGCGAGCGTATGCTCCTCTGAACCCAGCACAGTGTCTGCAGCGCCTGGGCCATTCGATCGAGCTCCGGAGAAGGACAGAGATTTCCCGGAGACTTGGCCGGCCGCCGGCGTGGCAATTCCTCGAACACCTTGGGTGCAGCCGTTGCTGTTGGGACTTGGGGACTCAGATGACGACACGGCTGTAGAGAATAAGGCGGCGGTCTCCGGCCGCCGCGGCGACCGGCGTCCCGGCGTCGACGACACCACGCCGGCGGCCGGCCGGCCAACTCCCAGGGAATTTTGTTTATATTTCCTTTTTTTTTTGCGCACGCAGCTCGCATTTCATTTAACTTTATATTTTCCTTTTTCTGATTTTTTTTAATTTTTTTTCCGCACGCAGCTCGTATTCCCGTTCATGGGCTTCTTCAGCCCACATAATGTGAGGCCCGTCTTCAAGGAGGCCGTCATGTTATGGGCCTCATCTCGGTCCATCTCAACCCTTTCCCACCCAAACTACTCGTTTGAGGCGAACTCGATTGGAAAAGGTGTCCTCGAAAAATATTGGAAAAGGTGAAGCACAAGAGGCAAATCTTCACACGAATTTATGGCAAAAATCTGAGAATTTTATACTTAAAAAGTTATACAAGGATCTTAAACTACGAGCTAGCAACAAGTTCCAGTGTAACAACAAATGCGTATGTGTATATATGAAAGAAGAGAAAGAAAAAAGAAAAAAAAAGAATCCCAACATCTTAATTTACTAACTCTTACACTCTAATTAGTACAGTAAATAAATAATTACTAACATAGCTAGCCACATATATCCCTTCATTAAATTAAGCTAAATCAATTTCTGCCCAAAATCAATTTTACACACGCTCGAATTTTTCCATGCATGCATCAGTTGGGTTAAATTTTTTTTCCATGTTTAGCTCATTAACCACCAATCAATTCCACCCTCCCCATAACGTGCCACGTGGCACGCATGCAAGGCGCTGACCGTTGACCAAGCGGCGATCATGGAGTTGCTTCATTTCGTATACGCGTGTGTATCGGGTTACGACCGGGTCTCGCCGGAGTTCGTCGTCGACGACGGCGAGGGCTCGGCGGCTGCGGCGGCGGTGGCGGGGTCCGGATCTCTTATCTCCTCGATGCGCGCGAGAGCCGTCTTGAGGTCCCACCTCTGATCGACGTCGGCGTCGCAGCAGCCGAGGCCGACGTGGAGCAGCTTGAGCATGTCGTCCTCGACGCCGGCGCCGGCGCCCGCCATGTCCTTGTCGAACACCTCGCCGGTGCGCTCCTCGTTGACGACGGTGCTGACCCATCCGGCGAGGTCGGTGTTGCCCTGCCGCCCCTGGCGGAGGTAGTTCGCCGGGAACTTGCCGGTGAGCACCTCGAGGATGAGGATCCCGAGGCTCCACACGTCGCTCTTCTTGGACGGCTTCCCGTGCGCCGCCGCCACGCACTCCGGCGCCTTGTACGCCACCATCACCTGCGCCGCCGCGCTCGCCGTCACCACCGGCACCAGCGCGTAGTCCGACAGCACCGCATCCATCCCGCCGTCGAGCAGCACGTTCGACGACTTGAGGTGACCGTGCGGCACCGTCAGCATCGGCAGCTCGTCGTACAGGTGTCCTAGCCCCCTCGCCGTCCCCCTGATTATCCTCAGCCTCTTCCCCCAATCCAATGTCGATCCCCGATTCCCTGTTACAAAATTTCAGCTCAATCCATGCCGAAAGAGAAAATTCTTTTTCCAACAAATGTAATTGATAAGCATTTAATTCTAAAAATTATCATCCCTGTCATATAAACGGTTTGTTTCAAAAATATTATCGTCGCTAAGGTTCCGTTAACAACGATGATATATTTTTTTGAACAAAATCGTTTATACGATAGCATTTAATGTAACTTGCGTTTGTTGTTGAATGAATGGTTATTGCATTGGTTGGTTACCGTGGAGGAAATGGGCGAGGCTGCCATTGGTGATGTAGTCGGTGATGACGAGCTTCTCGTCTTTCTTGTAGAGATAGGCGACGACGGGGAGGAGGTTGGGGTGGGAGAGGCGGCCGAGGCGGCGCATGTGCTCGGAGAAATCCTCGCGGCCGACGCCGTTCATGTCCTTGAATCGCTTCACCACCACGGCGGGGCCCTCGATGAGCGTCGCCTTGTACGACGACCCGAAGTTGCCGCTGCCAAGCACCTCCGCCGACGCGCGGAGGAGGTCCTCGATCTCGAACCGCACGCGGCTCTCCTGGACGAACACCAGCCGCCCGTGCTCGTCCCGCCGCCCCCCGCGCTTCGCCGCCGCGCCGCCGCCAGAGGCTGCGGTTCCAGCTGCGGCGGAGGTGGCGGCCGCGGCGGCGCTGGTGGAGGCGGCGGCGGATCCACGGTTGATGTTCACGGCCGGCGCGGTGTGGAGCTTCGGGTTGGAGGGCGTCTGGTCGCCACCCGCCTCGCCGGCAGCGTGGCGTGGCCGGCGCCGCCGCCGCTTCCTGCGGCCGACGACTCCCGTCGCGATCCCCGCCGCGGCGAGGATTACGCCGACGATGATGAGCACGACGGCGATGGTCATGAACGTCGACATGTTCGACGGCGAGGCGAACGTGTCGCAGACCGTGTCGAGCGGCTTGCCGCAGAGATACTGGTTACCTGCGCCCGATCAAATCCAAGATCAAGAATCAATGGCTAGTCCGGCCGCCGGCGAGGATCGGAGGAGGAGGAAGACGTCGTGTCGTGATAGAATTAGCGTACCTGAGAACATGCTGGCGTTGAAGCGGCTGAGGCCTTCAGGGATAGGGCCGGAGAGGTTGTTGCTGGAGACGTCGACGTACCGGAGCTCCGGCTGGGAGAAGTCCGGCAATGGGCCATCGAAGCGGTTGTGCGCGAGAGAGAGCTCGAGCAGCCGCGGCGAGGTGATGGAGCTCGGGATCGGCCCGGAGAGTTCGTTGGAGGAGAGGTGAAGCTTCCGGAGGCCGCGCATGGTGTGGAACGTGCCGTCGGGGACGACGCCGGAGAAGCGGTTCCGCGACAGGTAGAGCATCTTGAGCATGGCGAGCGATGACACGTTGGGGAACGCGCCGGCGATGGCGTTGTTGGCGAGGCTGAGCACGCGGAGGCCCGGGAGCGCGGCGAGCAAGCCCAGGTCGGGCGCCGCGCCGGACAAGCCCAGCCGCTCCAGCTGCAACCCCTGCACGCTGCCGTTGCCGTGGCACGACACGCCGAACCACTGCGAGACGTTGCCAATGCACGGGCCAGGCGTTCCCCACGCCCGGAGCGGCCCCGGCGGCGCGTCGTCCGGCCCGCGCAGCGTCTCCCGGAACGCGATCAGCACGTCGCCCTCGGGCCCCGCGCCGCCCGCCTCGCCGCCGCCGCCGGCGGCGGCGACCACGGGCGTGGGTCGCCCACACAAACACCAGGCGACGACGGCGACGGCGACGAGGCCGGGCGGCCGAGGCCGCGCCATGACGCCAGGAGGGGCGCGCTCTTCGGCTCGGCGGGGCGGTGACTGGCGATGGTGACGACGGTGGTGGCGGTGACCGCGTCGTGGCGGTGGCGAGGTAGGCGCGACGCGGGAGAAGGGGGGAGGCTATGCGTTTTGCATGTGCATGGCTAAAGAAAGGGAGAGGGAGGTAGGAGGTAGAGGGGGAGAAAACGCCCGATCGCCGATGGCTAAGAATAGTTTGCTACGGTTTGTGTGACAGCACTCAGCTCAGCACAGCATGGTGGCTAATTAAATTTGGAGCTAGTTAGAAACTAACCATTCAAATCTATGCAAGGGGAGGTTTTATTTCTTTTTTTAAAAAAAAATACATGTAAGACGCACAAGCAAGCACACCACTACACACCTGCGAGTGCACCCACTTAACACACGTTCAAAGAAACAGAGACCAGCGGCAAATCCTAATTCTCACCAAAATCCTTTTAAAAAACACAAGGGTGAAGTCATGCACCTATAGTTCCACCGTGACAATTGCCAGTGCTTCATTGGAGAGGCTCAATTTAGCCCTACTACACTACTTGTTCAAATGCAGCTCGCAAATATGTACATATACCAGTATCTGCTAATATTGCAGAGCATACCAGAGCCCAGAGGTACAGGTACATGCCAAAATGTACCTGGGATTCTGCTGTACAGTACAGAGAAACGCCCCAGAACAGCAGATTGCCAGACACTAAAGTAGACAGTGGCGCTGAGAAATGGTGATGCCAATGCAGGTAGCAACGTCTGCCACAAACCTTCAGCATTTGATTATAAGCATCTTACAACACACATATTTACATGTACAGGGAAGGAAGAACGCCAAAGATTTTTGGCAGCCTGATTTAATCATCCCTCACAAAGGGAGCCTGCATCCTAGAGATTTTGTTCATCATAGATCAGCTCATACCGACGACATTCTCAAATCCATTCTCCTTGATCAGATCAGTGAATTGGTTCAGGTAGCTCACAAGCCCACCTAGCGATTTGATCAGCTCATCGGCCTTTTGGCGAGTGGTTTCCATAGAATCAGACGAGATAAAAAGATTATGGCTCTCATTTTCGCCTGCCTCCTCTTTGAGTAGCATATGGATGTGCTGCGCGTTCTCTTGTAATTTATTGGCCAGTTCGCATGCATCGGTTTGGCTTTTCTTGACCTCGTTGTTTGCTTCCGTTTCGCAGACTTGTAGACAAACATAACATAAAAAGGGCATCATCAAAATATGTCAGCTGGTTTGGAGAAAACATAAATAAATTGTAGCTGATAGTAGAAGGAATGAAACATAATTACACATGTAGCAAAGGATAGTACGATGCTTTCCACATTCAATGAAGATAAAAAGCAGGTCTTAGAGTAAACTAACACCACTATTGTATTGTAAACAAGGAAAACATTGTACCAAAGCCAAATTTATTGGAATAACATCCTAGCACATGAAAATTATGACCCGACTACACAAAAAATTGCTTGTTAGCTCTATCAATCATATCGTCATAAAAAGATTACTTGCAACGACTATATTATATCCCAATATGAAACATATAATGTAACGGACATGCACTGGATCTGGATTGTGGGTCATTATCATCCAGGATGTGTAGTCTCAACCAAGCCCAAGGAACAATAATAGTGTTGGACATGACAGAATAAGAAAGCTATTGTAATCAGACTAGTGTGAAAAAAAATCTGTATCATGAGAATTTTTTGAACCACCTTAATTCTCAATCCTACATTTAGAGAAGTAAACCATGTTCACTTGCACAATTTCCACTGGCCAAATCATATTATAGAGAATGTACATGAAGATGAATTAATCCTCAGTTAGGTACCAACAATTCACCATATCCCCTTATTTCTGATTTGCTTTCACATTGTATCCTTGCAATTGCAATGCCACATGATTGCGTTGCACTCAAATAAAATAACTATCTAATTTGTGAAATAAACCGCAGAGCTTTACTTCTTCACCGTCAAGTATCAACAATGTATCATGATCCGATTCGGCGCACATGGCTAGCATACCTGAATGCCCAGGCAGATAAATATGAAAAGCTAAAGGAGACAAGAAACATACCCAAATCATCAGAAGCAGTGATGGCATTTCCACCATCTGGTTGCGCGTCTTCGTCATCGTTGTCATCGTCTTCCTCCACCATTTCATTGCCACCACCTTCTCCAACCTCACCTTCACCCTCTTCTCCAACCTCGCCGCGATCCTCATTTCCATCCTCTTCCCTAGCCTCACCTTCACCTTTCTCCCCAGCCTCGCCTTCATCTTCTTCTCCGACCTCACCGGCGGCGGCGCTCTTCTGACCAATCTCAGCACCAGCAGCACCGACCAAACCCACTGCGGCGCCGGCGGCGGCGGCATCGGCGAGAAGCGCCTCCTCGACGAGGGTGAGCGCCTCCATGGCGCCGTAGACCTCGGCGTCGAAGTCGGCGGGGAGACCGGCCTTCCTCCTGGCGGCGGCGCTCATCTGCCAGTAACCGCCCGCACCCCGCACTTCCCACCGGCGAACCACCCCGTACTCCGCGGCGAGCGTCTCCCACCGCCGCCTGCACTCCCTCGCCGCCCTCCCCCTCCCCACCCGCGCCCTCCCTCGCGATGCGGCGGCGGCGGAGTAGGAGTCGGCGAGATTCTCGGCGACGATGGCCCACTTCTGGAAGGCGGAGATGGAGCGGGACCACCCGTCGTCGACCGCCGCGACCTCGGCCACGAGCGCGAGCGTCTCCGCTGGGGTCCACTCCGGCGCGCCGCCGGAGCGTGTGCGGCGCGGGCTGGGCGGCTCGGCGCCGCGCCTGGGCCTGGCGGCGAGCGGCGGGTCCGTGGCGGCCGGGAGCGCCTGCACCATGGTCGGCAGCCTCGGGACTCCGGAGGACGACGGCGACGGCGGCAGCGCCGGGAGCGCCTGGATGATGCACGGCCACTCCGCGGCGTCCGGATCCATGGCCATGGCCGCCAGCTCGGTGGCCGGCACGCGCACTCACACTCTCTCCTCACTGGAAGGTAGGAGAAGGGGAGGAATTCATTTTCCTTTTTTTTCCTTCGTAAGGGTAGTTTTTGAGAGGAGGGGAAGGATGCTGATATTTGTTATTAGTATATAATTAATTAAGTACTAAGTATTTTAAATTTTAAAATATATTAGTATGATTTATAAAACGATCTTTTATAATTTGTTTAAAAAAATATATCGTTTAACGGTTCGGGGGAAACATACGTGCGGATAATATGGAAGTTTTTCTTCAAATCAGTTGCTATCGAACGTAGCCTAAGTACAGCTTTGAGTATGGTTAGCACAAACTTTCATATTATATTAGACTATTTATATTTACATAATTTGATGCTTAACAATGCCACTTTATTTAACTAATTACATAATTTGATGCTACCAGAAGTTTTAAACGTGATTAAAAACAGGACAACTTAACGCTTTAATTAAATGGAGTTCAATCATGAGCAGTACTAAAAAACACATTTTTATGGGGAAAAAAACAAAATTGTTTTAAATTTGAACCATACTTCATTAACTTCTCCCTCACCATTAAACTCAATAATAACTCTCCTAGTGCAAAATTTATTGTTCCACAATCATAATTGCCGAAACAACCATAATTTATTTCCCTGCACAGTTGCATTAACTCCTTCCTCACCATAATTCTAATAACTCTCCTATAATTAAAAAACATATTAAATTGCATCACGATACTACCAAAAAAAAAGCCAATTTTTTTTCTCTCTAATAGCTGCCGTGAAAATGACAGGAGAGCCCAAAGCGGTGGAGGGAACGAAGGGCATTTTCTCGCAAGTACGGGGGGCAAAACGGGAAATTTGCCAAGAGGAAAATGACACTAACGACTTGTTCCTCTCTTTCTTTCCCACTCCGAGTCGTCGTCTCTACTCTCCGGTCTCCAGAAAAGCAAAAGTTGGGGAGGCGAAGCCAACCCAACCCAACCACACGCCAATCCACTCGGAATCCGTCTAGGGTTTCCTCCTCCTCCTCTTCCCCTTCCCCTCCCGGCTGCTGCTCGGGGGGCTCTGCTGCTGCGGCGGCGGCGGAGGGCGGCGGGGTTGGGGCTGCAAGCTGGGTCTGATCAGCTTCCTGCTGAGGTGAGGTTGAGACACGCCCGATTTGGTCGCGAATCGGGAACGGGTTTGGTGGTGGTGGTGGGGGGGGGGGATTGGGCGATTAGGAGGTGTGGGGTTGGTTTTAGGGTCGTGAATTTGATGGGGGGTTTTGATGTCTTTGTTGCGGAATTTGGGAAGGATGGGGGGCGATCGGGTTGGGGAGGGTTTGGAGATGAAGTTTCGTGTTTTGTAGAAAGGAGGGTTAAGTCGTCGGTGTAGATATTGCGTGGAATTGAGAAAGTTCTAGTAGTTTTTAGTAGGAATTTTTATCTGTTAATGTCGAACATTTTGGGTTATTTCTCGCGGTCTTTTTAGTAGAAAGGTTAAGTAGTAGTTACTGTGATTCTAAGCTAGAACTGCATTTTGTGTTGTTTCTACCTCATTCACTAACGTCAGCTTGTTTTCCAGGTAGCAGGAGCGACAACCAGGGCATTTCCTGCATAAGGATGAACTGCCTGCCCCAGCTCAAATAATATTTGGGTTGGATTTTATTTTTTTCGACATGAACGGGCAGCCAAGGTTTCACGATATGATAGGTGGCGGTGGCAAGGGAATGCAAGATAATGAGATCAATGGCCTATTCAACATGCCATCTTACCATAAGTTTGTGGAGGGCTCCCAGATGTCTGTTGACAGCGCCGACGGCTTCAACATGGCCAACTATGTTGGGGGTTCCGTTGCCATGTCGGTGGACAACAGCAGCGTGGGCTCGAATGAGTCCCGCACGGTTATACTTAAGCACCCAGGCCTCCGTGATGCCCCGACTGCAAGCTATTCAGTTGGCAACAGTGTCTTCCGCCCCAACCGTGTGGCTGCGCACACGCTAAATGAGGATGCGTTAGCTCGTGTTTTGATGGATCCGAGCCATCCGACTGAAATCCTAAGTAATTATGAGGAATGGGCCATTGATTTGGGGAGGTTGGACATGGGGGTTCCTTTTGCACAAGGGGCCTTTGGGAAGCTATACCGGGGAACATACAATGGAGAAGATGTTGCCATTAAGCTACTGGAGAAGCCTGAGAATGATCCAGAGAGAGCACAAGCATTGGAGCAACAATTTGTGCAAGAAGTTATGATGCTGTCTAGACTTAGGCATCCAAACATTGTGAGGTTTATAGGTGCATGTAGGAAGTCGATTGTGTGGTGCATCATTACTGAGTACGCTAAAGGTGGTTCAGTCCGGCAGTTCCTGGCAAGAAGGCAAAACAAGTCAGTGCCTTTGAGGTTGGCTGTAAAACAGGCATTGGATATAGCCAGGGGGATGGCCTATGTACATGCTTTGGGATTTATCCACAGGGATCTGAAGTCGGATAACCTATTAATTGCCGCAGATAAATCCATTAAGATTGCTGACTTTGGAGTGGCTCGCATTGAAGTAAAAACTGAGGGTATGACGCCAGAGACAGGAACCTACCGCTGGATGGCACCGTAAGTTATATATTCCCCTGTTTAATTTTTTGTCCCTGTGCTATTTGTATGTGCCAACTCATGTATAGCTTATCACTTGCAAGGCCTTCACTATAGAATGGTATCTGACTATCTGTTTGTCAATAATTTGTTGCTGTTTTTTTTTCTTGAATACATCTGTTGCTGACTTACTGCGGATAGTTTCACTTATAACTTAAGATATGTAGGATTGTTTTATTTTACCAATATACCTGGATACCACATTGTACACATCAACTTCTGCAATTTTCTGGAGTAGTTGAATTTTGTGTAGACCTATTTGTGCATCTCCTTCCAGATTTTAGTATTTTGTGGCATCCCAAATCAACTGAATCACGCCAGAGGATTACACATGGCATAGTGAATTGACTAACCTTGTTACAACATTAATGAAGTCGGTCCATTGTTTTCAATCTTCTTTCTGTATTTAATATGGCCCCCATTAGTTCATACTGATGCACTGTTGAATTGGTTATAGTTACTTACCATTAACAGAAAATAACATTAAGACTTTCCCTTTTTGCTTGAAATTTTCTTTTGTTATATGAAAAAAATTGAGAGATAAGTGTTTGTCTTGCTATTGACACACTAGTAGCAAGTTGCTTATGCAATCTTGATTTTCTAAACAAGAACCCAGTATCAATATTACTCTACGCATTTAGTTGATGAGCTACTGGTTGGCTTATTTTGTTTTCAGGGAAATGATCCAGCACAGGCCTTATGATCATAAAGTTGATGTATATAGCTTTGGGATTGTCTTGTGGGAGCTTATAACTGGCATTCTTCCATTCACAAACATGACGGCTGTTCAGGCAGCTTTTGCTGTGGTGAACAAGGGTGCTCGGCCAGTGATCCCGCAGGACTGCCTGCCTGCTCTAAGCCACATCATGACTCTTTGTTGGGATGCGAACCCTGAAGTTCGCCCCGCATTTACTGATATCGTTCGTATGCTTGAGAGTGCAGAGATGGAGATTCTGAGCAATGTCCGTAAAGCACGCTTCCGCTGTTGCATCTCTGAGCCCATGACAACCGACTGAAATTAAAGCAATGTAGATGATTACAACATGGATCGAGGGAGGAAGCAAGGGAGGATGAAGAAGGAGGCAATCTCAATGTATTCATTAGTACCAGCTCATAGGGTCTGTGTGCCCACAGAAGTTCCTAGGCTTTGAGCTTCTGTGTTATTCGATTCTATCTTGTGTGAGTTGCACAGCTCAAGTAATCTCTTCTGGAATATAGATGTTGCCTTGTATGTTAACAGGATCTAATGGAGCTTTCCTATGTTAATAACATCTGCTTGTTGTTGTAACCAAGCCTGCTCTGTTGATTTCTGAATGCCCTTGTTTTTGGTGTTAAATTACATTTGGTCTATATTTGTGGTGCAGTGTATGGCAGCAGCAGAGTTTTCTTCAAGAGGGAGGTAATAAAGAATTTTTCATCTGAGCAATTGTGCTGGTGGCTTCTGTTGGAAAATCATGCAATTGTTGAGCTGTGTAGTGGCTTGTGTTGCTGTTTTTGACATTAGGCACAAGATTTCAGCCACAAGATCATCAGTCAATACAGATTTGTACCAACACAACTGTGATGGTGACATGCTGCTGCTTCCATCCCCGACTCTTGAGCTGTTGATTTGTTTTCTTTCAGGAGACAAGACCGTTTCATTTACTTCGCAACTATACAATTAAATACTAGTTCTTTGATTATATCAATCAACGGGGGATGTTATGCGGATGCACGTTCTATAAAACAAATGCAATGTAAATGGAGGATAAGTCAAGAATTTTTTTTTGAAAGGATTGTTCTATTTTCCCTGCACAACATGGCAAATTGCCAAATTGATTCTGTTTGCAAACGTTTATGAAGTTATATTTATTGGGCAAAAAACAGCACGTTATGGTGCCAAAGCATACCACCTCTGAAACCACATGCCGCTGTCAAAACAACAATCGTACAAACGAAACCATGTCCCAAATTCATCAATAACAGTTTTAAAGATACATGACATTTGACATTAGGTTGTACAAGTATAAATGACAAGACCCGCAGTTTGAAAATAGGTACATTGGCAGAAAACAATAGAAAAAAAATGGGACAATCACAGGTTGGAACTGCATAACGAAAACACAAGCAAGCCATCACTCGGTTCGATTTTAGTTCAGGGAAGACCAATATTTATGATGACAAAATTAACAGTGCCATTTTTTGCACTCTGATAGTTGATAGAAGCAATTCTTGCATCTGCTCAGGGCACCTTGGTGGATATTGGTCGAAATTGACATGGGCTTTCATTTCAGTCCAGGCCTCTAGTTTATCTGGTTTAAACTGAAGAAATTGGACTGACAAGCATTGCTGCTAGCATCCATGGTAAAACGAACCAGCTGAGCCGGTTGTGCTATACTTTGTACATTGGCGCATGATGCTGAAGCAGAATTCCCTCCATTAAGTGGAGGAAGTTCCCGGTTGTTTTGGCTGGCGCCTGTGAATTGGATGACGTGAGATGCTTGCTGTACAGGATCAGGTAATCCACAAGAACTAGATGACAGAAGAGAGAGAGCACGCTGAAGATCCGGTGCTCCATCAAATTTTGAAGCAGTTAAAGATGCGTCCGGACCTGCGAAATGGAATAGTTGTGATTCTTCCATCAAAATATTGAAATGACATGCAGCTCTCCTGTATAGTTTGAGAAAAAAAGGACACCGACACCAAAGAACATCCAAAAATTGGTTGCAGAGATGTCTGAAATGGAAATGGACAAAGTGGCTCATATTCATTTGAAATATATTTTGAGAATTTCGCATAAAATGAGCAGGTTAGCCAAGAAATTGCAGTCTGTTTGGTAGTATTTTAGCACGGTAACTAGTTCTCCCGCACACAGAGAGTTTAGGGAACAGGCATGGTAAGTTAATTTAGGGCCTTCTTGAGCTGACTTTCGCATATTATGCTATGTATTGGAATTCCCTCATTTTGTCAGATAAGAATCGCAGCTATCTTGAATCACTTTGCATGCACTTTTTTCATCGTTATCTAAAAATCTGTAGCATTCCCATCATCTAACAAAACATAGCATAAATATAATACCCCCTCCAGTCTGTACTACAAAGTTGTTGTAGACTAGTAAGCACATAGCATTAAGTTATGATTTTTGGTACAATACTACCCCCTGTTTAATACCTGTGTTGAAATAGTAATACATGGAAATAATTGCTGCCCTTACATACAATCTCACACCAAATGCAACAACTGACTGCATATCAATGGTGCAACATTGGCGCCAAATCCTTGTACGGGTACTTGTACCGAACACAAAAACTAACTGCACATTAATGATGCAACATTGGCGCCAAAGCCTCATATGAAATTATGAATATTTGTGGCATTTGCTATTCATTTTTTGGCGCATGCTCCACTTCCAAGCACATCGAGAACAGCAAAAATCAACTATCGTCAAGAACATCTAACATAACTAATAGGAGCAAAAGAGGGCAAAGGAGCCAAAAGAACGCCCAACATCATACTGGCAAAGGAGTCAAAACGACTTGTATTGCTAACTGGAGAAGTAGTTTTCTGCCCAATGACCACAAGATCACTACTTATATAGTTCAAACTGTAGGGATGTTTACTGTTTAGATTCAATTGTTGCAACAAACGTGGATCAGTATGTGCCAATATTCATCTAAAGCTCCGTTCACTTCAACCAAATACAACCCCACCCCACACGACATTTTTCTCTTTTCCAAACATAATCTTACTAAAAACTTTGTAGTCATTTTTTGTTTGGAACACTTTGTTAGCTATAGTGACATAAGCCAGCAGCACACCATCTTTCTTATTTCTCAAACCTAAATGTTCAAGGGTCTATTATTTTTCTGGGTATGCACAACTCCATGGAAAAGGAGTCTTGCATTCCTACAATCGGTTCCTATGGAGACAGGCAAAAGCTTTGGAAATGCATAAATGATACACTTTTTAACAACAACAATGATGAAACAGAATCCCAATTTGGCATTTGGTACAGTGTATAAGGTTGGAGTTTTTCAAAGATCTACTCAGTGTGCTGAACCATGAACAAGAGCAGTATAGTCTCAACTGATAACATTTTTCACAAAAACTTAAATCTTTGGAAAATCATACCTTTCATTCGTAAAAGCTCATCTATGTTGGTGTTAAATGCTGGGAGAGATTTGGATAGGTGAGGTTTATCCATATAGATATGTCCATCAGTTGTCCCAATTTCAGATGAGCTTTCCCATGGAGAAATTGCGAAAGGCCTTACATGGTTGAGTGGAGCTTTGTTCCAAACAAAACTTATTTGCCGGCTATCATCTGCAGTGGAATTTCAATTTTGGTATGAAGGAAAAGTTTAATTGAAGGGGAAAAGAAGGTATAATTATACAAAACTTGATATAGCATAGCATCTGATATTATTTAGTTTCTTTATGAGTAATCCTAATACTATCAAAAGCTACGAGTACTTATTTTGTTCAATTTAATCAGGGAGTTGAACTGACAACCAAGAATAAGAGGATTATAAGCTCAGGTCAGTGCCATCGATCAAGTAAGAACATGTAAGCATTTCAGGATAAGGTAGGTGTAGGTTGCCGAGGAGGAACCTGATAAAGATCTTAAAAGCAGATCACCAACAATTCACCATACAGCAAGCTGAATAGTGAAAAGTAACTGTTGTTGCAAATCCTTTTAAGTACAGATAAATTACCAAATAATAATGACGACGGAGGCCTTCCCGATGCATAGGAGAACACGTCGGTCTGGGGCTTCCGCCGACGAGCGTTGTGGTCATACAGGCGCCTCCTGCAGCTCCTCTTCTTCTGATCAAACTCCGAGAGCGCGTGGAACCTTGACACCACCAGATCCCAAACATTCACCAAAACCAAATTAGCACACTGTTGCATAAACTACTTGCAGCCTACACAAAAAAAAAACCCCCACATACCATAAAAAATCACATATACACAGAAGATGATTCTACTCTACACACAGTAATCAGCTGGATATAATCGGGAGGGAGATGGGTGTTTGTCCCATAACCTCGAGTATTTTTATTTATCTTTTCTCGACTCATTGGCCGTATGCTTGTTGGTAGAGACAAGAGATGTAAATCATTTCCATAATCTTTAAAAAAAATACTCTACGCGCAGTAATAATTTTAAAGATTGAAACACAGTAGTCACAGGCTCACTGCACAGCAAGGCCCAATCACAAAAATGAAGGCACAGGACAAGTACCATACTAAAACTGGAAAAAAAAAACCATTACAGAGTCACTCAGCCATGCAGCAGGATCCACCACTCGCACACAGTACTAATAGTGGAAAGATAGCATCTCTGCTTCCCATATATGGAAACGGAAATCCGTACGGACACCACAAAATTCACCACCCATGTAACAGCCACGTAAAAGCACGAGCTTTGGTACAAATTAATCAGCAACCAATCGTGTGATTAGGAAGGCAAAATTGTAATCGACTCGACCGATGACGCGTCTTGTTCGAAGAACCAAGAAGAAGAAGGGAATTTTGCAGAGAGCAATTGAAGCTTGGAGCTTGGAGCTTGGAGCTGTGTGCTTTCATGGATTTTTTGCAATAAAGAGAGGAAGCAGAGGCGGCTCCGGCGAACTCACCGGCTGCACTGCTGGCAGAAGCGGCGCTCCTGGCCGGCGACGACGACGCGGGGGAACTTGGAGTGGGCCTCGCACACGCGGTGCTTCCGGTGGTAGTCCTTGACGCCGACGAGCTCCACCCCGCACCCTTCCACCTGACACCTCACCTCCCCACCACCACCACCTCCTCCGCCTCCTCCTCCTTCCTCCGCCGCCCTGGCTCGCTTCTCCTTCCGCCGCCTTCCCGGATGAGCCGCCGCCGCGGCGGCTGCTACCACCTCGCCGGAGGAGGAGCCCGGCACGGCGTCGTCGGCCCAATCCCAGAGTAGGGGAGGGGAGCTCGGCGAGGTGGGCTTCGGAGGAGCCATCCCATCCATGGATTGGTGCGGATTTGGGTGGTCAATTTGGGATTTGGGGATCGAATTCGAAGGGAGAGGAGGAGATGAACAGTGTGGACTGTGGAGAGGAGGAGGAAGAAGAAGACATTGGGGAATAGAAAAATGGCAAGTCTTTGCTAATTTATTTGGGAGCTCTTCTTGTTTTTGTTTTGGGCTAAATAAAAGCCTTTTTTTTGCAAACAGGGTAGCCTCTTTTGTTAGAGATTTTGAAATATTTTCAAACAATATTTCACAACTTGCATGAAAGAAATGAGCTCTCTCTCCTTTTTTTCGTCTTCTTCGCGTAGTATAGTTTAGGCTAAGGTTGAAAATGCTATTTCATATTAAGTTGTTTTAATTTTTTTAAATCAAACTTTTTTAGGTGGATAAATTTTGTAAAAAATATAGAAATATTTTCAACACAAAATAAAATAATTATCAAAATATGTTCAATGTTAGATGTAACAAAATTAATTTGGTACTATAAATATTATTATATTTATGGTCAAACATAAAAAAATTGATGTAAAAAAATCAAAATGAATTTTCTTAGGAATTTCACGTGAAATAGTTCAGTTCGACAGGAAAACAGAAAATATTTCTAGGTTCAAACAGATGCTCGGTGGGTGCAGCACCGTATGTCACAATCACGCCACATATGCACACAAACATGCTTATGCATAAGCACTAACAGTGTAATATACATAAATATTTTTTTTAGATTCAACAAGATCACTTTACTATTGGATTTCTAAAAATAAAATAAAACATATTGTGCTTTGCCTAATTAAGTGTTCGACGTAGGTGGGTGGAACAAACTCACTTGCTTCGACCAAGTCATAGCTCGTTCTATGTTGGTTATGCTGCACTTAATTAATTAGTAGTGTGCCAAGAACTGTCTTGCACAGATTAAATTTCATGAAATTGTCCATGGTTACCACACTGGGTAATCACGGAAAAACACTCGAGTGTCAAATGTTTTCCTTGTGATGAAAATTTAAATATTTATAATTTCTTTAGAGGCATCACATAATAAAAAAGATATCCAAACAGAGGCACATGTCCCGGCCCTGTGATTTTATTTTGTCAAACATATATAGAGAAAAAAATGATTGAAAATAACTGAAAAAAATAAATCATATATTGATTGCTTATACTGTATCATAGTAACAAGCAAGTTGTTGATTATTGGTTCATCTCTAATCACTAAGTTATAAATCCTAGCTCTTATGATAGATTATGCATAAGCAAAATCAGTTAGTTTTTATTTTTTATTTTCCATGAATTTATCTCAAGCCTTCTCCTCTGTTAGAAAGTGTGTATAAGGGGCGTGCACACTTTACAAAAAGTGCGTCCACATAGCATATGTGCGCTAGTGTTTCTTATAATTGAAAAAAAAATAACATATGGAGTGTGCATATCTCTCTCTTGAAATTAATTAAAGAATGTCCAATAGGCTAATTGATGTTGTTGATTAAGCTCTCTAGCTAGCTATAGCTGTGGGGCACTCTCAGTTTTGTTTATAGTTGAGAAGCTGAGCATAGTGAGTGCTGAATCTTTCCCAGCATAAAGAATGGAGGTCAGAGGTCGTTTTCCTGCTCCATTAATTTCTGTTCGAATTATCTTTTTCTTCACTTTCGATTGATGGAAAGATAGAAAGGTATAGATGATAGTGTTGTGAATGATACGATGTGGAGGTGACCGTGATTCCGACTCGGCCTCCATTACATTCACAAGCTCTGGTCATGCCTTATCTTGTTGTTTCTATAAAAAAATTTTCATGTAAAATAATTATGTAAAAGCAAAATATTAATATAGTCATGGAGTCTTGCCGGGTTCCGTTCGACATCTTTTTTATGATAATGAAAGTATAACTTTCGACCTTTGCACTAATTAGATATCCACACACAATCATCTTTATTTTTTTTTCATCGAGATCAGGGCCTCGTGAAATGAAATTCCGACACGCTTTTCCCAACATGAAATGAAAAATTCTTTAATTCATTTTAAGGGGCTTGATGATGAGACAGTTTGACCTAATTAAGATCAACTTGTAGTAATTTTTTAATCTGATCACTTGAGGAAAAAAATAATCTGATGTACACACCACACATGCATAGTGTCTCTGGAAACAATGGCAACACCACCAAATATGCATTTTTCTTTTTCCATGTTCAGAGACAATCACATGACATTCTTGTAGTTAAGGTTCAGAGTGTAAAATCAAACATGTTTTTGATTGTTATTCTGTGATGAACAATTGGTATTGGAGATTATTGGTTTTGATATTTGGAATTTATTTGCGAAGTGGTTTTGGAGATGATTGGATTTCACAGGTGATATACAGGTACTGCTGGATTGGGTCCGGTCAGACCAGGCAGTGGCTACCGGTCAGACCGGAGTGTATTGCGCGGTCAGACCGGCGCAGTCCGCGGTCTGACCGGTCGAAGCTGTGTTGGTTTCGGTTTCGGGTTGTTTGTTTGGATATCTGTGATTGTTTCATGAATATGACTTCTAGATGGATACTATGCGTATGTAATACTGTTGTTTGCTAACAATGAGTCAAGTTGGGGATAGCTTGGTCTCGGAATATGGTTTCTTTGTTTGTTCCATGTGTAGGTGAATTAATGCCGGGAGAGTATTTGCGGTGATGGACCGGGAGTCGGCTTGGGGATAAGATGACGTCCAGGGTGGTCAGATATCATGCGGGATACTAAGGCTAGAGTTCAATGCACGTGGAAGGTGAAGGTTCCATATGGCATACGATGGAGGTAATGTGTGCGTAGGGGATGCTGAGTCGAATTTGGAAGGAGTCCAAATTTGGTGGAATTGGTTATGTAAAGTTTGTTTCTTGTACGAGAAGGTTTCCTAGGGTGATTAGGACTTCTAGCATGAGTTTGGTTCGTGGCTTTAGGCTGCCTACCTTGGGTATAAATAGAGAGGGAGCGTGAGGCTTCCTAGTATCGCTTTAGAGAGCAATTGAGTTGATAGTTTTGTTAGGGTTTTGAGTTTAGTCGAGATTTTTGTAAGGAGTGCTGTTGGTGCACTTTGTAAACACAAAGAGATTCAATAAAGTCGTCATCCACTTTAAGAGTTCTTCGATTTGTGTTTCACCGGGCTTCGGCGGTCCAACCGGCGACATACCGGCGGTCAGACCGGCGGCAAGGCGGCGGTCAGACCGGCAGCGTATCGACGGTCAGACCGGCAGCGTATCGACGGTCAGACAGGCGGCGTCAACAGGCAGAGGCAGGCGATCTCCACGGTTCGACCGGAGTTCGATCTCGGTCAGTCCGACGTGTATCAGGCGGTCAGACCGGCGCAACACTTTCGGTCAGACCGCGATCCGTCGAATTTGAGGGTAAGTTTTATTTCCACTAAAACTTTTGGTTTTTGGGCATACCAACCATTTACTCCCCCTCTGGTTGGCTTAGTTCTTGCTGTTCGATCCTACAAGTGGTATCAGAGCCTTGTTTTCTTCTTTGATTTTAATCAATGTAGAGTTTTTGCCATGGCTGCTGTTAGGTTTTCAACTAAGCCTCATGTTTTCGATGGAACGGATTTTTCTTATTGGTGTAGTAGGATGCAGTCTTATATTATGGCTGAGGATTATGATATTTGGAGAAAAATTTCTCATCCTTATGAGATTCCTGAACTACTTAATACTGATGCTTTAAAAATTGAGTTTGAACAAAATTGCAAAGCTCGCAATATTCTTTTGAGTGAGATTTCTCGTTCGGATTATGATCGTGTTGCTCATCTTCAAACTGCCCATGAGATTTGGATTGCTTTGAGTAATTTTCATCAAGGAACAAATAACATTAAAGAACTTCGTCGAGATCTTTTTAAATAGGAGTATATTAAATTTGAGATGAAACTTGGAGAAGCTTTGGATGACTATCTTTCTAGGTTCAATAAAATTTTGAGTGATTTTAGATATGTTGATTCTTCTTATGATGTTAATTATACACAATCTGAGATTTCTCGCCACTTTTTGAATGGTCTTGACATGTCTATTTGGGAGATGAAAGTTACATCTATTCAGGAGTCTGTTGATATGTCTACTTTGACTTTGGATTCGCCTTACACAAAACTGAAAAAACATGAGATGAATATTCTTTCTCGTAAAGTTGATTCTAAGTCGAATGCTTTGCTTTCTTCCTCAACTTCTTTGGATGTTGATGCTTCTTCATCAAAGTCTTCCGTATTTTCTTTGTTTAATGCCATGTCCGATGATCAACTCGAACAGTTCGAGGAGGAGGACTTGGTTTTGTTATCTAACAGACTTTCTTGAGCTGTGACTAATGTTAGGTACAGGAAAAGAGGTGGACCAAATCATTGCTTTGAATGTGGTGCTACGGATCACTTTCGTTCACGTTGTCCTAAGCTTGGGAGAAATAAGAGGGAAGATAATGGTGATGAGAAGACCAATGACAACAAGCCAAAGAGTACAGTTAGAGGAGGAAAGAAGATCAGGGAGACTCTCAAAAAGGCTTTTGATCAAGTCTACGCCGCGTTTGAGCCACTAAGCGATGTAGATGGTGAGAGTGGAGATGATGATAAGGGAAAGAACATCTCCGGTGTTTGCTTCATGGCACGTTGTGAATCGGATTCAGAGTGTGAAGACAATGAGGTAAGTGCTCTTGAGGAAGCTATTAATATTTTGAGTGCAAAAAATATGAAGTGTGAGAAGATGTATAGAAAACAGGAGTTTATCATTGAATCTCTTAATTCTGAAATTGATAGATTAAAATCTCTTATTCCTAATGATGATGATTGTCAAAGTTGTGAGGTTTTAATGAATGAAATTTCTAAAATTAGAGATGTCAATGCTGCACATGATTTGAAAAGTAAATCTTCTCTTGCTCTTAGTTTTGCTTTGCACACATGCACTTTGGATGAGTTGCTTTTAACTAAAAAGTTGTTGCAAAAATATCAAATTGCTTTTCATGCTAGTTTGATGTTTAATATGATTTGTGCTAAAAAGTTAAAACAACCTCATGATGTTTTGGATTGCTCAACATGTACTTTGAATAAGTTGAAATTAAAAGATGCTTTAGGTCGTGTTGAGTACATGGAAGATGTTGTGAAAAACAATGAAGTGCTTTCTTGCCCCAAGTGTCGTAAAAGTAAAGGTGTCATGTTAGATTGTGAAAACTGTGCTATTTTGGAAAAAAGAGGTTTCTTATTTGAAAAATTCTTTGCTAAGATTTTCTGATGGTAAAAAGAACCTCAACATGATCCTAGATCAATCTAAGGTTAGCACACATAACCGTGGTTTAGGTTTTAATCCTTATGCTCATCATACTAGACATCCTCCTGTTGTTTTAGGTGTTGGTGCTAGAAGTGGTGAAATTTTGGTTAAACCTGAAACTAAGAACACTGTGTTTAAATCTGCTGGCATCATGTCTACTTTGAGTGTATCTTCTTCAAAATCCAATGTTGTGCATGCAAAATCTCCTGTTGTTGCTTGTGTTGCTAAGTCATCTGATTCTACCAATGTTTCTACTCATCGTGAAAAATATACTTGCTCGTTTTGTGGCAAAGATGACATATTGTTGTTTTTTGTTTCAGATTAGCTCATAAATATAAAAGGGAGAGAGAGATTGCTTTTGCAAAATCAAAGTGGTGAAAATCTGGTTTTTCCTCGAGGAAACCGGTCAGACCGCAGTGGGTCCCGCGGTCAGACCGGCAGTACAGACGTGGTCAGACCGGCCCTCGGTCAGACCGGTCACTGTACCTCGGTCAGACCGGCCTCGGAGAAATTTTTTTGAAAATTCTCAAACTGTTTTTGCACGTGGTTATATGCCTATTGGATACTCTGGTCGTGTGTCTCAGTACTGGATTCCTAAATTTTTATTATCATCTAACCCCAGTACTGAGGCTTCGACTTCTGCTTGTGTGTAGGCGTTGGTGGCAAGGAAGGAGAACGTGTGGATCGTGGATTCCGGTTGTTCGCGACACATGACCGGTGATAAAAATTGGTTCTCCTCCCTCAAACGGGCATCCAAGACTGAATCGATTATCTTTGGTGATGCTTCTACTAGTGTCGTTCTCGCTACAGGTTTGGTTAAGGTAAATGATAAATTTGAATTGAAGAATGTAGCTTTGGTTGAGGATTTAAAGTATAATTTGCTTTTAGTTTCACAAATTCTTGATGAAGATTTTGAGGTTCATTTTAAGAAAATTGGAAGTAAAGTTTTTGATTCTCGTGGTGATTCTGTGTTGAATATTTCTCGCTATGGAAGAGTGTTTAAAGCTGATTTTGAAAATCCTGTTTCACCTGTGATAACATGTTTGGTTGCTAAGTTTAGTAAAGATGTGATGTTTTGGCATCGTAGACTTGGACATGTTGGTTTTGATCATCTCACGAGGTTAAGTGGTTTGGATCTTGTTCGTGGTTTGCCTAAACTTAAGAAAGATTTTGATTTGGTTTGCACACCGTGTCGTCATGCTAAGATGGTTGCTTCTTCACATGCTTCTATTGTTTATGTGATGACTGATGCACCAGGACAGCTATTACACATGGACACTGTTGGTCCAGCTAGAGTGCAATCAGTTGGAGGAAAGTGGTATGTGTTGGTTATTGTTGACGATTTTTCTAGATATTCTTGGGTTTTCTTTATGGCAACTAAGGATGAGGCATTTCAACACTTTCGTGGTTTGTTTCTTCGATTGGATCTTGAATCTCCTGGTTCCTTGAAAAGAATTCGAAGTGATAATGGTGGTGAATTCAAAAATGCTTCATTTGAACAGTTTTGCAACGAAAGAGGTCTTGAACATGAATTTTTCTTCTCCTCGTGTTCCGCAACAAAACGGTGTTGTTGAAAGAAAGAATCGTGTTTTGGTTGAGATGGCTAGAACGATGTTGGATGAGTATCACACTCCTAGAAAATTTTGGGCTGAGACGCTTAACACCGCTTGCTATATTTCAAATCGGGTTTTCTTGAGATCAAAACTTGGAAAAACTTCTTATGAGCTTCGATTTGGACATCAACCCAAAGTTTCACATTTGCGTGTTTTTGGTTGCAAATGCTTTGTCTTGAAATCTGGAAATTTGGATAAGTTTTAGGCACGCTCTACCGATGGAATGTTTCTTGGTTACCCCGCACACTCTCGTGGCTATCGTGTACTTATTTTGCAGACTAACAAAATTATTGAGACTTGCGAAGTTTCTTTTGATGAGGCTAGTCCAGGTACTAGACCCGATATTGCAGGTACATTGTCACAGGTTCAGGGGGAGGATGGTCGTGTTTTTGAAGACGAGAGTGACGACGACGACGAGGTCGGCTCGGCCGGTCAGACCGGGCGCCAGGTCGGTCAGACCGCCGGCACACCTTCGGTCAGACCGGCGCAGGACGTGCGGTCAGACCGGCCAGGGTCGTCGGCTGAGGGTTCTGTTGAGGCTGTTCGAGATGGTTCTCCAGAGATTTCAACTTCCACCGGTACTGATACAGAACGTGAATCAACTTCAGAAGTCGCTGCTCCTTTGCACATTCAACGATGACATCCACCAGAACAAATCATTGGTAATTTAGGTGACCGGACTACTAAGTTTAAGGTGACGACTCATGATGTTTGTGCAAATTCTGCATTTGTTGCTTCTTTTGAACCCAAAGATGTGTCACATGCATTAACTGATGAATCGTGGATTAACGCCATGCATGAAGAACTTGAAAATTTTGAGAGAAAGAAAGTTTGGACTTTAGTTGAACCACCTTCTGGACATAATATTATTGGAACCAAGTGGGTTTTCAAAAATAAACAAAATGAGGATGGTTTGATTGTGAGAAATAAAGCTAGACTTGTTGCTCAAGGTTTTACTCAGGTGGAGGGTTTGGATTTTGATGAAACTTTTGCTTCTGTTGCTAGAATTGAGGCAATTAGACTTTTGTTGGCTTTTGCTGCTTCAAAAGGTTTTAAATTGTATCAAATGGATGTGAAAAGTGCTTTTCTAAATGGTTTTATACAGGAGGAAGTTTATGTCAAACAACCACCTGGTTTTGAAAATCCTGATTTTCCCAACCATGTTTTTAAATTGTCTAAAGCTTTGTATGGTTTGAAACAAGCACCTAGAGCATGGTATGATAGGCTTAAGAACTTTTTGCTTGCGAAAGGTTTTATAATGGGAAAGGTTGACAAAACGCTTTTTGTTCTTAAGCATGGTGATAATCAACTGTTTGTTCAGATTTATGTGGATGATATCATCTTTGGTTGTTCGACTCATGCTTTGGTTGTAGAGTTTGTTGAGACTATGCGCAGGGAATTTGAGATGAGCATGATGGATGAGTTATCGTACTTTTTGGGATTGCAAGTTAAGCAAATACCTCAAGGTATATTTGTGCATCAAACGAAGTATACGAAGGAACTTTTGAGATGATTCAAGATGGAGAATCGCAAGCCAATTTCAACACCAATTGGTTCTACAGCTGTGTTGGATCCTGATGAAGATGGTGAAGCTGTTGATCAAAAGGAGTATAGAAGTATGATTGGAATATTGTTGTATCTAACTGCTTCTAGACCGGACATACAATTTGCTATGTGTTTGTGTGTGCGCTTTCAAGCTTCTCCTCGTGCTTCACATTGTCAAGCGGTCAAGCGAATAATGAGGTATTTGAATCATACACTTGAGTTTGGAATTTGGTATTCTACTTCATCTTCTATATGCTTAAGTGGATATTCAGATGCTGATTTTGGTGGTTGTAGAATCGATAGGAAAAGTACTAGTGGAATATGTCATTTTCTTGGTACATCATTGATTGCATGGTCTTCTAGGAAACAATCTAGTGTTGCTCAATCAACTGCTGAATCTGAATATGTTGCTGCTGCTAGTTGTCGTTCACAGATTCTTTGGCTTTTATCTACTTTGAAAGATTATGGTCTTACTTTTGAGAAAATACCTCTCTTTTGAGAAAGTACCTCATGGTTTTATCAAGCAAAAAAATATGACAATGAGAAAAATTGAAAAAGAGAGCTTTGTTTTATACACATGGTATTTTCTTGTGCATGCTAGCAATTCTATGAAGGTTTATTTGTCTCTAGCTTAACTTGTATGTATTCTAGTCTTTTTATGAGACTTAGATTTTGCTTTTAAGGGAGATGCTGCATGACATTTAAATTCTACTTGAATTAAGCAAATGTGCAATATTGATGCTAGCATATGGTTTGATTTATAAATGCTCTATATATATGCTTTATTGAATTGTTATTCCTCAAATAGCTTTGTTGCTCATTGTGCAAAGAGAATACAAAATATAAAAAATGAATACCGAATCCTTGGAAACAATCTTGACGACAAGGACGTATTCGATATGAGCAAAATAATGGATGCCGAATCCCTGGAAACAGTTTTGACGACAGGGACATACCTAGGATAATCAAGAAAAAATGAGCAAAAAGGCTCAAGAAAAAGAAAAGGTTATAAAATTCTCTTGATTGTTTTGTGCTAAAGTTTATTTGAGAAAGAATGATAAATGCAATAGGTATATGTGTTTAGTGTTTATTCTTCAATCATGTGCTTGTTAAGATGTTGCATTATAAATCGTATGAAATCATGAATTTTGATTATTGATTCAAGCTTAATTGTAAAATCTTTGGTTCATAATTATACTTTAATGCATGCTTGTTATGATATAGATGGGTTCATCTTCTTTTTATTGCAACACATGACTTGATATGCTATATGTCTGCTAAGCTCTTATGCTTGATGAAATCATTGTCAAAAGGGGAAGAAGTGTTTTTCGGAGAAGCAAGGTGAATTTGGTGAATTTTTGAGAAGCAAATGAGTTTTTGTTCAATTGGGAATTTCTTTCTTTTCAAAAGTGAGAGAACTTTTTGTTTTTATTTACTTTTTTTTTATTTTTCCACACACCAAAACATTATTGATGGGTTTGCCAATGTGTTCATCAAGGGGGAGATTGTAAAATCAAAGGTGTTTTTGATTGTTATTCTGTGATGAACAATTGGCATTGGAGATTATTGGTTTTGATATTTGGAATTTATTTGCGAAGTGGTTTTGGAGATGATTGGATTTCACAGGTGATATACAGGTACTGCTGGATTGGGTCCGGTCAGACCAGGCAGTGGCTGCCGGTCAGACCGGCGTGTATTGCACGGTCAGACCGGTGCAGTCCGCGGTCTGACCGGCCGACGCTGTGTTGGTTTCGGTTTCGGGTTGTTTGTTTGGATATCTGTGATTGTTTCATGAATATGACTTCTAGATGGATACTATACGTATGTAATACTGTTGTTTGCTAACAATGAGTCAAGTTGGGGATAGCTTGGTCTCGGAATATGGTTTCTTTGTTTGTTCCATGTGTAGGTGAATTAATGCCGGGAGAGTATTTGCGGTGATGGACCGGGAGTCGGCTTGGGGATAAGACGACGTCCAGGGTGGTCAGAGATCATGCGGGATACTAAGGCTAGAGTTCAATGCACGTGGAAGGTGAAGGTTCCATATGGCATACGATGGAGGTAATGTGTGTGTATGGGATGCTGAGTCGAATTTGGAAGGAGTCCAAATTTGGTGGAATTGGTTATGTAAAGTTTGTTTTTTGTACGAGAAGGTTTCCTAGGGTGATTAGGACTTCTAGTATGAGTTTGGTTCGTGGCTTTAGGCTGCCTACCTTGGGTATAAATAGAGAGGGAGCGTGAGGCTTCCTAGTATCGCTTTGGAGAGCAATTGAGTTGATAGTTTTGTTAGGGTTTTGAGTTTAGTCGAGATTTTTGTAAGGAGTGCTGTTGGTGCACTTTGTAAACACAAAGAGATTCAATAAAGTCGTCATCCACTTTAAGAGTTCTTCGATTTGTGTTTCACCGGGTTTCGGCGGTCCAACCGGCGACATACCGGCGGTCAGACCGGTGGCAAGGCGGCGGTCAGACCGGCGGCGTATCGACGGTCAGACCGGCGGCGTCAACAGGCAGAGGCAGGCGATCTCCACGGTTCGACCGGAGTTCGATCTCGGTCAGTCCGACGTGTATCAGGCGGTCAGACCGGCGCAACACTTTCGGTCAGACCGCGATCCGTCGAATTTGAGGGTAAGTTTTATTTCCGCTAAAACTTTTGATTTTTGGGTATACCAACCATTCACCTCATCTCTAGTTGACTTAGTTCTTACTGTTCGATTTTACACAGAGTTTGTATACTGCTTAATTATTCGGGTAGATAGAGAGAAGTTATTAAAGATGGCCTTATTGTTGGGCGTTAACCGGCAAAAGGTGCATGTCGACGGAGCAATCACGGCCGTACGATCTCGATGGAGTCAATGATATGATCTCGAAAGATGCAACATGGACGCTCAGGATTGGGCCACTGTAATTCCGTGTCGCCGTTGTTTGGTGCCGGGCCATTTCCCATTTTCACATCATGAACAGAGCCCTCTCTTTGTCAATTGCGACTGGAGCTCACACCGTCTATTCAGATTTATACTAAAAAATACTCCATCCATCAAAAATTCTTTATATTTTAAATTCTCATTCATGTAAAATATTTTATATTTTAGATATTATATTTTAGATTCTCATTTATAAAAATATTTTATATTTTAGACGGTGAGTAGAAGAGAAGAAATATCACAATATAATAGACATTTTGATTTCCCTCTGCTGATCTCAGCCTCTCAGGCTGTGCCGCTAGCATCACTGTTCTCGACTGCTCGCAACATTTGTAAAAAATCTCCGTCGCTTAGTCGGCTCGACAATGTCGTTGACTTTGCTGCTCGGTGCCTCTGATTTTTTTTTCATGGATGATTTTATTTACTCTGTTTGAGCGATAAAAAAAGGAATAATAATATAGGTGAAGTGCAAAATGCATAATAACTAGAATTTTATTTATAAATTATCTTTCGCTAATAAGTGTTATGATTTATAATCCAAAACGATGGTACAACCAACAAAAACTGATTAATTCTAAATGACGGAAGGAACACATGATTAGCTCCCAGTTAATTTTTTGTAGAAACACGGTATAAATACACTCCTGAATGCACACACCATATTCTTAGCTATGAGCATATAGGAAGATTGAACCATAGTATATTTTTTTAAAGTTGACGAAATTATCACACACATCTCGATGTCAGTTATTTTGGTTGCATTCACGCACTAACTGACAACCGAACCAAAATTGCAATTACTCATCTGCTCAATCCAACATTATTTCTACTCCTATTTGAAATTAGCACGAGATTAGCCTCTGTCCTGAAACTTTATTATTATTTTTCCATTATCAAAGCGTGTTGTTTAGGTGCACATCTTTCGTGCAATTGAAAAAAAATAGTACTATCACATTGCGATGCATATACTTACTAGGCCGTATTTGGTCATCTGAAATAGGAATAAGTTCACTTTGACTCCCTTAGCTAGTAGCCGAATCTGATCCGTATCCCTCAACCATAATACCGGATATCTCAACCCTTCAACTATTAAAACAGATGCAATTTGACTCCCTCGACGGTTTTGGAGGGTAGTTTCGCTGACGTAGCACCTACGTGGCGTTGTTGACACACGTGGCGCTTAGATGATATTAGAATTAAAAAAATAATTGTGGGACCCATTTATCATTCACAAAAAAATTATTGTGGGACCCACTGACATGTGGCCCACATATCGTCATCTCTCTTTCCTCTCCCTTCTTCCTCTTCCCTCACTCTCCCTTATCTCTCTCTTTCTTTCCTCTTTCTCTCTAGCCTCCCACCCACCGCCGCCGCTCCGGCCCTCGCCCGTTGCCACCGGGTCTGGAAAACCGAGCTCATCGTGCTGTACCCGAGCACGTGGTGGAGCGCCCACCACGGGGGCGTTGACGTCTTTCAGACCACGAACGAAGGGCGGCTACAGCGGCAGTGGGGATGACGAGTGAAGGGCGGGATGAGGGGCATTGGATCAGGATGGCGTAGTTATACTGGTTCGTGTGGCTGATGGGAGTGGCGGAGGTGAAGGGGAAGCGCACGGTGAAGGATTGTGGGTGATGGATTTGAGATCCATCATGAACGACAAGGTGAAGGACAAGTACACACAGTACTGGTCGTTCTTCCGCCGCCCCAAGGAGACGGCAACCATCGAGGCCTCCGCCAAGAAGGTGCTGGCCTTCGTCGACACCTTCTACAACCTTGTCACTGACATCTACGAGTAGGGATTGACTCAGTCGTTCCACTTCCCCCCTTCCCTCCCCGGCCGCTCCCACCGTGAGGCCACGCGCGTCCACATGGAGCGCGTCGCCGATCTCCTCCAGGCCAAGCCGAGTCACCGCATCCTTGATGTCGGCTGTGGCGTCAGCGGGCCTATGTGCGCCAACGCGGCCCACTCCGACTCCAACATCTTCGGCATCACCATCAATGAGTACTAGGTGAACTACGCATGCGCGCACAACCGCAAGGCCGACCTCGACTCCCGTTCTGAGGTCATCTGCCGGGCAACCTCTACGTCTCCTACAGCCTCAGGGGGGAGCAGCTTCCTCGTCGTCGTTACCCCAATCGGCGCCGGCAGCTCCCTGTCCCACAGTGAGGACGCCCTCCTTGGCCATCGCCGCCGTCGACTTGAGGTTGAAGCCTCCTCGATCATCTCCTCTCTCCTCTACTATCGTGCTGTCCGCGACCAGCTCCCCGCTAACGTGGCCACTAGAGGGGGATACCGTCGCACCATGCTCTGTATCTGCTCGCACCCCGGCGCCGCTGACGCATCCGACCTCAGCTACCTCCCCCACCTTGGTCGGTGATGGAGACGCGAGGCCGCGGCTGGGTTTCGCTCCCCATCCCTCCTCTTCTACCGACGTCCCTGCCCTCCTCCACTCCGCGGCCGACGCCGAGAGAAATGAAGAGAAACAGGGAGAGGGGGAAGGAGAAAGGAGAGTACGTGTTAGTGACAGGTGGGGTCCGTTAATTATTATTATTATTATTATTATTATTTATTTAGACTGAATTGCCTTGACATGTGGGTGCCACATTAACGCCACGTGTGACGAAGACCAGGTCAAGACCGCCACGTAGGCGCTACGTCAGCGAACCACCGAGGAAGTTAAATTGCACCGCTTTTAATAGTTGAGAGGTTGAGATATCCGGTATTGTGGTTGGGGATATGGATCAGATTCGGCCACTAGTCAAGGGAGTCAAAGTGAACTTATTCCTCTGAAATAACTTGGCCTAGCCCAATAGATCATGACTACATTGGTTAGAGTGCAGCCCATTTAACTGCATTCACGCGCCCATGTGTGCAATTTTGGATTTCTATTTTTCTACTACTATTAGGCTGGAGCCCAGTTTAGATTTTCTGGACCTCTTAGTTATTATTAATTACTTCTTATGAAACTTTTTTCTTCACTAACTGATTGCCCATGTGTTATTATGGGTGAGCACACAATATTATTAAGCACTATACATTTTTATATATCAAAACTTAGCCAAACCACATGTATGAATAAAGAAGAAAATGACACGAAAAAATTGCATGTATGTAGTATCTAATTACAAGAAATGAATTTACATATATTCCAAACGTCTGAAATTTGTTCATTCATAGCATTTGTTATCACATCAATCACAATTCATTTAATTTTTTTCTCATCTTACCTTCAACCCATCATCCCATTACAATTTATCACTCATTTAATAAGGGACAAAAAAATTCTTTTCTTCCTGATTTTAATCTCTGCTAAATAACATAGAAGTGCTTATATTTGCCACACGGAGGTAGTATATATATTTTTGAAGTAACTTTTGTGTGGGAGTCAAAGAACAATTATAGTGCATCGTTACTTTCGGAAGGAAATATTTTCAACCTTGGAGACCATTGGTTTGGACTTGGCAGAGAGTTGTAAAGTACAAATCAAGCCGACATGGATGGACACTTGAAAGCTCAGAGTCGCTTATTCAGTCGTCAGTCGACGTCACTCAGTCACAGGCCGTTAATTAGCCCGGTAAAAAGTGCAACGAGAAGGGAGAAAACGACTTGATTAATCCCTCTTGACCGGAGATCCGACAAGCTTGCTCTGAGTTCAAACCGGCCATTTACACCTTGAAATTAATAACTGACTAATTAATCTCGGAGGTCATGCTAACTATTAGTAATACAGTTGACTACAATTATATTAATTCTGATATATTACTGGCTAATTATATGTTTATATAATGAAAAAATCCCAGCATTTGTTTCATCAGAAACTATTTTTTCAAGATAATAGAATAAAACATTCCGACTTTTGCTCAACGAGCCACAACCAATTATTACATCATAACACTCAAAATGAGTGTAGTTTAGAGAAACATATAAAGACAAAACCAATCATGAAAGAAGAAAACAAACTAGAGACTACCAACCCAAGATAAAGAATACACAATTATTAAATTCTGTTTGTAAACCTCCATCCGAAACTGGTAAACAATTGCATAACTGTTGTCTCAAGGTTACGACACGTAACTTTTAAAAGCTCACCATCTTCATCACACTTTTGTAGTTGTGCCCAGAATCGGAACCAATGTGTTGCGCTGAAAATTACCTGCATATATGAAATAGATGGTGATTTATCAAAAATCATATCATTCCTACTCAACCATAGAGCATAACATATAGCAGATGCTCATATAAGTATAAGTTTTCTACTTTTCTTATCAACGCCCATAAGCCAATCTTAAAAAATATAAGATATGCTACTAGGAAAGTATAAACCAAAAGAAAACTGAACTGCTCTCCATAAAAAATTTGCATAATGACATTGAATAGTCTCATTTTTCATAAGAAACAACATCTCAAACTACCATTCCAATTCATCAGAAACTATAGCTAAATTATTACATAATTCGCAAGTTAGAAACTATACACAAATTATTACATAGTTCGCAAGACACTCATCTATCAAATTAAGAGAGATAAAGAATGCTAACATAGTTTGGATGATAGCTGGTTAGTTATATGGAGTATAAGTATGAAAGAACATGAACACAATCTTAATTGCATTAATTAAATCATGTAGAAACCAAAGCAAAAAAAGCTCATCATATGAACTCCACTTTGGGCAAACTACAAAAATAACCGCAAAGGGACCCTAATGGCAATCATCTCCCGTTCAAAGATCACACAAAAGTAAAGGGAAGGTAAGGAAAAAAAAGGAGGATATACATTAGACACTTCCATAGATTTCCTTTAGACAAAGCTTCGATTGTGTCTTTAATTTCACCACGATAGTAGTATATTGGGAGCCATTGACAATCAAACCAAGATTGTTCACACGCTAACCTTGCCAAATGTTTAGCCTGGAGAGATAATATGCTACACTATATGGTTATTAGAACTTAAAGTATTACACATTAAAGTACTCTTAAAGTTGGAAGATGAGCTTTATTTTGTATGGGCTTTAATCATGTGAGGCCAAAGATGGACTTTTCTTCATATATGTGTGCTAATATCATTAATTTGTATTTGCTTTGTTAAGGCCACAAATAAACTATAACTATTTTAGAGATAAAGAAACTCTGTATACACTTCTAATTGATTAACTAATTGATTACCTGTGCGTATATCATCATGGGAAGATTAAACATGACCAGTTCACTGGTACAGAACTTCTTATCTGTAATGGTCTTTTCCGTGACGGGGGCTTACGGACCGTCACACCGTCGTCATCTCTAACGGGGCAAAATAAACACCGACAAAGATATAGTCGTACATACATTATTCGTATACATGTATTTCGAGCCCGTCACCGATGAGACCTATCTGTGACAGGATTATGTTTAGGCCCAACAAAGATTATCTTTGTAATATTTGTCGGGCCCTAAACTTAAGCCCGTCACCGATGTATATCATCAATGATGGTCTCTAATTGAGGGCCGACAAAGATAATATTTACGCCCGTCACCGATGGTTGTCATCGGTGACGGGCGCAAACTTAGACCCGATAAAGATAACTGCGAAACTCGTTACCGATGTTCGTTCATTGGCCGTTACCAATATTTGTTGTAAACTATAAATACTCCAACTACCTAGTGAATGGTTATCCCACTGATCACTATTTTGGTGGGAGGTTGAGTGTGGCGATTTTTATCTCGTTTTTCCAAGAAAAACAGAAAATTCATAAAATTAATTGAAAAATACTAATCAATTCCTATAAATTTAGGAATACTTATCTTACAAAATGTTTATCTAATATTTTGTTCACTTTTGGAGTGATGGATTGAAGTTGGATGTAAGGAACTATGCGACACATCAAAGAGTATAGAAGTGACGTTTCAAATTTTATAAACGCCGCGGAGGAGGATAGGAAAAGAAGAAACAATGATTCCGTGTGCAGATTGCAGAAATGAGATGATACTCGATAGCAGAGTGGACGTACACGCTCATCAGATACGTCGAGGATTCATGAAAGGCTACACATGTTGGGTGAAGCATGGAAAGCAAAATCAATCGACGATGTTGTAGCTACAGATAGAAGTGGTGCACAAAATTATGAAGATGAAGATGAGCATGACATGTTTGTACCTTCTCCATTGGGCGGTAAAATAGTTGATGTGGATCATGATCTGATGCAAGACATGTTGCGTGACATTGAGGACCCAACTTACAATGAGAGAGATTTTATGAAGTTCACCAGGTTGGTCAGTGACTCGGAGACACCTCTATACGCTAGATGCAAGGAAAAACACACCAAATTGTGAGCTACCTTGGACCTAATGAAGCTGAAGATAAGTAGTGGATGGACAAACAAGAGTTTCACAGATTTTTTGGGAATATTGAAAACCATGCTTCCTGAGGAGAACACATTGCCCGAGACGACATATGAAGCAAAACAGGTTTTGTGTCCCCTTGGGTTAGAGGTCCGTAGAATTCACGCTTGTCCAAACGACGTACATATTGTACCACAAACAATATGCGGACTTAGATGCTTATCATTGATTGTTAGTGGTCTAGTGAAGGTTGGTGATATCTACCTATCATTGATCGTTTTAAGAGAATCTTTGCCAACCCCAAGGAAGCGGAGTTAGTATGTTGGCATGCCACGGAGAGAAGTAACGATGGTATGGTCAGACACCCTGCAGATTCGATTCAATGGAGGAATATCGATCGAAAACATCAAGAATTCGTAACCAATCCCAGAAACAAGAGGATATGTTTGTATACGGATGGCATGAATCCTTTCGGAGATATGAACAGTTCTCACAACACTTAGCCAATTCTTATTGCAAACTATAACCTACCGCTATGGTTATGCTTCAAAAGTAATATTGTGCTTGTTAATACAAGGACCGAAACAACCCGACAATGATATTGATGTGTTCTTGGAGCCTATTATGGATGATCTAGAGACTCTCTAGAAAGAAGGTGTGATGCGTATGGTAAGTAGAACTTCAAGCTGCAATGTTATTGTTCTGCACCATTAATGACTACCCTGCACTTCGTAATCTTTCTGGACAAACTGTGAAAGGAAAGAAGGTTTGCTCCGACTGTATGGAAGATACACGCAGTAGTTGGCTAAAGAAATCACGAAGGATGGTTTACATGGGTCATAGGAGATGGCTCCCGCTACGTCAAACATTTAGAAGAAAGAAGAAAATTTTCAACGGTAAGAGAGAACTTCAACCTGCTCCCAACGATTTGTCCGAAGGTGAGGTCCACGACATGGTGAAGGACATAACTAATGAGTTTGATAAGAAAAGGAAACGTAGTAAGGCAAAGGACAAAGGTATGTGGAAGAAAAAATACATATTTTGGCGACTATCTTATTAGAAGGATATTGAGATCCGTCATTGCATTGATCTCATGCATGTTGAAAAGAATGTGTGTGAGAGTTTGATCAGCCTACTGCTGAATATTCCTGGAAAGACAAAGGACGGGTTGAACGCGCGCCTTGATCTACAGGATATGAATATTCGTAGTGAACTCATGCCTCTAACTGATGTAGAGACATGAAGAGTGTAGCTCCCTCCAGTTTACCACACCTTGTAGAAGGATGAGAAGATCGCAATGTTATCCTTCTTGAAAGATATTAAAATTCCATCGGGCTATTCAGCGAGGATAAATAAGTATGTTTCATTGGATGATCTAAAACTGGTTGGAATGGAGTCTCACAATTGCCACGTGCTAATCATACAGATCTTACCAGTTGCTATAAGAGGTATTCTTCTACCCAAAGTCCACCGCACGATCATGCATCTGTGTGCCTTCTTTAATGCAATCGGTTAGAAGGTTATAGATCCCGAAGATCTTGATGGGTTGCAAGCCGATATTGTCAATATCCTCTGTCACTTGCAGATGTATTTTCCACTGTCTATCTTTGATATCATGATTCATCTCCCTGTTCATCTTGTGAAGCAAACAAAATTATGTGGCCCAGCTTTTCTAAGAGAAATGTACCCGTTCGAGGAGTACATGGGAGTTCTGAAGTCGTACATTTGAAATAGATCAAAACCGGAGGGCAGCATCATTGAAGGTTACACGACCGAGGAGATTATTGAGTTCTGCGTCGATTACATGTCCGAGACCGATCCTATCGAAGTTTCAGCATCTCGTCACGAAGGAAGATTGTCAGGTGTTGGCACAATAGGCAGGAAAAAAATTGTGCCCGATCAAGCCTCCTGTGAGCTGGCCCATTTCGCTGTTGTTGACGATGAAATTTGGTAAGCATATGAATCGAAAACGGGATCCAATTCGAAGCGGATTTGAAGATATGCGGGATTCTCGGAAACAGAGTGCGCATCAACTGGAAGACTGCATCGGCTGATACTGAGTTCGATATGGTTAGCCGATACAACCGATATTGGTTACGTGATCAATATCGGGTTTGAAGACGGATTGTGATGATATTGCCAGGCAAGGATGGAGTCCAAGATTGTTGATTGTATCTATTAATTAGGATTTTATGTAATCAATCTCGGAGCATCGCCAACCTTTTTCGTTACTTTGTTTCGATGAGTTCTTGCTTTCAAGTCAAGCTGCATCGATTTCGATCTTCGGCGAAGAGGTAAAACTTGTTATGGCGGTTTGCATTATCGGAATTAGTGCTTACATCTTTATGATACTCTAATTCTATCTCGTGAATCTCCGAGTTATCATATATATTATATAATCTAGATTGACAATGCTTTCTACTTGCATCAGCCGATCTCTATTTAGAGTTTTGCCGATAACGGCTAGATTGACTTGTTGGTTTAAATTATATAATGTATTCACCATCCTAAAAAGGCAACCATCAGCTTGATTGTCTAGATATTATGCTTCTTTTCATACTTAGTGCTGCACCAGTTAAGTTTGATCTACTAAGTCGTGTTTAGAATCATGATCTCTAGCCTTCTTTATGGTTGTTAATTAGGATAGTATCGGGGTTTCAGCCGATCTTACCTGAAATAGTTGTCTTACATGGTTTTATGCTTTGTTTAATATGCTATATCTGCCCCTTATATCAGGATCTAATCTAATATAAATACATCGGACTTATTGTCAATTGGATTGGTGATAGTTAGATATATTTGTTGTAAGAGAATATCTTAGTATAGGGTTGTATCGGAGCTTTAGCTGATACACGCTTAAATCTGGACATCGGCTATGACATGAGTACATATAATCGTTATTTCATGTTATTTTAGACTTGAGCAATTTATACTGTCTCGGTTCAGTCCGATCTATCCCAATTGCTTATTTCTAAAGTAATAATGATTTATAGATTACATAATGCTAATATTTTCAGCCGATGTACTAGTTTTAGGGTTAGTTCTATCATTGACTACAACTTACAGCCGATTCATGCTATATTACATCGGCTAGGTTACAACACGATATGATATCGGCTAACTGGCCGATTGACTATTGTCTACTAATAAACTTGCATGTTTTTTCTTGTTGATTGCAGGATCAAATCGACTGGCACGCCTTTGAACCCGAAAGCAAGTTTTGGACCTGCACTGGAGTTAAGCAGATCTCCCAGGCCAGTATGTGTTTTTTGCATCAACACGCTTTTGGCACACCCAGTGGGACACAATGTCATCATGACGCCCAACATTACTGAAGTCATGGAAGACAATTTTTTACCCATCACGATCGAGCAGTTGAACGAGGAGCAGAAAGAGGAGATGAAAAAGTTGCTGGACCAACTCCAAAGCCAGTACCTTCACTCGTTCACGGTGACTCGCCAGGGTACAATAATTCAAAAAACCAAAGTTGAGTTGCCGTCGGTCGTAAACACGGAGCCAAGTACATCTGGGGTCAATGATGATAAAGGCAAAGAGATCAAGACTGAGTCAAGCGATGAGGAACTCCATACACTACAAGATCGTATTGATTCGGCAGTCCATTGTGCCCTCATCAATCAGTCTGGTGTACTTGTGAATACATGGACAAATATGATCAACACTGTGGTGGATGACATTATAGCCGAAGAGAAAGCAAATGGGCCCATCTATCTTCCAGGAGATGTTTTTCCCAGGTTATAGTACTGTGAAGTCAGAAATTAGCGGGAAACAGCACACGAGTTCAAACCAGGCTCCACCGGCTCCCATATCTAGCGGAGCTATCCCAACGATATTAACAAGACAGCAGCCGACGCCTGGGGGGCAGGGTTCAACTCAATTAACACCGGAAATATACTCAACGTAAAACCGCTGATTGCCGAGCCTGCATACCACATTCCTTCGGCGCCGCAGCTAGTTGCGCCCCAACTGTCTTCGCAACAGTCTTCGCAAGACTTTGTGTTAATTAGATTTGCAATTTTTTTATAATGAATGAAGTATTTTATATCATTGCCTTTGTATTCACAAGTTTAGGTTATCTTGGTCATCTATCGTGATTATCTGCACTATCCTGATGCATACCCCCCTTCATCCTTCAATCGCCTGGAGCCTCATCCTGCTAGAAGAGTGGCATACTCCTAGGTTCTAGCTATGTATCAATATGCATGTGAGTCATGAGTACGATATTGAATTGACATACTTTACCACTGTATACAGCGGTCAATGGAGTAGTAGGCCACACACACACACATACACACTCACAGCGAGCTGATGAGTGGCAACATACACTATCCTGACAGTGTAGATACTACTACTAGTAGCTGTGTACTCTGACACTGTATGGTCGTGTCACTCTCGAGTAGAACTCCTACTAGTATATATATACTACTACTCTAGTATGCGAAAGATTCGCAAAAGAAAAGATAAAAGATACTTCTAAGGAATAAGGAATAAGGAAAAGTCCAAACCAAACCTTCTAAGGAATAAGGAAAGATCAACAATGGTCAACTATGAAAGAGCAAACAAAAAATAATTTGTCTATTATAAAAAAATAAAAAAATGATATTGGTGACAGGCCGAAAGTAATCTCAATCGGGCTTAAACAAAAGCCTGTCACCAATGAGCTCATTTCAATCAGGCTTACAGAATAGCCCGTCATGGATGAGCTCATCTTAATCGGGCTTACAAAAAAGCCTGTCATGGATGATCATATCTCAATCGGGCTTAAATGTATGCCCGTCACGGATGTGGTTTGACCACATGAAGACTAGGGTTCTTCTTTACTATTCAGATCCACTCCACACTTCACTCCACCAAGCCCGTCCGCCGCTCTCGCTGTCGTCGTCGTCAGAGAGACCTCACCACCGCCGAAGCCCAAGTCCATCGCCGTCGTCCACCTCCACCGCTATCATCCACTTTCTTTCTGAGCCTACCGCGCCCTGAGCCTGGTGCCGTCGTCGCCCTCCTCCACCGCTGTCGTCCACCTCCTCTCCGAGCCCGGCTGCCACCCTCCTCCTTCTCCTCGTCATCGTCGCTGCATCGCTTCCCTAAGCCTAACGCCGGCGTCCGCCGAGCCCGTCCCCCCCGAGCCGACACCACCGCATCATCGATCTCCTCACTGAGCCTAGCCAGTTAGTGGATGAAATTTGTGACTTAGGGATTTTGGGGATGAAATTTGTGACCGGTTAGTGACTTAGGGATTTTAGGGTGGATGAAATTAGTGACTTGATGAATGAAATTTGTGAGATGTGCATTTTTATATCTAGATAAGATGGCACTTAGTGATTTTATTGATTTTAGGGTTATTTAGGTTATTTTAGTGAATTTAGCGTACTTTAGTGAATTTAGGGTATTTTACTGATGTTAGGGTAATTTAGTGAATATATTTTACTTTTAGGGATATTTTTTATGCATGTTAGTATTTTTGTATGTATTTAGTGAATTATATTTGAGATGGACTTGTGATGTTCATGTGTGATGTTTATGTGTGATGGGACTTAGTAATATGTGGATATATGTCGAATTTAGGATATTTTAGTTGATTTAGATGAATTCTAGTGAAGTTTATATTTAGATATGAAAAATACCCGTGGATCACCGAAACCGTGTGGGGCCAGTTTCATGCTGCCAAATCAACCCCCGAGTCCCGGGCAAAAAGCGAGGCTGCTAGGGCACTCTAGTCGAGAAACGTGCACCCACACTGGCTTGGCACCGGAGCATATAGCGGGAAGCAAGAGCAATGACAGAGGGAGGATGAAGCTGTTGTGCAATCTAACACCCCACCACCATTTGCTGACATCCCGGACAAATGGGCAAGGGCAAGGGCTGTTAAGAATAGAGATGGGAAAAGTATGTTCCCAAATCCCGAAGATCAATGAGTGTACGAGCATACGGTAAGTACAACATATCGAATATGTTTAATTTGTTTCTATCATAGCCATGATTTAACCCGACCTTAACTGTACTGCAGATCGAATATGCTGCCGAGAGATCGTCCTCGCAAGAGGTCTGCTCACAAAGACACAAGGACGACATCCTCACGAAAGCGTTGGGCACCGAAGAACATCGTGGACGGACAAGGGGCGTTGGGTCCAATATTCCATGGAAGGTTGGGTTTCTCCAATACAAGTGGCAGTACGGGAAGTGGAAGCCGACAAAGGCGGAGAAAGATGAACGCCTGACGGAACAACTTAGAGAGGAGATCAAAGCTGAGCTTAGCTCTGAATTCGATGAAAAGTTGGAACGGATGGCGACACGCATCAGGGGTGAGCTCCAGCAACAAAATGCCGACCCCGTCGCCGCTCCCAGAGTAGAAGCAAGCCCCATGCAAAGGCGTAGCAGTTGCGCATCAACTGAGGCGGCGGAAGACCAACCATTAGTCCCTGCCGCAATCGGCCACATAACGGTAAAACCAACAAACAATGTGACGGAGCGTGAGCTCCTCAACGGGGTACAGCGAGAACCCCCTTTTTGTGTGTTTGGCCGGGGACGCAGGGTGAGATTCGCGCTCTAATCAGAGAGAGATGCCGAGAGGGATCGTCGCGCGAAGAAGATGAGATAAAGGAGATTATACAGGTTCAGGCTGCCATGGAGGCGTATTACCCTACTTCCGTGTATGTGGTTGATGAATGTTTTTTATCTGCGAGAATACAAGCGCCCTCTCTCCTTTGGTGATTGCTCTCAAAATCGACCCCCTTCCTCTTTGGCCAGGACCTCGTTTTATATCTCAAAGGGCTACCACATGGGCCAACAGGCTACTTCAGAGAGAAGGGAAAACATTCTTTTACATTTAAGGGATGTCCTGTCGCTTGACCCAGAAGCCACACGCACAGTCACTGCGGTATGACCCCCGTCCGATCGGCCAGCTGACACGGGGGACGCCGTGTCACTCCCCATTAAATGGGTGGAGACTTCTGTGCTCCGTTCGCATCGGGAGATGGGAGTCATCTGACCAGAGCTAACATACCAGCTCCGGCTAAGATGAGAGGCAAAAAAGTCCTCATCACTCTGATTGGACGAGACAGGGTGCGCTGCGCGCCACCTGACGTGCGGATAGTGCACGGGCGCTGCGCCGCTATCCCATTAATCATTTGGCTGGTCGCAGACCGGTCAGTCATCATGACCGGTGACAGATCGGTCACGCACCCCTCACGCCACATTAAATGCGGCGTGTCACGCTCGTCCGAGCCGCCATTAATGCGGTTAGGTGGGTGTTGGAGATGCTCACCTAACCCCGCACACGTGGCGCAAAAGCGGAGGGGTCGAGGAGGCCCGACCCCCAGGGCAGCGGAGCGAGGGGGAACAGAGACTGGAGAAGGCAGCTGCCACCGCACCCTCGGGCCGGACCCTCCCTCGGGGGAGCGCAACGTGGGTGCAGGGCCCGTATCACTGACACAATGCATATGTTATCTTAACAAATCCATATATTATATCATATTCTAAGAACATGGATGAATCTATCGCAGAAACCCACACAGTGCACCCTATTAGTTAGGGTGTGTTGACGACGAAATTTGGTAATTCAAGTATCGGAGAGAAAGATAGAATCGAAGAAGATCCAAGAGATTAGATCGTATCAGAAACAGAGCAAGAATCGGCTGGAGTCCGAATCAGCTGCGGATAGAATCGGCAGAGATCGAGTCGGACAGGTTTAGCCGATTGAACTTATTTCGGTAATATGACTCGGTACACGTCATCGGGTTAAGTTAAGATGCTTCATACGGATTGCCACGCACGGATAGTCCTAGAAAGACAATTGTATCTATTAATTAGGATATTTTATGTAATTTCCTTATAGATAATCACGGTAAGAGTTCGCCTTAGGGACTTGTTCGTTAGTTGGGTTTGTATTAGGTTAATATGAGTCGTGTCCGTGGTGGACAATGATTGTATTTTCGGGTATAAATATAGACCCGAGGTCTTGTAAATAAACAACACATATTCAAATCAATCTCGGCGCATCGCCAACCTTTGTTTTCTACTTTTCGACAAGTTCATGCTTTCGAGTCGTGCTGCATCAGTTTGATCTTCGACGACAAGGTAGGTCTTGTAATGGCGGCTTGCATCATCGGAGCTAGTGCTTACATCTTTATGAAACTAGTTCTATTTTGTAAATCTCCGAGTTATCATATACATTGTATAATTTAGATCAACAATGCAATCTACTTACATCGGCTGGATTCTCTCTAGGCTTTCGTCGATATTAGCTAGATTACTTTGTTGGTTCAGATTATATAACGTATCCATCATCCCGAAAAGGCAACCATCAACTTGATTTTCTAGATGTCATGTTTCTCTTTATACTTAATGCTGCATCGGTTAAGTCTGACCTATTAAGTCGTATTTAGAATCATGATCTCTAGCCTGTTTTATGGTTGCTAATAAGGATAGTATCGGGGTTTCAGCCGATCTTACCTGGTATAGATGTTTTACATTGTTTTATGCTTTGTTTAATGTTCTATATCTACCCCTTATATCAGGATCTAATCTAATATAAATATATTGATCTTGCTACCAATATAATTGGTTATAGTTGAATATATTTATTGCCAGAGAATATCCTAGTATAGGGTTATATCGGAGCTATAGCCGATACATGCTTAATTCTAGATATCGTCTTTAATATAAGTGCATGTAATCATTATTTCATGTTATTTTAGACTTGGGCAATTTATACTATCTCGGTTCAGTCTGATCTATCCCAGTTGCTTATTTCTAAAGTAATATTGATACATTGATTATATAACACTGATCTTTTCAGCCGATGTACTAGTTTTAGGGTTAGTTCTATCATTGACTATACCTTACAGCCGATTCATGCTTTATTGCATCGGCTAGGTAACCATACGATATGAAATCGGCTAGCTAGCCGATGGATTATCGTTTACTAATATTTTGTATATTTCTTCTTGTTGATTGCAGGATCAAATCAACTGGCACGCCCTCAAACCTAAAGAACTAATTTTGGACCTGCACTAGAGTAAAACAAATCTCTGAGGCTAGTGTGTGTTTTTTGCATCAACAGGGTGACACGAACATTTAAGCCTATGCCGGAAACCCGAGTGCATGGGGCGCAACTGATGGTTGGTCAGGCTAAAGTACAAGTGGACTTGGTCAAGCCTGAATAGGTCAGCTGGACTCTGCAGCATCCACAGAACGATGAAATTTTGACCCTAGGATCTGCACGTGGGACCTTTATCCAATGGCCCAAGGAACTCATTGAGATAAAGATGACTCCTAGGTCAAATGCACCAAGTACTTGTCCGCTACCAATGCCCGCTCCAACTCTTCCTTCAGTCCCTCCTGCAATTGAAGAACAAGAAGAAGATATTCAATTGCAATATGATACGGATTTTGGGGATGATCGTATGGAAGCCGACAGCAGGGCTAATATTCCCCAACCTATCAAAAAGAGCAGGAAGACGCGTTCTTCTCCACCATTGGAAAAAACTAGCAAAAAAGTTGTTGCAAGGGGGAGAGGAAGAGAAAAGCTGCATACCTCGCTTATGGCTCCAAAGAAGCTAGATCTAGGCAAGGCGCCATCAATTCTTCCTGCGAAGCTTGCTCCGACTACCTTCCAATTAGGCATGCCATTGGTTGGAGACAATGACTTAGCGAAGATGGGCCCTTCTTGCAAGGAGTTGCACGGGTACTACATGGAGAAGTCCACCGCAAGGAGGAAGAATAGAGAGAACTCTATAACAGGCTATCACAGTCCACAACCGTTTCTTGGGCTAGAAAGCCTATATTACGGTAGACTTTTCAGATCTCTTTGACCTCTACAAGCTGCGAGCGGTGGACACCAATCTACTTAAGTGCTACTCATTGTAAGTATTGTTGTGTACAAAATATGGTTATAACAATCCATATAATATGCTTATACGGGTCTTTGTCTTGCTTGTAGGTTAACTTGGAAGTATATTCAAAGACATGAACCAGATGTTGCCTTACTAGATCCATCTATGTTCAACGTGAAAATTCTGGAACACAATCTAGAAAGGATGACATAATATATTAAAGACTGCTTGTGGGCCTGTTGACAATGAAATTTGGCAAGTAATATGATCTACATGAAACGGAAACACGATCCAATCCGAAGCGGATTTGAAGATATGCGGAAATCTCGGAAGACAGAATGCGCATCGGCTGGAGTCCGTATCGGCTGGAAACCGAGTCCGACTGGGATAGCCGATGAGGCCGATATCGCATGTAAAATCAATGTCGGATTCAACAAGGAGCTTACGATGGTATTGTCGGGCAAGGATAGAGTCCAAGATTGGCAATTGTATCTATTAATTAGGAATATATGTATTTTCTTTATAGATTTTCCCGGTAAGAGTCCGCCTAACGGACTTGTTCGTTAGTTGGATTTGTATTAGGTTAATATGAGTCGTGTCCGTGATGGACAATGTTTGTATTTTCGGGTATAAATATAATCCCGAGGTCCTGTAAATAAGAACAACACACGTTCAATCAATCTCGGCGCATCACCAACCTTTTATTTTCTACTTTCGACAAGTTCGTGCTTTCGAGTCGTGTTGCATCAGTTTGATCTTCGACGAAAAGGTAAAGCTTGTTATGGCGGTTTGCATTATCAGAGCTAGTGCTTACATCTTTATGACACTCTAGTTCTATCTTGTAAACTTCCGAGTTATCACATACATTATATAATTTAGATCGACAATGCAATCTACTTGCATCGGCTGGATTCTCTTTAGGGTTTCGTCGATATCGGCTAGATTACTTTGTTGGTTTAGATTATATAATGTATCCACCATCCTAAAAAGACAACCATCGACTTGATTTTCTAGATATCATGCTTCTCTTTATACTTAATGCTGCATTGGTTAAGTCCAACCTATTAAGTCATATTTAGAATCATGATATCTAGCCTGTCTTATGGTTGTTAATAAGGATAGTATCGGGGTTTCAGCCGATCTTACCTGATATAGATATTTTACATTGTTTTATGCTTTGTTTAATGTTCTATATCTGCCCCTTATATCAGGATCTAATCTAATATAAATATATTGAGCTTGATACCAATCTAATCGATTATAGTTGAATATATTTATTACTAGAGAATATCCTAGTATAGGGTTGTATCGAAGCCTATAGCCGATACATATTTAAATCTAGATATCGGCTATGACATGAGTTTATATAATCATTGTTTCATGTTATATTAGACATGGGCAATTTATACTATCTCGGTTCAGTCCAATCTATCCCAATTGCTTATTTCTAAAGTAATATTGACATACTGATTATATAACATTTATCTCTACAGCCGATATACTAGTTTTAGGGTTAGTTCTTCTATTGACTACACCTTACAGCCGATTCATGCTTTATTGCATCGGCTAGGTTACATACGATATGAAATCGGCTATCTAGCCGATGGACTATCGTTTACTAATATTCTTTGCATATTTCTTCTTGTTGATTGCAGGATCAAATCAACTAGCACGCCCTTGAACCTAAAGAGCTAATTTTGGACCTGCACTAGAGTAAAGCAAATCTCTCAGGCCAGTGTGTGTTTTTTGCATCAACAGGGCCCGCCGCCAGGACAAAGAGTTCATTATGTGTGCATATAATCAACAGTAAGTGTGTACCCTAATTAGATGCAAATCCACGACTCGTATAGCTTTAGTATTTAACTTGCAATATATTAATGCCGTAGGAACCATTGGATTCTTCTGGTCTTAGTGCCGAAGTGAAGTCTGCTATACTATCTTAACTCCAAAACTGACCCTGATACATAAGATTGGTCGAGGAATAAAGCTGCATTAAATGATGCGTGGGGCCTATATGTGCAAAAAGGCAGAAGGTAAAAGGAAGGAAGACCCAACTTCACTCACAAAATTGACTTCCCATGCCATCAACAAGTTGGTGACCAGTTGTTAACCACGAAATTTGGTAAGCCTCGAAGTCATCATCGACCTAGAGTCAGTACCGGCTTCAGACTTCTGGAATCAGCCGATGGAAGCTATCAATCTCCAACAGTCGGATTCTTACCAAGTTCAGTTAAGGAAATTAATCTATTAAAGGAACCTTATCCAAAAGAGACTGAGTTCAAGGAGGATGCGGCATGGCAGTTTATCTATTAATTAGGAAGAGTCTGTTAGTTTCCTTTTATCTTTAGGAAAGTGTGTTTATTGTCCAATAAGGACTTTATGTTTTTCCTTTTATCTTTAGGAAAGTTTTAGTCGTGTCTGATATGGACTAGTATCTACCCATGGGTATAAATATGTACACCCGGGGTCCCTGTAAATTATCTCTCGATCAATACGACTACTCTCGGCGCATCGCCACCCTCTTTCTGAGGTTTTTTACTTATCAACCGACGGAATTTGGCACCTGACGCGGGGCTGCATCGGCTTTCGATCTCCGACGAAGGGGTAAGCCCTACGTTCCGTCGGGCCCTGGTGAATCTATCGGCTATATTGGTGTTGTTCATGGCTGCATCGCTTCGATCTCTTGGATCGCTCTGGTTCGGTTGATATATATACCTACCTGATATCTCAATTCTATTTTAATTGCATTGTGTTTAGAGACGCATCGATTTAGTTGGGACTATCTCGGTTAGGTCTGATCTTCTGTCTTAGCCGATATATCTCTATAATCACAATGTTGTTTTAAATAGATTTGTTATATCCATCACATTAGACAGATCTATCAGTTCATCAAGTATTAGATTATCATATACAACCTCGTGCTGCATCGGTTAGGTTCGACCTAATAATTGTCGTTGATAATATAAATCTTATTAAGCTGATAGGTTCTTGCTAATGTTTTATGAGAGTGCTAGCTGATGAGTTATCATATACGTTATATAATCTAGATTGACCATGTTTTCTACTTGCATCGGCCGATCTCCATCTAGGGTTTTGTCGATATCGGCTAGATTACTTTGTTGGCTTAGATTATATAATGTATCACCACCCGAAAAATCAGTCAAAAGCTTGATTGTCTAGATATTATGTTCTTTTTCATACTTAGTGCTGCATCAGTTAAGTTTGATCTACTAAGTCGTGCTTGGAACCATAATCTCTAGCCTGCTTCTTGATTGCCAATAAGGGTTTCATCGGGGTTTCAGCCGATGAGTTATCTGGATGTTGCATCGGCTTACAAGGATTACTTACAAGTTGGTTTTAGCCGATGACAACAATGGTTTCACTGTTTATCTAATCGTTTGGATTTAATGACATCGGATCTCCAGCCGATGTATGCTTTAAGCTTTGGATCAGTGCTTATTCAATCTATCATTACTAGTCGATTGGTTGCTACTGGATTATATTATTGTTATATTAAATTATCATCAGCCAGATATCTTTATGTCATTATTTACTCAAGTATCAAGACCTATACTGGATATCGACTGGTATCGGCATCGGCTAGAATTCCTATATCGGCTTGTCAGCTGATCGGCTCTTTGATATTCAATTTATATATCTTGTCAGTTGCAGGATTAAACTGACTAGCACGCCCGCATCTCATCATTATTTTGGACCTGGAGATCTCCCAGGCCATCGTGTTTTTACGTCAACACCAGTGTGGGTTTCACGTGTGCCATAACATGAGGAGCTTGTTGGAAAATGTGACATTGCTCAACCTTGAGGTTTGTGCTTCAATTGTGTATGCGTCTATATATTCTAAGTATTTCGAAGTATATACATATGCACTAACTTAGCGCCTCACAACTTCGAAGTCATTAGAGAGGAGATAGCATGTTTCATACTAGAAGAAATCTTATCAACCAAAGGAAGTTTTAGATTACAGTCGTAGCTAGCTCATCTCTAAATGGTTGAACATTTTTCAATGTTTGTCAAAGACATGTGATTAAGTAACATTTATGTATATATTATATGTAATACAATCTGGTCTGATGTTTCTGTATATACTTGTAATGCTAATGACATATAAATTTGTTCCAATTTATAACTCGGCTTTGTAGGTTTTTATGCTTAACTCTTGAAGATGCATGTCGACGGTTTGGTGATCACTGAATGGATGTGAATGTATGTGTAAATGTGGATGTGATCACTGAATGTTTGATTTGTGAATTACTGTGAATGGCATATGTGAATAGATGTCTGAATGTGGATGTGATCATTGAATGTTTGATTTGTAAATTGCTATGAATAGGGTTGCTGGGAAAGGGAATATATATATATATGTATATCTATATATATATATGTTATTTTGCAGCGGGCATAGTTAGCAAAGGCCTGAGGCTAGCCAAAAATAAAATTTATTTTTTTGGTAAAATACTCATCCGTGACGGGTTTAAGTTTAAGCCCGATTGAGATGAGTAATTTGTGACGGGCTTAAGTTTAAACCCGATTGAGATGAGTCATCCGTGATGGACGCCATACCATACCGACAAAGGTGACCTAGTCATTTTTGTTGGGTTCAAGTACGAGCCCGTAACGGATAAGATCATCAGTGACGGACCCTAGTTTAGCCCTAGTTTGACTCATCTGCTAGATCAAACCTATCGGTGATGGGTTTTAGTTTTGGCCCGATAAAGATAACTGTCATCCGTGACGGTAAAATATCCGATGCAGGTGATTTCTCCCATCAGTGACATTTGGTTCGTGACAGGATCCCTCGTCGATACAGATGAAACTTGCCGTCTGATAAAGATAAACTCTTCCGTGCTAGTGGTTATTGTTTGCTTCTTAGATACTAGTTTTAGTTTGCTTCGTAACTGCACCTACTAGGAACCTGTTGCTTCTCAGATCACTAAAATTTAGTATTAGGTTTTGCACATGATGAATGCTAGTAAAGGAGAACCTCTCTCCCAGATCAATAAGAAATAACAAAGTTGTCATAGCTAGCTAATTAAGTCATCGGTCTGCAATTGTCTGCTTGAAATGTAAGCTAACTGCTTAATTATGTAGTGAATGTGGATAGGATTATTTTACTCTTTTGCTTATATATATTAATCTATGAGTTGAAGGTTAAGACCACTTTTACATAACCTATAGTGCTCCCTCCGGCCACACAACATGATCATGTTAAACATCAATTAATATGCATGTTCTCTCCAAATACACTACTCCTACTTCTGAGTGTTAATTTCTATCAATAATTTTGACAACATTCTTCTCCTAGCTACATCCCAAACAAGCAAGCTCTCGGACCATGGTTGTTTGCTCGATATGTTTCCAAAAACATATAGCAAAAATGTGAACGCTCATATACACAGGCAGTATATGGACGTTCATCAGTATGAACGCGCACACACGTATCTTACCCTCGCCTATAACCATATCTTGTTTGCTTATATGTTGACCAAATGACGCCTAGAAATTTTAATAAATTAATTTACTGAAAGTGTACTATGTTATAGTGCATTTTATTTCCATTAATTAACTGATACATTATGAAATTTTGTTAGATGATGATGCATTATATTATTCCTCTTATTCTTTTTCAGTTAATACCTGCTAATTAAGATCTAAGATTCTTGAGAACTATCTGAAAACTTTTGTTAGCTAGTTTGTGTACCTGATCAGATTCTCAGAGAAGTCTAATGGAAACCACAGCCGCTTAAGCAGCATATAATGTATCATAAAGGCTCTGAAATTTATCAGAAATTAGCGTCATTAGATTTTGATGCCTGTCTTAAAATAGATTAGTTGACTTCGATACGGTAGTGCTGTCTTTTCTCTCTGCATCCATGAAAAAGACAAAACAAGGTTATTTTGGCTACAGGATAAGGACTGTTGGCCATTATCTTTTGTGAGAACAAAACAAGACATCACTAATTAAAATTGAGTATATGCTCAAATAAGGCTGCTATTATATAGCGTTGTTCTTGAGAATATATCGTCTTTATTCTTCCACTTCCGTGCAGAAAAGAATGCAGAGACCGAGTGATCATGAGAAAGTTACATGCATTTTAAACGATTTATTGATGTGGATGTCTATGGTTGTTAATTTTACTTCTTAATTAACGATAAAACATATTTTTACAGTGCACGGACCATCGATCCATCAATTCAAGTATTCAACCAATGATTATTTTAATTACCTCATATAACTTCGCGTACACTAATTAAGAACTTGCATATATTAAGTCCGATTGCACACGATTGGCTTTGTTTGAAACAAGTGAGCAAAAAATACTAATACACACACGCTTAGGCCTAGAAATATATACATCAACAGGAATTTCAGAACCTATATATATAAACATGTGCGAAATGAGGGTATGACGAGACTCAAATTAAATAAAGCTTTGTTTCATGTTAGGAAACAAAGATGGCAATTAATGTTAATTTTATCCCAAATATAAGAAGGATTGTGGTACTACCAATATGGAGTGCTTGAGATATTAGGGAGAAGGGGACATTCCTTTCCTCTCTGAACCACTATATATATATATGTACCCTTAGGGTGTCTCAAATTGAACTTTTTTTGCGGGGAGTCTTCAATTGAACTTAATATGATTTAGTTTATCTTCATTAGCTTAGCATGGTAGTCAAGCAGTATAATTTGCTTACTTAATTTCAATTCAATAGAGAAATATAAATTTAATTTTAAATTTTAAATTCAATAGAGAGACAAGTATAAATTTAATTTTTATGGACTAAGACTTCTCTCTTGATAATAACCAGTAGCATCGACAACACTCGCTGCGTATTTTTTTCCCATGCTCCCGTGTTCTCTTGTCGATCGATTTCTTATTGCTTAAGCAAAGGCACAAGGGTCTAGTACTTACAATACTGTTCAAATAAAACCACATTTGAGGAATGTTTGAGAAGAATCTTTGCTTAATTGTCAAAGAAGGAAGCATCTATTCCCTTGTGGATAAAGAAAATGGCAGTGAGGCAGCGCACGGGCGCTTTACAATGTTCTTACTCATCCTCTCTCTACTTTTCCCTTCCTAAATGGGACCCCTCCTGGAGGCTTGAAGCTAAACCCTAATTTTGACCTCTATCACAACTTCACTCGATCTCTCTTTCATAATTATTTGCATGGAGTTTGAGGTGTCGTTGGCCAATGCTTTAGTGGTGACGTAAGCATGCAAGCACATGTGGAGGGAGATTGAGGAAGAACATGTGCTCCTTTGATTCCCTTGTAGCATCAATATCTATTAAGCTGATCTTTGTAGTTTTGTTTTTTTTAATATATTATGTACACACAAGCTATCATGTAGCAAGATAAGAGAAAATTAACATAGGTTGATGCCATCAAAATTTTGACACTTACCCTGCAGTAAAATATTGATATTTACGAAAAATATCATCATATCGCGAATGAGTAGGAGGCGCCTCCCAATAATAAGCCTCATGATTATCATGAAAAACATTAGGGTTCATTTGTTAATAAGTGCAAAATGTCCTTCTCACACCCTTCCCTATCAGTTTAATTATTCTCTTGCATTTTCCACTCAGTTGGTCTGCAATCACTACAACGGTCATCCTCATCTTAATCAGGCGACAACCCTCATCTGTGTCGGGTATAGCGCCCGTCACGGTGAAAAGGTCACTGATCTGAGAAGTCATCTCTATCGGGCAAACGGTCGTCACGGATGCATTTATCTTTGTCGGGCCTAAACTACAACCTATCACCGATAGGTTTGATCCGGATGACCAGTCAAACAAGGGCCCGTCACCGATGACCTAACCTCAATCGAACCCAAATTAACGCCCGTCCCGGATGACAAACAATCTCAATCGGGCTTAAGCTAAAACCCGTCACTAAAATATACTAAAACCTATTCATCCACGTATCACTAAAATCACTAATTAAATCCACATATCATACATCCATCCACATATCATACATCCATCACTAAAATCTACTAAAACCTATTCATCCACATATCACTAAAATCACTAATTAAATCCACATATCATACATCCATCCACATATCATACATCCATCACTAAAATCTACTAGAACCTATTCATCCACATATCACTAAAATCATCCATGCATCCATTCATCTATCTACTAGGGCGTCGGGCGCTGGGGAAGTGAGGGAGCTCGGTGGACTTACCTGGAACACAGGGAGTAGAGGGCGGCAGCGCTCGGTGGCTAGGCTCGTGGACGGCGGCGATCGGTGGCGGCGAGGGATGACGACGGCGTCGGGCTCGGAGGGCGGCGGAGACGGTGGTGGAGTAGAGGGCGGTGGCGCTCGGTGGCCGGGCTCGGGGACGGCGGTGCTCGGTGGCGGCGAGGGAGGACGACGGCACCGGGCTCGTGAGGGCGGCAGCGACGGTGGTGGAGCAGAGGACGGCAGCGGACTCCTAGACAGCGGTGGTGGCAGCACGACGGGCTCGGGGACGGCGCTACGGCTTGAGGACTTAGAATTTTTTGCGCTAATATGTAGATCTGAATCTGTGAACCCTAGGCTAAATGATTTCGAACCACATCCGTGACGGGCGTTAAGTTAAGCCCGATAGAGATGATGTCATTTCAATCGGGCTTAACCTAAAGACCGTCAAGGATGATGTCATCCGTGATAGGCATTAGGTTAAGTTTGATTGAGATGACATCATCTCTATCGGGCTTTATTTAACGCCCGTCACTGATAATATTTTCCATTTTTTCATATAAACAAATTAATTTGTATATTTTTTTGCTCTTTCTTAGTTGACCATTGTTGACCTGTAGTCAAAATAATTCAGTAAAGTACAAAATTCACTAAATAATTCAGTAAAGTACAATAATTCACTAAATAATTTATTTATTTCACTAAATAATTCACCAAAAATTCACTATAAAAATTACTGATTTTCATATAAGTCACTAAATAATTTACTATTTTCATAGAACGGAAAGTACTATACCTACTATACTTACCTCTACAGCAATATTATGTTTAATGCTGCAACATAAATTCGTAGGAGTACAGGTACTTCATTCGTACAAAAAGCTTTTTAATACAAAATTTTCTTCTTTCATTACAAGAAATTGCAAAAGAAATAAGTACAAAGACATCAGCCACAACGTTATGCCTTCCGTATGATCTGGACGAGCATATGCCACAGCCTCTTGGGGATCATCGTCAAGGTCGATGTGAGGTCTGACATGAAGATTTTGGTTGTATTCTTCTTCATCGATGACGTTGTCAACCTCGACAATTCGGTGCTTGCCATCCCTAACGATATGCAATTTGCAGTCTTTTATGTAGAAAAACTGCTCGACCTGTTTCACAAGTACGAATGGTTCATCGGCGTATCCAACCTTGGATAGATCTATTAAAGTGAAACCTTGCTTGCCGACTTTGACATCAGTGTGTATATTCACCCAACAGCAACGAAACAAAGGGACTTTGAACTTCACATAGTTCAGCTCCCAGATATGCTCAATGCGGCCGTAGTATGTGTTCGACCCAACTTGATCCTGGAATGCATCTATACGGACTCCGCTGTTTTGCACTGTGCTTTTGTCATCTTGTTTGATGGTGCAAAATGTGTATCCATTAATATTGTATCCTTACCATGTGTCTATGTCCCAACACGGTCCCATCCCCAACAACCGTACTTTCTCATTTGGGACATCCGTCGACATTATAATACGATTCTTGAACCATTCGTTGAACCGAGAGTTATATTCTCTGTTAATCCACATATTCGATCGCCCCAAGTTGTCCTGTCAGATTTTCGCTAAATGCTCCTCAAAGCATGGGGCAACTTCTGCCATATGTTGGAGCACAGCGAAATGAGCCTGCGCATAGGAGGCTTGATCAGGCACAATTCTTTTCCTGTCTATTGTGCCAACACCTGACAACCTTCCTTCGTGACGAGACGCTAGAACTCCGGTAGGATCAGCCTCGGACGTGTAATCGACGCAGAACTCAATAACCTCCTCGGTCGTGTAACCTTCAATGATGCTCCCCTCCGGTTTTGCTCTCTTTTGAACGTACGACTTCAGAACTCCCATGTACCTCTCGAACAGGTACATTTCTCTTAGAAAAGCTGGGCCACATAGTTTTGTTTGCTTCATAAGTTGAACAGGGAGATGAATCATGATATCAAAGAAAGACAGTGGAAAAAACATCTCCATGTGATAGAGGGTATTGACAATTTTGGTCTGCAACCCATCTAGATCTTCGGGATCAATAACCTTCTGACCGATTGCATTGAAGAAGACATACAAATGTTGGATCATGTGACGGACTTTGGGTGGAAGAATTCCTCTTATAGCAATTGGCAAGATATGTGTAATTAGCACGTGGCAATCGTGAGACTTCATTCCAACCAGTTTTAGATCGTCCAATTTAACATACTTGCTTATCCTCGCTGAATAGCCCGATGGAACTTTAATATCTTTCAGGCATGATAACATTGTGATCTTCTCATCCTTCGACAAGGTGTGGTAAGCTGGAGGGAGGTACACTCTTCCTGTCTCTGCATCTGTTATAGGGAGGAGTTCACTGCAAATATTCATCTCCTGTAGAACAAGGCGCGCGTTCAACCCGTCCTTTGTCTTCCCGGGAATATTCAGCAGTAGGCCAACCAAACTCTCACACACATTCTTTTCTACGTGCATCAAATCAATGCAATGGCGGACCTCAATATCTTTCCAGTAAGGTAGTCGCCAAAATTTGGATTTTTTTTCTTCCACATACCCTTGTCCTTTGCCTTACTACATTTTCTTTTCTTCCCTAACTCATTACTTATGTCCTTCACCGTGTTGTGGACCTCAGCTTCGGACAAATCTTTGGGAGCAGGCTGAAGTTCTCTCTTACCGTTGAAAATTTTCTTCTTTCTTAGGGTTCCATTAGGGCCCAACAAAGATATAATAGTGACGGAGCGTGAGCTCCTCAACGGGGGACAGTGATGGCCCCCTTGTGTGAGTTCGGCCGAGGACGCAGGGTGAGAATCCGCACTCCGAGGTGAGAGGGATCGAGAGAGAGAGAGAGCGAGAGAGGTCCCTAGAGGGAACGTGACCCGGGAACTTATACAGGTTCAGGCCGCCAGGGAGGCGTAATACCCTACTCCTGTGTGTGGTTGATTAGAGTTTTTCGCTCTTCAGATATCCAACCCCCTTTCTCTAGGCCTGGGCCTCCTTTTATACTTTAAGGGGCTACCACATCGACCAACAGGCTACCTTCCAGAGAAAGGAAAACATTCTTTTACATTTAAGAGCGGTCTTGTCGCTTGGCGCAGAAGTCGCACGCATAGTAGTCGCAACGTGACTCCTATCTGATCGGCTGTCTGACCCAGGTGACGCCCGTGTCATTCCTCATTAAATGGGCGGAGACTTGTGTGCTCCGTCCGTACCGAGTGACGGCCGTCATATGATCGGAGCTGACCCACCAACTCTGGTTGGATTAAGAGGCAAAAAAGCTCTCACTATTTTGATGGAACCTGACGGTGCATACCGCGCTCCGACTGACGTGCAGCCAATGCGTTGGTGCCACGCCGCCGTCCCATCGGTCATTCTGACCAATCACAGACCGGTCAGTCGGTGTGACCGGTGTTAAACCGGGCACGCGCGCTCCTTACCGCATTAAATGCGGTGAGACGCGCTCGTCTGAGCCACAATTAATGCAGTTAGGTGAGCTTTGGAACCGCTCACCTAAGCGCACACACGTGGCGGAAGCGCGGAGGGGTCGGGGTGGCCCGACCCCTGCGACAGTGGAGCGCTAGGGGAGCTGAGATTAGAGAGGGCGACCGCCACCTCACCCTCGGGCCCGGCCCCCCCTCGGGGGAGGGCCACGTGGGCGTAGGGGGCCACCTCAAGCTCTTAGTCTCTATACCCCTGGGCCCACAACACCGACAAATAGGTTATCTTTTTCGAGTCGTGATGTGAGCCCGTCACAGATAGGTATCATCCATGACGGGCTCGAGTTTTATGCACATCTAACATGTCTGTGCGAGTATATCTTTGTCGGACTCTTTTTAGGCCCGTTTGAGATGACTTCGTTGTGACGGACTGTAAAACCCAGGCATGTGAGAGGCCGTCACAGATAAAAGGATCTGTAGTAGTGAATAGATTATATAATTGAGAAAATCCAAGAAATATTATTAACGAACGTCCAATTCCAAAGAAATACCTTCAATAAGTGTGAGTTCTATGAAATGCCATCGTACAAGTGACTTTATCTCAGAAATACCATCACCGTTATGGTTCCGTCCATACCACACCGTTAAATGTATGGTCCTTCCTGTAATACTTAACGGAGGCCTACTATGAAACCTAACAGCGATGGTATTTCTCGGACACCTAATTAATTTTTTCTACAAATAAAAACGAGATTTCTGAGGTGAACAATTAGGGACTTCCATTATATATATGAAACCATGCACCAGCTTCCCTAATTTGTTCTGCTTAACTAATTTGTTGCATGATCAAGGGCTCAAGTGCAACATATATAAGACAGAATTCTTGGGTCATTCTAATGCAGAACATACCATATCAATTGTCTGGTCATCTGACACCACATTCAAGATCAGTCAGCAATGGAAAGAAGAGAAAGAGAAAGTTGCATGAATTCTAAGTGCCCCACATGGGCACCAATGGCATGATGAGTGGCTAGCTACAATATTGGAAGACATGGGGGCTTTAATTAGATTTCTTTTGGGTAAACATATGTGTGCTGCATTGATTGGTGTCTCTTATTGTCCAAACTGTCGAGCTCTCAGGCTCAACGCATTTACATCGATCCTTTTTCCAGTTCCTACAAAATCTGTTTTACATTGCAATGATTTACACATGATAAGTTCCTGCAGGCTTGCTGCATGGATCAATGCCTGAATGTTAGATACTTTTGGGAGTAATATGCCTGATATTCATTCCTAAAATATATACTGCACTATCTATATGTAAGCATGCCTAGCTCCTTTTTGTTTTCTGAAGGCAAGTCACTATATATATATATATATATATGTATGTATGTATGTATGTATATGTATATGTATATGTGTATCTGTATATATGTATATATGTATATGTATATACGTATATATATGTATGTGTATATACGTGTATATGTATAGGTATATACGTGTATATGTATGTATATATACGTGTATATGTATGTATATATACGTGTATATATATATATATATATATATATATATATATATAGACATACTATACCGCACCCGAGATGCGTTATAGTTAAAATGCACCCAACATTAGTAATTTTGTTATAACAGTGCAATCATGATAAATCACTGAATTAAGTCTAATAGTAAAATTATTACTATCAGATATTTGACAATGTACAGCACGAAGTATACCATTTACTATATGAGATGCGCGTTTTAGATATTACGTACCCGGGGTGCGTTTTAGCGCATCCCTATATCCTATATATTGACCTCAATTTGGTGAAGTTACAAAAATCAGAAGTGTATATGTAACTTATGTGAAATTTCTGTTGATGAAACATGATATCGGTCTTTCTCTTTACAATTCAAAATCGGGGTGGTGATGGTTTGCATAGTTTCCCCCATTTCCACTGTAAATCTTAATTTTGTGTCTGCAAATATGTATATATGCATGCTATTTGAAAGATTTTTATAGAAAAAACACATATTTACAAAATTTTACATGTGAAGATTATTAATTATGGATTTAATTTTGTATTATATTTATTAGTATATTCGGTTGGGATGTATTGCAGAGCACGGACATTATGATGCTAGTATCTCCATAAAAATGTAATTGATCTGGCTTTGGTGAGAAATCTAATGGCAATTTTTTAAAAAAACATTTAATTTGCATGGATATTTTTTCATTCTCAAGTAAGGGCAAAATAAACATGTTATAAAAAAACATTTGACGGATTGTCTTAACACAATTCGAAGAATTTTGGCCACATGAAAAATAGCATATATACAATTAAGAAAACGAATAAATTATCACGTATATTTAGCTTACACTTAAGGTTCAAAGTAGTTAGCTAGGTACTTAATTATAGGCCTCTCGCCATCTAATTAATTATTGTCTTATCAGCCAAAATTAAAATTTAGAGTTTTTTCATCATAGTCTATTAATTTTATAGTATTGGTTTTCCACTACTAATAATATAAATATTAAAGTTTTACATATAAATTTCTTTTGGTTGTTTTGATTATTTTTATAAGGTTTATCAACCCTAGTTCAAATAATCAAAGGTTAATTAAGTTCTAAACACTACCCACATTCCTTGGTAGATTTTCTGCTTTAAATGTCATTTTAGGGCGCTGTAGAACGACAATTAATAAAGTCGTTGTGTGAAGTAACGTACTTTCACATCTCATTGTGCTCTTAATATTTTTGGTCAAATAATGATCAAAAGTATGTCTAGAACGACAAGTAGTCTCGACAACAACATCGACAAATTAATAAAAAAAATAACAAATTTAATGTAAAATACCAATGCTCCGTGGTCAAAAAGGAACCTGGTATGCACACACTATAAGTACAAAATAAAGGTCAGTACTAGCTAACTTGGTTTGTTTCTAGTGCCAAAGAGGGAAATATAAAAAGCACAGAGTATAGATCCAACGGTGTGGGGGCACGCAAAGACAAAATCATGCATGATCAATTCAGTGCCGAGCAAAAGGTACAGTTAATCATAAACTGATGCTAATTAATTATATATGCTTTCATGCACTGACTGTTACATCCGATCCTCTGATTCTGAAAGAGATAGATGGAAGATTGAGAAGATCCATATAAATGTGTTCCAACCACATGTGTGTACTCAATTACTTGTGTACCATCCTTAATGACCAGTTACATTATATATATGTACATATACGGACCGAAGCATATAATAGTTGATCCAATTGTAATATCTGTTTATAGGAATTCTTTTTATCAACCCTAAGAACTTCTTTGGGTTAAGGCATTTCAACAAAATTATTTTGTGTGTAGAAAAATTGGAAATACTTCATATGTAATAATTTGAAAACTGGCGCAATGTTTAATGGTGCTTCACTTTCATACATTATATTCATTGTATGTATTAATTACTCTATTTACGCGTACCATCATGATAAACGATCGAAGTCTTCACATAGTTTATTTTTTCGAGGACATTTACATATCTCGTTTGTATTAATTGTATGTAACGATAAATCTAATTAATCATCTGATTTATTTTTTTAATACCGATTTACTTATATGCTATATAACTACTAAATAATACATATATGTAGTCCTATATATACTAACCATGTTGTCCAAAGGATATTATATTAGCACACACTAAATTAAAATCAAAGAGCCCCTCTCATCTTTTGGCAAAGGAGGGGTTGGAGGCTTGGAGTTGGGGTCGGCCTTGGTGGCTTTTTCCCGGCCAGGATAGAGAATATCACCCTTGGGCTTTGTAGCAGAAGACTCCTAGCTATCTCTCTCTCTCTCTCTCTATCTAACTAGCTAGAGAGAGAAACAAATAAAGTGTCACAGAGAGAGAGAAAAAGAAGAAGAAGAAGCAAAGCCATCACCCCCAAGCAAAAGAGGAGAGAGAGAGAGAAAGACCCATCTAGAGAGAGAGAAAGAGAAACTAAAGAGCATATGAGCACAAGCTAGAGCTACAAGTGTGATCAAGCCATAGATAGAGAGAGAGGAAGAGCGAACCCTATTCCTTGTTCTTGAATCTGTCGTCTCCAATCGGGCAGGAGGATCGAGGATCGACGAGGTAGAGAGAGTTATAGAGAGAGAGAATTAATTCGAGAGAGATCTAGAGAGAGAAGAAGAGATAGTAGCTAGAATTAAGGAGATAGAATGTTCCCGGGCTCGAAGAAGGGCGGCGGCGGCGGCGGCGCGGCGGTGAGCTCGGGTGACGGCGGCAGGGCAGCGGCGGCGGCGGCGGCGATGTGTGTGCAAGGAGACTCCGGTCTGGTCCTCACCACCGACCCCAAGCCGCGGCTCCGGTGGACGGTGGAGCTCCACGAGCGCTTCGTCGACGCCGTCACCCAGCTTGGCGGCCCAGACAGTATGCACAGCTAGCTCAATTCAATTCTCTCCAAAAATCAAAACAGGAATTAATATGATGAATTTTGATCATCTGTTGCTGCAGAGGCGACGCCCAAGACGATCATGAGGGTGATGGGAGTGAAGGGGCTCACCCTCTACCACCTCAAGAGCCATCTCCAGGTAGCTAGATATATAACTAGGGTTAGCTAGGTTTAATTTCTCATTGTTCCTCTCTCTCTCTACCTATTCTCTATCTATGTTAGATGATTAATTAATATGTTTTGTTTTCTGAATTATGAACAGAAATTCAGGTTAGGGAAGCAACCGCATAAGGAGTTCAGCGAGCACTCAGTTAAGGAAGGTAATAATCAAGATCTTAGTTACTCAAAGATTGATTACCTGGCCCTCTAGATCGTGCATGTATTGTGATTGATTTCAGTTGTGAGTTTGAAGCTATCAACTTAATTTCCACCTCCAGTGCAACTGATAGTCTGAGACGACTGCTTTGTTATTGGAATTTTCCGCAGCCGCGGCAATGGAGATGCAAAGAAACGCAGCATCTTCTTCAGGCATAATGGGCAGAAGCATGAACCATGAGTAAGTTATTTTCACAGATCACCAACAGTAGTACACTAGTAACAGTACACTAGTACTGTAGAATTAATCCCGGTTAAGATTTTAATTTCTTTCTTAGCCCTTGTTCGGTTACTTTTTTTTTCTTTCCTAAATCCATTTTGTGTTTGCGTGTGTGTGAATCTCTATCTCAGCCGCAACGTGAACGATGCCATCAGAATGCAGATGGAGGTGCAAAGAAGGCTACATGAGCAACTAGAGGTAATTAACAAATAAAGCATTGCATCCACATGCATGCATTCAAATTAAATTGCACCATCAAATTCCCATGAAGTTTCATATCAAGTTTCTCCTTTCAAATAAAGCACCAGGAAGTTTACCTATAGCTATCCACTTTTCTGCCCTTCATTCCCATGCATATAGCCAGCTTATTAGCTTCTCATCATGCATCAACAACTTTAGTTACATACCTGAACATTCTCAGGAAACTTACTTATACTACTTAATTACCACTACAAAATACAGTTAATTAGTCTAATTATGCCCTAATTAGCAAGCTCATCATGCATATGGACAAAACTAATTGTCCAACAAAAATTGGACATGAATTCTTTCTAATTGGTGACATGCAGGTGCAGAAGCATCTGCAGATGAGGATCGAAGCGCAGGGGAAGTACATGCAGTCCATCCTGGAGAAAGCCTATCAGACGCTCGCCGCCGGCGATGTCGCGGCGGCGGCGACGTGCGGCCCGGCGGGGTACAAATCCCTAGGCAACCAGGCGGTGCTCGACGTGTGCTCCATGGGCTTCCCTTCCCTGCAAGAATTCCACATGTACGGGGGCGGCGGCGGCCACCTCGACCTGCAGCAGCAACAGCAGCTGGACCAGCGGCCGCCGGCGACGATGGAGAGCTTCTTCGCCTGCAGCGTCGACGGCTCGTCGCTGGGGAAGACGGCGGCGAAGAGGCACAGCCATTACGGCGGCGGCGCCGGGAAGAGCCCGATGATGTGGGGCGGCGACGACGTCGACGTCGATGACGACGACGACGACCCGGTCGGGAAGTGTGGCCATCAGCTACAGATGGCGCCGCCGCCGATGATGGACGGCGGCGGCATCGACGTCATGGACTCCATCGCCGCCGACGTCTACGAGCCGAAGCCGATCATGTCCGGCGACTCGACGGGGAGCAAGGGCGGCGGCTACGACGCGGCGGCGTCGAAGCTGGAGAGACAGTCGCCGCGGCGGCCGCAGCAGCTGGGAAGCCCGTCGGTGATGGGAGCTCAGACGAGGAACCTATCCTACGGGTAATTATAATTAGTTAATTAATTAATTAAAGCAGTTAATCACATCAGAGAAATTAATTAAAATTGACTCGTGCTCGATCGATCGAACTGTGGCTAAATAAGTTTTACAGCTCGAGTTCATGCATGGATTAATGGATATATAATTGATAGCAACAGGTAAATTAATTATTAATGCGGCATTAATCAGGATGATCTTGTGGTATTGTGGTGCATCGATCATATGCTTGACGATGCCCAAATGCTAATTAAGATTATCTATTTTGAGGGTGCATGTAATATGTTCTGTGTAATTGTGTTGTGTTAATTATTAAGATCATGGGTGTAAATGTGTAACTTATATTTGGCATTCTTGCATGCTGAAGAAAACAAGCTTTCAATTGATCTGAAGCATGCATGCGTGTATATCGGTCGATCAAAAAACACATTTTAATGGGACTTTTCCAAGTTGATACTTGTATTTTACTGATTATTAATTTTTATTGGTTAGGATTTGGAAATATGTTGATATATTTCTGAAGTCTGAATAACTTAATATATGCACCTAGCTAGCTAGCTGTCGTCTAGCTTCGGTTCAAGGTTCATATATACATGCGATCATATGATCGAATCTATGCGCATATATGTGTATTCACCTATAAAGTTACCATTTATGTGTAGTTTACTAGCTATATGTGTGTATGCATTGATCGATATTCATTTTTCTAGCTCCGTAAATTAAAATAGTGCCACATCGATCAATCTGAAAATTAAACTCAACCTACGGGTAAGACAGTCCCCAAGCATTTTGCATAGAAGAAAACCTTCTCACACAAGTCAAGAAAACCCCGAATCTCTACCACACCCTTACAAGCGGCACCGTAAACCATGTGAGAATGACCAACAACCTAAACCAACAACCTAAACCGGGCCTTAGACCCGTGCTTTAATTTGGCGTGGGACAGATGAGAGAATTATTTTCAATCCCAGTCTGAAATTCGCTCCCACGAGGAGTCGAACCTAAGACCTGAGATGAGTTCTACTAGGGCCACCTAGCCAACTCAGCTAAAGGTCCGTTCGCTTTTTATAACGAGATTTGGAGGGAGAGACGTCCCTTGAAATATTTTCTAAGAAGAAATTATAAGCGTGTTAGGGATTGAACACGGGATTTTCGGTTGAAACCACACACTTCTTGCAACTGCACTGTCAAGAGCATCTCACATTGATCCATCTGCAAAATATAATGCCACAAGATGGATACATTTTGCAAGAGAAGTAGAGAACTATATTCATCAGCACATTGCATCCAACTCTCAATAAGCTACTAATTACTAATGAAAACTACAGAAAATTTTTCCGGCATATATATATGCCCTCCCATAGATAGTCCCATGCATATGTGTACATGTGAATACATGGCGTTTTGGTATCAATACGAGCTAACCATGCATGTAAAATAGGTAAATGTATATCAGTGCTCAAAGTTATTAATTATATACTATCTCTATCCTATAAAAATTGAATTTCTAAGGAATTAAGGATAGGTTTTCCTTAAGGATAGATTAGAAGGATAGACAAATGACCATAATAACCTTATTTAATGAACACAACATATGCACATATTTCATATATAAATTTGATTAAAATTAAGGTTGAGACAATGGGTTAGAGATGTGATGGAAGGAAGGAAAATTACAATGAAACATATCTTGATTAATCAATTTGTTGCGTTCTACATTAAGTAAAAATACATTTTTTTTATGGAACAAAGGTTCAAAGGTAGAAATTCAATTTTTATGGGACGGGGGTAATAGTATAATAAGTTTTACAGTAGAATTGCCAGATAAAAACAATTAGTGTACATTTTTCTGAATGGGAGCTAGAGTATATATACATGATATTAAGTACAAAGCATCCACTAATATAGAATAAACAAGAAATATTTGTAACCAGAATAGGTTAACCAGGCTATATATCTCGATCATCAACCATTCAACCTGCAGAATATGAATCATCAAGTACTCCCTGAAAGCAAAAGCAAAAGCAAAACAAATCTGCCCGAACATTATTAATTCTGTATAATTATATGTGATTAAATTATATTATACATATGGAATCAAGGAAATTAATTATCTATTACTTCTAGCAAGATAAGTACACTACATCATACATATATGCTACTATCTAGCTGGCTTATAGCATAAGCCAAATTAAGAACGAGCTTATATATATATGATGAGCATCATACATGCATGCATGTTGGTAAATGTACATGCAACATATGCATGCATGAATGCATTATCAAAAGGAAATTTTGCAATCAAGCCCCTCAGGTGTGGGCCTATTCGAAATGATGATGATTCTACAGCCATGTAAAGAGAAAAGAACAAAGACAGTGGAGGAAAAGGAAAATCAAAGCGAGAGAGTATATTCGTACTGCACGCAAACGATCGATGCGTATTTCGAATTCGGTTCATGACGACTACATAATTGAAATGAGACTAAAAAAGCAGCTAGGTAGCTTGGGATCATTTTAACTTAATCCTGAGACATTACCAGGAATTAAACTACAAATTAATATATGAACTGTATGTGTCATCACGTGAGAATAGTCCGCCTAATACAAGAAAGACAATTCAAATGTTCAGGTATGTAGTTAAATTAGATCGTAAATTAATTTAGAGACGATATATTAATTGATTGTGGCTTTTTACGGAATTAAAGTATATATACATGCCATTTGTTACACTGATATTGATTAATATGGCTAGCTCCAATATTCATATCAACTCATTTGATTAAATATTCTTGAGGATGGCCTGCTTTAGCAGATCCAGCGGTCTCCATCAACTATTCTAACATCACAAACAGAATTACAAGGCGAGGCACGTCGTGGCATGTATACAAGGTGTAGTGACAAAAGGCGCATAAAAAGAAAAAAAACAATAAAGCAACTAAGTGTACCTTGTTCTTTAGTTTACATATTGGCATTGCATTGTACATACCGTTATTGGGAACTCTCTGAAAATGCATCAAGGTGTTAAATATATGTACCATTGGGATTGAGTCTAATTATGCATTGTTAATTTCAGATACTCTTTTTTGTAAATAAGTCCGTTATCTGTGGATGATATAGCCTATCCCTCAAAATTAAGGAACAAATCTTCAAGAATATTAGAAATGTGATCAGATTGGCTACCCTCACCTTTGTACTCCATAAGCAACATCAATGAAACAATATCCGGCCCAAGATAGCAAAGATAAGGAGGAATTAATGGTAGAAGTTGGGGCACATACATAGAAGAAAGGAAGAACGGTAGAAATTGACAAGCAGACAAAAGTGATCCATGGACCAAAATAGGCTCGAAGAACACCACAGAACAAGCATAGGCAACACCCAGCACCCTTTCGTACCTTGAATGAGGTAGACAGCGGTATCTCCTATCTTTTCCAACCCCTTTTAGTTTTATCTGGGGAGGGTAAATTGTTCCTTGCAACGCTATCACATATACTATCAATAGTACCATACTACGTACGTTGTGCTGGCCCGTGTTGTAGTTTGCCACTTGTCACTACAATGTTCACCTGTATTTAAGTTTGTGTCTTCAATTAATATTCTTGTTGCTTCATATGCTGTGAATGCCTTAAGGTAGTGATAACCTAATTTTTTTTTAGGGGTATAACAGGAAGAAATTGTCCGAGAAACTAGAATGTCAAGCTTCCTTGGACTTCTGCATTTACCGTAGGACAACAACTATTTTCTTCTAGAGTTTGCATTCTGTTCTTGTTGTTTTTCAGACCGCGAATCCGCTAAGATACTATCCTACTTCTTTAAGGATATAATAAGCAAAGAAGCATAGTTTGAGAAATAAAATAGAACATCGGGCTATTTAGAAAAATTTTGGTCTCAGCCCTTAATGTGTGACATCCATTTTCGATGGGAGATAGTATCACAGTCATGTCTTCTTTGCAAGGGAGGAATTTTATAGGAAGAAAAAGGTTATAAGAACTTAAGTAAATCATGATAATCCTATAAAACACCGGCGCTTCAAAAGAGCCTTTAATGTTCTTGTTCTGTGTTTGGAATATAAGTGTAAAATTACTCACTTTATTTCTCCTTTTCTTTTCTATAATTCTCCCCCCTCTTCCTATCTTCAGTATGAGTACTCTTTATTGGTGCATGGGAAATGCCGAAATGCAGAGAGAGACCAGATAAAGTTAAGAGAGAGAGATACATGCAGAGATTTGAAGGAAGCTTCTTGTTGAACGGAAGCCGACCATATGGTCCGGCCGGGAGAGAACTCCAAAAGGGCCCAACACCGAGAGCACAATTTCCGAGGCAAATCATCCTGGCAACCTCACCCTCGGATTCCGGTCTGATCTGCTCTGGCAGGTGGGTCCCACTGGCAAGAGACAGGCAGCCTTTGGGTGATGCAAGAGGAAGCTTCGTTTTACGCTTTGCAAGAGCAGCTGCTGCTGAATGGAGTAGAGTGGCAGTGTAGGGCTTGGGTAACGTCCGGGGTCTCTATCTGTTCTTGTTGCCTCGGTAGACGCCAAAGAGAGACAGACAGGATTAGGAATGATACTACGAGTGTGGAGACTCGAGAGGATATCCCGGTGACCGGTCCTATAATATTTTTACCTTTATATTCTAAATAAAATAATATAGAATCCGGATTAGATATAGTAACCTAAATTATATTTAGATATAACAGTTATGTAAGTTCGTACCTGTTCCAGCTTTATAACGATACAAATTTTTCCTCGTTTTTCATTAGTATATTTTTCAAACTGCTAAACGATATATTTTATAAAAAAACTTTCTACGTAGAAGTTGCTTTGAAATATCATGTAAATCCATTTCTAAATTTATAATAATTAAAATTTAATTAATCACGCGTTAATAGCTTTCTCTTTTTACGTACCCGCTTTAATCTTCATCTATAAAAAAACGAACCTAGCCTAAGGTATACTACTCACTCAATCCCAAAATATAACAAATTTTAACACTCGTGATTTATCCTAAAATATAGTAACTTTTTCATCAACATTCCCTTTCCAACCAATCACAATTCTCTACCATTCATTTTTCTCGTGTATCTCCACTTCTCAACCAATCATAATTTCTTCCTTTTTAATTTACCTATTTTTTAATAACCGTATTCAATTTTAAAACTTCTTATTTTAAGTACGATCATGAATAGTTATATTTGGAAACGGGCGAGCAAGTGCTTTCCTCTTCCAAAAGCTACTACCACATCAAAGTACTACACCACATTTGGTCGGGAGATTTGGGAGAATTAGTGGTTTTGAATGGTAAATGACCAATCCCTTTACCATGAGCCTTCTTTTTAGATGATAGTAGAAGATTTATTGAACACGCTAAATTACATCACTATCCTGAGAATCAGCTGAGCTGGCTACCTGGTGAACTGATAAGTCTGAAATTTCACAAATTCTGAAATGAAATCCTAAGCCTTGAGACGGACTCACGTCAAAAAGGAGACAAGACGAGAAAAATCAAAAGAACAAGATCATGTTGGACGTTGCGCGGGTATCCTCCAAATTCTCTAGAGAGCCCACGTTTTGCACCAATTAATCGACATGCAAGGTTGAATGCGGCACAAGAAACCGGAGGTATGTGGCGAATCTCGCAACTATGGTAAGATTCAATTAGACCACATGCATATGAGTTCAGTTCAATATATTAAGGAATCATGCAAAATGGACCCAAAGGGGCAAGGCCTGATTTTTATGCAGCTCATCATGGTCGAGCCCATTGGATACTTTTGCTTTGTTTTCATTTTATTGCCTCACTAGAGGCTTTCTATATATTTTTTTTATTTCCTAGTAGTAGAATTAAAGTTCTTGTCTTTGGACATGGACACTACTGATATGAGTAGCGTGATGATTTCTCAGGTAGTAGTAGTACCAAACAAAGGTCGGAGATGAAGCCGTGCTTTACGGTTCACATCATGTACAACTCATTGGGGAACTTTTTATTCTGGCTCCCTGGCTTAGCTTACTCCACTTTATTTTTATTATTTCTTATTATTATATTCTAAGTTTCTAACCTGTCCTGCAGGTGCCAGTTGCCTCAGTGCTCTTCAAGTTCTTGCAGCTACTCTTGCCTCCGGCTCCGATTCATCACCGCCATTTGGTTCAGTTTTAACACGCATGGCAATTTCAAGTGGGTCAGTTCAGGTTGCCCATGCAAATGTACTTGAGCTGCAATTGCAAACCGAGCAATGTGATCAAGAACAGGATAAGCGTAAAAACAGAGAGGTGTTTGCAATTTGCATGTCTAATTGCAATGCTAACCTCCAGGTACTCGTCCATGCCGTATTTTGATCCTTCTCTCCCAAGGCCAGATTGCTTGACGCCGCCAAATGGTGCAACCTGAAAAAAAAAAAAGGTAGAACAGCATTGATGAGTGGACCATGAAGAGAAGGGAGTTGCTTAGCTTTTGTTATGTGGGACGGTGCTTGCTTCATACCTCTGTTGAGATGATCCCCTCGTTCACACCGACTAGTCCGTATTCAAGAGCTTCCGAAACACGCCATGAACGAGTTATGCTCTTTGTGAAGATGTATGCAGCTAAGCCTGCAATTAATCATTTAAGAAAATTCAAGCTTATTGACTGAGATAATTCTTGAGGGATTGAAAGGAACAAGGGAAACAGGTCAACCTTGTACAGCCAGCAATAGGGTATGCATTTCTGCAGGTTAGCAGTATGGACATGGTTTCTTATCATGTTTCAGCTTTCACTCTTACTATAAATAGCCTTCAAGCAAAACAAGGACATAACTGAACTAATATGTATAAATAACTGTCAGGAATTCTTAAGGGGACAGGCCTACATGATTAAAGTCCTATATCCCAGCTACATCCATGTTAGTTGCCTTGTCTCTCACTACAGAATACCCTGACATTATGCTACAATGCAGTTTCTTCTTTTTTTCTTTAAAGGGCTAGGCATATCACTGAAGAGCAAATTTTAAGGAAACACAGTCTTAAATAGTTAAGAATATACTGTACTCGTAACGAACCTGCGTTGGTATCATTGGCCATATGGATTGCATCTTCCTCAGTTTTGAATGGTACAAGTGGTGCAACTGGACCAAAGACTTCTTCCCTGAAACCAAATGTGATTGTTAGAAACTCGAAGGATGTCAAAGACTTGCTCAATGATTGAACATTTCTTCGCATGAAGGTAAAGCACATGCACTAAAATAAGGTCAATCACAATTTTTGAACCCTACCTGAAAAGAAGCATATCATTGCTGACGTTTCCTACTACAGTTGGCTCATAGAATGACATCCCAAGGCTGTGCCTTTTACCACCAAGCATGATGTTTGCTCCCTGCAAAAGGATGATAGGGTATCTTACGTGCAGTTGCAAAGATAAGCAGACAAAAGAAAACAAACAAAGTCCCAGTCTTTAACTGAAGCAAGCAAACAACATTAGTCCTAGCCAAAGCTGATTTATATACCCTTACAGGCCAAGTTAATGTATTCCCAAGAGAAATCCAGCAAACAGCCTATCCCCCAACAAACCAGATGGGGCCAGGGGCAGCAATCAGTGCAGTTTTACATTTTTGAACCCTACCCTCTAATTTCAAATGGGGGAATGAACATCCTTGTGATGATTTCAGATTACCTTCGAAGTGGCGTCATTTATGAACTTCTCTACCTGGAGGAAACAGGATGCAGATGGAACATGTGAGGAACTATTACTTAACATTAACAATATGGGAAATTACTAGAAGTCTGCAGAATGTATACCTTCTGAACAGCAGCTTCATTGATCAGAGGGCCCTGCATATTAAAGGAAAAGGAAATCCTAAGTTGGGAATAGATAAATTCTCAAATATATGTCATATAAGTATAACAAATTGCACAGATAAGAGAAGCAAAATTGGTCCATAAGGATTCATCCAGAAGGTGAACTGTAAGTAATTTTAAGTGCTGTAACATTAGGTATACTTACAACGCTCATAAATAAGCATTCCATAAAATTTGTCTAGCCAATGAATACAAGAATCATATTGCCAAAAGTTATTAGTTCTATATTTTTAATGGTGATGGTGACAAAATTATGTACCTGTGATGTACTCTCTTCAAGGCCATTACCAACCTTCAAACTCTGAACAGCCTTGATAAACTCACTTGCAAATTTTTCATAAATACCTACAGATGAGACAAACACTGTTGTAACAGAACCAAATAGGCCATAACAACATAAACATGTCATAGATGATAAATCTACCTTCTTGCACCAATATCCTGTTTGCACATACACATGTCTGTCCGCTGTTACGGAACTTAGCAGCCAGCTGAACAAAAATAGTGTTGGTAAACATGCATCGTAATAGAATGTAAAAGTGCAATTAGAGATGGTGTATGTTGGTCAGTATATCAATGAGAAGCAAAGTACACCACAAAAAATTGTTGAAATGGTAGATAAGTCTTTTCTTTTACTTACACTGCCTTTAATGGCAACACCAATGTCTGCATCATCGAAAACAATGCAAGGTGCATTGCCACCAAGCTCCAAAGAAACCTATAAAATAACTTATCAGCATGAACATCAGAAAGTGCTGAATTGAGATGGTAGACCAGGGAATGCTTTTTGAAAAGCCTCGCTAAAAACATATAATTTCCATAAAGTGGAATGACCTTACTCACTGACAATATGGTGCAACTGCAACCAATATGCCACCAAAAAGGTCAAAAGCAGAAATGTCAAAATTATTATTGACATGATATAATATTACTAGCCAAAATGCTGCTCAAAATTTAGAACTCTATATCAACACATCTAAGAACAAAACACCATTTAGGAACCATGCAGGATAAGTGCAGTAGCATATGCTTCGACAAGTAAAACTAGCCCAAAAAAACACCATCAGGGGGTTCCAAAATGCAGGCATTTCCACCAGCTTCTGTAAAATGGCAAATTTGGGGCTGCTTTTCCAAGATTTGATGGTTTCAGCACATCTAATCAGTGATATAGACATTGCGGGGGAATACATGCTTTATAGGGTATTAATAACTAGGCTGAAACAAATAAAAAGCGCTAGGGGTGAGTTTGCAAAACCCGACAGTACTCTGCAGTTACCATTCATATGTAATTTCTTCATTTCGTTGTACATAAACTTTGTGAATTTCCAAAAAAAAATAATATACCATAGGGGATGCCCCCCCTCCTGTTTCATGTTTAAACGTTGAAAGAAAAAAACTGTCCAGTTACCATTAGTTTTATGAAACCTTCTTCCCAGATCCCTTGCACGCTCATACAAACATGTGGCAATCAAGTGTGTTCTAAAGGATAATCAGCATTCTAATATATTTTAATGTCCAAACATCAGAACTTCTCAGTATATACCTTCTTCACAGTATTTGCTGATCCAGCCATCAGTGTTTTGCCAACAGCTGTCGACCCTGTGAATGTAATCTTTCTGACCTATTAAAAGCATATTATCTTGTCAAACAAAATTGTTCTTACCTATTGTATTAACTCGGAAGAATCTAACATTGCAGATATGATGACGAATGGGAGGAAATAGAACCTGTGTACTCTGGAGTAGTGCATCACCTATCTCAGGAGCATTACCCATCACAACATTTACTGCACCCTGGATACAAGAATATGCTCAAGATAGCGACCATGAATGGAATCATGAGAAGAAAAAAAAACACTGGATGAATGAACAGATAATAGAGAAACAACTTCTTCATTTGCAAATAACAGAGAGGAATTTAGAATTCTCTACTACTACTTAAAAGGAGTTGGTGGTGAACTGGTAATAATGTGCTCAAAACCCCCCATCCCTTCTCACACCAATCCTGATGGATCTACATAGACATCTGTGCTGTTTGTAGTATCTTCTATAAAGTATTGTATCCTCTTCGCATGTGTATGTCATTCACTGGCACTGGGTGATTGTTCTGATGTGAAAAATGTGTTTTTTTCAGATTTGAGAATGATTATATTTGTATTGTGAATTTATAACTACGATACACTCAGGGGCGAATCTAGAACGAAAATTACTGGGTGTCCTGTACCTATTAATCCTAGATATAATACTCTATTTACATGTTAATATGAGCTATTACCAATGAGATTTCAAAGTTTACCCTGTGTCCTGTGCATCACATACCTTGTATGTGGATTCGCCCCTGGATACACTTTTTTTTAATATCCTCGCATTGCATGTGAACTATGCTAGTAATAGTAAATACTTGAACATAAGTGGAGTTGCAGATAACTTGAGAGAATTACAGCTGGTATTCCAGCTTGAAGAGCAAGATCTGCTGCAGCAAGTGCTGTCAAAGGTGTGAACTCTGATGGCTTGACAACGACAGTGCAGCCACAAGCCAATGCTGGTCCAACCTGCACAAAAGTACAAAACCACATATAAGAGTAAAATGTACTACCTTAGCTATTTCTCCCTTTTGAACAGTTTAGAAGAGCAGAAGTGTAGTACACACCTTTCTGGTTATCATCGCTAAAGGAAAATTCCATGGTGTAATAGCTCCAACTACTCCAACAGGCTGTAACAAAAGAAACACTAAGATATATAAATATGTAGTTCATATGTAAATTTTAGCATGGTAGGGATTAAATAGTAAAGATAATGTACAGCAGGTCAAGAAAAGTATTTATTAGATCGTGCTAGAGTTCAGTAATGGAGTGTTCAAACATTATGCAAAATCAGTTTTGCTTACTGAAATGAAGATGGCAAATTTGCTATTTTAAACCCTTCCATATATGAACTTGCTAAACAAAATTTTTTAAATACCAAAGGTAATTGTCAGCCAGCACTATTCTTAGTTCACAAAAAGTTGTATGAAGGTGAAACCTTCTTTGCCTGTTACAAGCAATTATTCCAAAATTTCAACGCACAAAGCAAAGACAGGAATATACATATGAAGACTAGATAAAAGGCTGAGTAGCTGGGATCTTCCAGAAAAATAACATAGCAATTAGCAAATCCATAGTGAAAAATTAAGTGCAAGGGCATAATCAGATAGTAAGCAATACTCGTTTCTGATTATATCACTCTTCATCTTTCATAAAAATGTACTAGCACATCATGTCACACATTCGCGTGACTCTTAAATCCTGTTATGTCGTACATGAGAGTGGCAACCCGTCTCTCTTGGGTTTCTCGTTGCTCATAAAAGAATATGGGTCAGGATGAGTGATATTATGCTGATATAATAAATGACTTACTATTTATTGTAAACTTTGCATCATATCATATACTTGTTTTCTTCATTGCATGACCCCCCTATCGTCCCCTTATTTTACTTTGGTGTGCATCCTTTGTAGCCCACGTACATATATTTTGTTTGTTTTTAAGGAATATTTTTGTTTTGTTTTAAATCAGTGTGAAAATCATTAAATCTATAATTGGGAGATCATGACCTCTCATTGGCAGGAACATGTATGTCCCAGTAGTGATTTTTTTCTCAGACATATTAACAATTTATTTCTAAAAACAAAATTAATCATATGAGTATAAATTTTGAATATGCTCTTAATAGCTCAATCCCTACCAATGAATCTTACCTAAAAGATGAGGGTTCATTTGAAAAATAATTTTACTATAGGTGTAATTCGTAAAAATATATACGTAATCTTATATCTTCCTCTACTTATCTCCTGGCTCTCTCTTTCCTTTTTCCTTTATTTCCTCTTCTAGTAGCTTCCAAAAGCCTCTTGAATGATTTTTTTTATCATCCATCTAATCCAACGGTCAAGATTCATTCAACCACTTTTTTTTAGTGAATCTAATGGCTAATATTTATTGGATGATGTGGCTCATTCATGTTTCAGTTTAGGTTTCACCTTTCATTAGTTAAGATAGGCTCAGCACAGATAGTAAAGTAGAACTACTAGTATATCGCTCTTCCTCTTTCATAAAATGTATAAGCTCAGCAAAGATAGTAAAGTAGATCGTACAAGTACTCTACCACTCTATATGTTACAGATAGAAATTGACAATGGCTCAAGACAAACTAGTGAATGTGCAATAAAAACAAGCCGGTTAAGTGATTGGAATTAAAGTTATTTTGAGCATAATTAATAAAGTTACAATGTGTTAGCATATTACCTGCTTCAAAACCAATAATCTACGATCAGATAGAGTTGGAGGAATAATATCACCATATATACGCTTTGCTTCTTCGGCAAAGTATTCAATGAAACTTGCGCCATATGTGACCTGGATATTTATAGCAACCAATGAGGCTCCAGTAAGGCTTTAGAATCACATATTCCAACTAACGAATATCAGCGCAATATTTTAGAAAGTACCTCACCAAGAGCCTCTTTCATAGGTTTCCCTTGCTCCAGTGTCATGAGAAGTGCAAGTTCTTCCTTGTGTGAGATAATTAAATCATGCCTTCATGCAATATGATAAGTCAGAAAAAGCATCTAAGTAATACTACATAAAAATCATTGTTATCATTAAATCTTTAAAATATGTGCTCATAAAAATTACCATTTTCTTAGAGCCTTGCACCTCTCATTTGCAGTGAGTTTGCTCCAAGCTGAAAAAAGGAAAAGGATTAATATTCAAACAGAAGGAGTAGAAGTAGTGAATATGATCAACAAACAAAAGCAAACCAATTTATCCAAATTATTGCAAATAGTTATATAGAGAGTAAAATTGTATCCAAACAGACCACTAAATTTTATAGGAATGTGGAATTGAATGTTGTACAAGGCAAAGAATAAACATAACAAACTTAATACAGATAAGGATAAAAAAAATATAAAAGGAGAGATGATTCTTTGAAATTCTATCTTCATTTTGCTAATAGTATACTTTTTTTGTCTTATAGTTTGAGTTCCACTTTAGCATTTGGATATAGTAAAGGTGTTGAATAGTGTAGGGAGAGGAGATACTGTGAATATTGGACACGTTGTATTAAGCCTCATGGGGGCCGGTATATATAGGAGTACATGAGAAGGAGATAAGGAAAGATTACAGATATGGAAGGAGCCCACACAAATCAATCCTATCCTAATATGAATCTAACTACCATATACTCTAACATCCCCCCGCAGTCCAAGCGTGAGAAGCGCGGACACTTGGACTGGAGAAGAATACCGGCAAGAGTGGTCAATACAGATGATAGCCCTTTGTGCCATGTCGATGTAGCCAAAGCGAAGGGTGCGAGGGAGCCATGGTCGATGAAGCCGCGCGTAGAGTAGCCGTGGTCGATGTAGCCGAAAACGGGAAGCTGATGTTGAGGTAGCCGAGCCGCAGGGCGCAAGGGACGCCAAGGAGTAGTCATGGATGCACGGGAGGGCATCGTAGACCAAGGTGTGCGAGGACGCGCTGAAGACGAAGACGGTGACACGATCGTGGCAGGCGTTGAGGAAGATGATGCCGAAGACCCGATGATGTCGAACCGTGGAGGACGAGGCGTCACGCCAGGTTTGCCAGACCTGGGGACAACTCGGGACGAACGCGCGCAACAGTGGTGCCAATACCGTGCGGGCGAGGTAGGAGACCAACATGAATCAGACGCCAATGTCGAAGGAGACTAGCAGAGAAGGCTTCCGAGACAGTCGCGGCGCGAGAACAACGTACAGGGAGAATTGTCGGAGCAGCACGCAGTTGCCGGAGAAGAGCGAAGTGTAGTCGAGGAAGATACGGTGACGCTGGCGATGAGGCATGCTGGACGAAGACGAAGGCGAAGTAGCGAGACCAATGGCCGGAACGGCGACGTCGGTAGCCATGTAGAGGTAGCTGGACCACCGACCTAAAGCGGTAATGATGGCAGCCTGGAGCTGCGGCGGCAATGCTCGAAGTAGATGAAGAAGACCCTGAGTGGCTGACGATGACCGGTGCGGATGACGGGGGTGTCAATGCACGGACGGCGATGAAAACGACGAAAGCGGTGAAGCTGCGATCCGAAGGGACGACACAACTGCAGCTTAATGTCGACGCAGCGACGAGAGTCCACCGGTGATGAAGCTATGCTGAGGAGGGCGCCTCTCAGCATTACAACAACCAGTGGAGGTGGACCACAGGCAATGGGCGGCGGCACTGCAACCCGAGGGGGCGATGTAGCGGCAACCCGAAGCTGGATGGCGTAGTAGACGTGCTCAAAGACGATCGGCAGAAGGGTGTCATCGTAGCCGGGCGCTTGAACGGGTGATCAGTCCGTCGATACGCAGGGCGGGATGATGAAGTCGAAGCAGAGTCAATGCCGATGTCGGAGACGCGCAGATATCGACAAGGTGGTGGGCGACGCAAACCAGATCTCTGATCGGGAGAAAAAAAAAGATACATGCAGAAGCAGAACAGTAGCACCTGATGTCTTCCTTGATAGTCCATAGACCATGTCCATGGACGAAACACCTCGGATATCTCCTCTTACCCCTTCTCTCCCTGCTCCCCTCCCAGCTGCTCGGGATCCGGCCGGTGGAGGGCGACGGAGAGGCCTGGTGGAAGGTGGCAGCGGGAGCGTCCTCGAGAGGCGAATTTCGGTGCCCAACGACGTGGTGGGCGCAGGCGGCAGCGGCCTAGGCGGAGGAGCCGGGTGCCGGTCAGCGACAAGCGCTCGTCCCCCCGGTCACCGGCGAGACGGCGTCTGGCATGGCGGACGAAGGCGGCGCGGGATCCGGGCGGCGGAGAAGGGAGCGCAGGGAGATCGGCGGCGTCGGTGGAGTGAAGTCGGCTGGCGGCGGAAGCGGAGGTCCAAGGCACCGGCTCACGTGGTCACGGCGGTCGCGCCGGCCTAGTGGGCGCAGGTGGCGGCGGCGGCCCAGGCGGAAGAGGAGACACCGGGGACGGGTCCCCCCGTACCCTGTGCTGCGTCCGACGACGGGAAGGTGCGAACAGCCGCACCACGGCACATCCATGGCGAGATTACTGCTGCTGACGCTTGACTCGATGTCGATGATGACGACACGATGAAGAACGCGGCCGCCGAGAAGACCGAGATCGATCCCTCTCGGTGACAAACGACGACGCAGACGAACGACGACCAGCCGCCTAGGAGATTGAATCCTCCATGGCGACAGTGAAGACAACGATGAAAGAAAAAAAATTGGGTGGCCGCCCCCGGGAGATCGGAACCCTCCCGAGGGCGACGGCGGCGGAAGCGTGAGCGGCGGCTCTAGGTCGCCCGCTCTGATACCATGTTGAATAGTGTAGGGAGAGGAGATACTGTGAATATTGGACACGTTGTATTAAGCCTCATGGGGGCCGGTATATATAGGAGTACATGAGAAGGAGATAAGGAAAGATTACAGATATGGAAGGAGTCCACACAAATCAATCCTATCCTAATATGACTCTAACTACCATATACTCTAACAAAAGGTTATTCCATTGAGTACAGACTGTCTTCTAAACCTTTTACATAATTTTCCAGTACTAAATTTCGAAGGCTTGCAACAAAAGAAGAATTTGTATTAGATATTCACCTTGTAAGGGTGCATTGCAGCAGTTATTGATCCTATGACTTACCTATGAGTTGCTCTAAGTACCAAACTTGACATTAGTAAGGGTTATTGTTGAGCTATATGATATCTAAGCAAACTAGAAGGCATTTTTGAGATATAACTAGATATTTGTGGTGAATAAAAATATCGGTCGCATGTGACAACTAGTGCTCTTTATTGCCAAGAAGAATAAACAGAACTGAGATAACCTAAATTTCATTCGATTCAAAATATCCAGTATATGTATTGAATTCTGGAAGAAATTTAATCAAATAACATTAAAAAGATCAGGCCTACTAAAGCAACTCTCAAGCATAAAATTGAATGTAGCTTATACTTCTGACGTACAATAGAATGTACTGTGAGCTGAAGCTATTGCATCAGATGTTTCTTTGCTGCCCATACAGGACACATTGGCAAGAGTCTCTCCAGTTGCTGGATTTTGCACCTAAGAGAGGAAAAGAATGGTGTTTTAATCATCAACAACTAACACTGTCATAAACTAGAGACATAAACAGTGGATAGAGTTATTGCCAATAGCAACGTGTTTTTATTGTCCAATCTAATTGACAAAATTAACCTAAGAAGAAAAATCAAAAGCCACAATAAGAGCTTAAGTTGCAACGCTGCATTCCTCATTCATGACTATTAACTCTGTAAAAGCGATGGCAAACATGCTCTAACAAAAATATAAAGCTATAGAGCTAGTTTATGTTTGCAAGTAAGTGTATGGCATTCTCCAGCGGTCTAGCCTCAGTAATACCCTCAAAAAGATTTCCGAAACGAACAGCATTAGACAGTGTGATCTTTCATTCATTCAATACAAAGATTTCCCATTACAACACCTAAGACACCCCAGTGTTATAAGTGCCCCTCTTGAAACCACCTAGCAATGTGAAACAAAACCACCAGTACAAAGCATCTTGCAGCAAATAAATTAGCTCAATAAACTGCTCACAGGGATTTCCAAGAGCAAATTGTATGTTCACAACCTCAACCTATATATTAAATTTCACCAATTAATTTACAGTCCAACAGAGTTTCACCCCCACAATTCCGATTTCCATATTCTGTACTAATCCGTAAATCAACTGAAATTAATTCTATACACAAAACATCAATCCACAAGCATCGAAACGAACAAGCGTAACAGTGAGTTTTGTCCCCAAGTTAGTGCTTCTCCCCAAGTGTGGACAAGTCACCACACCAGAGAAGAGAAAGCGACGCAAGAGCAACCGGAGCTATGCCTGCCTGAGACGAGCGATGGGGACGGGGAACAAGGGCAAATACCTCGAGGGTCTTGCCGTCGTAGGCGTCCACCCATTTGCCGCCGATGAGCCCCTGCGTCCGGAGCAGCCCCGCCGCCCGGACCTTCTCCATCGCCGCGCCCGCGTCCACGTCCACGCTCATCTGCGCAAACCTCACAGAGCAGCACAGATTTCAATCCCCAATTCACAGCAAGCGCCTTAACCCCACCACAACCCACATATGAAGGGGGTGCAAAGGAGGATGGATGGGGCTAGGAGATGGGGAGGAGAGTACGTGGCGGCGGAGGAGGACGCCGGAGGAGGACAGGGACGAGGCGGCGGGGATGTGGCGCGCGCCGAGCGCCGCCGCGCGTCGCATCGCCATCGCCATCGCCATGGTTGGGGTGGGGAGTTCGAGAGGAAGACGACGAGGCGGGTGGCGATCGGGCCACCTGTTCTGTTCGGATCAGTGGCGCTTTTGTGTCGTATTAAATTATTATAAGGGGGATTTTGTAAAAAAAAAATGTATGCAGTTTGAGTTCTTTTGAGCTGGCAAATTTTGGGATTATTTAGTGCTCCCATGATGATGTAGTACTCCACGTCATAATTCAAGTGATCAGATAATTTGGGGAAATTAAAAGATTATGTTCTAAGCTTTTCTCTTCCTCTCTCTCTGTCTCTCTCTCGCTCGCTCGTTTGGAGTAGTATGAACTTGGAGAAAATTGCTGTTTCATTCAACAAAGCTATTCATATTATAAACCGTTTGACTTTTTTAAGTCAAACCAAGTTTATAAAAAAATTATATTATTATTTTTAACCCAAATCAAATATATTATCAAAATATGTTCAATGTTAGATTAAATGAAAGTAATTTGATATTTTAGATGCTGTTAATTTTTCTATAAATTTTATCAAATTTAATAAAGTTTGAAAAAAATATAAGGTAGTACGACACAAGGGAGCAAATAAATTGGGCCATCCTTTTAGTTGGCTTCATGGATTAGAAAAGTTGGGCCGAAAAAATGGGGCTAAAATATACCGAACATGAGAAATGGGCCTTTGGTATGTCCAGTCCACAATATCAGATCCATGGACTTTTGGGCTGATCGTGCAGGTTGTCCTTACTTTCTTTGAATAAGTTCATCTTAGGTACCTTAACTTATCAACGAATCCGATTTTCGTACTTCAACCATAGAACCAGATACAACGAGTCTATTAACTGTCAAAACCAGTGCAACATAGGTTTCATGGAGGTTTGGACGGTAGTTTTAGCTTACGTGGTACTTACGTGGCTAAATTGACCCAGCTTTCATCTGATGAGGCATTGATGTGGTATTGACATGGCAATTTGATTCGAAAATTAAATAAAAAAACAGCGACCCCACATATCAGTTACACAAAAAGAACTAATTAAAATGGTGGAGCCCATGTGAACCCCACATATCATTCTCACCCCTCCTCTTCTTCCTCCTCTCTCCCCATCTCCCATCTCTTCATCTCTCTCCCCTCCCCCCTCTCCTCTCTCCAGGCGACACTGCGAAGGCCGCGGGCGGAGGCAGAGACGGCGGCGGTAGGCAGTACCACGCAACGGCTGCCACCCGTAATTGTCGAGCCCCCACCCGTCGCGCGCCTCTCCCACCACCTGCCACCATCGATCTCCCGCCGTGGAGCGTGCTTAGCAGTCGCATGGTCACGGGCGCGCCGAGAAGGAGCAGCCCGCCAAGCACCGCTGCGTCCTCCAGCGTCCTCGTCGCCCGTTGGCTATCATGCCTGGAAAGGAGAGAGGAAAAGAAAGAGGAATGGGGGACAGCTGAAGAGAGGGGAGATGGGGAAAGAGAGAGGAGGAAGAAGACACCCGGGAGAGAGAGGAGGAAGATGAGGAGTGAGTGAGAATGACAGGTAGGGTCCACATGGACCCCACCATTTTTAATTATTTTTATTGTAACTGACATGTGGACTCAAGGGTTTTATTATTTTTCAGATCAAATTGCCACGTAAACATCATTTCAATGCCACGTGGGATAAAGACCGAGTTAAATTAGCCACATAGGTGCCATGTCAGCAAAAACCACCGTCCAAACCGCCACGGGACCTATACTGCACCGGTGTTAACAGTTGAGGGACCCGTTGTATCTGGTTTTCCGGTTGAAGGATGAAAATAGGATTCGTTGACAAGTTAAGGGACCTTAGATGAACTTATTCCTACTTTCTTTGAAATGGAATCATATCATGTTTCTTCAATATCGTCTTCTTTTAACTTAAAAACATATAGATAATGTATAGAGATAGTAAGCTAACTAAGTATAATATTTCTATATATGTCTATCCAAATTCCCAAGACACAATATCAATGTCAAGTTAGGCACTGGTATACACCACTAACTCTATAAATTTATGTGTTAAATATAACGTAGTACGTTTACAAACAACTTTTATAAGAATAAAGATATTCTTAAATCTATAATTGAAAAAAATATAAGAAAGTTCATTGAAAAGTATAAGTCGTATAGTTGTCAATTTACAATATGTAAAATACTTATCAAATATAACGTGTTGGTTGTGTTTGGCGCTACTTTAACCCACCTAAATGTGCAGTCTTCTTATGCCAGCCCTCCCTGTCACTATTTTATCATCTCGACTTTTCTTTCTTTCTTGCCACCGGTCCACCAATTGAAACGTACTACATTAGCAAAGTAATTTAGATCCACCATATTTGTTAAACATGTACTAAGTCGATGTTGACAACTCCACTTCATTTCAGGTTTCACCCCATTTTCTTTGTTAATCATGTCGGTACATGTTACATCTATTTAAAACACAACATTAAAATAAATGGCTAATATAAACTATTATGCTAGACCAACATAATATAAGTAAAGAAGGGCTTTTACACAAAAAGTGATAGTTATTATTTACCCAAAATTATTTCATGAAGTGCTATGGCTATAAGAGAGAACTTAATTTGATCCCATCACAAGAAAAATACTAATCCATATAGAAATGCAATTAGGAAAAAAATGTTTTGCTAGTATTTTAGTTAAAAAAACTTTTGAATTTTTTTCCGTCAAATGCTATTTAAGACTCTTGCATGGGTGAAGTAAAAATCAAATAATTCACAAGTGTGGGATGTGGCTGCGAAGAATCGAGCTACTACTCTTTTTTTTTTCCAGTTAAACTATAGTTTCATTTGAAGGTGTCTTTTTTTTTAAAAAAAAAAATACTCCCTAGAAAAAAAATCCAAAACAAAGCAACTACTCTACCTAACCCAACCGCCCAAACCCATTTTAGGGCTGAAAAGAATGCGATTAGAATTTAGAAACTTCTAAAGGAAAATCTCATCTCCCAAGAAAATAAAATAATTACTCGTAGCAAGGACGGACAGTTTAGTGCGCAAATTCCACGTTCCACCTTCCGCTTCGGTCGTCTCCGCCGGCTGGAGAGCTCGACGCGGAGGCCACGACCTCCTCCTCTTCTCCTCCTAGTCAAACCACCACACCCTTCCCTTGTAATCTTCGCAACAACAACAAGAGGAGGAGGAAGAGCAGCCGCAGCAGGACGGCAAGTTCGTAGCTTTTCCCCTTCTTCCCCTCTTCTTTATACACCGAAATCTCTAAGAGAGAGGGGAAAAAAAGCGCGCATTTTGGTGTCCGGGAGGAAAAGGGCGGTTCTTGGCTTGGAAGCGGGGGAGGCGTTTCTTGGCGGTTGGTGGGGGATGAGCAGCAGCCAGGCAGCCGGATCGAGCTCCGGTGGATCCGGCGACGGCGGCGCGGCGGCGCCCAGGAGGAACACCAGGAAGCCCAAGTGTGAGATCTTCTTCTCGCTTTTTTAATTTCCTTTTGATTGGGGTTGGGAATAATGATTTCCTTTTTTTTTCTTCCATCTGTACTATGTGGATTATATGAGTCTGAAGAGGTTTAGATGTTATATATATTGTGATAAGGTTTAATTTGGCTGAAGTACTGAGAGTTACCATGTCCTAATTTTGGATTTCAAATTGGGGTAGTATTGTTCTAGGATTTTTAGTTCATATGTTCTTCCTGTTTGCAATACTAGCATTCTAGTAGTTGGCTTTGACTTTAGCTTTAGAACTGGAGTTTTTGAGTCGTCTACCAAGTTTTTGCAATTTAGGATGAATCTGCTGTCTTTTCAGATGGTGGGATGATGATTCGGTGGACCTGTTAAATTCGGTATGAAATTTACTTTATATTTACTCTCTTTTTTTTTGTAAGCAGATTCCAAGTTTACTCAGCAGGAGCTCCCAGCTTGCAAGCCGATTCTTACTCCAAAATGGGTAAGCTAATACTAGCCAAAAAAAAAAGTGTCTGCTGTTAGTTATATTTAACTTGAGTGAGATGACATGTTTAATGGATGCTCGTGCTTATCTTACACAGGTCATTTCAGTTTTCGTTCTTGTCGGAGTCATTTTTGTTCCAATCGGGCTTGTTTCGTTGATGGCTTCACGAAAGGTATGCTGTATGTTTTGATTCGAACTTTAAAGTACGTTTGGCCAAGCGTGAACATCATTTTTTCCTAACATTTTTCCTTTGGCGTAGGTTGTTGAGATCATTGATCGATATGATGATGCATGTATCCCAGCTAATACAACTGACAAGCTTGCTTACATCCAGAACCCAACGATAAGCAAAAACTGCAGAAGGACTCTTAAGGTAAATGAGCCTAGTTACGTGAATATTCTTCTATACCCTGAAATTATGCATCTCGCCCTTAAGTATCGAAAGAATCCTTGGCTGAAATATTTGCACGAATTTTGGTCTCCACTCCAGGTCCCAAAGGATATGGATGCACCGATCTTTGTGTATTACCAGTTGGATAACTTCTATCAGAATCATAGGAGGTATGCAAATATACTTTCTGATGTCACAAGTATTTCAACTATCAGTACAAATAAACCCTTGGATGGGATATGTGTCCGGTTTATGCAGCAGTTCTGTTGAAATGGTTAAGTCAGAATGAATTGTTGTGACTGTTGGTTCACATGAGGTAGCTTCCTGCTGCCGTGCAGAGGAACGGTTGAACAATGGCTTGAAGGAGATTATTATTTTAGAAAAGAAGAGTGCAGAGAGATTGAATTACAGACTGAAATGATAAAACCTTATGAATTCATTATTTTTCCTTGGGAAGACTTGCCTTGACCCTAAGAAAATTTTATGTAAGCTGTATCTCTAATACACAGACTATACCTTTAAGGAAATAAATTCAACTATCTAAAAAACTAATCATTCTTATGTTTAATTACAACTAGTGCCGCGCCAGCAGGTCCTCCCTGAATAGTTTTCTATTGGTACAGTAAATACAGTAGTGCACGAACAGTACCAAGCCAATACAATGGCTATATGATATACACAATATATTTTGGTTAAGCCAGTATAATGCTCAACTTCAACATGATATATCTTCTAAGTCAATTTCCCAAAGAAAAAGATATCTTATGCATGGTAGAAGTGGGCAAATCTATCTCTGGTAGAAGCCATGAAATTATTAATACACTATTGACATCTGCCCTCTACTGTACAGATGGCAAGAAACTAATGATTTTGGAAACAGTTCATTTTGATTTGCTTGCCCTTTGTTTTGCGTTTAGGAAATGATAATTCTTCTTGCCTTGCATGACATTTTTCTTGCTGAATCATATTTTTCATATAGATATGTCAAGAGCCGAAGTGATACACAGCTAAGAGATCCCAAAAAGGCAAATGACACCTCCACTTGTGATCCCGAGGGTACGGCAAATGGAATGGCAATTGTTCCTTGTGGTCTGATTGCATGGAGCATATTCAATGATACATATGGCTTCGTTCGCAACAGTAAGAACCTGACAGTGGACAAGAAAGACATCTCTTGGAAGAGTGACAGGGAGCACAAATTTGGAAGTGATGTCTTTCCAAAAAACTTCCAGAAAGGTCCTCTTATAGGTGGAAAAACACTTGATCCAAATAAATCGGTATGTTCTCTGTTCTGGTAGCTTATCACGTACATATTGAACATGCAATTATGCTTTTAGTATTTTTGTGTCATCCCATTTAAAGATCAAGAAAATTCTCTTAGCAGTCAGAATAATAGTATTTACCTGAAGTACTCATTTAGTTACTTTCTGTGCAGTTGAGTGAACAAGAAGACCTTATTGTTTGGATGAGAACTGCTGCACTTCCAACATTCAGAAAGCTGTATGGTAGGATACACACTGACCTCAAGAAAGGTGACACCATTACGGTGACATTGCAGAACAACTACAACACATATAGCTTTAGTGGCAAAAAGAAGTTGGTACTTTCTACCTCGACATGGCTCGGTGGAAAGAATGATTTTCTTGGTTTAGCATATCTCACAGTTGGTGGACTCTGCTTCTTCCTGGCATTTGCATTCACCTTGCTGTACTTGATAAACCCAAGGTTAGCAACTTCTCAATTCTCGTGTAATGCAATCATTTGAAGAAGCGCATGTACCCTGGGGATAATTGAGGCATTCTTGGGCCTTGTTTGGTGACCAATCCACTTTGAGGTTGAACTAAATTCTTCTTAGTTGATCACTTGATCCTCATCCAACCCAACCAAAAGAGCCCTTTCTAGGCTACAAAATCGTCATCAGTGCGTTATGTGCTCTATGTGCTTTCAGACTGAACTTAGGTCTTAGAAGTTAAAGGCATAATACCTGGAAATGAGTTCAGTTTGTTGTTTTGTTCATTGAACTCTTGTTAGAATTACTCTGGTGGCCTTTGAGAGCTGCCTCGTTTCTCTGATCTGAACTACATCTCTAATTTCCTTCTGTTTTTTTTTTCAGGAAATTGGGTGATAACAACTACTTGTCATGGAACAGAAACCCTGCAGGCCGTTGATAAGCTCTCAACTTAAAGTTGCACTTTTAACATGAAGCAAGTTGGATTATGGTTTCAAATGTATCTTGTACTAGATAGCAGTTTTATTTGTTAGCCGTGGCGGAGTGCCAATACGGCTTATACCAATTAGGCCAGTGTTTATGAGCGGCACTGATGTACATTATGTTGCAAAGAAAAAAAAAATATATACAACCTTCTTTTGTTCAAAATTTTAAATGCCCCAGAAGTTAAATGAAATGGTTTTTGCACTTTGCAGAGTTAATTCCATTTTTACCTCAATTGCATTGCTGTCACCATGTGAATGATTTACACGTTTTCCATATTCCATATATATAAAAGTTAAAAATGTTAATCTCAATAAGGGCAAATAATGATCTGCGGTAGAAATTAACAAGTAATTTTCAAAAGCTATATCATGCATACATCTTTCCTTCAGAAAGTTTCTTGATCTAACCAGAATGACTTAAAAAACGAAATGAAACTAGAACTATAACTTCAAAGCATTAGCTCTTAGAAAATTGTTCTGTGGTAATTGGTCAGTAGAAGGCTTCTAAGCCTTTTTTTTTTCCTTCAGGTCACTCGGAGCAAGTAATTGCTGAGATATTGGCCTTCAGGGTACGCAGGATCTACGGGATGATCACAGGCTGCCCCTGCTTGGCGTAGAACCGTAACCTTTCGGCCGACCATTGATGCAGCACCCTTGAAATTAAAAACAAAAGAGATAATGTTATCATCAATGTGCATAACCTGACGGCAATTTCTGATGTAAAACACTATTATTGAATCCAATTTATATCGTTACAAAAAAAAAATCACTTTTGTGTTTTACCACCTTGGACCTATAGCCAAGATGACGGCTGGAAATGGGCATTGTGTTTTGTCCAATTCTTTTTCTCTTGAATGTTTACAGTTTGCCATGCTGGAAATAATTAGATTTGACTATTACTGGATGCTCCTTTCAATTGATGTTATTGTTACTAATAAGGTGTTAGTTGCTCGGGATACATATGGGTGACAAGGTGTATGCTGATTACTTGGTTATGTAACATGATCAAAGACCTACCTGAATTGTTCTGAGGAAGAGGCCGCTTTGGGTCATAGCTCCAGAACAAGAGCACGTCATGAGTAATCCCCCTGGCTTTACCACTTGCATCGCAAGAGCGTTCAAGCTTCTGTACATACCCGAGGCACTTTGTAGCACCTAAATACAACAGGATAGGTGATCATCGAAACAGTTACTGAAAGTAGAGCACTAGCAAGCTCAAGTTTCAGAAAAGCAATGGTTTCTTGCTTCTGGTAAACACCTGTAAACTGGAACCAGACCCTCCGTCCGGTCTTAGAAAGAGGTTCTATTTGACTGGTTCACCCATCTAAAGTTTTTAAGTACCCCTAAAGCGCATGACTTCCTCTAAAATAGGTATATCTAAGACATGCTCCTTAATTTCTTTATTTCTTTTGAAGAAAAATACTATGATTCAAAATCCTGCTGCACACTTTCCATTTTATCTGATCGGAAACCCTCAATAAACTTATACAGATGCTTCAACAGACATGATTATATAGAGCCAAATGGATTATGTACTAACAGGGTCAACCAGCCAAAGAAGCTAACTGATGTTCATATGCTAAAGGGTACTTGGGTGTCTTCTGAGTAAGAAATCAAAGATTCGCAAACAGATGGATATGTAACATTCTTCGTCACTTCAGATCCATGGATGAAAAGATATCTCATTTGAAGTCAAATTAGAGACTAATGGTAAATGCTCTATTGTATGCTTACCTTTTTTCGAGGTGCCAACTTTGGAGGATCAAGGATTACCAAGTCCCAGACCTCATTTCTTGAGATAGCACCTTTCATGAATGCAGTCGCATCTTCTTTTAGAAATGAAGTTCTTCGGGTGTCAAGTTTATTCAGGACAATATTCTTATTGGCAAGGTCTAGTGCTGATGCTGATGAATCAATGCCTGAAAAAGGATACACTAGTTATATTTTCCTTCATAGCAGCCGAACATGCATAATGTTATAAAGCAATATTAAGATCGATACTCTTTTGTGGGTTTCATGATCAATGATTCAATTGAACAATTGAAGCATATGAAAAGATCAACAAAGGACTAAAAGGTTCACTAGCATATGGTATTATACCAATGACATTATTAGCACCACCCTTTGCTGCATTTAGAGCAAAACCACCACTGTAGCAGCACAGATCAAGAACCCTTTGGTCCTTTGAGAGTGTTGATATGAAATGACGGTTCTCACGCTGATCTGCATAAAACCCTGTTTTCTGCCCCTCCAATGAGACTAAATAGAGAATATCATTCTCCATGACCTGAAAGTAAGAGCAGCAATTGAGAGGTGTTGGAACAACAGGCAACATAACATAGGAAGTAGAAAGATTGTCAAATCTGACAAACCAAGCTGACTGATGTGTTGAATAGAGTGCATGAATGTCATCTGTCTCTTGAAATTAGTAATAAAGGTAAACCAAATTTAATGGCTTTGTTTCAACAATTATTAAGTTAGTTGGTTCACCTCCACTGTTCCACAGTGTGAAGACGGTTCAGGATCCTTTTGTTCTGATACATCTAATCCTTCTTCTTTTAGAATATCTGTTGACGATCTCCACTTTATATGGTTCACATCACTGACTTTGTTAACAAGGAACTGGATTTCATGCCTATATTTCTCAACCCAAGCAGCAGATGAAGCAACCACAGCAACATCAGCAAAGATATCCACTATTAGACCAGACAATCTGCATTTCAAAACAATAATGAAAATTATTCTTCATGCGAAGACATTGGAACAATGCAGCATTTGGATTTTGGAGGTCAAATATACTCTTGAACTAGAAGTCCAAATAGTTCTGCACTGATTACACTTCTTGTGATGATTGATCTTGACATGGTTCCTTTGGTGACCTTGACCACATAACATAAGTCAAGACTCGAGAATAATATATATACCTGTCCCCTTCACTGTTGATGAGACGATAAGCATTTGTGTGAACTGAAGGGAGACCCAAACTGCGCCGTAAATCCACAGCAGATAAAATCCTTGCCTCAAGCAGTCTTTCCATATTTAGTGCACATGTTGGATCCCTGTAAACAAAAAAATAGGGAAAATATTAGGCCAGGTTCTCAAATTGTCAGTAAACAGAGAACTTGAACTTGTGACCTTGTCACCTTTTTGCCTCTTCTTCCAGTTGCATCAGCCGAACACAAAACATGGACACAGAGTTATAGAGACCCCATCCAATAGGTTTCTCTGCCCCATCAGCTACAAGAACAACATCACCAGTTTTTGGAGGAGGTCGACCAATTATTCTATCAACAGCACCACTATACACCATTGGACTCCCATCTCGAAATATTTGGGTCTTTCCTTTCTTTAATACTACTCTTGCCAAACCTAAAAAGGAATGTTTGAAGTTAGTCTTTATGTCAACTCAAGTGAAAGAAAAAAAAGATTCCAGCCTTCAAGTCTAGTAGCTCCTAACCATAGCCTATTATTAACCCAGAAAAGGAAGAGTCAGCTATGTTTTATTTCCAGTTTGACAATACAAGAGAGATCTAGACAACAAATAGACAATGCATCACAATTGGAAAACTCAACTCCACTTTGTACTTAGGCATTATAATGATTTAAAACTTCCAAAACTAATTATGAGCCATCTCTAGGAGACTTAAAACTATTTTTGACATAAGAGGACTATCACCACTTCATAATACTTACTGTACAGAACGGTATAATTATGGATAATGCAAACACCAGAGCACTGCAGTATACCCAAAGGAAAAAAGACAAACTCTCAAGAATTGCTAACCCCTGACTCTTGAGGGTTAATGAGGGCTAACTTATTAGCTCTAGACCAATGATTAGGCACCTCTCTACACAAAACCTCGCTTCTCATACAATTAGTTTCAACAAAGCAAATATGCTTCTGGAAGTCAGCTACAGTTAACAATGGCTATTAATAATTACTGGTTACAGTTACAGGTGAATCAAACGATGAGCAGATCAATGTCAGCCACTCAACAAGAACGAACTGCAGCGTCGCAAGTAAATGCACAATCCACTTGAGCATTTCCGCAAGCAAGCAACCGCCATGGCGCGCGCTCTTCCAGGCTCCAGGCCGCGAGCGGTTTCGCCGCGTAACAGAAGAAGTAAGATGGAAAAGGATACTTTCGCCGCGCGACCGACAGCCGTTCGGCGAAATGCCGCAGAGACTAGACGGGGGAGCGAGACCTTTGCGCCCGGCGGCGAGCTCTCCCAGCTCGGAGAGGGAGGAGGAAGCGGAGGCGGAGGCTGCGGAGGAGGCCTGCTTCGCGAGGCGCGCCCTGACGAGCGCGGGCACCGCCGGCGGCGCCGCGCCGCCGCAAGCGCGCAGCATCGCCGTCTCCACTTCGCAGGCTCGTGGATGGATATTTCGACTTGCAATTACATATCTCGCTGTCACTGTAACGTGGGCCCATCCGAATAGTTACTCATTTTTCTTTAATGATATCTATTTGAAATTCGGAGTATCGGAGGTAGGGTTTGCAATTCGGAGCCTTATTTGAAAGAAATTTTCGTGATTTTGACAACAAATTTGGAAAGAAAAATGAAGATAACCATCTACGGTGTAGTTTTCCCAACCTTTTGCTGATAAAGGTCATATTCTTTTCTAATTTCTAATTGAGATACAGATTTTATTTCCGATTCTATTAGTATATTTTTTTAACCCAACAATGCATTTCGTGTAAAAACTTTAAACATAGATGTTGCTTTGAAATATTAGATAAATTAAAATTTTAAGTTATAATAATTAAAACTTAATTAATTATGTATTAATAGTTTTTTTTATCCTAACTTTATCTTTATTTTCAGTAGAAATGAATACCACCAAGGTAACAATGGAGAATTTGACACAGATTTCGGCAAACCAAATTCGATTTGCCGTTAAATCCTCTCGATTTGCATCCAAACTTGGGGGGAATTTCACATGTTTCTTTTACGCATTTTTGGTCGCTGCATTACAACTTCCCCTGGCTTCTTTTTTATTCAGACGTCTCGGCGGCCAGCTGCGACGGCCTCCTCCTCCATGCCGGCGCCGGCGCCGCGGCGGCGGTGAGCCACTCCCGGGCGGCGATGAGGTCGGGGAGCACCGCCGCGCCGGAGCGCCGCCAGGTCTCCGCCTCGGCCGTGCGGAACCTGTCCAGCAGCAGCGCGTGCATCCCGACCCCTCGCGCCGGCGCGTAGTCCTTCCGCATGCTGTCGCCGATGTGCAGCGCCTCCGCCGCCGCCACGCCGCCGGCCATCTCCAGCGCCGCCTCGTACATCCTCCTGTCCGGCTTCTCCACGCCGGCGATCCCCGAGAACACCCCGAAATCCCACTCCGAACCCTTCAAACACACCAAATCAGCATCAGAAAGCAATTCAAATTCCGTGAATTTTCTAAATAATGACTCGAGAAAATTCTGAGGATACTCCCGACCTCTACCACAAAAGTGCACACAGCCAAAACACCCCACACATATACAGCTAAAACAAGAACGGTCAAAAGGCTATCTATCCGAGGACTAAAAACATCACCCATGAGCCGAGGTAATTGTGAATTGTGTGGTTCGATTGATCACCTGCAAAAATGTGCAGAAAAATTTGCAGAATTTACCTGATTGAGACCAAGTGCAGGTAGAACGACGTCCTTGTATCGATACTCGGCGTTGCTGACGATCCCGACGGTGCAGCCATTGTTGCGCAGCCATCTCAGGAATTGTTGAGCATCAGGGAACACCGAGTAAGGTGCAGAGGAACCGAAAGTGGAGTAAATCCGTCTAAATATTTTCTCAAATGTGGCATCATCATACTCATACCCAGCCTGCACCATGTCAAACAATAGACAAGATCACAACATTTTCATCAGTTCTTAAGCTAGAAAAGTACTAACCTTAGCTGCTCTTGAAGCAACAGAAATTAATTTATGAGTAAAACTTTTATATCTGTATTATTCACAGAGTAAAAGAAAACAATGCTATAGAATAAACCACGAATCAACTCTGAAATTAAGCTTCAAAATTCGATTTGGCCGTGGCTGATAAGCCAACAAGCAGAAGATGAGAGAATTGCAGCAATGCATCTAAAAAGTTCTTTTTTTTCCCCTGAAACAAGTCGTTTCTTTGGAAGATGACAAGAAGTGTTTACCCTGATGAAAGAGTCATTGACACACATCTTCCACCAATCGATGTTGGGCATGTTGGAAGCATGGCCAAAGCAAGGGTGTTTCACTGTCATCTCGGTGTATGCAGCCTTGAAGCCTTCATGCATTCGCTTGTAATCAGGGCATGGCATCCCGGCAGATTTGGCTGCCATGCAGTAGTAATCACCGAGCTGCCCCTTGTATGCTATCAGGGTTCCAGTCACATCCACCGTGACCAATCTCAGCTTCGACAGGAGCGACATGCTTGGTGATAATGTTCAGAATTCAGACTGTTGTTTCTGCCAAATTGTATCTGTTTGTTCATCCAGAATTCTCACATAGATTTGTCTTCTGCACTGCAGAAATGGATAAACATACTGTCAATGCATTCATCAGTATACCAGTAAGATTTTGTAGCTCTGGGAAATCAGAAGGCAAATATCAAGCATAAAGAACTGCAAAATGCAGAACTATATTGATACCTCTGACAACCAAATTTCTTTGCAAATGAAATAATAGGGGCAGCATATAGTAATGAGGGAAGATCAAGATCATATAATAATTCATGGCTAACTTATAACATCAGTGCCTTGAACTACAGGGCAAAACGAAAGAAAGAAAGAAGTTACCACCACTATGAAAGCAACCCATAAATCTGCAATCTCCAAATTGAGGCAACCATTCCCAGAAAGGAAGAGCCAACTCTTTCAAGCAATCCAAGCAAGAATATTTAAATCCCCCAATTTTTTGTCCATTTATTTCTCAAGAAAATAGGAGTAAGTCAAATCTAATGTATCTGTCTACTTGCTTCACAAGAAAAATGGGGGGTGTGTTGAACTATTGGACAACCTCCACTATTTAAAACCAGCATTAAAGAGAACAAAGCATAATCAAGTCTCATTACCTCAAAGTATTAAAACACAAGGATTGGAAATATCCATCAAAATGGTGCCAGATATTTCTGTTTGCTCCTAAGGATGCCTGCAAGAACAGAAACAAATGTAAAATCCGACAAAAATCACAAAGAAAGCGCCAAACAAATCGATAAAACTAAGCAAGCATCAGAACCTCCTCAAGTCCTCAGACAAGAAAGAGACAGGCATTTCCTTTCGCCTCTAAATAATGGCCGCCTGCATCTGCAAGAACACAAACAAACGTAGGAGACATGAAAGAATCAGAATAAGGCGCCAGAAAGAGATACCAAAATTCCTGGCAAAAGGAAATGGCAAGAAACAAATCAAATCACCTCAATTCCAGATGGCCCCAGCACACCTGAACTTGTGTGGCTTCGCTTTCTTGGCTGAGACTTCAAGAAAAGAGTCTGAAGAAGGCAACAACCTGCTGCAATGGCAATGTGGTGTCGATGAATTTGCAGCCAATAGGGAAGGAACCCAAGAAAATAAATCTTGGAGTTTTTTTTACATTTGCAAGCTCCAAGATTTCATCTTGGAGTTTGGGACTGCTTGGCCAAATAAATCTTGGAGTTTGGCCAAACTGGGGGTGGGGTTTGGTAGTGGGGAACAGTGGAATTCGATACCAGTGGTTTTGGTCCATGGTTTTCGGTTTCATAATAATCTCATAATCAGTAAAAAAGCGCGAAAAATTCAGATGTGATTACCACTTGATCGGTGGTCCGCCGGCGTCAGTCGCCGGAGATGGCCGGACGGGGACTTGGAAGGGACAGGTGGAGGTATCCTGAAGTGGAATCATCGATGAGTCAGGGACTCGCGAGATGCGGAGATGCGGCTTGCTCGCCGACAGTGACCGGCGCAGGCGGCGGCGACGGCGACGGGCTCGTCCGGGCTGGCTCCGGCCGCCGGACATGGGGGAGAAGCAGGGCCGACTGGGCCTGCGGTTTTTGTGGCCCGTGCAGAATTTCAGGCCCAAGCCCACTGTCACGTGCTGCGCGGCCCGCGACCGCGAGATGGTATTTTTGCATAAAGGGTCCCGGCCGCTACCATCCAAAATTTTGCATAATGACCCTTGTATAGGGTTGATATCAATGCGGTATCTCAATTTAGCTTATGTTTATAATAAATGATCTATGACCCGATGACCAGTCTAGATGATTGTCAATCTTGCTTGCGTCTATAATAAATAATGGTCTATGAATTTGTATATTGGTATCTGTCGTTAGCCTTGTCTAAGCTAATGAGAATTTCTGGATCTTACTTATTTTTAAAATAAACTCTATGTAGCATCAGCATCGTTGATACCGACCCACCCTTTCTGCATTGAATGATGAATGGCCGTTCATCTATGATCGCCATTATCGGTAGCGACCCTGGTTTTTGCAAATTGGTCCCTATATTAATTGCAAATCACAATCGTGTTTTTTCACATCAGTGTTAAATAGTCCAGCTGAAAAAAATATAGTGAAAATAATAACAGATGCAGTTAAGAATATACGCAAGTATTACACGTACAAAAAGCGAAGGCAAAGGTAATAAACCAAAACCTAAAACTTATATGCATACAGATTGTTCTCTTTTTTTTTCTGGAAGAACTATGGGGAAAAAAACGCCATGTATGACCTAGGAAACTTAATTAAAATTCACAAAATATGAAAGATAAGTCAATTGAAATACAGTGTTCTTGTGTGCTAAACAAAAATATAATTGAACATATCTGTATCTTCCAGATAACCATTCAGGCCATCGACTAGGGGCTTTTACAGGCTTGCTTTGCGTCTTTGCCTAAACAAAACACCTGCTACTGCTACAACACAGCACCAAAATCTAACCTGGGGAGCACAAGTTCACCACTCCTGAAGAGAGAGGGGCGCATGACATGTCCAAGGATTGAAGATCTGCTACATGCAGTGCATGTACATATATTATACTTCACGTATATTCACAGTGGTGGCATTATTCTCTGACATCTTCGTCGTCCTCCTCATCCTCGTCAGCATCCTCGCCGTCATACTGTAGAAGGCTGAAATCCCTGGATTGTGCCTTGAGCCTCTCTTGGATCCGCTCTTTGATTGCGGTTCCCTGAGGATTTTTTTAAAGCAAGCTTAAGTGAGCAATGAATTCCTTGAATCATATGCTAAGTTCTAGTCTACTAAGTGGCAGAGAGTGATTGACCATTGAGTGGCAGCCTTCCTCAAACTTCTCTAGAAAACCAGCAACCCATCGATCTGCATTTTCCACCCACTCTTCCTGGAGTTTCGCCACTGTATTCCACTGCAAATAGCCAATTTATTTCAAACCATATGGACAGGTTAGTTTCAGAGGTTTGTAGGACCAATATATTGGGGGGGGGGGGGGGGGGGGGGGGCGAATATTAATTAGCAACTTTAGTAGGAGAAATTAGTATCTTTATTTGAAGTACGAGAGTGTACTAGATACAGATATCAGATTTGGACTCTTTAGGTCTTGACCACCAAAATATTAGTTGAACTAGAAAAGAGAAAGGTCTTGACCACCATAAGATTAATTTTGAACTAGAAAAGAGAGTACGTGAAACTGAAGATATGGATATGTAGCATCATCATCATGGTAAGCTTGCATTTTTAGCTTCCAATAAAAGCCTACCAATTGAACCAACAAAACACCATCCAGAAATATTATACATTTACATGCCATACATGTCACAATCAGAATTATGTTTATCAGAGAAAAATGACACACAAGGAAAGTATCCCTGCATTAACCAACCAGTGATCAACACAGAGTGGTACTAAGATGGCAAAACTTTCAGTTAATCAAATTGTTAAACCCTACATTGACATAAATTAGGAAGACAGGGAATAAAGTACCTTCTCCCCTACTTTTTCTTGGTGCTGCTTCACTTTGTCACGCAGATTTTTTAATCCCATGTTAACTCTCAGTCTTTTTTCCTGATAAGATGTATCAAACAAAGATCAGTTGGCCAGCTCAAAACACTACTGCAGCAGTGTTAAAATATAAAGACGACCTATTCAAGCTGGAATTGAGGTAAAAGTATCAGGTTAATATCACATGCCTTCACATAACTAACACCAAGATCCTTTCTGGTGTACCCCCTGGCCAGGTTCCGCATAACATACTCGTTATAATCCTTAACAATCCGCATTATAATATCTGACGTCGATATCCCATCAGTGCGCTGGGTTTCCTTAAATTTACCAAGTTTTTTGACCTGACAGGCACAACGAGATTAGTCTGTGTCAGAAATACGCCACAGTCCACACAAAAAATAACTGTTACTAGTTACGACTAACTTTAACCAATATTGTAATTGAACAAAACAGTTTGGGAAATTAGGGCTCACAAATTCATAGACATCGTTACCAGCTCCACTAGCATCAGCATACCTGTATATTCAAATAGCAAACACAAGGTGTATATTTAATTAAATATAATGATATTTGAATTTCAGATCCATCACTGGGAAAGCCCAAAGGCTCTATATATTATGTAAAGAAAGAAAATATAAAAAACATTGAAATAAGTATACCAGCATATGTATTATCACAAGTACATCAGAAATGTTTACTATGTTATAAACATCGAGATCTTTTAAGAACACTTACGGCAGAGAATCATGCGCAACAAAATCAATGTTATGTTTATTCAAGAATTCTTCTGTTACCACCCATGGAGCATCAGGAATGACTTCATCAACCCACCTAGGAAAAGAAGAGCATATGTATTATTAGTATAACTAAAAGAACTAAAGAAAGATATAATATTGGTGGCTTATTGACTAGAACAAAGCATAAGACAAGATTACTTGCAGTGACGAAGTGATTCATATCGCTCATCCTCTGTCATAACAGTTCTCCCTTTGTACTTATGTGTCAACTCATCATTGCAGCATCCGACAAGGAGATATGTGTTAGGAAACCTAAAATTATTGAAGGCAATTCAGTTAAATAACATCTTGGCTGTATTACAATGGATCCAGTAAATAAATTTCTATATAGTGGTTGAATACAAATTTTAACAAGGCTGCAACTATTCAGAACTTACATGCACGCAATCTGCAGAACATACACGAAAAAGGTAGCTCTAAGTATGCACGAAATCTATGGAACATATAGGGAAAAAAAGGTGTCTCCAAGTAGGAGAGTATACAATTGGATTTTTTTACGAGGTGTACAATTGGATAAAAAATTAATGTTTGGCAAGATCATGCAGGATAGCCTTTAAAGATAGAGACACAGCTTCATTCTTAAGAAACAGAGCATGACTGCAAATGCAAGGTTCCTTGTAAAAGTTAAAAGATGCCACAGAAAAGTCATGCACTGCACTCTCCCCATTAGTAGCCAAAACCGTTTTCGTGTTAACAAGTTAACTTCCTACAACACAAAAGGTCTGCTGTGAATGATATGTGTAAGGAACTCGTGATGGGTCAAAAATCACTGACTAGTTTGGAACAGACAAGCAGACTGATTTGACCACATCCAACCAATATACTCCGTTACTCACTCGTACAAATCAAAAGCAACAAGGCAAGATTACCGTAGTACCGTACACAATAAACAGAGAATGGCAAACAATGCCAAACCAAACCGCATTATTTGAAGGAATCTATGAATAGTTTTTTCCCCCTCTGAATGATCCAACACAGGGGCAAACGACATCCAGAGTCATATCACGTTAGGTAAAACATACCGAGATTGCTCAAGCATGTCCCTCACATGACAAAAGCACGAAAACACCAGCAATTACCATCCATCCATTTTTTTTTCTCAGAAAGGATTATCTACAGCAAATTTCACCGTGAGATTACTTCCTAATCGGCAACTCAACAGTAAAAACACTTTTTACACCAAAATCAACGAAACGATCTACTAACATGAGTACTAACGATCAACGAAACGACAGCAAATCGCTGCAAGACGTGGTTGAACTGCTAATGGCGTCAGATTCCCAACTAAACCAAATCCTCTCGCTCAAATCTCACATCGAACCACCCCTCCGCTGCAATCGCCCAAAACAAGCAACAACAACATCTGATTATTCCATACAAAATACTTCAAAAATAAATCCCCCAAATCATGACATCATCACGGCGAGAAGCAGATCGAATCGAGTGACCGAGGCTACGACGAGAAGGTGGGGGAGGAAGCAGCAGGGGAGGGGGTTTCTCACAGCCTCTTGGCCTGCTCGAGCGACTTGGCGTGGCCGAAGTGGAAGAGATCGTAGATTCCGTCCGCGTAGACCCGGATCGGCCTCCCCTCCGGAACTCCCCCATTGGCGGCGGCGACGCCCCTGTCCTCCGCCGCCGCCGCCGCCGCCTCCGCCACCTCGACGTCCCCGTCTCCCCCCTCCGCCTCCTTCCAGTCTTCCTCCTCCTCCTGCGACGACTGCGGCGCCGCCTCCGCCGCGGCGTGGTCGGCCATGCGAGAAGGTTCGGGAGAGACAAGGGAAAGGGGAGGAGGTGGAAGCCTTCGAGACGGCGAGATTTCACATGGGAGGAGAGGCTACGTCATGTCATGATGGAGTGTCACTGTCGAATGGGCCCGGGTGCGTGTCCGTATGACTGGTGGGGCCAGGTTTTGCTTTTTTTTTTTTTGATAAAACCGGATTCAAGTTTAGGGTTTAAGTTTTCTTTTTTTGGCTTTGCATATGAAAAACTAGAAATTCAGTGAAGTAAGCGTAATTTAACTGGTTAGATTTTTTATAGTGGAATTAGCTTATTTGGGTGCTCGTAATTTATGGTTAATTATTCATTCAATGATAGGCGATATATCCATCAACAGCGAAGCGTCTGTGATGATTTTGTTAATTTTAATATTTCTTTCGAAGGTGCTCATCTGTGGTGATTTTATCAATTTTAAGATTTCTTTCAGTGGTGCTCATAAAGTAGGGTACTAAGGGATGCGTTTATAGAGGTGAGTACTGAAAATTCATCCAAATAATAAAAAATACTGAAAACATCTTAGATTGGTTTTCTTCCTGAAATTTTGTTCCGAGAAGTTCAGACACTGGGCACTATTGTACGATGTGTCTGCAAGCAACGATTTTTTTTATTTTTACTTCTTTTATTAAAAGTTTTGCAAAAATAAATTTCTATTTCAAAATTTGATAAAACTAGTCTCCCGCCGTACTCTAAGAGGGCGATTATTAAAAATCACCCTCCTAGAGGGCAACAAATCTGACGTAGCAGATGACCGTTGGCTCTCGACCGACGGCCGTCAACGGACGGCCTGCACATTTTGCAGACGGCGCCCCTTGCCACCCCTGTAAGGGTGATTTTGCACTGTGGAGGGGGCCGCCTGCAAAAGGGCGGTGAAGGGGCCTGGAGTTTTGCAGGCAGCCCCCTTGTAGCCCTCTGTAAGGGCGTTTTTTACTATTCATCCAAAAATAATGTTTTCGATATGTTTTGTTATGTTTGTTATCGAAGCTTATAGCTGATCTTGTAAATATTGTTTCTTTGGAATTCCTAGTTCCTGGTGGGTAACTCCCCACAGTTGTCCCCTTAACATTGTTACAAGAAAACTGAAAAAGGGATATTTTTTGCAATATGTACCAAACAATCACTAGTCTGTCCCTAAAAGAAAAAAAACTAAAGACAAACGGTAAAATTTTCGATCTCAAGAAGCTTACATGTGCAGCGCATAGCACAAAATTTTTCATTAAAAAGTTTTGTTTGTATTCCTTACAAAGTTGATCCTCTAACGGGCTAAATTCACACATTGGATTCATCAAGGAAACAGAAAGTGTGTGCAGTAACTAGGAAGTATTACCCATCAACAAGAGGTGAAATAGAAAACTCACATCGCAGCACATCTTTGATCTCAACAAGAGATGAATCCAATATGTTTTTTTACCATTCATATCGAAAACATTATTTTTGGATGAACAGTAAAAAACGCCCTTACAGAGAGCTAAGAGGGGGTCGCCTACAAAATTCCAGACCCCCTTATCGCCCTTTTGCAGGCGGACCCCTCCACAGTGCAAAACCGCCCTTACAGAGGGCGACAAGGGAGCCGCCTGCAAAATGTGCAGGCCGTCCGTTGACGCCCGTCAGCCGAGAGGTAATGGCCATCTGCCACGTTAAATTTACCGTTCTCTGGGGGGCGATTTTTAATAATAATCCTCACAGAGGACGGCGGGAAACTAGTTTTGTCAAATTTTGAAATAGAAAATTATTTTTGCAAAACTTTTAATAAAAAATTAAAAATAAAAAAATTCGGAAGCAACTGTGAGGCTCAAATGGGCCAGGCCCGGAAAGCTACTGTCCGGGCCCATTCCTCCATGTACTATGTGTGATGGCAACTGGGCCTAGTCAATAGCCAGACTGATTATATCCCTTTTCTGCATCTCAGTGGTCAGAGCAATGTGACTGTCCCCTAATCAAAATTTACATCAAGAATCAAGATAACATCAACTTGGATACTTTATGGTTTTGATAATCACCTAGAAACTGTTCGATGTGTGATTCTGGGTTTCTAAACTAACACTCTGACATGCATCATTATGTTCAGTTACCTAAAACATCCATGCATGGTTTATCAGATTCAGGGAGCAACAGCTTAATCTCCATGTACATCTTTCATTAAAAAACACGCAAATGGCAAAAATGGGGGTGTCTTCTTTTCATCGTCAAGATGGATTATTGCCTTCTTAGACTGAAAATGAAAAAGACTGTTAAATGGAGTGACCCGGCCTTCAATGTTCTTCAAAAACTAGTCAGCAGCCAGCAGCTATCCATGGCGATTTCACTGATTTGATCATGCCATCATCTCAAAATTGACCAAATTTTTATAGACTCGACCAATCGAATTTTTGCTATGATCGATTTGGGAGCTTGCTTTTATCTTCAATGACTCAACTTAAAGCTGCCTGTGCTTGACCGGGCATAATTATACTAACTTGCAGGAAGCAAACAAAGTGCAAACTGTTTGGAGTTAACGATCGGTTTTATTTATTTGATTAAAAGATGGAATAGTTTGGTTCATTACCAATTTACCATCATATCCCTCAAGAGCGCACCCTAAGTAATTAAGGCCTATTTGGTACAACTTAAAAATCTCATATCCACATTCTAGAATTTGTGAGTACGTTATTCCCTCTAGTTTGATGGTTTGAACAATGATACAGTCTTCAAAATATACAAACATAACTTTGATTGTGATTTTCTATTATAATATATATAAGTAAATATTTAATTTTATTAAAGTACTTTTTAATGATATTCTAAACATATTGTTCTAGAGTTTTCAAACTATTTTTTTAAAGTTTAATAGTTAAAGTTTTAATTGTTTGACTTCAACCTTGTTCAGTGTAAAGAACTACAAATCCTAAAACCTAAAACCTAAGGGATTAATTAAAATTTTATATTTCCTCCAGGAACAAACTGATTCATTCTAGTAAGTAACAATCATGATTCCATATCCATGGATTTTTAAGCTAGTAATGCCTAAGCACTTAAAAAATTCCAGATCTTGAGTTGTGCGCCTTGTGCTAAATAAAACGAGAAACTGAACAGTTGCATCAAATTTTATAACATGATTCCAGTAAACCATTTTCTGTACGGCCGGTTTGATTCCTAAAATTGGTCAAACAAGCCAGCCAGCTAGCTAGCTAGCTTGACAGTCTTGTACCTTTACAAATTAATAAGCATACACGTACATGTACAAATACGGTTAGAAAATACATGTCTCCATCTGAAAAATACATGTCATTATCCGAGTGTAAAACGGGCAGAGGCTTGCAAGCAGCCTAGCTAGCTCGTCGATGATCAGGCAAAGACAAGACAATATTGAATATTTGGAAGTTACTGCACCGGCCGTCGACGATCTTTCAAACAAGCACACGTGTTTTTGGAGCTTTGACACGTCAGATCTCCACTCTCCACAAGCCATCCTAACCTTAGCTGATTAGGCATGCAAGGTTTTATATTGACTGCTCCTTGCATTTACAGCCATGCAACTGTGTGTTTTCAATTAAAGAGCATCAACTGGAACTAGCAAGTGTTCAGTCTTTTTTAGTAAATTTCATAAAACTTTGTTAAAAAATAATCGCTTTGCTACAATTTTAACATCGGAATTTTATAAAGCTACAACTTTAACGATATTATTAATAAACTGTATGTAACTTTAATATATGGACCCGCCGTGCAACCGTGTGAGTTTTGCATCTGTGCCTGGCCAATGAGTTTAGACTCGTCAAGCGTATAAAGTTGTAATTCTATGATAAAGTTGTTTACTATTGTTGCGGTGTAGTTTTCTGAAATATATATATATATATATATATATATATATATATATATATATATATAGTGTATTAAACTGATGTAGTTTTAATTAATAAACAACTTTAGCGAATATTTCATTGGAATTTATAGGTATGGGCAATTGGGCATAAAGTGACATTAACATTGTGTTTTTGAACGATGCCTTTGTGATATATTGGCAAATTTTGTATTACTCATTTGGTAAATTTTGCTACATGATACTGAAAAATTATGACGTTTGCTGGTAGACATCATAAAAGTACGGATTTGCTAACAGATATGGAAATTTGTGGTATTTTTCTGGTGGACATTAAGACCACTCAAATATCATTTCTCAATTAAGTTTGAGAGATAATTTTACATAAATGACTTCACTACCTTGCTTACAAACTGGTCAGTATATTCAGTTTTAGAATTTCCAACTCTTCTCCAAATATTAGCCTTTTATAATCTTGAGGGTGATGTTCACCCCTCCTCCCCCTCTTATGATATTCAAATCAGACAATCTTAAGGTAGTATTTGAAATAGATTAGTCATCGGATTAGTCGAGAATTATTTCCTTTGTGTATAGGGGTAAACTAAATATTTTAGTAAATAAACTTACATATATAACTTTAAATAATGCGGTAGAAAAAGTTTAATTTTAAAAATCATATATTTTAGAAGCGTGAAGCAAATAATAAGCAACAATAAGCTGGAAGAATGAAATCGTTGTAATTAACCATAGAAAAGCACCATCATTTTAAACACATCTATGTGCAATTCGTGTGAATAAACCTACAACAACTTAAATTCGAAACTAGAGGGATAATATCTACAGGGGACCCCAACAGTCACAAACATGTCAATTTCTAAACGACGCCTATTGATTAATTATCTGATATATAATTAAGCACCTACTTGCTCTTATAACAAAAAGGATGCGTAATATGCTAATCTAATACCCCGTGTGAATGCTTGACCTTAAGCATCATGGATTGATAAAAAAAGAGTTGATGAGTTGCACAACAAACCAAATCACTGAAAGTGAAATTAAAGAAATCACAAAGGCATATTCATCATGCTTATATATGTGTAGAAAGAAACAAAAAATGGAGGCTAGCTAACTTCCATCCTGCACACCATGCATGCATATGGTTAACTGACTCTAGTTCAGCTTAATTAAACTACTATTAGTGGTTGTGTGAGACTATTCTAAACCTTAATTTAGAGAGACACAGCACAACAGTTATGACTTTGACTTGGCATCATCATCAGATCGTCATGAGATCAATCGAGTTGCAGATTATTCTTGTGGGACCCATAAAATTTCCCAAGCACATAGACCCATTAATCCATCGTCGACAACCTAATAAAGAGAGCATGTGTAGCTAGAAATGAACCATTCACACCCAGCGGCCAAGAGACGTGTCGAAAATATATAATATATATGATGGCTCAGCGGTTAAGACATAGCTTATTTATATGATGGATTAATATATATATATACATAGCTTAAAAGATGTATAGTTATATATGTGATGAGATTCAGCGACTGAGATATAATTAACTTAGAAAAAATATATTTATATAGAAGAGAACAAATTATCGATCAAACCCAATGGGTTGGGTTGGTAGCCAGAAATAAATTAAAGCACATTTTATTCGAGAAAACAACATGTGATTAATTCGCGCCGCGACTTGATTAGGAGAGGATATAGTAGCATTCTCAAACTTTGCTTCCAAAGCAAGGCAATCCAGAAAGGAAGAAAGATTCCTCACTATCAATATTTGCACTTAGTGGTGATCACCGAAAGTGCACTTGCTACACCAAAATTAACCAAACTGTGTTGAGAAAAATATTTACATGCATTTCATTCCATTTCACATATCTAGCTAGCTAAGCTAAGCTAAACTCACATGTGAAAGTGTATAGTTTGCTACCACTAATTACTGTATTAATAAAGAACTTAATCAGCCTTGCTAATCTGGTATATCTCTACAGCAAGGCCAACAAAAATAAACCTTAAAAATTAAATTTAAAACAACATCATGGTGACAACAAGAGGAGAAAGCAAGCAATCCATGCTTGGTTGATTGATCATCTAAAGAGCCTTAATTAACTAATGGCTTCTTTCAATCTCTCTCTCTCTCTCTAATTAGCACTTGATGCTTACCTTAATCACCCAACTAATCAAGTGCGTGGTGGCTAATTAATCATCCGAAGTTGTAGCCATTAGTGTTGTTAGCCGAGGTGGTCGTCGGCCTCGGCAGCATCTGCGCCGCCTGGAAGCTCTGCAGCAGCATCCTGTCCTCCGCCGACGACTCGAACCCGTGGAGGAACATGTCGCCGGCGGCGGCGTAGCCGACGTCGCCGACGTACTGGTGATGATGGTGTTGGGGCCGGAACAGCTGGCTCTGCAACGACGACGCGGCGGAGGTCGTCGTCGTCGTCGTCTGGCGGTGGTGGCCGAGGTGGTCGAACGACATGACGGAGGCCGGGGTGATCGGGGAGGGGCGGACGGGCATGGCGCCGCCACCGCCGGCGCCGAAGCTGATGACCGGGCCACCGGCGGCGGCGGCGGCGTAGGGGGGCGTTGGGATGCCGGTGAACTGCTGCACCATGGCGCGGAAGTTGGAGGTGTCGGTGTTGAGCAGCGTGACGGGCGCACGCCGCGACGCCCGCGACCGCCGCCGCGCCGGCTTCCCGACCCGCCCGCCCTCGATCCCCGGCGCCACCCCCCTCGTCGGGCTCCCCGCGCCGGCCGACCCCCCCGACGTCGGGCTCGACACCGTCCCCTCTCCCACCGCGCCACCATTTCCGCCGCCGCCGCCGCCGTAGAGCGCCGCCCAGTGCGCCGCCATGCCGCCGCCGGCGTCGCCCATGGCTAGCAAAGCTAAGTGTGAAGAGTTCTCGAGGCGGTAGAGGAGGGCGGCTACTTATAGGGAGGGCGGCGACGAGTCAAACGTGGGGAAGGGGTCATCTCAGCCGTTGGATGGGATGGGGGCGGGGATCGGACGGCCAGGATTGGCGCGGGGTCGCCTTCTGGAAGCGGGAGGTGGCTGACCAAGGAGAGAAGGAGAAGCGGGGTTTCCTCGAAGGGTCGAGGGTGTGGGGCCCACCCACTGAGGAGATGGCGCCGTTGGCTTGAGGTAGCTTCTCTCCTTTTCCTTTTCATCTTTTTCTTTTTTTACTCCACCAATAGCAGAATATAAGGGATTTTCGATCAATAACATCGTAATACCGTGAATCTGAACAGTAAATTTGTTCGGATTTTTTTATATTAAATTTATCCAGATTTATAGCAATAGAGGAAGTATTTCTTTCTCGTTTCATTTTTTCCGTAAAAGATATGATTCACATTCGTGTTAATCCTTTTAACTTTTTTTTGGAGGGGGTTGTCTTGGGGTTGGTTGATTTGGTTGTCGTCATCGTCGGCTGTCGGCTCGCCTGCATAGTGTATGGAGAGTTGAGTCGTCCTCGTGTGATGTCGCCGTTGATGGCGCCGGCGACCAGCGTGTGATAACTATTAGTACTATAACCATATACGGGCATATATGCCGATGCAGGATGCAGTACATGTACGTTGCCTTCACATGAACAGGATTAGAGTTGCTTGGATCTCATTCTCACACCACTGTTGTTTGGATCGAGAGGAGAAAACCGAACGATTTGGGTTGCGTTCTACCTCTTATTTTCTCCTTTTTTTCGAAAGCACGCTGTTTACGTTTTTTTTTTAAATCCTATAAGAAAGTTACTTTAAAAACATATTTTCAGTTTTCCATTTTTTAGCTAATCTTTCGAAAAAAGAAACGAAATTCACACCTCCCTCTCGAATACAAACTTCAAGGGCGAATGGTTTGGATGAAAAAATAAAATAAAATTAGGGTTGATCTTTAGACCCTCGGTACAAGTTTAAGTTTATAAAATGATTTTTTTCCTATTCTATTGTTTCGTATATACTCGGCATACAGTATAATAATTTTTTGGCAATTGATGAAATCAAAAGAAATGGAATTAGTGGTGCGCAGTGGCGTAATACCTACATGCATCTTCCCGGGTGCACATGATTCCATTTAGATTAATTCATCACCTATATCCAATCTATACCATATTAATTACTATCATTGTATATATAACATATTCGGTAATTTTTATTTTAGGTTCACCACTATTGTGGGTGGGTTATGATAGATACACTACAGACCGATCTTGCGATGGCAACGACTATGATAACTTCGAAATAGCAGCTAAATCAATCATGTTAAAAACACGTGTATGAATAGACAAATCCGCATCAGAAGTTAGCTATATATTATTTCTACCTTGAGAGAGAGAGAGCTGAACATGCAAATGCATATCAATATACTCCCACCGTTTTATAAGAAAAAAAATCTAATATTGAATGAAATATTTTCGAATATAAGAAATCTAGACATTGTCTAATACTAGGTTTTTTTTTACGGAGAGACGGCCAGTGATCGGAGACGGCCGGCGAAGAATTTCTTTGGTCGTCGGTCGGCGTGCACGCACACCGATACCACATCGAGCGCTGTCTACCCTTTACACAGCAAGCATTTTACATGTGAATTCGACAAAGGAGATCGACGACGAGATCAATCAGAGATTCCAGATAAACAACTTCGCAATTTGCAAGGCAGGCAGGGAAGCAAAAACGATCAGCTAGCTTATAGCCAGCCAGCCAGCCAGCCACGAAGCTTCACTGCAAAAAAGACCAAAACGACGTCTCCTCGTCGGTATATTATCCTTTTTATTATTTTGTTTTTACCATATTCTCTTCTCCATCTTCTTCGTCTTCGTCATCAACATCGTCGTCTCCCTTTTTCCCGCCCAAAAGGGAGCTGAATCTCTTCACCACGTGCCCCTTTGAAGCCTAATTTGACACTAGTAGCTAATATGTTTGTGAAACTTTGGAAGATTTATGGAAGTTCCACCGAAAAGATGTACTAATTACAAAACATGTACCGTCGCATTTGAGAGATAACAACTCTCATTGCGTAGATATACATATGTGCAAACATTGTACACGCGGATTGATCTGAGATTTAATGTTTTTTTTTCTTTTTTTACGAAGAAAGTATAATTAACCTCCATCCTCCGTACTGAGGATACACAGAACTTTCAAAAGATTTGTGGAAGTTCAATCGAAAAGATACGCAAATGAGAATAACATGTGATTGTGAAAATATTTATACACATATCCACGAACTCTACTGTACATGTGGATCGATCTAAAAATTTTGCTGCTTGTTTGTCTTGGTCAAAAAGGAGATTAATTCGGTGTGTCAAAATGGCAGCCAAGCAAGCACTTGTCAGTTGTCTCCTTCCGTCTTAGCTACCCGATCACCACGATATATATGTATACATATATTATTAATTTGTTTGTTTGAGTTTGCACGGCTCTGACTAATTGAAGGTCAAATGCGACTGGACTGTGCTGTTTGGTGGTTTCAACATGATCGTGACTGCACCTGGGATTAAACTCATGTACAAATTGTATTCATACTTTGTTTGAGTTGACAACATAAAGCATCTTGTGTACGACGTACTACACGATGTGTGGCTTTCATCTGTTCTCTCCAGTATAAATGTGTCACAAATTATTGTTGATACCTTCAATTTCTTTTTTTTTCTTGTGCGACAAATTAGAAATATGTCCACAAATTTTTTACTAGATGCGAGGATGTACTGTCTCATGGCTCGAGCCAGCAAGAGCAGCTGAGCTGAGCACTGGAGTGGGGCCCAGCTGACGTATGCGGACGAGATATGACGTGTGAGCTTACGTGATGACATGGGTCAAAGAGTTGACTTGATATTCTCTTCTTCCACTCCATCGTCACATACGGACATACTCACATGCTCCCTGATAATTAACATCTCTACCTACATACAATCTGCTACCTAAGCTGCCTCCTTTTTCTAATGAAGTACTAATATGAGAGAGAGAGAGAGAGGGAGGGTGGGGCTCCCGTTTTGATTGAACACCTGTTGCTTGCCTAAGGTTACTGTTTCATTTGTGATCAGTATTTACATTCCAATGAAGTCAACCTTAACTTGCATCCAAGCTTGGCAATCTCAGTAAGAATTGTACTATGTTGCATAGTTTAGCTTGCTCAACGACATGCCTTTGGAATTTCAGGACAGGCAATTCATGGAAGGTTTATTTTTTTACTTCCATGGATATGTATATATTTATTTATTTACGATCACAGGAAAAACGCACAAGTGCGCATACACTCAAAATCTTTTAAAAGATGTTGTTTCAAAAGAATACTGAAATAGAATATTGATGTGGCATGTTATTTCATCAGTAAATAGTAATGCCTTACTCTATTATTATATGATGAAAAAAATATTGGCCCTGCTCGGCTACACTTGTTCGGTTGTGGCGCAACCAACATGTACTTTGTGTCAGCGGCTGCACCTTGCAGCCGCACAAAGCCATTGTATTTGCAAACTCTAAATAGTAAGAATAACTTTGTTAGCCTAAGAAAATGACCTATTGGTCTTGGCATTAGAGTATATTACCTATCAGTTTCATGTCACTATTTTACCACATGTGAGTATAGGATAATACAAAATAGAAATGGATGGAGAGAGGATAGGGTTTGGTTAGGATTTGGTGAGTACTGGGCCCCATCAATAATCTTGACCTTTCAACATTGGATTGGTGGGAAGGAAGCAGGGAATATCAGTCTAGATGCCTAACTAGTAACTACCCAATTTGTCTGTTCAAAGAGCATCCAAGGAACAAGAAAATAGTGCTGTTACTAGAGGTTACACCAGTACAGGGTTCTAATAAGCCCATGTTTCGAGCTTCGGAAAATTTCCAAATTATTGTGGAAATTAAATTGTTCCTTCCAAATTAGCGTAATTCCTGTGTTCCAAACAAGACCTACGAGGTAAAAGTTTCATGTCTCTAATGATCATGAGAACTACCCTCGGTAGATTTTACATAGCACTAAATACCTTGTTTGGAACCCGATAATTGACCGCTAATTTATAAGCACCACGTATATTAGGCTATCCCCAACCCAAAAACTATCAAATAGTTTCCATACTTGCCATGTCATATAGACACTATGTATAGAAACTATGTATCAAATGAATGGTGTCTTGAAATTAAATTTTCTTCCAATCACCTCTCTTCTCTCTCCTTTTATCTATTTATCTCCATATTTTTATTCTTGATTCTTGTGTAGATATGGTTTCTTGCATGAGATATGGTTTCTTCATCCTTTTACCTCTCTCCTCAATCTCTATTGATACATCAGATTTTTGCTTATGTAACAATATATTAAATGCTATGGACACTAGATGATATGTAGATGATATGGATGGTTGGGGATAACCTTAGTTTTGCTGAATGGAGTATGGTTTTACTTTTACGAAGTCCATACATCTCGCCTCCAAGTCAAAGGTTTGCTAGGAATTTTCCCGGTGCTTTCGCCTTTGCTAGGTTTGCACCCTTTGTCCTCGGACGTCTATTCTTTCATTGAAAGCTCCTGGTCACTTCATCAATTGAAACCACTTATATGCCTTGCTATATCAATCCATCCGCTTGTTTTTTGTTAAAAGAAAAGGATTAGAACTCTTTTAATTTTGCCCTAATTTCTTTTTGATTTATGGAATAAAACTAAGTGCACCTTTAAAATGCAGGATTGAGAAAACGCTAGATACAGGGATGTCAATATAAAACAAATGATTACAAAATACATGATATACACAGAGACGACCTGGATAGACCTAAAAAAACACTAAAGGGATGAGACTTGGAGGAAAGTTTATATGAGGTTGAACCTTATGTTAACTTTCCCTCTAAAATCTCTTTATCATGAGCCATTCTGTAAGAATTACGTAGGATTGTTGAATTCCCGGGTTATCCAAACAAATCTTAAAATCCCGTTAGAGTGCAGTGCAATTCACACAACAATAGAGAAATTCTCTTCGCTCCAAACAAACCCTAAAAGCTCTCTTACTGACAAGTGATAAAAAACGTGCATGATCCTCCTGAAATATATACCCTACGACAAGTCCAAAGTGTACCGTTGAATATTCAAGTCATAGTTGTCCGGCACAAGTATTTTCCATAATATCATCATACACATAGTGTGTTGAGATCGGTCTATCCATCTTCTAGAACCTTCGCTCTCTAAGGTACAAGGACCCTTAATTAGGTGTCAACTTGTTCCATGAGGAGTCACTAGACGTGGTCAAAGGAACAAAAGAGAAAGTTGCTTTGCTTAACTACGGTCCACTTCGGGTTACCATCGAGGGTGCTTAGGCTCCAAGCATCCTATTGATGTATGATGTATGATTAACACGGTAAATGACGTCACACTAGTGTACTAGGTGCTACTGCTGTGACTCGGAGACAGTATGAGGTAACAGTAAAATTATTATGTATCTAAAGGCAGATAAAATAGTCACCATACTAAATATAAGCAGTGGTTTTTTACTTTAAACATGTAAAAGTAACTAGCTTTCATTGTGTGTGCAGATTTGATTAAATGGGACTGGATCATCCATACCATTCATACAGCTCGGCCGACAGCGAATTCGCTGACCACAAAAAGGTCGCAAAAACGTGCTGTTTTCAGCCTGAGATGAAGTAACAACTCAGCACAATTTCCAGTTCAACCCCAACGATTTTTCGCCGTCAAAGAGGCACGCACAGATGCGTATGCATGGTACAAATAATCGAATAGTATATACTTCTATACTCCATCACATCATGAACGAATAAGAACTAAGGAGTAGGAGTAGCTGGCTTTACTTACCCGTGCTGTCTGCATCGATGCATTTATTCCTGTGTGCTTCTTGTTTCCTGCACTGCATCCATACCGCTGCGGCACGGCACAAGCACAACTGCACAAAACGAACACCTCAATATGATAAACCAGAGGTCCATGTTTTGCACAGCCTAACTTTAATTTGATCCACGTCATGATGCTGTGGCTACCTGCCAAGGAAGCACAAGACTGAAACCTAACTTGCTTCCATTATCTGAATTTACTACCATCGAATGGCATGCTGCCACAGCCTAGATTAGGTTATCTGAGTTTAGAAGAAACCGGACACCTCAGGTGACTAGGTGAGACATGCAGCATGAGTTGCTGGGTGCAATGATCGACTTAGATTAGATCTACCGACATCATCATCATCATCTGGTCAGTTTGGCATTAACTGTGTGTATAACTGTCTTAGGTGCATGCATGCATGCAGAATTTGAGTCCATGTGTCGAACAGAGATATCACTAATGCATGAAATTGCTGTCCCTACTGCTACGGGAGATGTTGTCACGAACATAGCATTGTTTCTGTTCATAGAACTCCTTAAATATTTGGTTAAGGTATATGCTATGAGAAGTCAAGAGATACCTTTTGGTGCCAAGTGGTGGTTGATCAGGTCCTTCTCCTCACTCTGCACCATAACCCGCTCTTCGTGTGAATTGTTGCGCCTGTCACCATCTCTACTTCGTCGGGTGACCCTCGCAGCTCCACATCAAACTTTCGCAATAGCAGGGCCAGGGCTACTGTTGACTCGAGGAGTGCAAACTGGTCTCCCACGCATTTGCGGGGTCCTCCACCAAAAGGAAGGAAAGCAAAGTCTGCTATAATCTGGTAACAGCAGGTTTGTTATGTTGTCAATTTATTTGTAAAAAGACGTCTAAAAGGTAGCAGGAAAAAAATGAGACTAGACGACCTCATTAGGATACATAGCACCAGGACTCCGGTCAGGATCAAAACCAGCCCACCCTTCTATGCTCTCATCCATTTTTGGAACTGAAAATCTCTCTGGTTCAAACTCATCTGGCCGATCCCAAAAGTATGGAGATCTATGGAGGTTGTATATCTACAGAACCAATAGTTTCCGTCAGTCGTGGAGCAGTCTCAAATTAGGAGACAAGTATAGCTTTAATTACTATCCTAAATGTAACAACTGCCCATCTTACCGAAAGAAATATATCGGTTCCAGCTGGTATTTCATATCCTTCTTTTGGCCCATTGTACCCACCTGGACAAAGGGGCATGATGATCAGTAGGAAATTACAGTGTTCATAGTTTATTTAGGACACTACGGGATTGAAGGATCCAGGAAAGCATGTTCATGGATATACCAAAGTTGAAAAGAAAGATGGTCTTGCTGCTACTCCTGTTACTAAACTAGTTCATCACTAGAAATGATAGGAAATAAAGAACACAGAAAAATCCTGCATTATAAAGCAATGTGGCTGACCAACGTAGTAATAGCACCATCCTCATTGTAAATAAACTATGAATTCCACACAAGTAAATATAGATAAAAAAACATCCAGCCTAGGAAATTATGTGCATGAAATTTTCATAGGAAAACTGGGGACATGAGTACACGACACAGTACAAACATTTAGGACTTGCTCAAGACACTGCAAATTGTGACTCAGTATGAGAACATTGCCAAATGGAAGCTTTGCCATAACACACCGAACCCACCATATTAAGATACCACATGTTGAGCAGTGACAATTTCACTACTCACGATAAAATGAAGATTCGCAAATATGTTCGTTTTATGAGAGTATGCTATATCTTCCTTCCATTCTTACTTTCTTTGAGAAAAAGAAGATTAGAAGCATATGTTAATATGTATCCCTTTCCAATAAATAGTATTTTAATCATCACATCACATGCCCTTCAATATCCGGCATGTGTCTATCTAACTAACTTGTGACTTTAACACAACCCTTTTGATTTATGAGAAATCTGAAGACTTCAGGGACAATATTACCTGGCAATTTATCTGGCCGCAGAGCACGCCTGATTAACAATGGTGGCTGGGGATACAAGCGAAGAGCTTCAACAATTATAAGTCTTATGTACCTAAGCACATTCATGTGAAAGCGCAAAGCCAATTTATTTCTCAAAAAAATAATTTTATAGAACAACTAAAATACAGTTCAATTCACAGGAATGGCACTATGAAAGGTAACATACTCCAATTTCTTGAGCTGGTCCACATTAATTGTCCCATTGTTGAGTACAGAATCAACCTCTGCCTGTGCTTTTCTCATCTTGGTGGGATTCTGCACCACATTAGAATATGATTGGTACAGACATACAGTGATACCCAACCCAACTAGTAAACCATAATTAGTGAACTATGCATGGTACAAAAAAAACTTATATACCTGGGCTAGTAAAAAAACAGACCATGTCAAAACAGCAGCAGTTGTTTCATGCCCAGCAATAAGCATTGTCATAAGATCATCTCGAAGCTAGCACAAAACATGTAATGTTGTCAACTTATTGGCGTGTGTGGGAAGAAATAGAGTTCACAATAATATTGATGACTACCTGGCGATCGTCAACATCAGCTCCCCGCATATCAACAAGGAACCTCAGCAAGCTGGCATCCTACAAGCATGATGGAAAACAAACCTATTGTTCATAACAAGGAAACCTGGTGCTCGCCAAACGAACAAATACAGTATAAGGTATCACCACAGCCAACCTTCAATGATGAGTAATCTCTTTGCTGGAGCTTTTCGACATCAGCTTCCTACATTTCATGTTTGTGAAACATCAAAACCAGTACTATATCTAAAACAATATATCTAAAAACATGCACTATGTATGAATAAAACAGCAGTTTAAACAAACCTGTCTTGTCTCTTTTGCATTTTTTATGAGACTATCAAGGCAATCATTAATAACCTTGAGGTCACTATGGAACTTGCGTTGTCTTGGAACTATCCATCTAGTTAAAGGAAGATTCCAATAGGGAATGTAAAAGGTGGATCTGTGCTCAGCTTCAAAAAGAGTTCCGTATACCGCCTGCAGGAATTTTTTTTTAAATCCCACAAATAAGGGAAGAGAAAATAGCAGGAAGAAATGCCATGTGATCATGTCTACTAACAATAGACATCCAACATAAACATTGCTCCGTATTTTTACTCAAATATTCCAGATTATTACCATGCATGCAATTCTTGTGAAAAAATAACCATTAGATATTAGATGTTTAGAACTATAGGTATCATATGATGCTAACCTTGATCACAGGAGATTCTTTGGTAACCGAATCAAAGTCAAAATTGAACACGCCCAAGCCAATTATGTCGAGAGCCAAATTGGAAAACTCAGCTTCAAGGTCCACTATGGTATACTTTTCCGCATGTTCGCCCCTTTCAATAAGCTCTTCAAGCTTAAATATTGTTCTCTCTGAACACTTAGTAAATACTCCCACCATAGCTTCGATGAATAAGGCATGGAACCCAGGGGTTATAACTGCAGAACAAAGAAATTGGAAAAGGTGCACCATGAGCATAGCACTGCGTGAAATGCAAACATAAAGTCAGCCATAGGCTATGAAACAGTTTGGTTCATAAAAAAGGCATGAAATAGTTTAATTATATCAGTCGATTGTCTCATAAATAGGCCCATTACTATTGACAACTGCAATTATACTTTTAAAAAGTCAAACAGTATGGCCTTAGACGAGCACAAAGAAACATGGAACATTTCACTCAGAGCAAACCCAAAAGTGCACAAACTAAATTCAATATCCAACCTTTCTAACCTTTTCTCCTTTGCTTCCAGGTATCAAGGTCAGCAGGTATAAGACCCTTCCCCATTATTGGTTTTAAAATTTCAGCAAGAACTCCCTGATTTCAAGTACATAAATATGTAAGAAAGAAACCTAACAAACTAAACATTAGTCTAGTAGCAACATTAGTTATCCATGATATATACTGATACAAGTAAAATTCAGTTGCTACAATGGAACACATGCTATAAATCATCTTACACCTGACAGCCATCATGGTGAAAACAAAATTATGATCCAATACCACCTACAGTTGAGCCAACACAGGATATTCATAGAACGTGTATTAGAAGAATACCTTATCATAACAGAAAGCATTTTCTCGCAGGATATGTCTAGCAACAATTGGATCAGAGACAACAACAAATGCCTTGGGTCCAAAAGCGAGTTTGTAGACAGAGCCATGCTGCAAACAAATCATGATAGGTTAGCATAGTCGCACAACTTGTCCTCATATCTACTTGATCATGAACCTAATGGTAAATTGGAAATGCAAGTCACTAGTGTGAATCAAAAGTAATAATGCATAAACCTGAACAGCAGGACACAAGTCAACTATTGGCATAAATCTTCACTGTTTTTATGAATGGAGAATTTTACATTTAGCAACGCATTTATGAAATTGAAAAAAAAAACTTGAAGGCGTGCTAATTAAAAAAAGTAAGATGTGAAGTTTGGACGTGGAGTTAAAAAAAATCGCTAGAATTGCAAGGGGACTTTAAGCAATAAAGCCTGCTAATTAAACAAACAGTCGAGTTTGAACATGGAGTTCAAAAGTGGTGTTGAACCATAAAATTCAGGCAGTAAATAATAAAATGTACATAGCACTAAAATTTGTGTAATCATGTAACGTAGTTGTAGATGAAATGGTGGAGATACACAAATATGCCTTTGTGATCTTAAGATAACACAACGGATGAATGGTTGCAATAAGTGGAATATGAGCTGAAAAGAAGTGGAATGGAACAAAGTAGCGCACTAGCGATGAAATGTGCGTGGGATATTGCAAATACTAATGCAAGAGATAGATTAGTTGGGGTGATCAGATCACCTCGAGGAACCAGTCGTAGAGCGAGAAGAATAGTGGGCGGCCGAAGAGGTCGGTGACGGCGCCCTCGGCGACGGGCATCGCGCCGAGGCTCCCACCGCTGAGCAGGTTGGTGAGCAGGTTGCTGGCGTTGTCGAGAAGGCGCCGCTTGGACTTGGGCTTGTCGTCGACGCTGGACGACTGGCACCTACAACAACAACAACAACAGCATCACCCAAACACCACAGTTCAGCCACCCGCGCACAGAAGCAATCGGTCGAGCACCTGGCGCGCGCGCGCCCCCCCACGCCGGGCAGCCCGCAGAAGGCCAACGTACCTGACGACGGGGAGGAGCCTCCTCCCGCGGAGAGCGGGGGAGGCGGCGTTGCGGGGCGGCAAGGCGTCGGCCGGCCACGGGTGGGGCGTGGCGGCCGCGGTGGCGGCCGCGGTGATCGCCATGGCGCGCGCGCGAGCGCGTGCTCTCTCTCGCTGCTGCGAAGCCGAAGCCGAAGCCGAAGCGAAGCGAAGCGCGGGGTGGTGGTCAAAGATTGGTCAAGAGATGGATAAGGCCGGCTCGGTGCGCGCCGGATATTGTGGTGCGGTGCGGTCGCGCTCGGTCGGTCAGAAAGCAAAGCCAGCCACCGACCGCACAACGTGTCCCGGTTGGTGCGGCATGTGAGTCACGGCACGATGAGATCAGTGGGCGATGCAGACCAGCCCATTACATTATTAGGTAATTTATTTTATTTCGTTACTATTTACTCCCTCTATTTTAAAATATGAGACGGAATTGAAATAATATGATATGATTTGCTCCATTCAATCTAAATCTATTTTAGAACGAATGTAGTAGAAGTAAGTTTGTTAAGTAGTAATAGAATTGTTTTTTCTAAAATGGTATCGGTTGATTGTGCTGTAGTATTGGGATACTATAATATTTTTTATTTTAATTTAATATTTATATCAATTATATGTAGTTATTCTATAAAAAAAATTAAGGAATAGTAATATATCGCATATAAATGAGAGATTTGTTAAGAAAAAACCACCGGCTAGCGTTAATAGTTTTATTTAACATTTATTTTGAAGTTAATGAACACAAATGTATTTAGATAATTTTAATTTTTGCATTCAAATAATGCCTAGTTTGAAACAATTAGTATCCTGATCCTAGAACGATTCTGACGATTCTATGCCTTCGTATCCCGATACCAGGGCAATACCACCGAAAAAATCAACCGACATGTATCTTAGTATGTTGATCCTGACAACCTTGGGTAGCAGTAGTACATCTCGTCTTGGCCCCAGTAGAATAATGGCCCAATATCGAATTGCACAGGTGTACGTGGCCCATCCCATCCCAGCCCAAGCCCACATGTGACGTAGTGGGCCGGGCTCTTTTTTATCGAGAAAAGAAGAGGCAAGCGTGGTTGACCTCTCGTTATCGTGGACTTCATTCTGGAAAAAAAGAAAAAAAAAAAAGAAAGAGCATGGAGGCGGAGGCGGCAATGGCGACAGCGGCGCCGGCGGCGACAGGGGCGGTGCGGGTGGAGAAGGTGAGGGGGAGGTCAGCGGTGACCAGGTGCTTCGCCAAGTACCCGCTCAAGCTCATCGCCCCCTCCAAGGTTCCACCACCTCCTCCATTATTAGATTGCCTTCGCTGGTTTGCTGCGATGAGCCACTGACCTCGACGGCGATCTCTGGCAGGTCGGGCACGCGTCCTCCGGCGCTGCATGGCTCTACGCCATCACCTACGGCGGCGGCATCGTCTCCGTGAGCCGCCTCGCCTCCTCTTCCTCCTCTGGATTGCAACCAACCAACAGTTGCATCTGCGAGTGTCTGATGCGTTGTTTCCTTTGGAGCTGTGTGCTTGCAGGGGGACATCATCTCCTGCACGGTGGCCGTCGGCGACGGGTGCGCGGCGGCGATGACCACGCAGGCCTCCACTAAGGTCATTTCCCGTTGTTCTCATGCGATTGGCCGAGTAAATATGTTTACATTTCCTTAGTTAGCGAAAATGACATAGGTTAATGAACGAATGCTTCTCGTAAATGCTTACGGCTAGAACACTTTGGATTGTCATAGGGATTTTGAAGGATTCAATCTCCTAAGGAATTTTTTCTATGGAGTCCTTTGATTCATAGGAGAGGATAGGGAATTTTCCATACGTTTGCATTCCTATGGTTTAATTTCATAGGGAAATAAGCAAGAGGTCCAACCTCTTGGAAACTTTCCTTTCCTTTGTTAGTTTCCTACGATGCTATGAAAAGGCTCCTCTTCATCTTTCCTGCGTTTTTCAGTCCTGTAGGATTAGAGAAACACGCAACTTCAATTCATGCATTTTTCCTGTTCCTGTGGTTTTCCTATCCTGCGTTTCAAAGGGGCCCTTAGATAATGTTACAGCTAAAGCTAGAGGGGTCTTGATGTCAATTCCATATAAATGTAGGGTATGCTACTAGAATTAACAAATGCAACCTAGGACTTAAACTAGCCTATTGTAATAATGTGATGTTGGGCTTTGTGTGTCTTTGATGCAGCAGCTGGGTTATCCATTATCTAAAATAGCAATGCACCCGTAGTCAGTGTAATAGTAAAAAACTTCATTATCGAAATTTAACTGTAAAAAGTTAGTTCTTTGGGAATATATCGATTTTTTTAACGAACCATATATATTGATTGTTTTGTGTTTGTTAATGGCCAAGTGCTTGTTTAGGTGTACAAGGCTGCGGATTCAAAATGTTCTGAGCAGGTGCTAGAGGTAATGCTCTTTCGAAATCGATACGCCTCAGTATTTCTTATTAGGGAGTTTCAGCTTTTCTAAAAAAAGAAAATAGCAATTATAATGATTCTTGATTATATGCAGTAGGCAAGAGTCGGAAAAGATGCACTCTTTGCACTTATTCCAGATCCTGTAACCTGCTTCTCAACGGCGCGATACCATCAGAAGCAAGTGTTTCATGTCTTTGCCGATTCAAACTTGGTTGTTGTAGACTGGTTTACAAGCGGTCGTTACGAGAGTGGAGAAAAATGGAATTTCAGCTACTACAAGAGTATCAACCATATTCTTTTGGAAGATCAGCCTCTATTTATTGACTCGGTAAATGCTCACCTTTCAGTTTCTCCTAGCATTTTCCTGATTAATCTTGTTCATCTCCACTCTAATCATCGGTTGTGCTTAATGCCATGCCACGTAACCTCTTCTAATGTCTGAGCAGGTTTTATTGGAACAAAGCTCAAATTTTAGTATTGCTGACCGAATGCGGGAATACAATGTGGTTGCGATGGTTATTTTGCTGGGGTAAGGCCATCAAACACTGAAATTTGCCTTCTGCGCAGGTCTTTTCGGCCTTTGCAGATATGACATTGGCTACTTCCTATGTGCTACTTAGGTTTTCACATAATCAACCGTGTTCTTTTGTCTTTGGTAGTTACTATATTTATGCTAGTCAAGGATCTTTCAGATTTACCAGAAAATTGTAGGGAATCAGAGGAATCCATGGACCATAGATGACTCCAGGTTTCCAAGAAAATTGTTGGGAATCAGGAACTATGGACTATGGTTCACTCAGTCTAACAAATTACTAGTGGAATCCCAGATGGATAGATCTGGATTACTTACAGACCATGGTTCAGTGAATCAGTGGCATACTTCCCCTGCAGGCCAAAGTTAAAGCACGTACAAGATCAGATGCAAGATGAAGTAAAAAAGATGATGTCTATACAACTGCGCCCTCCCACTTGTGCCGGAGGTCGCTACTCGACAAGATCACAACCCCTACATCCCCAGAGGCATCCAATCATCGCCTCCTGTAGTCCATTCGGTCGCATGGTTTGTTACTTCCCCAGCTTTCCTTGCACTACCACGACAATCTGCCTATTTGGCTTATGAAACATGTGACAACATCTTCCTTTCCCCTTGGTGCAGGGTACTGGCATGGTTGCTCGGATAGCCGCAGTGAGCACAGAATCTGTGTACAGCTTCCTAAGACATCATCTGGCAGCACTGGAACCATTCCTTGGCGCTTGCCCATACTCTGCATCATGAAGCAAAGCAGCCATCTGACTGTTGATGGATCATCATGAAATCTTCACTTCAGATGAAGAATGAAGATGCAAAAATTGTCTTCGCATACGCCTGCTCCTTGCAGTTGATTGAGAATACTTTGATTTTGGTTGTAGGTTATAGTTCTTTGTGAATTTCTGAGTAAAAGAAGTTACTCTTGAGGAAATTGGGCAGCTGATGACCTCTTTCTGTACTTACAATAAATCCTCCTTCCTAGTCTTGGTGGGCCAGGCTGAAATGTTGGATTCGCTGGGCTGGACCCAACTTATGCAAGATTGTTGTACACTGTTGCAGAGATTCCACAGGCCCACACACTGACACAATTGCAATGCACAAGAGGCACTTGAAACCACATAATCCTCTGCTGCTTGCACGTGCCAAGAAGCACACATGTGTGCATTTTATGATGATACAACACTTCACTAACCACGTTTTCTGTACATGGATTTCGTATGACCGTATATCTATCAAGACAGCGGCGAACGCAGAACCAAAATTTAGGTATTAATAGCTGGTGTTAGAACAATAATTGCTGGGGTCCAATTGTTATAGATAGTTAATTAGCATATGTGTACGTAGAGAGATAGCCATATCACACGTAGACGCTCCATGATTGCGGAGAGAGGATGAGGAAGAGGAAGAGGACGAGGAAGGAGACCAATGGTCAAAGTGATTGTACAATAATAATGGGAGTGGTGGGGTTTCTGAAATCTGAATTTCTGAAGGGGGCTCTGAGTGAAGGTACAGATGGGGAAATGGGGGCTGCCTCCCTTTCTCCTGCAGCCTCAAGGGTGGGGGCCCATCTCAAAGCCCACTGCCATTTGGAACCCCACCCCTTTTGTTCCCCAGCTTTCTTTCCTCCATCATTGGGCCTTTTACTGCACCATCACTAACAACATGACACAAAACACATCACTTCATATCTATCTTTTTTTTGTCCCCTCCCCTATGCCTATCTCCTACAAAATTTCAAACTCTAGGCTATCTGAGACTCCGGGATTTTGCGCGTACTTCTTACGGCAATCCAACCATTTCCTTTCATGCAACACTATTTTGAGAGTCGTGAACCAAGAATTTTATGGGAAATAGTACGGTTACAAAAATAGTATAGTTACGAAATCAACCTGACATAAAATTTTTCGCATTCTAAACATGGGACTTCCAATTTGCATAGTGGACGTTTTTGCTTGATGAAAAGCAATCAATATTTGGGCAGGCAGTGTTGGTGGTGACCAATTAACTCCAAGTGCATGGGACATGGGAGACATGGTTGTGCACTGCTCCAAAAACCAGCACCAGTTTGGGATGGTCCATGCCTCCAGGGCCAATTATTTTTATCATCTATCTATCAAGCATTCTAGGTAGCTAGCTATCTAGCTCTTCTTCCATTTATCTCTTCTCATCCAGTCATCCTCATCTTAAACCTAGTCTTCCTCACTTGTGGATTGGGTTGGTCCTCCTCTCCTCACTTGGCAATGCATGCCATGGAAAAAGCCTGCTTGCAAAGACCTGCTTCTTTGGACTGGTCCCACTTCTGCAATTATAGGGGCATCAGATCACTGTGAGAAAATTGAACCCCAACCAGCTCTTGAAGTTGTAAATCACTGAGAAAACTCAACTCCAACCAGATGGAGAGGTTTCTTGATTTTTTATCACATTATACCTGTGACATTTTTAGGCATTTAGAATTAATGAAATATTCGACTCTTCGAATACCTCAGATGATGCTACCATTGTGCTTTCTCGTGTTAAATTTTCTAAAATTTTCTATATGAATTAGATATATGGTAATTCATGAGAATTGGGAAATTACATTGCTGTGTGATTGTTATTCGGGGCTTCAGACTTTGGCCCTACATATCATCCACACATTTAATACTATCTTACCACCCCGTCCTAAATTATAAAGAAGTTTGATCATATATTTGTATTGCCAAAATTCCTTGTATTTTAGGATAGAGGTAGTACACTACTGCTAACATGCACATATTTATTGTGTTACTAAAAAAATAATCTGTAAAATACAAAACAAAATGTCGAGGTATATATATGCAATTTTTTAAGATAATGGTACGTGTGCAGTTTAGAAGCAGCGAAAATGTTCAGTAGCCACCGGCGGTGTCACTGTCTTCATATAGAAACTGTTTTAGAGAGAGAGAGAGAGATGAGCTGTGATTGGTAGGTTTTGCAACAACTTTGCAAGTGGTAAAGCTGCCATTGGTGAGAGATGAGAGAAAGATCTATCGGAAGAGATGATCAAATAATACTAGCAGATGATGGACAAGACCATGCATGCATGCCATCTACTATAGCATCAGATTGGAGACCGACCGGCCCGTTTTTTCATCGTGCCAACATGTTAGATTCTGCAGGTTTTTCAGGGAGGCGTTGCACGGCACAAACCACGTCAATCATTGGCCCTGGACGGCTGCCAAAAAAAAAAAAATCGGTACTAGCTACTGTACTGCCACTACATATTATTGCTGCCGTTGGTTATTGCTAGTTGCTGCTGCTTCTCCAAGATTGGCAAAGAAAACACTCAATCTCTTGCATCATCGTACCTACGTACCCAAATTCCAGGCCCAACTTCGGCTTTGTACATCCATTAGGACAACAGGTTAGAATGGACTCAGGGCGCGGATCCAGAAAATAAATATCGAAAGAGTTGCTTTTCAAATATAATGAACTCAGTGTCTAATTGTATATGAGTAGTTTTTATAGCTCTGAAAAGTAATTTCATCTACAATAAAGATTGCAAATTTTTTCCGTGTAGTACCACCCTATATAAGTAGTCTAAATGCACAACTATTCTTTCTATTAACAAGAAAACATGGCTTCATGTGTATATTCTTAACTCTCCTAATCTCCTTTGTTCCTTTCTATCCACGGAAAGACATGTTGCTGTGTTTATATTCTTAGAAAGAAGGTCTTGTTTGTTGGTTCGGTCTCAATTCAATCACGTGTTTTGACCATTGTGTTTTATATATAATCATCATTAAATATAAATATAGTGACCGAAGTTTTAAACTTTTTATTACTACCGAGTGTCCTAGACTACGTTGTATGTTAAGTTGTCGGAGGTAGTATCATCATGCCTATCCGACATGCATACAATAAGTAAAGTGATGGTGGGTAGAGGCGGGCCCATCATATGTTTTGTCCCTATTTTGCATATCCGACGGTTATCCAACGTCATTGATTCGATATATTCTGCCCTGTTTCTATGTAAGGTCTTTTGCAGTAAAGACAACAACGCCTGTAGCACACTCATACATTCTACTTGTCGGCGCGACAATATCAATGTAGCACCCCTATAATCTGACGACCGTGTTCCGACACAGATCTGGATTCCCGCACGTGTGCGATGGCAAGTACAACGGTGGATGTAACGGTTTCCAGAACACAACAATACTGTTCAACTCATCCGCACGACACAGTGGCCAGCACGAAAAAGAAACAAAACCCTAGCTAGGAGGGCCACACACACTATGTTGAAAGAGGGAAAACATGAGACCATGTTTGGGCACAGGGGAGGTGTGGGCACCCGTTACATGAATGCATGATTCGACCAATTCATAGATCGGGGATGGGCCACAACGATCTCCATTGTTTGGAGGGGATGGATGGATAGATGCTCATACTATTACTGTGCAGTAGCAGCCAATAGTAGCTAGCCAGGATAGGCACCCTTTGATGAGACTCAACATGGAGAAATTGGCTCAGACTCTCTTTAAATTTGTACAACTGTGTGAAGAATACTTTTATGTGTTTTTTCTACACAAATGTGTCATGCATACATCTAGATGTGCCTAGCACACAAAAGAGAATAGACCAATTGGTGTTCTTTAGGTCTCGCAGGGTTATACGCATGTGTGAGAAGAACATAAACACCATTAATAAGGAGGATCGATCGACATATTGATTGATATTCTCGATATCGACTTATTTATCTTGCATGTACTCCCTCAATTTACAAATAGATATTATTTTAAAGGTATCCTTGATTAAACTTTGAAATGTAAAATGAGTAATATATACATATTGCAAACGTAGTACTTTACATGTAAAGATGATACCCCACATATTTGTTGATAAAAATAATTCATGTAGTTATATTTTAAAATTTATTTTATTAATATGTAGATTTAGAAAAGAAAAAAATGTACTCTAGACTTCAGGTTAAAAAAAACAATTTTATCGATTTTGAATTATTCAACAGGGTACACACATATGCAAGCATAAGTGTGTGTCTATGTATATACTACTTCCTTCTCTAAATATTTGATATTGGTTAGTTCAATTTTGAGTTAAGCAACATCAAACATAAAAGAGCAGAGAGGGAGATATATAAGTGTGTGTGTGTGTGTGTGTGTGTGTGTGTGTGTGTGTGTGTGTATATATATATATATATATATATATATATATATATATATATATGGGAAAGAGACATGCATGCATTGTAGCCACAGCTCTTGTCAGCCTCTCACGCATGCATTATATATATTGCATGCAACGCATATAGGAGAAAGGTCTCCATGCAGATGCAGGGGCATGCATGTGTGCACACAATGTCTGGATCAGTCGTGTCGCCGGCATGTCGATCGGCCCCCACACAAAACACACACCACACCACCAAATTAAATTGCGCACCAGCTTTCGATCGATCATCTAAGCTGGAGTATAGTCGCATGCATGATGAATGTAGATACCGTATGAGACATGCATGTAGATGGGTAGCTGTCAATTAAGTACTCCCTCTGTTCCAAATTATAGAGTACCCTCTTTTCTAGAAAAATCAAACTGGGTATTTTTTACTAATGATCGTATTAACCATATTTATACTACATATTTATACTAAGTATTATGCATGATATATTGCTATATTTATACTTTAAAGTACTTTCTTGTGATGCTAATTTTATATCATTGAAAATATAAAATGAAATAAATTAATGATTAAAATATGTTATTAAAGATCGTGTAAAAAAATATATGACTTATAATTTGGGAAGGAGGGAGTAATATATATATGTGGCACTTAAAACACATTCTAGTAATGTGTGCTTCAGATTAGGAGTTTGGTTTTGTGATTCTGTTGGTGGAAAACTTCAGGTACTCGGCCCTCTCTCTCTCTGTCCTTTTTAGTATGTGTAAGTGCCCTTCGAGATAGTTGTGTTACTCTTTGTGTTTCTCTTCCTTGTAATTCCACGTGTATTCTCTCTTATTCCTTCATGCTTCTGCGCTTGCATGGTCAAAGCTTTGTCCAGTGTAAAACCAGTTTAACGTAATATATTTATGTGAGCTTTTCACCATCGATCCATCTAAATAAAGTAATGTTTGCATTTCTCTAAACATGTCCTCTAGCCAATTAAAATGGATTTTTTTTTCAAAGTTGCTTTTGGATAAAATAGTGTTCAAAGTTGCTTTTGGATAAAATGATAAGTATTATCAAACCGAAGGTAACAGTGGTTGTAGCTTAAAAAAAGACCTAAGAAGCATGCCGGCAAACCGATCTATTGGCAAACCATTTTGCCGATATATGTCCCCAATTGCCAACAGGTTACTAGTGTTGCAATTCTTTTTGGGAACTCAATCACATCTTTTGTAATTTTCCATTAAACTACAACTTTTCTCAAAAAGCAAAAGCCAAAACGCGACACATCATTCCTTCGTAGAAACATACGCTAGCTTATTAATTAAGCTGTAATGTATCATTAATAACACGTGGGCAAGCACGACAGATACCGTTAAGAATTAATTTAACTGAGGTTCTGGCCTATCATTATCTGCTTATTAGCTAAAACCAGAATTTATTTTTTAAACCTTAATTTCGAATTAATTTTAAGGTTTTCTTTATCATAATTTATTTTTCAATATTAATTTTTAAACTACTAATAACATAAATATAAATTTTTAAGAATTGATTAAAAAATTATCGCAAGTTTTTGTTTAGAAAACTCCCAACTTTTAAACATTGCTTTTTAACTTTCGATTTCTCTGGTCAATCAGATCTCATTAAGATTTGTGTAGGGAGAAGGGGAAGAAACCAGGATCTCTTCAAGATTTATGCAGCTAGAGAAGTGAAATAAACCGAACAACGTGTGTTTTCAATAATCACGTTATATTGTAATTATACTAGCATTTCCCTACGCTTGTACTATAAAGTTTTCTATATATAAAGAAACCTTGCACAGTTTTTTTTAAAGATGATAGTCCCAAAAGTTGGAAAATGGAAATTACCTATCAATTATTTTTGTTTGTTTTAATTTTTTCCCACTGTGTAGCTGACACGACCAGAGCCGATGGTGAATCGAAATCGGGGTGGATTTTGGCAGGGGTGGCTGGATGACTAAGGGTGTGTTCGGTCTTATGTGTTTCCAACTTCACTTCTTTCGCCCACACGTATTTCAAACTGGTAAACAGTATATTTTTTATACGAAAGTTGCTTTAAAAATCATATTAATTATTTTTTAAAAAATTAATAAATACTTAATTAATTATGTTCTAACCAGTCGTTTCATTTTCCGTATTGAGGAAATGAATTCTCAACTCAACCAAACAAACGCATCCTAAATCAGTCGGTTGGTCGGTCGGTCGGTTGGCTGGCCGGCCGGTCGCGCTGGACCATGTATATGAACGCTAGCTGTTGCATGATTTCTGGTCCTCGAAGTGCACGTACGGTTGGTTTGGTTGTACACATTCATGCACGCAATGCTAGCTACTCATATGCCGCAGGCACAAAGAAGAAGTAGGTCACGGTCACGACCGACCATGTGTCAATCTCTCAAAATCGATGATATTGTTATGGGAGGTCGTTAGTTTAATTCATTTTCTTCTGGTCATAAAATGTAGGCTTGTTTGGGGATGTTAAGGTTTCTGATAAACAACTGATTACATCTAGCTTCTGAGAATATGAAAAAGCTAGATTTTCCAGCTTCTGATTTCTAATTCGTTTTCTGAATTCTACAACTATAACTTCATAGATTTGAATGAAAAATTGGATTGTTTAAGAGAGTTTCTGATTCTGAGAGAAGCTACAGCTACCAGAAACTCTTCAAATAGATCCTAAGTGTAGTTTTGGATATCTCCACGGTCATGAAGAAACTTTTTTTATGTACTAACACGGAAAATTGTATTATGTGATATAAGAGATTATGGCAGTTTTTGCATTTGTGGAAAATGAAAGGTAGAGATTTCATATCTTGTATCGCCACCAGGGATATGACTAGAGGAGCGTAGATGTAATGTTAACCGACTCCGGCAATTTTGAAAATATTTTAAAGATGTATCTAACCCTACCGTTTTCAAAAGTTGAATAAAATTTATTAAAAAGATAATTGTGGTCAAAGTTTAAATTAACATGTTGATTAATTGTACATATTTTAAAAACTTATGGCCGGAGGTAGTGTAGTCGACGTGAGGATGCATAGACTGGGTGGTGTGAATCCTTCTATAGCCGGTGCTTTCATTAATTTAAGAAAATATGGCTTGCGGTGTTGTGACGAGACTTGACATTCTTAAACAGTATTGTCGGGAGGTGAAACTTATGGAGCCGTGTGGCCCCCTTTTTTGGTTCGGACCGGGGGCACAGGTGAGATCTGGAGGCACCAGGAGAAGTAAACTTTGAGGTGGTCGGGCCTCTCAGAGATGGAAAAGATACACGGGGTTTATACAGGTTCAGGTCACCGTCGAGATGTAGTACGCTACTCCTGTGTATGCAGTTGATGCGTGTTTGTTATGTGGGAGAATACAAGCGTTTGCTCTCTCTTCTTTGGCGTTGTCCAGAGAAGGAACTGAGCAAAGAATCGCCCGAAAAAACAAACCCCCTTTCCCTGAGCCAGGACCTCCTCTTATATCTCAAGGGGTTACCCCACAGGCCTCAAACTTAGGCTCGAGGGAAAGAGAAATATGTGAAACGCTACAGATATAATGATGTGGGCACCGTCTTTTTCAACGTGCCAGGACGTGCACGTTCTATTACAGTACGCCTCCAACTGTCATTCCGATTGACCGGGCGAACACCCGGTCATTCTTCCTTTTAATCGCCAAAGACTTCCGGCCACCTAAAGGAGACGTAGCGCCGAAGTGACCGAAGGAATAAGGGGGCCAGTCAAACCCTAAGAACGGGCAAAACACTCGCATTAAATGTGACGGGATGGGGCATGCGCCTGGCGCGCCCTACGCAGGTAGGCGTGTGCGCACGGCGCGTGCCGTCACATTCGCCATCACATCTCTCATGTCAGCCCACATGGCTCTCGTGTCAGCCCACACAGCCCTCTGGCGCCCTCACCCACCACATTGAATGCGGTAGGTGGGCACCAGCGATAGCCGCCTAGTGGACGCACGTGGGGCTGACCGCGGGAGGGGGGCTCGGGGCAACCCGACCCCCCGCGCGGGAGTCAGTTGCCGCTCCACGCGTGGCCCGACCTACTTCGAGGCGTGTGTTGACGTAAAAACACGATGGCCTGGGAGATCTGCTTAGTTCCAGTGCAGGTCCAAAATAATGATGAGATACGGACGTGCCAGTCAGTTTGACCCTGCAACTGACAAGATATATAAATTGAATATCAAAGAGCCAATCGGCTGACAAGCCGATATAGTAATTCCAGCCGATGCCGATCCCAGCCAATATCCAGTATAGATCTTGAATTCTTGATACTTGAGTAAATAATGACATAAAGACAATCAGCTAACAATAATATGATAGAATAAGTACTGATCTGAAGGTTAAAGCATTCATCGGCTGGAGATCCGATGTCATTAAATCCTAATGATTAGATAAACAGTGAAACCTTTGTTGTCATCGGCTAAATCCAACTTGTAAGTAATCCTTGTAAGCCGATGCAATGTCTAGATAACTCATCGGCTGAAACCCCGATGAAACCCTTATTGGCAATCAAGAAGCAGGCTAGAGATTATGGTTCTAAGCACGACTTAGTAGATCAAACTTAACTGATGCAGCACTAAGTATGAAAATAAACATAATATCTAGACAATCAAGTTTTTGACTGATTTTCAGGGTGGTGGATACATTATATAATCTAAACCAACAAAGTAATCTAGTCGATATCGACAAAACCCTAGATAGAGATCGGCCGATTGTTGACGATGAAATTTGGCAAGTAATCTGATCTACATGAATCAGAAACACGATCCAATCCGAAGCGGATTTGAAGATATGCAGAAATCTCGAAAAACAGAGTGCGCATCGGCCGGAGTCCGTATCGGCTGGAAACCGAGTCCGATTAGGATAGCCGATGAGGCCGATATCGCATGTGAAATCAATATCGGATTCAACAAGGAGCTTACGATGACATTGCCAGGCAAGGATAGAGTCCGAGATTGGCAATTGTATATATTAATTAGGATTTTATGTAATTTCCTTATAGATTATGACGGTAAGAGTCCGCCTAAGGGACTTGTCCGTTAGTTGGATTTGTATTAGGTTAATATGAGTCGTGTCCGTAATGGACATTGTTTGTATTTTCGGGTATAAATGTAGTCCCGAGGTCCTGTAAACAACAATAATAGACGTTCAATCAATCTCGGCGCATCGCCACCTTTGTTTTCTACTTTTCGACAAGTTTGTGCTTTCGAGTCGTGCTGCATCACTTTGATCTTCGACGAAAAGGTATATCTTGTTATGGCGGTTTGCATTATCGGGGCTAGTGCTTACATCTTTATGACACTCTAGTTCTATCTTGTAAACTTCCGAGTTATCATATATATTGTATAATTTAGATCGACAATGCAATCTACTTGCATCGGCTGGATCCTCTTTAGGGTTTTGTCGATATCGGCTAGATTACTTTGTTGGTTTATATTATATAATGTATCTACCATTTCGAAAAGGCAACCATCGGCTTGATTTTCTAGATGTCATGCTTCTCTTTATACTTAATGCTGCATTGGTTAAGTCCAACCTATTAAGTCGTATTTAGAATCATGTTATCTAGCCTGCCTTATGGTTGTTAATCAGGATAGTATCGGAGTTTCAGCTGATCTTACCTGGTATAGATGTTTTACATTGTACACCGGCCCTCATGGATGTACACCGGCCCCGACAACACCATCCGGATCCACCAGGGAAGCGCTTGGGATTGGCCCTCGGCCAACTTGAAGGTGGTGATCCAGAAGGTGCTTGGTCTTGGCAACATCGAGCCGTCGCTGATCCCCTCGGGCATCCTCCCGCTTTGCTGCGACCCGGAGCGGGATTCCCTCGTGGCCATCATGCAGGCGGTGGGCGCCGACGCGGGCAATAGCCACGACAAGGGGGAGCAGCACCCTCCCGCTCGACGGGGTCGCGGAGGAGGAGCCACCGGCGAGGGCTCGAGCAGCGCTCGTCCTTCCGACACGAAGGGGAAACGGAAGCGGGGGGAGTCCTCCCGCTCCCCGTCTCCGCCCCGAGGGGGCGGTGCGGAGCGCGCCACCTCCCGCCACCCAATGAGGGCCCCGCCGGAGGTCGAGAAGAAGAAGCGGCTACGAAAGGTGGGGCAGTCCGAGCCGTGCTGGGGGAGTACATCGAGCCTCCGAAATGGAGCTTCAAGCGTTGCCCCCAGAGGTATGATCCTGGCCCAATGTTCTAGGTGTGCCCTACCGGATTTTGCTGCCTTCGCTTACTTCTTCTTTTTTCTTTCTTTCTTTAGTGAGGTCCTTCCTCGCGGTGCTCCCGCAGATGACCCCCTTCGTTAGCCCAGAGTGCTCGTGCCAACGGAGGCCGCGGCCGGCGAGCAGGCAACCGAGGCGAGGGAGCTGGGCGCGGGCGCCACGCTCGAGGTGGAGCCCGAGGCGAGGGCCCCCGGCTCGAGGGCCAGTGCGGCTCGCCCGGCAGCCGGCGAAGCCTCTCCGACCGTGCTCGGGGCGAGGGCCACACGTGGGGACCCTACCGCTGACGCTGTGGAGGGCACTCCCGGTGCCGGCGGGGGTGGCACTGAGGAGGAAGGGGGTGATGGCTAGCCCCGGAGGCTGCTATCGCCACCGGCCCGGATGTCGCCATCGTCGCAGCTCCGCAGAAGAGACGCGGGAAGGGACGCTTCCCTAGCCCCCGGTCTCGGGGCCTGACCGCCGGCGGGTCGAGTCAGGCCAGGTCGCCGAAGACGCACGGTCTCCGTTCACCCTATCCACCCCCACTGGTTCGGTGCCCCTCATGCAGGCACTGGCGGTGGCGAACACCACCATCATTGAGGGGCTAAATGCCAGATACAGTCCCTGCTGGGGGAGCGGGCCGAGCTGGAGGCCGGATGGGCGCGCCTCGAGGAAGGGCGCTGCTCGCTGGAGTCCATGGTCGCCGCCGACCGCATCGTGCACAACCGCCACTTGGCAGAGTTGGACGCGCGGGCCGCGGCCATGGACAAGGTGATGCGGGAGACCGAGGAGGAGAGGGTCACGACCCTCGTCACCACGGACGCCCTGGAGGAGGCGGTGGGCGACCTTCGGCTCGCCCACGATGCATACGCGGAGACGCTCCGAGAAAGGCAGGACGCTGTGGCACCCGAGAGCGGGAGGCGTCGCGAGCCGAGGGGGCCCTGCGCCAGAGGAGGGAGGCGGCGGAGAAGCGGGCGTAGGACATGGAGTGGTGGGACCGGGAGCTCGAGCGATGGGTCGAGGAGTTGGAGGAGCGGGCCCGGGCTCTGGATGCCCGGGAGGCGACTCTAGAGGAGCATAAGTTCGAGGCGGCGAACGCCGAGGCCGTCCTTCGGGTGGCCGAGGAAGCGAACGCCGAGCGGGTCGGGCCCTCGCGAACTCCGAGGCTGCCGCACGGGAGCTGGAGGGCAGCCTGCATCTTCGGGAGTAGGCCTGGCGGGAACGCGATGGGAAGGTTTCGGAACACGCAGCGGCTCAAGGTGCAGCTCGCCAAACGCGAGCTCGTGTGGCCGACCGCAAGAGCCAGCACCTGGAGATTGCCCGCATGGAGCGGGCCGCCTTGGAGCAGCGCATCGCCAAATTGGACGTGCGGGAGAAGGCCCTGCCCTCTGTGGCGCGGGATGCAGCGACGCTGGTGGACGGGAGCGAGGCTCTGCGGGAGCGCCTCGCCGCAGCGGAGCACACTGTCTCGAAGCTCTGCGAGGCCGTGCTTCGGCGGGATTGGCAGATCGACGGCCTTCAGCTCGAGCTCCAAGTGGGGCCCGAGATGCTGAAGAGCGCCCTCCAGCGGCTAACTCGCGCAGGGCGCAGGTTGGGCGTTCTGGCTCACCAGAACCTCAAGCTGCCCGCCGGCCTGAGCGGAATCACCCACTGGCTCGGAGTGATGGTTGGCGACTTGGAGCGGCTTCCTGAGGAGGTGGAGGATGCCATGAAGCGGTCGTCGGTCGCGTTGGTGTGGGAAGCGGTGGAGTTGGTGCTCGCCAGCCACTGGGCCTGCGATCCGCACTTCGCGCCCTTCCTCACGCTGGATGGCTTCCCCCTCGGGACGGAGGAGGGGGCCCGGGCCGCCGTTCGGGAGGCCACGGAGGCCATCGTCGGCAACTTTGAGGGGACGACCCCCAAATTTGCCTACGTGGCCCCATCCGACGATGAGGAGGGGAAGCCGGCTCCGAGGGCAACATCGACTGGGAGGTCTCTAGCGACGACAACGCCGCCGATGCCCCCGGCGCCTCGGGAGGAGCAGGGAAACCCGGCCCGAAGTGAGCTACGGGCCACCCACCTCGAAGATCTGCACCACCTCATGCATATATGTATATAATGCTTTATTTTTCTTTGTATTCTGTTTACCTTAAGTGTTTAGACTTCATATCAAACTCCAACTGGGTTTGTCAGTTGAATTTATCCGCATTTGTTGTTCCTGCATTGAAGAACATTTGGATGCTCGTGAGCTCGATATTGCGTGAGAGCGCCGGTTCGCCTTCTTTCCTCTTTCTGCCAGGTTTATTTCAAACGGGGTTTGGGCTCGGGCTGCAATCTCTTGCGATGGGGGTTCGCACCTAGAACCGTGGGGGATATCCGCTGGCGAGGTTGGCTAGGCCGAGGGTGCAGTGACATGGGGGTCAGGGATGACCTGATTTCGGTCCTTCCGAAGTCCCCTGCCTGTACAACGCCTCGGGGCAAGGCTCGCGTCTAGGCCACACTTGGCGTCCAGGCGAACCGAGTTGCTGATAGCAACGCGAACACACAGAGTGCTCCGACCCAAAATAAGCCCGAGAGAGAGAAAGGGAGGTGAACGCGTCAGGTTCCCTTGAACGGGGTCCGGGCTCGGGCCACGGTCTCTCGCGACGGGGGTCACCACTTAGAGCCGTGCGGGAGATCCGCTGGCGAGGATGGCCAGGGCGAGGGTGCAGTGACGGGGGGTCGGGGATGACCTGATGTCGGTCCTTCCGAAGTCCCCTACCCTTGCAGCGCCTCGGGGCACGGCTCGCGTCTGGGCCTTGCTTGGCGTCTAGGCGGACTGAGTCGCTGATAGCAACACGAGTGCACAGAACGTCCCGACCCAAAAAGAACCCGAAAGACAAGGAAATGTTTACCACAAAAAAAAACATGTGTATAAACATAAGTGTACAAATAAGGGTAGTGGCAGCCCCCGACCAACTCGGCACGACGCGAGGGTTGTGCGAGGTTGGCCCGAGCCCCGAATACAACACTTCGCGTATTCAAGGATAGAATCGGCAAAGATGCTTAATGTTCCACGGGTTTGGTAGCTCTGTGCCATTCTCCGTGGCTAGTCGGACAGAACCCAACCGGGGGACTCCGATCACTTTGAATGGTCCCCCCACATGGGGGAGAGCTTGCTCAAGCCTACGCGCGTTTGAACGCGGTGCAAGACTAAATCGTTTACTTGTAGTGATCGGGTCCGGACGTGGCGCTGATGGTCGCGCCGCAGGCTTTTCTGGTAGCGGGTGGCCCGAAAAGCCATGCGACGCCTTCTCTCCTCGAGGTAGTCGAGGTCGTCGCGCCGGAGCCGATCTTGATCGGCCTCGGCATACATCGTGACCCAGGGGGACCCCAGGGCCAGCTCTGAGGGGAGGACCGCCTCGGCCCCGTACACCAGGAAGAAAGGCATTTCTCCTGTGGCACGGCTCGGGGTGGTCCGGTTTGCCCAGAGCACCGCCGGCAGCTCCTCGACCCATGAGTCCCCATGCTTCTTGAGGACGTTGTATGTCTTGGTCTTCAAACCTTTCAGGATTTGTGCGTTGGCACGCTCCACTTGACCGTTGCTCTTGGGGTGAGCAGGTGATGCAAAGCAGAACTTGATGCCCATGACCTCGCAATAGTCGCCGAAAAGTTCACTGGTGAATTTGGTCCCGTTATCCGTGATGATGCGGTTGGGAATACCGAAGCGGACAGTGATGTCCTTGATGAACTTGAGGGCCGAGTGCTTGTCGATTTTCACGACAGGGTAAGCCTCGGGCCACTTGGTGAACTTGTCGATGGCGACGTACAGATACTCGTACCCCCAAGGGCCTTCTTGAAGGGGCCCAGAATGTCCAGCCCCAAACCGCGAATGGCCATGAGAGTGGTATCGTTTGCAGGGCCTGGGTCGGCTGATGGGTCTGCCTAGCGTGGAACTGGCATGTGAGGCACCACCGGACCAGGTCGGTGGCGTCCTGGAGAGCTGTCAGCCATTAGAAACCCTGGCGGAAGGCCTTACTAACCAATGTGCACGAGGCGACATGGGCGCCACACGCGCCTTCATTGATATCGGCGAGGAGCTCGATACCCTGTGCCTGAGGGATGCACTTGAGGAGTACTCTGTTGGTGCCATGTTGGTAGAGAGTCCCTTCCACCAACACGTACCGTTTGGAGATTTGAGCGACTCGCTCGCCCCATTCACGCTGCTCCGGTAGAGTCCCGCCTTGGAGGAATGCTTGGATTTCTGACATCCAAGCAACCTGCCAAGGGGCGTCAGGGCCGACCCCCTCGGGCCTCGGGACCCGGATTCCGTCGGCCTCCCTAGGCTGCATGGTCGCGTCCTGGTCCCCTACATGGGGATCGGGGCACGCGGTCGGATGGGCGAGCCTTTCTTCGAAGGCGCCTGGTGGGGTTGGGGCTCGCGAAGATGCGAGCCTTGAGAGCTCATCGGCGAGCATGTTCTCCCGTCTAGGCACGTGCCGAAGTTCTAACCCACCGAAATGGCGCTCCATACGTCGCACTTCCCGGACATTGGCCTCCATCTATGGATCGAAGCATTGGTACTCCTTGGAGACTTGGTAGACGACTAGCTGGAAGTCGCCCAACACTAGGAGGCGTCGGATCCCCATTCCGGCCACCGCCCAGAGTCCTGCGAGTAGCCCTTCATATTCCGTCATATTGTTGGGTGCTCGAAAATCCAAGCGAACCACATATTTGAGGACATTGCCGCTCGACGAGGTCAAGGCGACCCCCACGCCGGCGCCCTGCAGAGTGAGGGAACCGTCGAAGTGCATGGTCCACTGGCCATGGTCGGGGTTGTCCTTATCCTCGAGGGCGGGGGATGGGGTCCACTATGCGAAGAAGTCGGTGAGGTCCTGACTCTTGAAAGCATGGCGTGGCTCAAAATGGAGGTCGAACTCTGAAAGCTCGATGGCCCACTTGACCACTCGTCCGGTACCCTCTCGGTTGTGCAAGATTCGACCGAAGGGGTAGGACGTCACCATCGTAACCCGATGCGCCTGAAAGTAGTGGCGCAACTTCCTCGATACCACAAGAACAGCGTACATGAACTTTTGGGCCTGAGGGTATCAGGTTTTGGCGTCTCGCAGTACCTCACTGAACAATTAGACCGGCCACTTCACCTTCCGGCAGGGCCTGGTCCCTTTGCTAGGGGCGCAGGGTTCCCGGGGACCGGCTCTTGGGGTGCCTTCTCGGGCCCGCGGGGCGTCCGTGTTGGTGGCCTCGGGGTCGGAAGCCGTTGGGTCGCGCTTCCCTTCGGTGGCCACGTGGCCATCCCAAGGGGGGAGGGCACCCGTGCCAGTAGCCTCGGGGTTGGGATGCGCCGGGCCGCTCGGTGAAGGGCTACTCACGTGCTGGGGGGGCCGGGGCCACCTCCCAGCACGGGGGCCTCTTCAGCCACTTCCGGCCCAAGCCTCACCGTTACAAGACGGGGGAGTCGCGGTTGAGGGTTTTCCTTGTCGCACTCCACCACCAACGCTGCACTGACCACGTGTGGGGTCACTGCCAAATAGAGCAGCAGCGACTCTTTTGGCTCCGGGGCCACCAGGACCGGGGGAGAGCTGAGGTAAGCCTTTAGCTGATCTAACACCTGCTCTGCCTCCTCCATCCAGACAAATCGCCCGGAGCACTCGAGGAGCTTGAATGGGGGTAGGGCCCGCTCTCCCAACCTTGCGATAAATCTGCTCAGGGCGGCCATACACCCTGATATGCACTGCACATCCCTGAGCCGGCTGGGGGCGCATCCTCTCTATTGCTCTAATCTTCTCGGGATTGGCCTCGATGCCTCTAGCCGAGACTAGGAACCCGAGAAGCTTACCCGCTGGAACCCCGAACACGCATTTTTTGGGATTCAGCTTCATTCGTGTGGAGCGGAGATTATCAAAAGTCTCCGCTAAATCTGAGAGTAAGGTCTCTCGATCACGTGTTTTTATGACCAAGTCTTCGACATACGCCTCAACATTACGCCCTATCTGATCTTTTAAAGTGATGCGAGTGGTTCGCTGAAAAGTAGGGCCTGCGTTCTTTAAACCAAATGGCATGGATGTATAAGAATAAGTGCAAACAGGTGTAATGGAAGCATTTTTTCCTCATCCTCCCTAGCCGTGCGAATCTGATGATATCCTGAGTATGCATCTAGAAAACACAAAAGGTCGCACCCCGCAGTGGAGTCGATGATTTGATCTATGCGTGGCAGGGGGAAGGGATCTTTAGGGCATGCCTTGTTGAGGTCGGTGTAGTCGACGCACATTCGGAGCTTACCGTTGGCCTTGGGGACGACGACCGGGTTCGCCAGCCACTCCGGGTGGACCACCTCTTGAATGAATCCGGCCTCCAGGAGCCGCGCCACCTCCTCACGGATGAAGGCTTGCCGCTCCGGGGCCTGCCACCGTACCTTCTGCCGGACGGGTCTCGCGTCCGGGCGCACGGCCAGACGGTGCTCGATCACCTCCCTGGGGACCCCGGGCATAACCGATGGCTTCCACGCAAACACATCGGCATTTTCCTGTAGGAAGGAGGCGAGCGCGTCTTCCTATTTGGCGTCCAAGTTACCGCCAATCCTGGCGGTCTTGGACGGATCGTTGCCGAGCTGGATCTGCTTGACGGATACCTCGTCGCTCGAAGCCATCCGCTTCTTTGGGGCGCGCGAGGCTAGGTCCTCAGGCCTTCCGTCGCTACCCTTGGGCTCGTTGACCGCTGCAAGGCTGTTCGCGCACTGCTCTGCGCAAGCCAAGGTGATCTTGACGTCGCCTTCGACGGTGATGGGGCCGCTCGGGCCCGACATCTTCAGCTGGAGGTAGGCGTAGTGGGCCGCTACCATGAACTTCACCAACGCGGGTCTCCCGAGCACCTCGTTGTAGGCCAGATTGAGATCCGCCACCTCAAAGTCGATCCGCTCGGTGCGGAAGTTGGAGGGCCCGCCAAAGGTGACGGGGAGCGAGATGTGCCCCAGCGGCCACGTGTGGCCTGGGGTGACGCCGATGATCGACAGCGAGGGCTCAACTTGCATCCCGGGGGCCTTGATTACGTCAAAGGCCACAGGGGACAAGATGTTGAGGGCCGCGCCGCCATCGATCAGGATGCGCCCCACCTTGATGTTGCAAATGGTGGGGGAGACCACCAATGCCAAGTGTCCACCCCTAGCCAAGCAAGTGGGGTGGTCGCTTTGGTCGAAGGTGATCTTGACCTTCGACCAGCGTGACTGCCGCGCCGCCTCGTGGGTGGGGATGGAGGCCAGAAACTCGCGCTTCATGGCCTTGAAACTTCGACGGGAGGTGTGGGCGCACACCCCTCCATCGATGGTGGCGATGCCGTGCTCAGGCTCCTGGAAGCAGAGCTCCGCGTCATCGGGGGCCTTCTCCTTGGCCTCACTTCATCAGTTACCGGCCGAGGATGTCAGGGCCTTGTCCTCACGGTGACCCTCCTTCCGCTCCTGCTTGTACTTCCTGACACGCTCAGCCAGGTTCTTGACCAAGCGGCAATCAGCGAGGCTGTGGTGGGAAGTGTTGTGCACGGAGCACCATTTGTCCGCCGAGCGCTCCCTGCTAGGGGAACCGGCATCCTTTTGCTTGGCGCCCGTGGCCTTCCCCTTGTGCAGGGTGCGCGGGGCGCCTTCGGTGGCGAGGACGTGGCCCTCGTCGTCGGATCGGGCCGACCTCTTCTTCTTCCTTCGCTTGTCCCGCCGCTCGGCATGAGCGATGGGCTCTAGCGCAGCTGCGGCCGCACCAATGCTGGAGGAGTTACAGGTCCAGGCCTCCTCCTTGCGAGCCACTTGGTCCGCGAGCTCGAAAAGCTCTACAGTGGTCTGGGCCTCCTTGGAGGCTATCTTCTCGAGCATGTGATTGTGCCGCACGCCCCCCTGAACGCGTAGATCACCGCATGAGCAGGAATGTAGCATATGGTGTTGCGTACCTGGCAAAAACGTTGGATGTACTGGCGGATGGACTCACCGTCCCGCCATTGTACCGCGTGCAGGTCCGCTTCCTCTCTCGGGCGCAGATATGTGCCCTGGAAGTTCGTGACGAACTGTCGGCACAGAACCTCCCAGGAGTGGACCGAGGCGGGCGGCAGATTCATAAGCCAGGCCCGCGCTTGTCCCCTGAGGGCCCTAGGGAAGAAGTTCGCCATGACCCGTTCGTCACCCCCCGCCGCCTCTATGATGGTAGTGTAGATCTGGAGGAACTAGGAGGGGTTGACGTTGCCGTCATACTTCTCGGTGAGGCTGGGCCGGAATTTCGGGGGCCATTGGACATTCCGAAGACACGCCACGAGAGCTTGATAGCTAGCACTGTGCGACGGGGGACTGCGGGGCAAAGCCCCCTGCTTCGGGTGACGCGGCGCTCCAAAGGAGGCGGCACCTTCCCCTGCATAAGCGGCGCGCCGTGCGTCACGCTGGCGCTCTATGTCGAGCTGGGCATCGGCTCCTCTGTATATGTCCTCACGGCACCCGCGATCACCCCTGGGTGTCAATGAGAAGGATCACGCTGCCATGCGCGCGGCGGTCGCCGACCGGGGGGCCCTCCGTTTTGAAGACGACGAGGCTACGGTCAAGCTACGGGATGTCCTGGCCATCGGCGCTCGCCCGCTGGCGACCAGCTGCTGTTGCACGGTGGTGACCAAGTTGTCCACATCCTCCAGCCAGCTCTAGATCGGGGTCTCCAGCTCTGGGGCAATAGGTGGGTGGCGCAAGAGCGCGCCTACCGCCTGGAGTGCACCCTCAGCGGTGCTACCCCTGCCATAGGTGAGGCATCGGAACACCACCGTAGAGACCTCCTCGGTGGGCCGCCGTAGAAGTCTCAGAGCCCTCGGCCTTGTTCCCGGCGCCGCCACCCCCAGGGGAAGCCGGATCATGCTCCTCCGCCCACTGAGGTGCTCGGTGGTGCGGTGGGGATGGGGGAGTGCGGGCCCGGTGCCGAAAACTCGGGCTGTGGTCCCGCACGTCGCCATCAGCCGCCTCACCATCTCCTGCCCGACCAGGCAGAGTAACGCGCGGGGTGGACTCTCCAGCCATCTCGCTTACTATGGGAAACGTAGTGCGCAAGAAACGCAATAGGCCTCAAGAAGCACGGACGTGCCCCTTACCTGGCGTGCCAGCTGTCGGGAGGTGAAACTCCTCTAGCAGGGAGTCGTGTGGCCCCCTTTTTTGGTTCGGACCGGGGGCACGGGTGAGATCTCGAGGCGCGAGGAGAAGTAAACTTTGAGGGGGTCGGGCCCCTCGGAGATGGAGAAGATACATGGGGTTTATACAGGTTCAGGCCGCCGTCAAGGCGTAGTACCCTATTCCTGTGTATGCAGTTGATGTGTGTTTATTATGTGGGAGAATACAAGCGTTTGCTCTCTCTTCTTTGGCGTTGTCCAGAGAAGGAACTGAGCAAAGAATCGCCCGAAAAAACAAACCCCCTTTCCCTGAGCCAAGACCTCCTTTTATATCTCAAGGGGTTACCCCACAGGCCTCAAACTTAGGCTCGAGGGAAAGAGAAATATGTGAAACGCTACATATATGATGACGTGGGCACCGTATTTTTCAACGTGCCAGGACGTGCACGTTCTATTACAGTACGCCTTCAACTGTCATTCCGATTGACCGGGTGAACACTCGGTCATTCTTCCTTTTAATCGCCGAAGACTTCTGGCCACCTGGGCTTTCCAAAGGGGGCGTAACGCTGAAGTGACTGAAGGAATAAGGGGGCCAGTCAAACCCTAAGAACGGGCAAAAGGGCCGCATTAAATGTGACAGGACAGGGCATGCGCCTGGCGCGCCCTACGCAGGTAGGCGTGTGCGCATGGCGCGTGCCATCACATCCGCCATCACATCTCTCATATCAGCCCACATGGCTCTCATGTCAGCCCACGCAGCCCTCTAGCGCCCTCACCCACCGTATTGAATACGGTAGGTGGGCGCCAGCGACAGCCGCCCAGTGGACGCACGTGGGGCTGACCGCGGGAGGGGGGCTCGGGGCAGCCCGACCCCCCGCGCGGGAGTCAGCTGCCAGTCCACGCATGGCCCGACCCCCTTTGTGGCGTGCCACGTATACTCGAGGCGGCCTTCTCTCTTTACCCGCGATACCCCGGGCCCATATCACCGACAAGTATAGTGATTGCTATTAATTAGTACTATTCAAAACAGTGTTAGTGTAACCCAATGGTTTCAACCTCTAAGAAGAAACAAGCCACGATGGAAAAATTAAAGAAGGCTTTAACCTTCTCTAGAGTCATAAATACTCCCTAAGAGAACTTGGCAAAATAGCACCATCAATTCACAACATCGACGATTACCGTAGATCAGCAACCCCTTTCAAATTGCTTTTAAAATAATAGAAAGAATAATTTTCATGTTGTTTGTAAGAAAAATATCTCGATGCTAAGCAGGTTTAAAACTAAGCATAAATGCGACCAATCATATTATGAATTCGGATAATCAGGTTTCACCAAAGAAAGCAAACCATTTAATAGTTACACTCATTTTATGGTTCTCATATTGTATGCAATTGATTATTAACATTTATACTAGTAGATTGTAGACGAAACTAGTTGAGGGAGTTGTAGTCAAAGGAAGAGGGATTATAGCCCGTGATGCTGCATGGAGACATGGGACATGGAGGATAAGCCGAGAGCTGCCTACAGGTTCAAAGCCCACGATCCATTGATGTACGGACGCATTAAATTATACGGTACGGACGCTGAGAAGATAGGTTACCCATCTGCTTCTGTCTGCTGCTTCTGCATCCATTCAGGTTGTATAACTTTGCCATGTAGCATGTGTTTTGTTTGGGAATGAGGTGGGATGCATTAGGTTCATTACTATTTTTTGGATGAGATAAATCTAGTTTCTGTTTGGTTCTAGGAATGGAACGAACCCAATTTTCTGTTTGCTTTGAGAGATATGATGGGTTGAAATGGTTCTATCCCTTATTTGATTGTTGTTTAGTTGAAAGGATGTAGGTGGGCTGCCAGATAGAGTTACCATCTCACGTGCTAGTGAGGTTACTTCTCATATTACACATTGCAAAATAATATTTGGTCATGAGAACCACATTATTTGAAAATAAAATACATTCATATGACTATAATTAACATATAATTGATACATTAATCATCATATGGCAAATTAACAATAATTAGAACTATAATTAACACGTAACAAAGCTATGTATGTGCCAATTCACCAATAATTAGAGATATTTTGCACACATCATCACATCAGAAATTACTTGCCCTGCAACAATTATTTAAAAATTATCAAATGAGCTTACATCCTTGCACAGGACATGAAATGCATTTGTTAGTGCTAATGACTCTTTGAGGAAAAAACGACCAACAAGAAAAAAATGAGAAAGTGAGCTCGTGGAAAAGCTTGTTGCTGTTGGTAGCTTGCTGCTCGTGCTGCCAGTTGGGGCCTGTTAGCCGGTGTCAATGTAGCCGGATCCAGCTGCCAGGAGGCAAGAGCTCATGGTCACCAGGTGTGGCAGCGCTGAGTTCGTAGCCGCTGGATTCGGCCAAAGAAAGATAAGGGAGAGAGGGATTTGAGATAGGCAGGTAGCAGCAGATGGCGGAGATGGCAACAAGGAGGAAGATGGTGGAGGCCCAAGCGTCGACAGCGATGGTCCTCCCTTGAGCACGCGTCCTTGCCGCGTCCTGATCTGGAGGATTCAACCGAGGCGGCCATGACTTCTGTTGCCTCACGCGCGAGGTTGCTGCCGGCAAGGGCGCACGCGGTCGCCGCCGCCGCCTTTGATCGAGAAAAAACGAGAGAGCGGTGAATCGGGATGAGGAGGAGAGGGTAACGGCGTTGGCTAGGGGCGTGCCGTTCATGTGATGCGCCGGGGGCGAGGTGGGACGACGCGGTCCGCCAGATTTTGCTGAATGAGTTGAACCCGCATACCAGTGGAATATTCCTTTTTAGAGCCAACCTATCACACCTAGTCCCATAACCAAACACATGCAAAAATGGGTTTGACCTAACCCGACCCAGGAAATCCCTTCAACCAAACACATCCTAGGAGTATCCTTTGAACCCTAAATGGATTGCAAGATGTTGGGTAGCTTCGTCCATTTGTACTACTTCATCCATACTAAAATAAATGAGAACTTTTACGGTACAATGTACTGGGAGTATATACTGTCAGTATTTACAAGGATGCAGTAGGAGTTTGCTAAAAGAAATTGTAAAGTGCATTTTAATAATTTGTTGTTAGGTTCAATCTCTATCTGTTGGTGTCGTCGTGCATGATTGTGTTGTGGGAGCGAGAGGGAGAGACGAGCAAGGGAGTGTGATTAACTGATTAGTCCTCTTCGGGTGGGTGGATTCACCGGCATCCTGCTTCCTGCGCATGTAGTCATGCGGCCAATCACCACCTCCCACCACGTCTCATACGATCTGTGCACACAAAAATGCATGCATGTACATATGTACTCTTATGTTCCTGTGTTATGT